>JAUPFN010000014.1:36435594-37635594 GCA_036924255.1 Apodemia mormo | reverse complement strand
TATTTTACATATAATATATATATATATATATATATATATATATATATATATATATATATATATATATATATATATATATATATAGCATACTATACTTATTGTAAGGATTTTTAAAGTGCTTGGCGTTTTGCTTACTATCAGTAAATACTCTCGTGTATTAAAATATATTGGTTTTTTTTTAAAACACCTTTTACAATCACTAGGATATTGCATAACTCTTGTATCTATCTTGGATCAGCGTCATTTGTTGTGCTTCGTGATGTTTTCAATTTATTCTATATCCAATATACAAATTTATTCAAAAAAGTTATGAATGAAAGACATTTTCAATTGTGGATCTTTGAAAAACACTGGACTTACAATTAAAATTGTAACAATAATAACTGTCAACTCATAAAAATGCTTGAAAAGTTAAGTTAAACTATTGGCCCATTTCATCGTAATCATTGTTTGAAAGTGTTTCCGTCGAGTGACAAACTAAACAAAACCTGAGTCTTTAGAAATCTTCATTACAAGTTGAGCCCGGCGTTTGTTTGTCGCTGTTTCTCGCTCAATATTGAACATTTAATTGCTGTAGAACATTTTCTATACTAATACAATACTATTTTGCTTTGTTTTTATAAGCTTTTAGTAGAAAGAAAAATTAGCTAATTTGGTGGTAAACATTGTGGCAGTTTTAGAGAAACATCCTGTGGATGTCACTGTTTTGGTTTTAGAAGTTACAATAAAAAATTGGGCCTGAGGCTGTCTACGTCAGTTATTTTGAAAGTGACGGGTTTAGCATTACATCTGAAGGACAAATACGTTTTATATATTATACTATTGCACATGAAGGCCTCGGATCAGCGTGATAAATTATGGAAGCTTAAAATTAAGCTGAATGATATTTCTGTGTTATTAGCTGTATAATTCATTAAGCAACGGAAAGCTGACTGCCCCGTCGGTCGAGTGGTAGCGAGGTTTGCTAACCACTTTTCGACACGTTATGATATTCCAGAATAAGAAGAGTATTGTATGTGTTTAGTCTGGTCACAAAATACGAGCACACTAAAAAAATCGTCATCGTGAAAATAGTCGGAGTATTTGGTACCACCACCTTACTATTCTTGTCGCAATAGCGTCAGTGTTTGTCATTGTCTTTCGGTTTAGAGAGTAAGGTAGCCGTTATACCCATGCACATGGCATTGCCATCTCGCAACATGGATAGCAAAGCATCATTAACATCTTTGGTGTTTATAGGCGATGGTTCTCTTTCCATCAGGAGAGCTATCTGCTTGTTTACTTTCTAATGACGCGAAAAATATTGTAGTATTTTGATTCCATGTATTTAGCCTATAACTTCGCTAAAATTTAGCGAATATTTCAAACTGTACAACACTATCGAATAAGAGGGTGTGGTCATGTAATCGTGTCTATGTGTTGCCATTTTTCGTCCGGCATTTATTGTGGCCATAAATTATATTTAAAATGTCATTTAAGATTAATTATTTTATTTGGTGAAAATTTATCTATATTAATCTGCAAAATTAAACTGTGTTAGACTATCACACGCGGATTTGCGGATTGAACAGGAATTTTTTTAACAATGTATATACCAATTCTATTCTAATCATTTAATTGCATTCAAATCCTAAAATTAAATTCAAAAAGTACCTAGTCATTAAGGCATAAAAAATAAGAAACATATAAACGTGCGCACATACACACACTTTCACACTCACACACTTCCACACTTACATACACATATTCACTTACATCAACATGCACACACATGAAATTTCACAAATGATGTAATATTTATAACTTTTTAGCTAATCTTTGTACTTTAAGGACAAGAGCTAACTTTATTATTATAACTAGCTGTTGCCAGCGACTTCGTCCGCGTGGACTCCGTTTACTCCGCACTGCTCCTCCTCCGTAGGTGATAGCGTGATAATATGTAGCCTACACGTTGACCCGACCTGTTAGTAATATTCATGCAAAATTTGAAGTAAATCCATGCAGTACTTTTTGAGTTTACCCCGGACATACATACAGACAAACAGACAAAAATTCTAAAAACTATATTTTTGGCTTCGATATCGATTGTAGATCACGCCCCAAGTATTCTTTTAATATATATTAAATGTACAGTTTTGACTTTCCTACGATTTTGTTATATGTATAGATTATCGCTTGTTTTAGGCAAAGAGATTGTGCAATTAACTTTATGAACTAGAAATAAAGAATTTATTTGTTTTCGTATTTTCGGTCAAAATCAGCGCTCTATTATAGAAACTTGTGCAAAACGTTATAATGTGGCAGCGTTCAGCTGCAGCCCGACATTTTCATTTAAATCCGCTCTGATTGTTTTATATTTCCATCGCTCGCCCGATTATTTACTTACGGAATTTTTATTCCCGCTTTAATATTGACGCCATGTTATTAAGTGCTTTCGAGGAATTATTGAGTGTAAAATTATCTCTTTAAAATTTGTGAAACTTTAATGTACTACTTGAATATAAGTATTTTTTTTAATAAACATAAAACAATCCTTTCTATGTCTTTATCCTTTGTATGCCTTTGGATAAATGAAAGTCTTTTTTGAATGAAATATATTTAAATAAAAAGATATTAAATTTATATGAATAATTAAAGAAATTAAATCGACTACAAATATCTGTCAATTTTACCTATATCCCAAAAAATACTAAACCGATTTTGATAAAACTTAGAATGTTTCTTAATTTGGAATATACCTGCTTTAAATTAAAAAGAATTATCCAGATATACATTTTAGTTCTCGAGAAATTCGTGGACAAACATATTATAAACATACAAACATACATAAACTAACAAAATTTAGTACAAGTGCTTGGATTCATAAATAGATTATTATACTTCCTGAAAAATTATCCAATTCCAACTTTATATACATACGTTTCAAACTGATAACCTCCGCTTTTCAATCGGTTAAAAAGACGTAATTTCCCGTAATCTAATAAACAGCTTAGTCAAAATTAATACAGCGAAAAAACTTTGTTTCTCGCAATCGTCTGCAAAATTTAAATTACATACCTACATTAAGAAATATTACATACATCCATGTCAAACTGATAACATATTTTGTTTTCCCGTTGGTTGAATTTTTTTATTAATTTTACATAGCATAAGATAGCAAACGAGCTAAGACTCTTCTGGTTTAAAGAGAAGCCTTCGCCTGTAGACACCAAAGTTAATGGTGCGTTGCTGTCCATGCGGTGTGATGGTTTGCCACATGCATAAGTCTAACGTCTAGCTTACCTTCCTAACCGGAACACGACAATGGCAAGCACTGACATTTTTGCGGCAAGAATAAATAAGGCTGTGGTACCAAATACCCGGGTGAGTCGTTGCAGAACTCTACCCCACGTATAGCCAATCAGCCGTGCAATACGTGCAATATATATTGTGAAACAACTTTATTCTCTTAAACCACTTTTTAAAAAACTTAAAATACTACCATTACCTTATCTTTATATCCTGGCGGTATGCGTATTTGTAAAATAACATCAACATTTGTTTAAAACAAATGCTGAAGTATTAGGTAATACATATTTTAGGAATAGTGAAAAACTACATGTGCCCAGCCAAAGACTCCACATTTTTAAAAGAAATGCCTATTGTATGGCAATTAATATATACAATCATATTCCTGATAGTCTTAAATCCTCCCTTTTAATAAATTCCGCAAACAACTATTCGATTTACTACTAGACAAATCTTATTATAATGTAAAGGAATTTCTTGCTGATAAAATTAAATATTAGTCTAATAATAAATCTTTTATTGTATACTTATAAAAAAACGTTGTAATTAATAAATTTAAACTAACATGAATTAGAAATTACTCTTTTTAAATTACAAGTATGTTGATTTATAAAATTGTATATTAAAAAATGTAATTTATAAGGTAGATCATGTTATATATTATACATGTTATATATACATAGTTATACATTAAATTGTACAACTTAACTAAATTGTTACAAATTATCTATTATCTTTCTTCTGTATTTAAACTTCGTAAAATGTCAATGATTTAATTCAACAAAAAATGAATTTTGTAAATTATAGAAATAAGTTGTGGTGTAAAATAACGTTTGTAATTGTGTCATGTAACTATAATTTAAAAAAAAAACAAGCCTGCTGAGTTTCTGTCGCCGGATCTTCTCAGTGTGTGGCCGCGTTCCGATCCGGTAGTAATTGTAAAAAATCGACTCACAACATTTTTAGTTTAATGATAAATAATTATAATTTTAAAATATTTGCACACCATATCATGGTATAAATGGTAGAATATGTTGGTAACTTAATCAAATTTTAATAACTTGTAACTCCCATTTTCTGTCAAATAAATAATTTCTTTCTTTCTTCTTTCTTTCCGCCTGGCAGAACTCTTGTCCTTCGAACGTCTAAGTTTATCAAAAAGCTCGGACTTATTTAGCTCATTATATTTCACTTTTCAGGAGTACGTCAGAGTATTGTTTTTCAGTTTGGTTTTCTATTTAAAAAGTCACGCAGACAGAATAGAAGGAGTGAGAGTATTATCACGCCCATATCCCCTAAAGGGTAGGCAGGGGTATAACAAGTGCACCCACAATTAGCTGAAGATACTTGATCCCACAATGTGATAGGAGGCCAGCCTATCGGCAACCGGGCACTTTCCAATCCCGGGCAACGTAATTTTTATTAGAAAAATGAAAAAAATTCATTTTTGAATTGCCCGACTCAGGAATCGAACCCGGGACCTCATGTGGTAAAACTCCGACACCGGACAACTAGACCACAGAGGCGATTTAATCAAGACTTGGCTTACGATGCAAGTTGTATAGCTACGATGAGTGGCAAGTTTTGACTCAAAAACCTCGAGAACCGCAGAATTATTACTGATCTATACTATCTTTCTTATGTATATCACAAGATAGAAAACAAGCAGATGATGGAAATAGTCAACCATCGCCTGTAGAAACCAAAGGTGTTAATAGTGCGTTGCTATCTTGTGTCGAGGTCTAATGCCACATGCATAAGTTTACCGGCTACCTTACCCTCCAAAACGGAACACGACAGCGACAAGCATTGACGCTATTGCGGCAGGAATAGGAAAGGCGGTGGTACCAGACCCGGGCGAGACAATGCTGAACTCTATCACCTAGTAGCCACGATGTTAGTGACTTGCACAGCCAATCGGTCGCCTTTTACTACATGCCTGGCACAACGGCAGTTGGTCTACTCTTCAAAAGGGCCCGAAACCAATACGGGGAAAAATCTATCTGTTCAAAGTAGCCACCGGCTCACTTGCACATGAGCCATCAAGTAAATTAAACTTCAGGGTTCCAACTCGCTCTTCACGCACTTCACGTCTTTTAAGCACACTACTCACTAAAAATAGTGTCACTGAACAGGGCACTATAGTAGTGTCACGTGCAGCCAATCTGTCGTCTTTCATTATTTACACTTGTGGTGTCTATAGGCGATGGTTTCTCTTCCCATCAAGAGAGCTTCTCGTTTTCTATGTAATGACATAAAACATTTTTGCCGTCGTGTTCTCATTTGCTGTTAAGGTGCAACTAACTACAGATATAGTATTACATCCCTGTCACATCACATTACGTTATCAACATCATTGATGCCCGTAGACACCGTGGAAATGTTATAAATACACTTGAATTTATAGTGAAACCACACTATACACTGTATAGTATACAGTAACAAAACACTGTCCAATCGTCAAAAGCATTACGAGTATTTAATAGCTTTATAATAAACTGTCTGTCACCCGTGGCTTCGCTCGCGCATATTTACTTTAGAACTTCTTTAACCGTTCTTTATAAGCTACTTCCCTTATTTTACCCCCTTAGGGATCGAATTTTGAAGAACGCTTAAATACGTAATTCATTATTTTTTTGTACTCAATTCATACGAAATTTCATGTAAGTATGTTCAGGGAATAAAAATTTTCATAAAAACTTAATCCTCTATTTCACCCCCTTCGGGGTTGAATTTTGAAAAATCCTTCCTTAGTAATAAATTAATACATCTCGAAAATTTTACACGAATTGATCTAACCCCAAAATAAGCAAATTATTTGCTTGCGATGTGAGTAAATAAACACCCAAACTCAGTCAATGGTCAATTTAACGGTACGGATGGTAAATACAATCATATATGTGTCATCATTTTATGGATGTTAATTGATTAATTTTCAAAATATTTGCTTGATTTAAGGGGAAGTTACTCAAGTTTAGTTCTAAAATGAGGCTCTCTAATATTATACGATATTTTTTTTACTTTAGTAAAAAGATTTTTTTGATAATGTAATTGACCTACCTATATACCTCTTTCGGGATGGATAGTTTATTTTTTATTTATTTATTGTACATAAAATTACACATTGTACACAAAATAATGTAAACTAGGTTAGGCCGAATAGACATGTTAGTACCAGACAAACCCGACAAGCAGGGATGCCTAATGCACGCTCAATCTGAATTTAATATTCACTGACTGCGGCCATTGATATAAAAAACCCCAAACGATTCACATCAACCTGTATAATATTTTAATCTAAACGTTAATTGTAATATACATGTATATAATTCAAAAATGTGTTTTTTTCAGTTTTCTGATAAAAGCAACGTTGCCCGAGATTGGATATGTGCCCGGTTAGCGACAGGCATGCAGCAGGCATGCAGCAGGCATGCAGCAGGCATGCCACCTATCACATTATGGGACTAAGAATCTTCAACTAGTCGTGGGTATATTGCTTTTACCTCTGCCTACCTCTTTGGAGATACGGAAGTGAAGGAACGATGTGAAGGATGATGGGTTTTCCCCGTGTTAGAGCCGGGCTCCTTTGAAGTATAGGCCAACTGCCGTTCTGCCAGGCAGGTCGTAAAAGGCGACCGATTGGCTGTACGAATCCCTACCATCGTAGCTACTAGGTGGTAGAGATCTGCATTGTCTCGCCCGGGTCTGGTACCACCGCCTTACCTATTCCTGTTGCAATAGCATCAGTGCTTGTCAATGTCGTGTTCCGGTTTGGAGGGTAAGGTAGCCGGTAAACTTATGCATGTGGCATTAGACCTCGCCACGAGATAGCAACGCACCATTAACGCCGTTGGTGTCTATAGGCGATGGTTGAATCTTTCTATCAGGAGACCCATTTGCTTGTTTGCTATCTTATGGTATAAAAAAAATCCAATCCTTTATTAATTGTTCTAAGCTACAAATTTTCAGTTACAACTAGTGAGTTAACTAGACCGGCTTCAGTATTGATGCACGAGCTCTAGATTTGAATTCTGGGGAGAGTAAATCAGGGAAGTCGCTGAATAAGTCAAGATGTTTTTCTTAACTTTGATAGTATTTTTCTAAGACTGAATGCGAACACTTGTGCCTTACTTTTCAGATATATAGTCGTGACTGTATTTATAAAAACGTAACAGCATCATGATAAGTAGATGAGAACTTTGTGTGCCGCGATTATTAAATTAAATAAATAAATCTGACTTTGACGTTTAAACTGGGAATAAGTCGAGTGAAAAAAACGTCGTTAGATACTAGGTTTATTGCAATTTACGTTAAGTTAGCTGATAAGAAGAGTGATGGTCAAAACAGGAGAGACAAGGTAGTAACATATCGTCAGTAAGCTTTGCACTGCAATTATTGACAGTTTTAGAAAAATAGAAAGATTGCGTATAAAGAGACTTCCGAGCGAAGCCGGGTTTTCATCTAGTAAATGAATATCCTCGTCATTACGCTTGTTCGCTATCTTATAAGGTAAAAAATAACATATGTACTTTAAGTTACCACATGCTTTCCGTCTGTTGCCTCGTTCTAATGGAGGCCCGCTAGCCACATTTATCTATGCTAACGGTCGCCTATGGCCGAAATTTGACCACAGACTAAACAATAAAATCTCAAGTAACAAGTAAAGTAAAAGGGTCTAAAATTTTTCCTCCAAGTATTAATATATAGATAAATAAAAATACCATGATTCACAGTTTTGTCGGTTAGCGTGGTGTGTGGTGGTCATCTCTGGCGCATTCTACCGCCCAGTTAATAAGTGTAGCTTGTTTCTTGTGATAATTGAGATAAAAAGCTTTACATACTCGTCTTCGGCCTGAAGCTAATTTTGACGAATAATCACCTGACAAGTTTCACAAGTTCAAGTTGCATCTGAGATTTCAATTTTCAAAGACAAATATGAGAAGGAAAAATACAGGCAAAATAATTATTTTTTATTATAAAAGTGTATCATTTCGAAGTACTCGCACTCCACTCACACGTTTGACAAACGAAACTAAAGCACGAGCGCTAATGAAATCCGCTTGAAGCAGAACACAATCTTCCTGATATCTTGTATTCAGTACATTTCAATAATCTGCTCGCAGCTGAACCGCTTTTGCGAGCTGAGCGCGTGCCAGCCGGTAAAGGTGATTCCTCACTAGTGGGACGACAGACTGCCTGTACCCTTCATATATTTATTTAAAAACAAAATTTATGCTCGAAAAGATTTCAAGAAAAAAAAATGTTCAATTGAATATAACATGTGATTTTAAAAAGCTGTCAGTGAAATTTGTACTTGCTCACAAAAGGTTTTATATATCAATAGATGACGTATAAGCAGATAGCAATCCTGATGGAATGAGATACTCACAGCTATTGTCTATAGACACCAAAGATGCTAATATTTAGCTGCTGTCCTTGTGGTAAGAACTCAGTAGTCAGTGCTCATACAAAATTTTACTGGCTACCTTACCCTCCAAATTGAAAAACAATAGTGCTAAGTACTTACGTAATTACAGCAGGAATAGGTAAGTAGATAATACTAGACCCAGGCGAGAAAATGCAGAATACTAACATCTAGTAGCCACGATAATATTGACCCGCATAGCTAGCTAATCGTTCGCCTCTAAGAACTGCACGGCAGAAGGAACCCGGGACGATACGGGGATATGAATTAATGTAGATTCCATTAGACTATATAAGTGCAGGATAGTTATTACTTTCATTCGTTATATTATCAGTTTTGTGGATAGTTGCTGTAAAAGCGCTCAAGTGGCAATACTAGCACGAACAGTACGAATCAGTCGCAACCACAAGTCGCACATGATTTCCGCAAATAGAAATGTCTCTTTTGGATGGCGAAGGCTTTGAGCGGCGACGCAATCTGTGTGCCAATTGCCGGCGGCCATTTTCTTGTAAAACTATTTCGAGTAACGCCTTACCTATGAGGTAGACATTTATATTGGCTTTCAAATATTTCACTTGCACGTTTTTTCAATACATGAGAAGGTTTCCTGCACAAGTGATATATATTTTAGATGATTTTTGTGTATGTGTGTTAGTATATTATAATTTATTTGGTGGTAGCTGTGCTTAACAGGCCGCTTCATGATCTAAACTTTTTCTGAATGCAACAAAAATAATTGATTTTTCCTAAACAAAAATCTGCCTATGCCGTTTGTACATCCTTATAAGATTTATCTATTCTTATAAGATTTATATATCCTTATAAGATTTATAGATCTTATAAGATTATCATAATAAGATTGTACATCCTATTTTTTCACATAATATTCGGTATACACCCTATACCGAATATTATGTGAAAAAATAATGACTTAAATTTTGAACTAATCATATAATAAAATATAAGTGCAGGCATCTGTGCGTACATATTAAAGTTCATTGTTTATAAACAGTGTTTTGCCGTTATTTGTGTAAATCAATGTTCATGCTTGTCGCCCGGATGGTAACCATAATTTTTTAAACCGCGTTTATTTTATTGAGGTTTTTTACGAGGAATATTCTCTTTATATTTTTATTGCTTAAATGTTATCATTAATTATCTTGTCCTACAATATCATGTAGGTACATTGTATAGTATTTTATCGGTCAACCTGTATATTAAATTTAGGTAAAAGCTACCGGCCGTTTTTTATCATACGATAGTAGACAAGCGGATGACTTTCCTGGTGGAAGATCTTCTTCAGATACCAAAGACGATTGGTGTGTTGCCATTCATGTACTAGGATTTTTTAGTCGGAATGTCTGAAAAACTGATGACCACTGCACCCACAATTTAAAGGTGTGGGGCTGTACGCCCTTCGCCCTAAGAGTGTTTCCTGCGATACTGATTCTCGGCTTAAGGTGGGGTCGTGATTTGCGATAAGAGGGCTAGTGGCATTGTTTTGTCTGTCGGCAGATCCTTGCCCTTGGGCTCGGTTTGCCGATGGCCGAAACAGGGGTTTTCGTCGCCGCTGGCGGCGGAGGTGTCGCGTATGAAGATGTGTAATATTTTCGTTTGCACTGTAGGCCAGAGTTATCTTATCACCGGGATCGGTGAGAACGTGGTGAAGCCTACGTAATTTGGGATCGGGATTAGGATCTGGGATGTAGTCTACCGCAGCTTCCATCAGTGGGTTCGGGTGTGAAATGGTACGATCGAAGTATCTTTTAGAGAATTTGATTTGTACCGCTTGCAACGGATGCAAGTCTGTACGAGGGAGATGGGCAAACGCTACGCAAGCGTATGATAGGATGGGTCTTACGCACATCTTGTAAAGTGTCACCTTGTGTCTAAGTGACATTTTACTGCGTTTATTGATGAGGTTGTATAACCAACCTACAACGAATTTAGCCTTAGCTTTCACTCTTTGTATGTGCGGTTTAAATGACATTTTACTGTCCAACCCTACCCCGAGGTACTTGACTTTTCTTTCTCACGGGATGATGTTTCCAAACAGGGTAATGTTGCCTAGCCTACTCAGACTGTGCCTTTGCAGCCGCGGTTGTTGACCGTGGTGAAAGTACACCATCACTTCACATCACACACACCTTGTACTTCCGCCGCGGTGTACTTTCGAGTACTGGGTTGAAATGTATATTGGTATGCCCATTTGTACCCAATGTATAAGGGTCCATCTAACTCTCTAAACCTTAATGTTGAAGTAACTGAGCTCCTCTTATAATCACACACAAAAATATACACGTGCGCGTGTTGAACACATACACGCACCCACGCACGCACACGCCGCCCCCCACCCACCCACACACAAACATACACCCACACACACACACACACACACACACACACACACATATACACATATATTTGTATATGTGTGTGTGTGAATGTGTGTGGGTGGTTGTGTATGTTTGTGTGTGTGTGTGTGTGTGTGTGTGTGTGTGTGTGGGTGGATGGTAGAGTTCTGCATTGGTTTGACCGGATCTGGTACCAGCGCCTAATTAACCTATTTCCTCTTCTATATCGCAATCCATTCCTTCAGCCTTCTGCCATATTGAATATTTTTGTTTGTTCTTTCAATTGAAGAGTAGCGTATAAATATTTTTTTTTATTTAATGCTTTATTGTACACAATTAAAAGAGAAGTAATACATAGAAACTTATTAAAAACAAACTGTACAAATATTTCGTTTGTAGACAACAAAAATATTTGTACTGCATATGGTGGGAATGCTACCATGCCCTATGTATGAAAATCTTCGTGTTTTTAGGTTTTATTCTTTAAAAAAATTACATCGTCATAGCACATATTGATAAATTAGGTTATGATTAGTTCACCGGCATTGGGAGAAAAAATGTAAACCGGTTGACTCAATTGGCGAGAATGAAAGCCATCCTTGAAGAATGGCCTGCGTTCCCGCTAAATCAAGATATTTTAAGCTCAAAGGAATAAAAACTATAAGCATATTTTTTTTCAGTTCAAACATCTAGTTTGTTAAAAATGTCAGTAAATTAATTTTTGATAAGCTGTATATTTTGGAAACGATGATCGATTTTGATTTTTCTAATGATATTCAACGCAATTTTTGAGATCCAAAATGTTGTTTAAGCTACATCAGCAATAGGTTTAAAAGTATCGAAGTAACGTCAAATAACTTTTTTTTAAAATTTTCTTTATTGATAAATCCCAATTAAATTGACCAATTTTGGTCAAATTTACGGTTTTTGACGCAGTTTTTAGGAAGAAAGGCTGATTAGATTTTTAAATAAATCAGTATTATTGTCTAAAAGTTATTTTAAATATAAGAAGTCACAAAAAACATAATTTTGTAAAGCTGTAACTTATGTAAACTTAATTCGTTTTTGATTTTTAAAACTGCATTAAACCCAGTTTTTCGAGTTCTACAATATTGTAAAATTCAAAAATTTATAGGTTGAAAAATTTCGAAGTTATGTTAAAACAGCACTTTTTACAAAATTTTTCGTCAACGATAACGCCTGAACGGATAAACCGATTTCGATGCAGTTTACGGCATTAAACTCAGTTTTTTAAGAAATAAAGCTAATTAGATTTTTTTTTATCCAATCGGTGCATTAATTTAGAAGTTATTATAAAAAAACATTGTTTTAACAAAAAAATTAAGGTTTTTTTCAAAATTTCTCAAAATCTTCTAAACCAAATCCAATTTTCGGAAATATAAGTTTAGTGGAACCTAATCGAATGCCACTAACCACGTTTTGATCGGCAAATCCATTCAACACATACACACACACGCACGCGCACGCGTACACACTCACGCATGCACGCACGCACGCGCTCACACAAACACATACACACACATACATATCCTAGAACTCGATTTTCAAAAATCGGGGCAAAATTAGTAAGAAACTTCCTTAAGTTAAAGTTAAAAACTGTAAATCAGTTGACCCTGCAGGCCATCTCAGAAACTTTCCGCTAAGTTATGGTATTTTAAGTTCAAAGCTATCATAAATGCCTAATTCCTTGGCCGCACCAGCTTCTATCGTCACAAAGCTTCGTGCAATGACACGATAAGTGCAGATGTGACTATTATTTGCTATTGTCGCATATAACTTCGGGATGACAGACGCAAGTGCATCCGAGGCATAAGCGTATTAAGCTAAACATAATAGCCGCCGCCATTGTTGAGAACGACTGTAACTTTAGAATGCGATGATCCACAGAAATCATATATTCCGTGCGATAATCGATTTGATTTTTCACACAACACTTAAGGCAATTTTCTAAACTCTACAAATTGATGTCGAAAAAAGACATTTTTTGAAATTTTTAATTCTCTCAAACAAATTAACCGATTTTATACCAATTTAGGGAATTCGACGTATTTTTTTAAGGGAAAAAAGTTGATTAAACGTTGTAACAAATATGTGATAAGGCGATTCGATTCAAATTTTCAGGAAATCTAAATTTTTTAGAAAACAATCGATTGCCGTCAACCGGGTTTCGATAGAACAAGTAATTCCGAAGTTACGAGAGGCTTTCATACACAAATCCATACATTTTGACGTCATCGTGAAAGTAGTTAGTGCAGTTTTCTAGTACCTCAAATATAAAGGCCAATGAAAACTCGATTTTCGAAAATCGGGGTGACATCAACAACTTCACGATTATCAAATAAAGGTTGTGGAAAATGACACCTTTTTGTTTTTTATACCGTAACTTCTGAACTAGTGAAGAATTTTGATATTTCAAACAGCATTCAGTGCAGTTTTTTGAGCTCTAAAATGTCTTGGGTACGAAATAGATTGGCTGAAAAATCAAAATATGTGGAAAAAACGTTTTTTTTTTTTTAAATTTTCGTCAACTATGACTTCCGAAGGAATCAACCAATTTTATGCCCTTTGTATCATTCGATGCAGTTTTTTGGGAAAGAGAGTAAGAAAAAGGCTTACAAACTCGCACATTAATACAAACCTTCAGATGAATAAAATTCGGTTTGTACGTGGCATAATAGTTCCATGTACAAACCAAAACACGACAGCGGTAAGCACTGAAGATATTGCAGCAGAAATGGGAAACGTGGAAGTACCAAACCTGGGCGATATAGCAGAATTTCACCACCCAATAATCATCATCGTGATATGTGAGTGACACCTTACACTCGCTTTTTAAAAGCTATTTGGAAAGGAATTGAGCTCTAAAATTGTTTCAAGTAAAATAAAGCTTTTATTCTTCATTTATCGTCCCCGTGTTAGCTTGTGACATTTATTAAAAAAGATCCTCTGCCCAATGGTCAAGCAGGTCGTAAGAAGTGAGCTGACGTAAGAGGCCAATAAAATATTTAACTACCGTCATACTTACTAGGTAATAGACACTTCGACGTCTCTCCGCTCTCGGTAACGGTACCACCATCTCATTGTTGCCGCTATAATGCTAGTGCTCATTCATCAATCAATCAATCAAATCTTTATTGCAGAAAATAGGGTTAGTTACATGTGCTCTTATATTATGTTAGTAGTTCCTCCTATTTTGCTGTATGAACAGCATGCAATGAAATTTTTTATTTGTGGCAAGATTAACATTTTTTATATTGCTGAAATATTATAGAAAAATAATTATTGTTAACAAATGATTTTTATATTTCGGATTTGGAAGATAAAAAGACCGGTAAATTCATAACAAATAGAAGACACAATTAAAAGAAAAGAAAAAAAAGAATCTCAAGTGTTGTTTCTGTCTCTTTATAAAATATATATTTTTTTATTAAAGTTGCAGCCTGCGAGAAGATAAGAAAAAACCCTTTTCTTCAAAATAAGATCTTTTCAATGTGAAAACGAATTTCCTTTTAAAATGGCGTTTATTGAAACTGTATACAATCTCAGCTCACATTCAATCTCAGGGAAAACGTTAGTTTAAATGTTTTTAGTAGGTGGAGTGTATTCATTAACCACTGCCGATTCCCACTTCAAAAAATAGCTAACCCGAAGCTTGCAACTATGAACTTTATCACGTTTGTATACGGTATATTTTACAAACTCGAAATTGTAGTTTAAATGCAGTGTGTATTAGAGTTAAAGCAGTAGTTTTGCTTGTTATGGGATTTTTGAAGTTAGAAAGTCTTTTGTATTTATTTTATTGCTCATTACACGCGTGTTGGCCCATGGCTTATTTACTAAATTTCAGCAGCTCGTAAGAATCAAACAAAAACTAATTTAATAAAACTAAAAAAAAAACTAGCCAAGCGCAAATAATTAATTGTTAATTCTATAATAATTAATTAACACTTCACATATTTTTAATTATTTAATTTACTTACATTTTGTTTTTTTGTTTATCTTGATCAAAAGAAAAATTTTCGTTTAATCATTTTTCATTTAAATTTAAATCAAATCATTTAATTTTTTTTATTATCTTTGTTGTAACGGTTATATAGTACCCCTATGAAAATTTTGATTTATTCCGAAAACGCATTACGATTCAAAAGTTACAACCTGATGACAAAAAGACGTACAGCTAAATCTCAGAAATAGGGTATTGTTTGCACCTTAAAATAGCAGTAGAAGTGTACCTAAAATATTATTCGGCCATAATATTGTCAATGCTTGTCGCTGTCCTGTTTGAGCAGGTAGCCGGAGGTAACTTATGCATGTGGTATTACTAGCCTGCCACACGGATAGTCACGCACCAATAACATTCAACTGTGGTCGCTTATCACCAGAAGAACCATCTATTTTTTCCTATATTATGGCATAAAAAATAAAGAAAAAGCTATAACCTGGAAATCAAACCCTGGAATTCATAACCTATAGATGAATAACTAACATAACTAGAACCATGAAGCACTCAGTTACATATCCGCAGAGAGCTCAAATGATATAGCGCGGTTCGTTGGTTTCAAAAAAATAGCATTTTGGCGTCCGTTTCTCGTCATGCAATATATCAAGCTTGTATATTTATTTGGGAAATATGTTATTTTATCAGCGCGGTTTATCCAGGAGATTACACCCTCGTGTTTCGGGGACGCGTGTCCGGAATAATTAAATATGTAATGAGAATCTTGTCCCAATTTGCATATAAAAATGAAGAAGCGTGTTTCATTATAGAACAAGCTTCTGAGAATTAAAATAACGGGCATTTTCAGTGTTTTTATAAGGAATTATGATTTAACTATATTAATATATAAATCTGTAGCGTCTTTCTGTATATATATATATATATATATATATATATATATATATATATATATATATATATATATATATATATATATATATATATATATATATATATATATATATATATATATATATATAATTGTTTCTTGACGAAATATGTCTTGTATGACTTGTGTCATTTTATTTGTTGGTATGGGCTCTCTTTGAAGAATAGATCTTCTGCCGTTCTGCCAGACAGTTTGTAAAAGGCGAACGATTAGCTATACGAGTCACTTGCATCGTAAGTCGTCTGGCCTGTAACTGATACCACCGATTTACCTATTCCTGCCGCAATAGCGTCAGTGCTTGTGACTGTCATGTTCCGATTTGGAGGGTAAATTAGCTGATTAACTCATGTATGTGGCATCGAAATTACGCCGCAAGGATAGCAACGCACCATTAACATATTTGGTGTCTATAGGCGATGGTTGTCGCTTTCTATCAGGAGAACCATCTATTTGATTGCTATCTTATGATAAAAAATATACATTTTGTTTGTATGTCTCGTTATCACTTAAGAACTACTTGGCTGATTTTGTAAGAATTGGAATACAAAGAAAACACGTGATTGCAAAAATTATTAACCATATAATTTTTCTCTCCCTATATATCTTTAATATGTCTTTAATACATAATTATGTAGCATTTGCAGCACATTTAATTTTTTGTCAAATTTCATAATCAGTATTCCTTGCGATTCAATTACTGTCACTAGCTGAAATGTATCTTGTACTTCTTCTGTTCCTGCCACAATCGCGTCAGTGGTTTTTACATCGGGTCCCGCTAACCATGCATGTAAATATATAATTTACAAGCATGCGCGTAAATAAATTAAAGTCAGGCAACTTACCTAGGTCTCATGTGGTTATTTTAAAATGGGGGCAACGCATACATAAAGGAGAAATTATGGTATTTAATTTGCAAAATTTCCGCGAAATATTATATGAAACTGCTGTCATGCAACAGAAATGAAAGGTAGTGTAGAAACAGGGCAAACTTATCCAAAGTCAGATATTAGAGAAGCCTACAGCGGCACAATAGTCCACCCACTTCCACGACACTTTCTTCCACGTCAGAAGCAAAGGCAGTAACACACAAGTTATGTACTCAACGCACGTTTCACTTCGCAACTGAAGCATCTTCAGGAGAGTCGAATAGCACTTCACTCTATGAAGGGTGAAGCATTAATGGCCATTAATGCTTCAGAAGTGCATTAATGGTCATACCGTAATTTCTCCTTTAAATTATGGATTTCCGCAAAGTAACACCTGAATCTATTAAATATTACACGCATATATTTTTTTTACATCATCAATGTATGGCACATCGCTGTTTGTGCCATACATTGATGTTGATTGAGCTGTAAAAAATGTTTGCATTTTGACTGCCATTTGCACCACTCGAGTGTAACAAAATATTCGACATTCAGAATTTTGCGGGTATATGTTGTCGACTCGAAATCATTATTTTTTAATATTTTGTTATTCAGTTAAGGTTTTAATCGAGTTGACCGTACCCCTTAGCCGAGTTATTGATGCAGATAACTTACTCTTATGTGTCTCTACATAACGTATGAAACATTCATAAAGCTTAACTATTTCTTCCACATTCGTGACTTTCTTCTCTCTTGCTCTACAACTTTTTTATATTTCAGACCAAATATTGGTCTGAAATATAAAAAAGTGACCAAAAGTCCTTGGTCATCCCAGTACCTTTTGAATAATAGATTATCCGTCTTTCTGTTTCTGCCTGTTTCTGCTTTGTTGACTTTTTAAAGCCTGAGATAGGTATGTAACTGGTGTTAGTCTCACCCAAGTCTTCAAAGTTTTACGTATTCCTACTACAATATCGTCGGTTCCTGTCACGATCTTATTTTAATGAAATAGTTGGTATACATATGGCATTCCACCTCTGTCACGTGGACGACAATGCATCATTAACAATTTTTACTCAACATTAACAGTGGCAATCTTCTAATAATCACTGAGTTCCAAACTCAAGGTAGATACTCTAGGGGAAAGCTTTCGTGGAACTCGTTACAAAACCAATGTTAAGAAAATTCTCTGTATTTTGTTGACTCCTACGTATTTGAATCTTGGCTACTCTGCCTTTAATTCAAAGAATAAAAAAGCTATAATATGAATTTATCACGGTTAGGTTTTCCTAGTTTTCATTGCATCACTGAGATTATGAAATTTTAGACCTACCAAAATAGTCTACTTAATTCTGCTTTTAGCTGTAGTAAGTATGACAAAGCTGCTTAAAATTAAATTTAATGAATTTAAAGAGTTTGTAATCAAGTCTAAAAATAACACCTTTTTAAATTAATCCAAAATTGAGCAAAATTTAATCACAAGTCCCCTATATTTCGGGCCCAAACTCATTACAAGAAGCTCAAAAGTCAAAATTAAAGGCTAATTGCTTAAACGAGAGATCACAAACTTTAATGAAGCAATTACCAAAAAATTTTCCCTTACACTCGACACGATATTAAAAACCAACCCTTATTTTGAGTAATATAAGTTTTAAAATGAAAAAAACTTCAGAGGTAATCAAATTTCGTTATTAATCTATATAGCAATACTTGAAGCAAAAACGTTGTTCTTGTTTTTAGAACAATTACGCCAACAGACGAGTATGAAATTTGGCACAGTTAAGGCTTACATTTTGAAAAAGTGCAGAAAGATAATATTTATATGAAGGTAATGTGGATTATAAATACATTAAATTGATGAAAATAAGTATTACAAAATCTACCATGTATTTGATACACGCCATAACGCTCACTATTTCGTTTATGGTTAGTTTGTTGCCAAACTTAGAAGAAATTTTATTGTTTAGTCTATTGTTTAAATGGATTTTTTTTATATATCATAAGATAGCAAACAAGCAGATAGGAGTCCAAGAAAGAGTCAACCATCGCCTATAGACATCAAAGGTGGTAATATAGCGTTGCTATCTTGCGGCGAGGTCCAATGCCACATGCATAAGTTTACCGGCTACCTTACCTTCCAAACCGGAACACGACAGTGACAAGCATTGACGCTATTGCGGCAGGAATAGGTAAGGCGGTGGTACCAGACCCGGGCGAGACAATGCAGAACTCTACCATCTAGTAGTCACGATGGTAGTGACTCGCATAGCCAATCGGTCGCCTTTTACGACCTGCGCCAGGCAGAACGGCCGTTGGTCTATTCTACAGAGGAGCCCGGAACCAACACGGGGGAATCATTGATTTATGGTTGAATTTAAACAAAGGGTGATCGCTAGTATATTAACAATGTTTAAGCATCAACTTATTGCTAATCCTGGGGAAAACCACAACCCAATCTTTAGCACTCAGTTTTTACAAGTTGTTGCCAACGACTTAATTTGAGTGATCAAAATATATCACATTTTTTACTTAGTAGGGTAAAAAGATAGTTTATACTACTCAGTGATAATTAAATAAAATCAAATAACTTGCAGTTGCTACATCGAACAAGTTGTTAAAACAAATTTCAAAAACACACGTAAAAAAATACAGAACTGTTAGTTTGCATTTTACATATAATGTATAAGTAATTCAAATATAATTAATATATCTATTTTAAATACATCGTAAGCCTATATGCAACTAATTCCGTTGTTTGTTAACAGGATACTGGAATTTGTCACTTATTTGCATAAAGACGCTATTAGTTCTGCCCCGGAGTCGGCGCTACATGGAGGCTACGATTTTCCGCATAATGGCTATAAAGCCAACGAGGCAGTTCCACTAGCATCCTAAAGGCGTCGTTATACTGAACACGCAAGGCACTGTAAGATTTGCGTATACCGCACCTACAGACTGCTCCAGTCTGCTGCAGCAGGTGTAGAAATAATGACAGTAGCCTTTTAATAATTTTACTTTTACTTCCCTGGCGCATCGTGCACACCTACGAACAAGCATGTTCGCCATCATCGTCAACGCCCTGAGCTCGCGTTCAATGTCAGCATTATCCGACATATCCTCACAAATCCAATCATCTAGATATTCGGGTCATCCTTGTCAACTCAGTCCCTTATAGAGTTACTACAGATATCTCAGTGAAAGTCTTTCTACTGGCCTGTAATGTAAGAGTAACCATTTTTTCTGCATTATACCTAAGATTGCGAGTCTTAGCATAAGCTCCACACTTATTTAATAATGTTTTAGATCCCTAATTAATGGGCAAAGGAGCACCATATCGAAGCGTAACTTAAGTTAATATAACCAATGGCACTTAAATTTTTTTTAGATTGAATTTTGCGTATATGAAATTGTTGTTGTTGTGGATTTTCAGACATCTAAATGATGAGGATGAAACTTTGAATTTTGTCGCGATGTCCGATGGTGAAATTCGGCGGCAGGAATCAATCCAAGTAGTTCCTCAGAACATTCCCCATGATAGAACCGACAAAAGATGCTGAGTGATGCCACACCTCTACGTAACGCCAAAGAATCATTTATGTATTTAACATTTTATTGTACACAAAAAAATAGATAACAAAGAATAATAAACGAAAACAGTACAAAAGATGAGCTTATCCCTAATAAGAGTTATCTTACAGCTAACCCAAGACAGTGAAATACAATGTTAAAATTGAAATCATTTGACGCCGATTTAAAAGTCCTGTCATTGACGATTCGAACCGCCACATGACTGTATATTATTATGACTGCTAGGTAGTAGACATAGACTGCACTTACGTTTTCCTTTGTGTTGATCCGGGTCTCTTTAAAGAATACACTGTTATGTATGCACACCTTAACGGCAGTAATGTGTATTAACCTTCATGCGATACACAACTGATTCTAGATGACAGTATTACACTAGCTCCCAATTATATCGTAGGTTTTATTATACACTTATCATAAATACATCTCAGACACTCCGCCATTCCGCTAGACAGTTCGTCAAAGACGCACGATTGGTTGTACGTATCACTACCATCGTGATTACTATGAAAAAAAGAAAGAAAGAAGGAAAATATTTATTTGCAAGAATATGGGTATTACAAGTTGTTAAAAATAAATTAAGTTACCGACATATTCTACTAATATATGGTGTGCAAATATTTAAAAAAAAATTATGTGGTAGAGTTCCGCAGCATCTCGCCCGGGTTAATTTTAATATATATAAATCACGTGTCACGTTGTGTGTCCACCATGGATTCCTAAACTACTGAACTGATTTCAATGCAATTTTTGTAGACATCTAATTTTTGGTCCATCTAAAATGGGATAGTATTTATCTCAATTAAGCCCCCGCCTCCCTCTCAGGTACCAAGTAATTTGTAGGTATAGCAATACAACGCCGGGATCAGCTATAGGTATAATTCAATAGCTTATTCAAACAATTAATACATATGAATCTCTAACTATGTACGCAGAGAGAACCAGAAATGTCTTGCTTCCGAAACATTCAAAAGTAAAAATGACAAGTAGATACAGGGACAGACCAAGAGTGGTAGATCATAGTCAAGTTGATTAAATGCTGCCATACTTATACATGTAAATAACGCCGTAACTTCTAGCGGGGATGTAACGATACATTCGTTTTGTATCATTAGATACCGAAAAAGCAGATGGCTCTCCGGAAAGAGAAACCATCGTCTATAGACATAAAATATGTTAATGGTATGTTGTTACCCGTGTGGCAAGATAGCATTGCCACATGCATAAGTTTACCGGCTACTTTACCCATAAAACTGGAACGTGTCAGTGATAAGCATTGATGCAGCAGAAGTAGATAAGTCGGTCGTACCAAACGCGGACGAGACGTTTCCGAACTCTACCATCTAGTAATCACGATGATCTAATCACGCACGCATATCCAATCGTTCCCTTTTACAAATAGCCTGACAGAATGACAGATGGTCCATACTTTAAAAGGAGCCTGGACCATATCTTTAAACCCTAGACCAACTAAGCTATCTACAAGTGTAAAACAATCAGCTCTAATTTTTTAAAACCGGCCGTAATATCATATATACATGCATTATGGTAACTACTTGTACACAACGATAGTAAATAGTTAATAAAAAATCGATATATTCTACACTTTTCATCGTCAGCAGTTGGTAAAACTCTAATTTATTTACAGTTACTACTAGTATAGTATAATGTAGTAACTGTAAATACCCTGAGGATGCTCATATGAGCGAAACCGGTTGGAAATTAATTGTAATTTGGTAAATACCTTGGTATGGTAAATACCTTATCGTGAAACAGTACAATTGAATTAATTAATAAATATTGTATTGTTATAAAATCAATATTAAGGTCATATATTCCCCTTGAAATAATTTTATTTATTCAAAAATATGAATAAAACAGTGATCACAGAAAACATATATAGACAGTGATGACCATCCGAACAAAAGTATTGAAACCGCTCTATAAACGTGAATTAATAATGATGAATAATACTCCGTTTGTCATTTGGTTTGTTTAGTTTCCGCATTTATTAAATACTTCAAAAATGAAATGAATATAAGAGAGAGTAAAACGAGCTGCATTTTTGTGCTCTTCGTGAAGCTCTACAAAGTTTAGAAATCTCAGTAATATATATCAGCTACGTGAATACTGATTTCTTAAAAAGCATCGTCTCACAGGACTTCATGGAATAAAATATATTGTTAGAAATATTATATTTAAAAGTATTTTTTTTATGTTATAAGATAGCAAACAAACAGATGGGTCTTCCGATGGAGTCAATAATCGCCTATAGACACCAAAGGTGCTAATGTTGCGTTGCTATCATGTGGCGAGGTCTTATGCCACATGCATAAATTTACCGGCTACCTTTCCCTCCAAACCGGAACACGACAATGACAAGAACATACGCTGTTATGGCAGGAATAGGTAAGGCGGTGGTACCAGACCCGGCGAGACAATGCAGAACTCTACCACCTACGAGCCACGATGTTAGTAACTCGTATAGCCAATCGGTCGCCTTTTACGACCTGCCTGGCTGAATGGCAGTTGGCCTATCCTTCAAAGGAGCCCGGGACCAACACGGGGAGGAGTCTGGGACCGACACGGGGATTCCTATCTTATGCCTTAAATGTAACAATAATTTTTCTGTTGCATGCATTGGCTGGCATAATAAATTGTCGACTCACTATTACAAAGTAGTATATTAATTTAAATTAAGTTAAATAATAAGCTTTTTAAAGTATTGACTTTAGCAAACTGTATATAATATATATTTTTCTGCACTCTCTCGTCTAATCGCCTCTATGGTCTAGTGGTCCAGTGTTGGCGTTGACCACAATGAGATCCCGGGTTTGATTCCCGAGTCGGGCACATAAAAAAAGTGTTTTTTCAGTTTTCTGAGAAACACAAAGTTGCCCGGGATCGGAAAGTGCCCGGTTGACGACAGGCTTGCCACCTATTACATTTGTGGGACCAAGTATCTTCGGCTAATTTTGGGTGCACTTGTTGTACCTCTGCCTACCCCTTTTCGGGGATACGAGCGTGAATATATTTTTTTTCTGCACTTTTCCTCCCCCTCTTCTCCTACTTTCTCTTCCTCTCTCAGATAGATGGCCCCTTTGAACGATTATTGAAATTTCCTAATTTTTTGCTTCGTGTTTCTCACAATCGTCTACATTGAGCTTAGCTTGGCAACTCAGCGGTGGCAAAAGTCTCGTGACGGAAACTCGTGACAGGAAATTCTTAGAGTTTTCTTCACCTAGCCCACATCCGTCAAGTCCGTACCGTGCCATAAGGACCTTTGTTCCAAAACATTAATCAAAAACGCAAGTCTTCATTAGCATCGTACGAAATTAAAACGCATTATGGGAGTTACTAAATAAAAGATCTACCTTTACATGCTCTAGTTTTTATATTTGAAGCAGACTGTTGCATTTGAGGCTGGTGCTGAGGACACATTTAATTAAGGTGCTTCCGGCGGCTATGAGACGTATTCTATGGGCGGCGCCGGGTAGCACTCAGTAACTGACATTGCACTTGATATTCTTTTTATATCATTGAATAGCATTCAACCAGATGGCTCCCGTGATGAAAAGATGTTAATATTGCGTTGCTATCCGTGTGGCAGGATGACAATACCACGTGCATAAGCCTACCTTACCCTAAATACTGGAACACGAGAGTGATAATCGCTGACGATATTGCGGCAGGAACAGATAAATCAGTGGTACAGGACCCGAGCGAGACAATGCAGAACTGTACCACCTAGCCACGATGAAAATGTCATGTAAAACCAATTGGTCACGTATTTTACACTATTTATCGTTGGCACATGGTGAAACTCCATTTGTAGTTTTGCTAATACACTTGTACTGTTTCACAAATTACTTTAAATTTAATTAATATCACCAACCGGTTTCGCCTTTTAGCCCTGAAGATGCCGTAAAAGGCGAAACCGGTTGGTGATATTAATTAAATTTAAAGTAATTTGTGAAACAGTACAAGTGTATTAGCAAACCTACCAATTGGTCACCTTTTGCGATCTGCCTGGCAGAACATCAGTCGGTTTTTCCTTCAAATTAGGCTCCTTTGAAGAATAAGCCAACTGCCGTTCTGCCAGGCAGGTCGTAAGAGGCGACCGATTGGATTTACGAGTTACTACCATCGTGGGTACAAGGTCGTAGAGTTCTGCATTGTCTCGCCCGGGTCTGGTATCACCGCCTTACTTGTTACTGCCGCAATAGCATCCGTGCTTGTCACTATCATGTTTCGGTTTGGAGGGTAAGGTAGCCTGTAAACTTATGGATGTGGCATTAGACCTCGCCGCAAGATAGCAACGCGCCATTAACACCATTGGTGTCTATAGGCGATGGTTGACTCTTTCCATCTGGAGACCCATCTGCTTGTTTGCTATATTGTTATAAAGAAAATGTTAATCGTATAATAAATCAGTATTTACTCATCATTCGCTGTATATATATATGTTGGTGTGTGTGTGTGTATGTTTGTATTCTCATGTTCGCTTCTGGCGCTATTGCAATAGGAATAGGTAAGGTAGTGGTACCAGACCCGGGCAAGGCAATGCAGAACTCTACCACCTAGTAGCCACGATGGTAGTGACTCCTAAATCCAATCGGTCGCCTTTCACAACCTACCTGGCAGAACGGCAGTTGGCCTATTCTTCAAAGAAGCCCGGACCAACACAAGGGAAAATTTTTCATCGTACTTAAAGTATTACAACCATTTTTATAAATTTCACTGCAGTTGATATTAAATAAATAAATATTCACGGGACAAATTACACTTAGTGATCTAACGGGTGTTAGTCAACGATACCTATACATAGAAATACATATATAAATACTAGAATATATTTAATAAACACCCAAATCCGGAAATACCAACATATATGCTCATCACATTAATGCTTGTCCCCGTCGGGGATCGAACCCGAGCCCCTTCGATTGCGTAGTCAGGGTCGCTAACCACTCGACCAATGGGGCGGTCTAACGGGGCGGATATTCTATTCCAATGGTACAGTGAAATAAAATTTCGTAACAAATTCCTATAAGAGAAAGTGTAAAAAATAGTAACATACATAATGTCCGCAAATAAAAATATAATGTCAGTTACCAGGTTCAGATGACAATGAAACTACTCAACGGAATATGATTGCGGTGCATTTTATTGTTCTTCGTCGTCTGAAGAAATATCTTTCTTTCAAGATATTCTTCAAGTTTACGACCATATTGAAGCGATTTAAATCATTTTTAGATGCGTTTCCTTCTTGAACTCTTAAAATATAATAAATTTCAGAAATATTTTAAAATTGACATATTTGAGAAGTCAATGGCTTTATTGAGAAGATCCTATCGTAACAATTAAGACTTAATTATACGGTGGATTCAGATCTTAATGAAGTGTTCAAATAGATATTCTATTTAGAGGTTGATGATGTTAAATGAAAACCCTTTACGAAACTTAAGTCAAAACATGGCGTAGTAATAGTTAGAGCAGTTTAATAATATAATAATAAAGACATTCGACCCTCAACACTGGCTCGCCTTAACCGGCCGACCAAAGCGGAGTTATTACAGCTATTACTCGGGTGTTACAGAGTGTCTCCAAGCAAAACCTTGGGCTTATTGCTACATTAAGGCTATTTACCTATTAGCAAAGTGTAATCATTTCATATAAAGAAAAACTTAATGTTACTTTAAAGGATTTTTTTCGGATAGGCTATTTTTAATTGAGCAGTACATTTCTATTTACAAGGTGTATTGCAACTTGCAAAAGATGCTTTTGTCATTGGTTTTCTGCAGATGTTGACTCGGTGACATCTTATTGATGCTGATGGACATGTTATACTGTTTAATAGCGCAGATTAATATCGGCAACTTCAGTTAGGTCCGTCAATAATAAATATAAATAGTACTTATTCCTATGTAAGATAACTTAAAGATACAATAGTATTGACTGATTCGTAGGTCTAATTTGTTCAAAGTATGCAGTTTTGGTTACATGGTCTTGGTTCGATTTCCAGATCGGCTTAAGTATTTTTGGATTGCAGTGGGGATGTGTAATATTTATTTAATTTTATTTCTCCCACGTGTTATAAAAGCTGACGGTTTCACATTAATTAAATATCAAAAAAAGTCACCCAAATGCGGTATGAAGAATTCACCAGTATATAACACCGGCTACTTCACCAGTCGACGACAAAATTTAGTCTGAACATTAATAAACATTGAATTTACTTCGCTTACAAAGCAGTGAAATCGGCGTGAAAATGCTTAGATTTTTAAAATAAAACTATAATTTTAAATGATACTCGTTGTTGACGATGACAAATTATGTAACCCAAATGTAAATTAAGTGAAAGAATGAATATTGACTACTTTTTTGAAACCGTTGCAAAGTACACTCTATGTCAATTTTAATTGCGTGTTATATTTAATACATTTTATTTTTTAAATTTTGATTTCATTAAAATACGATAAAACGTAATTTATTGTTGCTAAAAATAAAGTTGTAGGTATAATAACAGCATATATGCCAATTACAATCCGTAATATTAATAAAATCAGTTTAACAAAATTTGTTGAAATTTAAAGTATAAACAACACTTAATCAAACGAAAAAAGTAAAATTACAATTATTGACTGGGTAATGCATTTTAATGTTTTGAATGAAGGTGTATAAAAATATTGAAAAACTACAAATAAAAAAACAATACAGAGTAAATGTAGGAAAATAGTCATTTTAGAGCAAAAAGTAATGATATACTGTCAAAACATAAATGTGAAATGAGAGCCAAGTTTAATATAAGAGTATGCGTCTTTGTCGACTGCGCAAACAAAAGATCTATTTAGCTACTGACATCTATAAAAAACTCCTAAAACTTTTGTTACAAAAACGTGCAACGTTCTAAAATGAATTTATAAATGCAGCAATTTCTTGTTTATGGCTAGTACCACTTGAGTTTACCACTATGTTTGCTACTTAAAGTATTACTATGTAATTTCGACTCTTATATTTTCACAGACAGTTATGTACTCACACAATGTATTTCACTTAAAATATAATTTCAGCTCAAAATTTGATTTGAATAGTTTTTACTTACGAACCAAATTTTAAGAAAAACAGAATTTATATTAATGCAACAGTACTGGTACAGTACAAAAAGTAAGCACAATAACGGGCGTATTACTTACATTAATTGTCTTTCTGAAAATTTGCCGATCATCATATTTTATGTGAAATAAATGCATTATGTAAGTAATTGTCTGTTAAAATATAAGAACTTATATTTCTTTTTATGTTGCAAACATTGTGGTATATTACCAACAAAAAATAATTGTTACCTACATAAATTTGTTTTAGACTTTGAATATTCTTGTAGCTAACATTTTAGGAGTTTCTTTATGAAACCTGGCACTCAAATAGACCTTAATACTTTTATGCGATGTTGACAGAGACGCATACTTTTACATTGAACTTGGTTCTCATTTCAAATTTATGTTTTGACAAATATGTTATCGTCACTAAATACGTTTAAAGTGACAGCTTTTAAGGTGATTTGACATTTGCTAAACATGTTTAAGGGACTAAATGCATTTAAGCATTTTAGTGCAAGCCACCCTTACAGTATAAAATTTAAGTGTGTGAGGTGTAATAACGTCAACGCTTGTCACTATCTTGTTCCGGTTTGAAGGGTAAAGTAGCCGGTAAAATTATTTATATCTTATTATTAATATTCCGCCACACGAATAGCAACGCACTATTAACATCTTTGGTGTCTATAGGCGATGGTTGTCATTCTATCAGGAAGCCCATCTGCTTGTTTGATATATTTTTATGATATTAAAAATAATCTATAAATATACTTTATTAATAGGCAATATAAATAATATTTTAAAAATAACTGGTTGACCCGGCAGATGTTGTTGTGACATATAAATTATATTTGTAATAAAGTTTTTAATGTCATGGCGGTAAATGGAATGGAATTTTTTATCTATACATATAATAAAATGGTAGGAAAGTCAAAACTGTACATTGAATATTTTTTTAAAAGAATACTTGGGGCGTGATCTACAATCGATATCGAAGCCAAAAATACAGTTTTAGAATTTTTGTCTGTTTGTTTGTCTGTATGGAATGTATGTAATGTATGTAATGTATGTAATGTATGTAATGTATGTAATGTATGTAATGTATGTAATGTATGTAATGTATGTAATGTATGTAATGTATGTAATGTATGTAATGTATGTAATGTATGTAATGTATGTAATGTATGTAATGTATGTAATGTATGTAATGTATGTAATGTATGTAATGTATGTAATGTATGTAATGTATGTAATGTATGTAATGTATGTAATGTATGTCCGGGGTAAACTCAAAAAGTACTGTATGGATTTACTTCAAATTTTGTATGAATATTACTAATAGGTCGGGTCAACATATAGGCTACATATTATCACGCTATCACCTACGGGTGAGGGCCTGTGTGGAGTAAACAAACTCCGCGCGGACGAAGTCGCTGGCAACAGCTAGTGCCAAATATAAAACTTCAAAATATACGCCAGTAAAATGAAAAAAAAAATCTGTCATGTAGCGGTATAAAACTTCTCTAATACCTATCAAATACACAAAAAAAATGATACAAATTGCTGATCCGTTTTGGAAGAATGCAACCCAATACCCGTTATACGTGATTTTTATGTATTAGATTTTTCATAACTAAACTAAACTTTTATAACTATACAGCGCGTAAAGAAACCTGTCTGACCCGAATGATACATATAAGCAAGTCGATAACATTATTTAAAATGGGATGATTCTATTTGAAAAATTAAAATGTCATGGTATTTTGAAGACTTCCTGTATAACCATCAATTTCGCTAAAATTTAGCGAATATTTCAAACTATATAATACTCTGTCGAGTATGACGGTACCGCCATGTTATATATAACCCCGAAGAAAGCAAATTATTTGCTTGTGTTATGGGTGTTTGTCAACGATACTAATACATAGAAATACATATATAAATACTAGAATATATTTTATAAACACCCAAAACCGGGAATACTAACATTTATGCTCATCACACAAATGCTTGTCCCCGTCGAGGATCGAACCCGAGCCCCGTCGATTGCGTAGTCAGGGTCGCTAACCACTTGACCAACGGGGCGGTCAATATCCACTTGATAATGGTATATAAACATATATAGCTTCACGCCAGATAAAGGACGCCACGCCACGTAAGGGACGTGGTAGGCAGAAAGAACCGAGTGCCACACATCACGATCCTTGCAGGCTTGTCTCACTTCCTCCATATTCACTACTTTCTTCATACACACACGTCGGTCGAAAAGACTCTTGACACCGCCTTCGGACAGTACTGGATTAGTCTGATCATGTTACGTCAGTCTTGGTTTTTCCCGGTACCTACATCTTTCCACATTCGCACCATATATCTGTTTTATTAAACTTTCATCTACCATTCTTTCTACATGTCCGAATCAACTCTCACTTCCATACAATAGCGTTGGAATAAGCACATAATTATGCAGGGCTAGTCAGCCACCCTGACGGAATGAATGGAGCGTTAGGGAGATCACTTAAAAGCACAGTTTTATGCTTTTAAGTGATCTTCCTAACGCTCCATTCATTCCGTTCATCAAAAAAAAATGCTTGATCAGTTATGGAGGAATGCGACCACAAACACGTTACACTGTGTTAACTTCTATTAATTGTTTGAATCTCTGTGTAAGCGATTAAGTACCAGTGTGTTTGCTTAGGAGGGATTTCAGTATATATGTATATGATTATATTAAGCTACTCAACAATGTATTTGACGTGACAAGATTATATGTGTTTTATTACTTATACACACAATATGTGTTTTAGCACTCATCCCGTTCTAGGGAAATATTTGAAAACTTCACAAAGAAAAATGTCACGACTGGGTTTGAATCAACGCAATCGATCGCAAAGCAAAGAACAATGTTTATAAGGAAAAATATATATTCTAATTTCATCGTATAATTAGTATATTGAGTATATTGATTGATATAACTGACATAAAGCGTGTGAAATTTAATATTGTAATAGTACGGTGTCAGAATTATACGGATCTGATTTCCATAATTAATATCGAGTAATTGATCACTCAGTAATGTTTTTGACGCAAATCGTTTGATCTGCTTTAATTCATCGGACGCCCTCATTGTGTTTGCGCGGCTAATTGAGTCCCGTGCTAATTACTTACATTGTTTTAATGAACATTTTTGGATTTTATAGATTCTCGAATATAATGACCTACGAAAAACAAATTAAAAAGCTACCAACTTTATGCAACAACGTTGATGGTATTTTTATGCTATAGTGTAAACTCTAAAAATCCAGACACGATTACCTATCAAGTAGAATAGGAGGCTGTCTAAGGGCATTGACTGAGGGCCTCTAGTACCGAAAACTTTTCTTAATTTGATTTAGTCTTATTTCATAAGATAGCAAACAAGCAGATGGGTCTCGTGATGGGAAGAGTTAACTATTGCATCGCCTATATACACGAAAGATGTTAACGGTGTGTAGCTGTCTTGTGACGAGGTCTAATTCCACATACCCTAAATTTACCGGCTACCTTATCCTCCAAACCAGAACACGTTAGTGGCTAGCACTGACGCTATTGCGGCAGGAATAGGTAAGGCCTAGTAAGGAATAGGTAAGGAATAGGTAGTACCAGACCTGGGCGAGAATATGCAGAACCTAGTAGCCATGATGGCAGTGGATCGAATAGTCAATCGGTCGCCTTATATGACCTGCCTGGCGGAGTGGTAGTTGGACTATTCTTTAAAGGAGCCCGGGACCAACACGAGAAAAAAATTCAAAACACAGATTTAAAATTTAAAAGGAAAAACGCGGCAAAGTATCTATTTGCTACTTTTTTCGCATGTTTCCGCCTGTATTCACCTGTTTTCATCTGTATCCTTTCTTCCATCTCCACCTGTTTTTGCACCTTTTGTCTGTATCCTTTTTCTCTCATTTTCACTTTTTCTCTTCCCTTTTCCCCTCTTTCCACCTCTTTTCCAATTTTTTGACCAATCATTTTTCAACGTTCTACAATATTTTAGTACTTAAGAAACTATGTCAAATTTGGTTTTAAAATTCAAAATAGAATCAGGTTTTCAAAAGTTACAGCTTTTTAAATATTAATATTTTGTTGTTTACAGAAAACTTACTAAATATTTTTAAATAGCCATCAGGTTAATACACTGATTGACTTAAAATCCTAATCAGCATTTCCTTTAAAAAAAAATTGCATCAAATATCGTAAATTGGGCCAAAGACGGTTGATTCGTTTAGGATTCATCAATGGCGAAACTTTTTTTTAATATATATCATAAGATAGCAAACAAGCAGATGGGTCTTCTGATGCGACGGGGACAAGCATTTATGTTTATATTTCCGGGTTTGGGTGTTAATTAAATATATCCCAGTATTTATATATGTATTTCAATGTATAAGTATCGTTGACTAACTCCCATAACACAAGCAAATAATTTGCTTTCTTAAATTTTCGTGATGTCCTGTTTTACAACATTTATGTACATATACAATGTTAATTTTAATTGATGGTAGTTGACGCCCTGCATTATATGTTTGATTGAAGGTAATATATTTTGTTGGCTTATTATTATTTACAATATTCGGGTATTAAAATAATATGTATTTTTATAAACACTTTTAAATACATTTGTAAATAGTTTTAACTTGGCACTTGCTTATGACAGTTGTGACAGATGTCAGTCGAAAATGTAATGACATATAGTTTGACAGTGTAACTAAGGATGTAGTTAAGGTCTTTTTAGCATGCGGCCTATAGACTCGAGATATTTTGTATGCTGTCATCTATAAGTTTTTACTGCAAATAATTTTTCAGCATAACGTTCGTTTTTTTACTGTATAAAAGTGATGTTATAAATTATACACACTTCGAATTTATAACTAGTTTGTATCTTTAGATATATATACGTATTTATATATATTTTTATTTTTGTTGTATAACTTCTTTTTTTGTTTGCTTTATTAAGTTGAAAAGTTTTTTTTAATACAAAATATAAATAGATATTGATAACATTTTATGTTAATGAACGACGATATTGATATACTAGATAATTAATAATTTTCTATCCTGCTCTTCGTCTGATAATGAATTTTTGAGCGCTGGCAGCGATGTGTCTCTTGATACTTCATTAAATGGAGAACTATGTTCCATATTTTCTAACTTCCCAAATAATTTTAATGTAGTTCACATTAACGCTCAGAGTATTCCTAGTCATTATTCTGACCTTCTAGCGGCTTTCAGTAGCAAAATTGTTGATGCTGTTCTTGTTTCAGAATCTTTTTTAAAGCCTTCCTTTTCATCTTTTCAATTTACCTTACCGGGTTTTGTGCTTATTCGCAACGATCGGCGACGACGGTCAAAGGTGGCGGAGGTGTCGCCATCTATCTTCGTTCGGATATCCCCTACAGGATTCTTACTGTTTCCCCTAGTGAATACAATAATACCGCTGAATACATTTTTCTTGAAATATGTCTGAATCATACTAAATGTCTATTATCTGTCATTTATAGTCCTTCTTTACATGTTAATTATTTCTCTACGCTTGATAGTTTACTCAACGATTTTCGACCTATTTATAAACATGTTTTACTCCTAGAAGATTTTAACACATGTCTGTTAAAAACTGACTCTCGCTCTCGCCAACTACTTTCTTTACTAGCCGGTTTCGATTTGCATGTTCTTCCCCTCTCTGCAACTCATAAGTCTCCAAACTGTTCCCCCTCTTATTTAGATTTGATGATTGTCTCACAACCATCGTGTGTCAACACTCATGGTCAAATCCCTTCATGTTTTTCTTACCACGATTTAATCTTGCTCTCGTACAGAATTCGGGTACCAAAAGTAAAAGCTATCTTCTCTTTTCGTCGTTCTTTTAAGAACATTAATTCTGATTCTCTAATAGAGGATGCCAAAGCCATTAACTGGTGTCCGGTATTACAAAGCATGGACATTAACAACAAGATTACTTGCTTCAATTCTATTATACTCAATTTATATGACAGTCATGCTCCAATTAAGAGAATCAAACTTAAGCATAAGCCATCACCCTGGTTAACTGATGATATTAAAAAGGCTATGGCTGCAAGAGATTGCAAATCGCCGGTACAAAAAGCTGCCTACAGATTATAATTTGGAACAGTATAAGCTTTTTCGCAACAAATGTAACAAACTTTGTCGTTCTGCTAGGCGTCGTTACATTCACGACACTATCGCCAATTCTAATTCTCAAGATGCTTGGAGATTCCTTAAATCTCTAGGTGTCGGCAAGATTCAGAATTCTGGTGATAGTTTTTCCGATCTAGATACCCTTAATACTCATTTTTCTACTCCTCCAATTTCTTTAGACGATGTTACCAAAACTGCAACTCTCAACTCCCTTTATTCTGTTAATCCTCGTAGCTGTCCCACTTTCTTTTAAAACCCGTTTCTGACGAGGGGGTTAAGAAGCATATTATGTCCATTTCTTCCGGAGCAGTAGGTAACGATAAAATTTGTTCCAGAATGATTTCACTAATCATACCTCAAATTCTTCCTATTATCACCCACATTTTCAATTTTTCATTTTCATCAAATTCATTTCCTACCGCTTGGAAATTAGCCAATGTTATTCCTCTTCCCAAAACTTCAAAGCCTATTGATGTATCCATTATCGGCCTATATCCATACTGCCTTTTCTCTCTAAGGTTTTAGAAAGCATTGTACAATCCCAATTAGCTGAGTACCTATACACTAATAACTTTCCGTTAAATCCGTATCAATCGGGATTCAGGCCTGGTCATAGCACTGTCACCGCACTTATAAAGGTTTCTGATGATATCCGTTCAGCAATTGACTCAAAACATCTTACTTTGTTAGTACCACTGGACTTCAACAACACTTTTAATTCGGTAGATTTTGACGTGCTTCTTGGGATTTTGCGTTCTATCAACTTCTCTGCTTCAGCTCTGAGGTGGTTTAGTTCTTACCTTCGGGGTCGCAAGCAGCGTATTCAATGTAGAGAGTCACTTTCCAACTGGCTTGACCTCACGGCTGGCGTACCCCAAGGTGGTGTTCTCTCTCCTCTTTTATTTTCTGTTTTTATTAATTCTATAACTTCATATATTTCATCGAATTTCTATCTTTATGCTGACGATCTACAGTTTTACCGACATTTTACTGTCGAGGATTTAACAAATGCTGTAAACTTGATCAACAAAGATCTAGGAGCCATTTACTCTTGGGCCCAGTCTAATGGTTTGTGTGTTAATCCGAATAAGTCCAAAGCTATTATTATTGGCAGTAGATATATGTTAACTCTTTAGATAATTTCAATTTGCCACCGGTAGTATACAATAATTCTATTATCTCATATTCCAATCAGGTTACAAATTTAGGTGTCATTTTTAGCCCCGAATTGTCATGGGAAGCCCATGTTAATAATTTGTGTAAAAAATATACTTTGCCTTTCATTCTTTAAATACTTTAAAAAACCTTCTCCCGCTCAAGACTAAAATTACTCTCATTCATACTCTAATTTTGCCTATTTTAGATTACGCCGATTCTTGCTTTCTAGATGCTACCGAAGAGCTTGTTAACAAACTTGAAAGACTCCAAAACTTATGTATTCGTTTTGTGTTTGGTTTGCGCAAATATGACCATGTGTCGAACTTCAGAGCCCAGTTTAAGTTACTACCTATTCGACTTCGTAGGAATACTCATATTTTGTGTTTAATTTATAACATTTTGTTTAATCCTGCAGCTCCTCCATACCTGCACGAGCGTTTCACATTTCTACATTCCCTTGATTCTCCCTGTCGAAAATCTGTGCGTTCTTTATTAAAGTTTCCCGAGTCTCATTCCCAAGCTTATTCTCGCTCATTTACGGTTCAGGCCGTTAAACTATGGAACTCTCTTCCGTTCACCATTCGTAACAGCCCGTCTCTGCCAGTGTTTAAAAGAAGTCTAAGAAATTACTATTTTTCGTTAAAATAAGTTTTAGTTATTTGTAATTATTTAATTTATTAGTCATAGTTAGTGAATCATAGCCTAAGTAAGTAATCTTTTCACTATTTCCCTACACGCGTTTTAAGTTTTAACTATCGTGTTTTAAAGTGTTGTATGTTGTGATTTACTTTTAGTTTTATGCACAATGTCTGCTGCTTCTACTTAATAGCTTCATAAGCTGGGTAGGCTGGAAGAAATCTTTATACTGTAGAGATAAGTCTACCATTTGTACGATTTTCTTTCGTTTGTAATTGTTATATTATTTACTGTTGTGTACAATAAAATATTAAATAAATAAATAAATAAATATTTAGGCCTGATAAATACACTGTATACAGTAAATAATCCTTGAAATTAAGAAGCCTCCTCGTATTTCCCTTCACTTTAAAAAATTAAGCATTAAATTAGGAATAATTTGATGGATTTTTTTTAATATCATAAGATAGCAAACAAGCAGATGGGTCTCCTGATAGAAAGAGTCAACCATCGCCTATAGAAACCAAAGATGTTAGTGGGGCGTTGCTAGGGATACGTTTAAAACGCATAATTTTATTTTCCTAATTTACTTTGTCATAATGAATATAGCATAATATGTAGTGTCATCATATAATTTAAGCATAATCTTTTTTTGCGAAATGTGTTTTAAGCATAACAATCTATTGTACTACATTTAATTCGACTATTGGTGATACGCATAGTAGTCTTTAGGCTTTTTTTTTATTTTTCCTAATGTTATCTTACCATAAAAACACATGGCATAAGCCCCCCGCCACAAAGAAACAAAGCTATCCAATGCTACAGTTGAAGTAGGTTAGTTAGGTTCTACGTCGATTTGGTCCAACCCCACTTGTTACGGGAATAGTATGCTGCTACAATACAGTCTGCTATTTGGTCTTGCTATTTATGCAATGCTGCTACAGTCTGCTATCCACCTATTTCTTGCATTTTAATTAGGACTTTTAAGTGTATGCCGTTGATCATTATGTTTATGTATTGTTATGCTTTCCTCAATGTGTGCCTTTAAACATTATGCTATGTTATCTTTATGCTACATAGGGTTATGCTAGTAAAAATTATGCGAAAACAGTTGTGTTTAGTTGTTATGGTAAATTATCATTAGTTGTAAAAACGTGATGCCTACTTAAAATAGTACAAAAATTGTTATGCTACTAAATATAGACCCGCGTTGCTATCTTGTGGCGAGGTCTAATGCCAAATGCGTAAGTTTACCGGCTACCTTACCCTCGAAACCGGAACACGACAGTGACTAGCACTGACGCTTTGCGGCAGAAATAGGTAAGGCGGTGGTACCAGACCCAGTCGAGCCGATGCAGAACTCTACCTCCTAGTAGTCACGATGGTAGTGACGCGATAGTCACTCGGTCGCCTTTTACGACCTGCCTGGCAGAAAGGCAATTAGCCTATTCTTCAAAGGAGCCCGGGACCAACACGGGGAAAAAGTTATTTTTTTACGTTTCTACGACATTTTTTTAATCAATCGATTTTACAGCTAATATCAAAAATTAGAGCTTAAAAAAAGCGTTGAATTTCACTCGAAAGGTCAAATTCGATAATCTATATAATATAAATATTTGCGAAAATTAAATTACACTCATTTATAAAAATTTAAGATGATTTTGAATTCTTTGAACTCAAAAATCTATGCTTAGGTGTAGGTTTTGCTTTGAGCTTAAATTACCTCAATTTAGCGGAAAGATTCAGGGATAGACTGCATGGTCAACCGTATAACATATTTTTTTCTAGATCATAATAACGACAACTGGTATACTTTTCAAATATTAGCAAAATATTTAATTTTAAGTACGTCTGGAAACGGTATTCGACGTAGTTTGCTTTAATACTGAAATATCGTAGAATACTAAAAAATGATTGGTTGAAAAGCCTACAAGGATAACTGCCACTAGTGCTACTTGTATAGGTGATTTTTAAAACGGCATTCGACGTAATTTTTTTAGTACTAAAATATTGTGGGTTACTAAAAATGATTGGTTGAAACATTTTGAAGTAATGTCGAAAAAACTCTTTTTTAAATTTTTTGTAAACGATTAAACCGATTTTGGTGCAATTTGTGCATTAGACGTAGTATTTTGAGGAATAGAGCTGATCAGATTTTGTACTCAATCGGTACATTAGTCTAGAAGTTATATTAAAAATACTGTTGCACTCAAATAATTTTAAGGCATTTTCAAGATTTCTCAAAAATTTCTGGGCCGACTTTGTTTAAATTTTTAGGATGTCTAAGTTGAATGAAATTTATTCGAATGCCATCAACTACGTTTCGACCGCTCAAACCGTTCAAAAGTTATGAGATGCTTACATACACACATACACATATACATATAAAAATATTCGGAAAAGGACCTTAAAAATGTGGAGATCTGGTGAAAACTTGATTTTTGAAAATCGTAGTAAGTTCAGTAATCGAATGTCGAGATAATGCATGTAAATATAATTATTTCGACATTGACTGATGGAATAAACATGTAACGTATGAATTTTAACATAATACTAGCCAGCTTCCATTGCTAATATAGTTGAATACAGTAATGTTTTTAACGTAAATCATTTAATCCATTTGAATACATCGCCTGTCTTGTATTCGTGCGATACATTTGCATGCATGCATTACATCCATACTATATTTTGTAATGTCCAGAACATCACAACATCATACTAGGAAGTAGTCTCTTTTTGAGCCGAGTGGCACGCGAGGAGATCACCCCAGCTCCAACCTGATTTCCTACCGGATAAAAATACCTTAAAAGGCTTTACACGGCTTTCGTCTTCTCTTTTACAATTTCGAAACAGATAATGAATGACGCGAGCATGTAGCTGGTACCAGATTGTGTTAAACCACAAATATAAAAAGTTTCTTCACGACCATATCCCCGAAGATGCAGGCAGAGATACAGCAAGTGCACCCACGATTGACGAAGGTACTTAGTCTCACACAATGTGGCAGTAGCAAGCCTATTGCCAACCGGAAACTTATCCAATCCCGGGCAACGTTGTTTTTATCAGAAACCTGAAAAAACACGTTTCAATTGCACGACCCGGGAATCGAACCCAGGACATCATGTGGTCAACACCGACACCGGACCATTAGACCACAGAGGCGATTACCGATTACAACTCGTAAAATTATTGGATACGACCATTGATATAAAAAACCCAAGATACACAATCAGTGTGTCAAAAACGTCCTCCAAAAATAAGTGCACAATTTTAAATTGTGCACTCATTTCAAATAGAATCGCGTCGGCCGCGTCACTGTCAATTTTATTTATTTTCGTACATTGCTTTGTAAAAACAACTATAAGTCTTACACTTAAGGTTGGATATGCAAAGACATATGTTTTTGCCATATCTATAACTACTTAAAAGAAATTAGGGACACTTTTGAGTGTCAATTTTGTTCGGGACTGTGCATCTAGGGTTTTTTATATCAATGGATACGACTCCAGATGTTAATTTTCCCACACTTTTTTAATAATTACATTATATCAACCTAAGTTGTAAATTAATAAGCTGGAACCAGATGTAAATTTTTCTATAAATTGACTTATTCAGAATTATAAAAAAATAATAGCATTAAAGTATATATTTATCTTTAGGCCAGATGGCCTTAAGATGTGTATATATATTATGTGTACCCATTGTGAACTAGATTAATTCGTCGTTCATGTGATGATATCATTTCCCGCTGGATTCCAGGAAAGGGCGAGGCACTTTCCTCTACTCTGCGTAGGCAGTAGAAGCTACGGGAAATGTGCTGGGTGCCTAAATTGGACTGCAAACAGGTCTACCGACGACGAGAAGACTTTATATGGAAATTTATTCACCGAGCCGCCCATCTAACCCATCAAAGATAATTCCCAAACTTGCTAGTTGATCTTATATTTTTTACAAAAACTAGACATGATCTTATCGTCACGGTTGACGATATATAAGAATGATGATAAGAATATTTGACGATAAGAATATTTTTATGAAAATATAATTATATTTTTTACACATACCGAAGTGCTTTGTGTTTTTTTTCTCCTGGCATGAACCCACGATAATTTACATACGTTCATTGAATAGATTATAAATTAAACAAACCGGATAAATGCGAGTTGGACTCGCCACCCAGGGTTTCGTACTAAGTTCGTTTCGTAAATTTGTAGGTAAGTATTCAACGCAAACTACCCCATTTATTTTGATTTCTTGAGAGTGACATTTCAAAAATATTTGTTTCCCCCGTATTGGTCCGGGCCCCTTTTAAAGAAAAGATTACCTGCCGTTCTATCGGGCAGTTCGTAAGAACGATCAGGCAATTATTACGAGTATGTTATTGCATACAAAGTGATAGAGTTCTGCATTCTGTTGCCCGGGTCTGGTGCCACCGCCTTACTTATTCTTGTCGCATTAACTCAGAGCTTGTCACTGTCGTGTTCAGATTTGGAGGGTGTGAGGTTGTCAGTAAACATATACATGCGACATTAAGATCCTCTAAAAAAGAAATCGCCATTATCATATTTGGTATCTATAAACGATGGATATCTCTTTTTATTAGGTATCTGCTTATTTGTTATCTTACATTATTTTATAAATAAAAAATAGTTATAAATTATGAATTACTAGCTGACCCGCGCAGCTTCGCCCGCGGCGAATATATTAATAAGTCGTCCAAATAGCTTTTAATAAAAATTTATCCCCTATTTCAGCGCTCCAGGAACTGATTTTTGAAAAAAAATTAACCTCCCTTTGACCCCGGATCTTCAACTATACCCATGCCAAATTTCATGAAAATCGGTTCAGCGGTTTAGCCCTGAAAGCGTAACAGACAGACAGACAAACTTTCGCATTTATAATACTAGTATGGATTTCCATTCATCACTAGCGTAGACATAAAATTTAATACTAGATTAGTACGTGTATGATGTCAGGATTATACGAATTCAATTCCCTTAATTAGCAGGGAATTGTTAATCAATCGGTAATGTTTTTGACGCAAATCGACGGATCTGATGTCGTTAATATTTTTAAATTGAGTAAATTCTCAAACGTACTGACCATAACTACTCATAAAAGATAGATTATCTGCTTTAACGTCAAGAAGACGAGCTGCCTTTTAATGTTTAAATAAACATGACATATCTATGTCATTATAATCACTAGAATATCTATTTTTTCATATAAAAATGGTGCTAACGCCCTTTTTAACTTCCCGCTACGTAGTACATAATGTACGTAAATAGGAAGTTACTGAATTTGCCAATTTTCGAAAATCGAGTTTTCACCGGATCTCCATGTTTTGAGGCCCTAGGAATCTTTTCCGACTGTTTTTGCGATGGTATGTCTGTATGTATATATGTGTGTAAGTAACTTTTGAACGGCTGGACCGATCGAAATGCGGTTGATAGCATTCGATTGGATTCTGCTCAACTTAGACTTTCTGATAATTTGAACCAGATTTTGAGAAAGTTTGAAAAAACCCCAAAAATAATTTAGGCCAATAATAATTCCAGATTAATGTACCAATTGAGTACAAAAACTAATCAGCTCTATTCCTCAAAAAACTACATCTAATGTATAAATTGCATCAAAGTCGGTTTATCCGTTTGGGAGAAATCGTTGACAAATACTTCGAAATTTTTCAACAAATCATTTTTTAGTATTCTACGATAATTTTCGCCGTGTTGGTCCCGGCCTCCTTTGAAGAATAGGCCAACTGCCGTTCTGCCAGGCAGGTCGTAAAAGGCGACCGATTGGCTATCGAATCACTACCATCGTGGCTACTAGGTGGTAGAGTTCTGCATTGTCTCGCCCGGGTCTGGTACCACTGCCTTACCTATTCCTGCCGCAATAACGTCAGTGCTTGTCGCTGTCGTGTTCCGGTTCGGAAGGTAAGGTAGTCGGTAAACTTATGCTTGTGGCATTAGACCTCACCACAAGATAGCAATATACCATTAACATCTTTGGCGTCTATAGGCGATGGTTGACTCTTTCCATAAGGAGACCCATCTGCTTGTTTGCTATCTTATGATATAAAAAAAAAAAATTTAGTACTAAAAAAAATTACGTCAGATGGCATTTCACGAATCAAAATCGAATCTAATTTTCAAAAGTTACAGCTTTTCAAATATTAAAATTACGCCATTTTTAGCATATTTACTTTATATTTTTAAAATAATTTTCAGGCTAATACACCGATGGACTTAAAAATCTTACCAGCTTTTCTCCTTTAAATACTGCGTCAAATACCGTAAAGGATACTATAAAGATTGTCGCTTGAAAGTTACAGAAGTTACAGACATCGCAAGTTTCAACGGTTTCCAGGTAAAAAATTCAGTTAAACGTGACATCGAGAATATATAGAAATCTTTGAACAAACGGCTCATTATAACTTAGTGCGTGCATTTCATTGTGTTTGTTTAATGAGTATAACTCGGGTTTTTAGTAAATGTTAGAACTTCAACTTTACTATTTTAAAAATCAGTAAAATATGTGTACAACATAAAACTAAAATATCGACCTTTTAGGAGGCCGGAAACATTTTATTTAGAAGAAAATAAAACAGGTCATTTTTAGTTTTTTACTAATATCTAATAAATATAAATTTACGGGCTAACTTATCCTTCAATCTGGAATACAAGAGTGATGAGCCCTAACGCTATGTGGCAGGAATAGATAAGACGGTAGTACTAGACTCGGGCTGGTATAGAGAGTACCAGAATTCTGCCACCTGGTAGGCAGATGATTTGATCTTTAAAGGGAGCCCAGACAAACACCAGGTGATTATTATAATAGTAAATTAAATAATAAATCAATGAAAATAATAATTGAATGCTACATGTATAAATACTGTCAACCCTACCCTCTAACATTTATTTTTACCTTTTAGTTTAATTTGACTTTGAGAAAGGTTCGATCATTTAACTTTCCAAGCCAAGTTGCATATTTCATTCATAGCTCACACAAGTAAACGGTAGATACAAAAACGACGTCTATAAATAACAATTTCATAAATACGCTTGTTACATATCACATGTAATATTCATGTTCCACCGATATGCCATAACGAAAGCTTGAGGTTCGCGTTGGAAGAGAGCATTGAAGTATCGTCAATGGTATCAAATTTGCGTTATATCCAAACTGTGGCGTAAGTGGTGTTCTATTTCTCTATTAGATAAAGTTGCTTCGTTACTTAAACGAACAGAGCATCTTAAATATTTTATTGTTTTACTAGTTGTTATACTTGTGTTGGTCTGTGCCCCTTTTAAAGTTTACCAGGCAGTTTGTAAAATAATGATTGGATTAATAAGTCACTCCCCTTGTGACTACTATGTCACAGGTTTTTATATCATTTCTTTACCAAATCCTGTAGCCTTATTGCTTGTAATTGTCATGTTTTGGTTTGAAAGTTAAGGTAGCCAAATTTTTTCACGTGGCTTTACCATTACACAAAAAGCAAAGCACCATTAAGATCTTTGGTGTCTATAGGCGATTGTTGTCGCTTTCCATCTGAAGAGACATCTGCTTCTTTACTATCTGATGATATAAAATAATAATAATAATAATTTTGATCGTCCTGTTGACCAAATAATAAATTCGAATCCCGAAAGGACAACCATTTGTCTAAAGATCATAAAGTTTAATATATTATGTAGTTCTATATGTTTGTATTTCTCTGTTCGGGTGCTTATGAATTATATTTCGTTATTAAAGTATGTAGTTCTAACATCCATATTACAAGCAAATAATTAACTTACCTTGAGGTTAGATAAATTTGGGTAATGTGCCCAAAAATAATTATTTATCATACGAAGGAAACATTACAATAGCTTATAATGTATGTATATGAGGTGATCTGCTTCAATTTGCTGAGCACTTATGTTAAAGCGACGTAGAAACTACGTTGGTTCAATACGCCGTGTAATACACTACCGCGATGTCTTATCGAGCCCGTAATATCAGTTTCGTAGTTTCATTTTGTATTTCGAGAGTGCTTATTATTCACGTGCTTAGAATCATATTACACACTTAACGAGAATGGATCCATATGAAATTTCACTTCTATTACAACGAGTACCTAAGAGGTTGTAATTATAACACGGTAATTTAGTAACACAATTGCACACATTCATGAGCGATGTAACTAAACGGAATGCTTCACAGTTCAAGAACATTGTCTACATTTGCTTTACGTAACGTAGCGTATTTATATATATATATATCTTGAATGATGAATGTGGAGGAACACACATTATTTCCGGCATATAAATACGCTAACCACGCATTGAAATACCCAAACTCAGAAATACGTATATCTAATAGATATACGCATACGCATAACATATGAGCATAGTATGCTGGTCACTCATGTGCCTTTCCTATGATGAATCGAATCCGAGCCTCGTTATTTGCGTAGTCAAGGTTTCCATTCAACCAACGAGGTAGTCTTTGATTAAAAATAATTGACTTAAAACCAGATAAAGAGATTTAAATAGCCACTTAATAATGAATGTAAAATACTGACTGAAATAGAAGAAAATTTGTATTTTAAAAACAAACCAAAAAATCTCATAACAAATTAAGTAACCTTAAGAATGAACACTACAGTAGAGATCACAAATTCAAAGTAAAACCCCAAAATAAGTAGTATTCCAACAAATCACTAACCTACAAAACAAACTACACGGGAGACGGCGCATAATTATTCAAGACGTAACTTTGGCCCTTCCAAATAGGGTAACGAAAATCTGTTAAGGGGAAAAGCTAATTTATTACGGAGGTACTGTTTATCGTAATTAAGTAAGAGTGGGATGAAAAGATTTATTATTTAGAAACGGTATGTACTCTATACCTTTATCTATGGTACCTTTTTACTAATTATCTTGAACAAGCAAATGAGCCTGTGTAATTTAATTATGTAAGAACACCTTGTTAATGAAGTGATTGTTACTTTTATTTATACTGGGTAAGTACATTAAAGTGAAGAGAAAGAAAATAAAAAGTTCTTTTTAATTTTAAATTTTTAAATAAATAATACTTTTTTATATCATAAGATAGTAGTCACGATGATAGTGACATGTATAGGTAATCGGTCGCCTTTTAGTACCTTCCTGGTAGAACGGCTATTGTTTTATTCTTCAAAGGAGCCCAGACAAACACGGGGGTAAAGGGAGAACTTAATATTGTATCTTTTTTTGTTCCTTTACGCTCAGTTAAATTCCATTTATTATTTGTTTCTTATATATGTATAGTATGTAGATTCTTGTCTTTTAATTATTTTCTTACAATAACTAACCTACTCGAGACTACTAAAAATATTTAGGTACAAAATTTGTTTGAGAAATTTTTGATGTAAATGAGCAGAAAATTTTTAAAGCCCGATCTTTTCAATTCTATACATTTGTTTAGATTTTACGGATACAAATAGAAATCGCAGAAGAATGGCAATATTAACTGTTATTGTATAACGTTTTTTTATTTAGAACTTCAGTTACTCTATATTTGACCCAGGCTCGGTATGAAAGAACGTAAGATATCTGGAAGTACCATGACTCAAACATAGGAGATAATCAGTGTCATCTAACGCTATTGACTAAATTATATTAATATTGTATATTATTCTTTTTTAATTGACTTTATTATGTATTTAATTTTAATGCTAACAAAATATTAATAACAAAATACATAAAACATAACTCATACTTCAAATTAGCTTAGAGTATAATTTGAAGTGCTTTACGACAAAAATTAATTATAGTTTCTTTAATTATATTAAAATAAAGTGAATATCTTCATGCCGGCTTCTTTTCAAGGTGGGTGCACCGAACGTCAACAGCACCGAACGCTCTAAACTCGCCACAATTCACCGGTTTGTAATAATTCTCATATTATAAATACTGTCACATGTTTCTTACAATAACTACGACCAACAATTTTATGCATCCATCTGCGGTATGGGGTTGTTAACATACCATGACCAGACTCCACGCTGTTACTGAGATTTTCCTGAAAAAAAAGTTTCAATAACATATTTTCGCGATCCAAGAGTTGTACCCGGAACTGAATTATATAACGAGGTATTCCATTGTCTAAAAAAGATTGATGAGTTGGGCATAAGATCAAACAAAAATATACCTAGAATAGAAATCATTAAATTAATTTAATGTGCAATATAAGAATCCATTGGTCATTTTAATATTATTTTTTTGGACACCTTATTATTATTAAGTACACCTTAAGTAAAAACAATTTAGTGTGCAATGTAAGAATCCATTGGTCATTTTAATACCAAGTACATCTTAAATAAAAACACACTACGGAATACATGGGTTCGGTTCCAATTTTTAAGATTAGATCTTAGTCACATTTGAACATTGACTATATCGGTTACCCTAAATAAAATTTGTAAAAACTTGACTTCATAATGAGCGATTTGGTATAATTTGGTACAAAGACATCTTAACTGTGATTACGATTACGTCTTAATCAGGATGTTTCAGTTTATGGAGTCAGAAACAAATAACTTTTGATATATTATTTAAAAATAAAAATCTAGATTCTGGCTAATCAAAATTTTGGGGAAACTGTTATGTGTGTGATCAACTAGACTGCTGTAAACATAACATACTATTAATATAATAATCATTGATATTTACTCACTGGATACAAGGAACAAAAACAATCTTTTGGGTATGAATTTTGTCTCCATAGAAGATAATAGTGACTCATTTGTGAGGGTAAAGTAATCAAAACTGTGTAATAAGGTTGTCGCAAATTCAAATTATTTAAATGACCAAAACTTAGGGGTAATTTTCCAATTTTAATAATTATCTTATTTTTTTTTCAATTAAATCAAATTGAAATACAAGTAAATAAAGTTTCTTTAGCAGGATCTTGTCAGCGTGTGGCCGCATTTCTGATCCGGTATTTGCTGTTGAATTGTTAACACGTCTTGTGATTGTGATACTTTCATAGGCGCTTTTGGCGCATCAACGATTGATTGATTTTTTTTCCATTCGCATTTCAGTTCGTGGGTCGTGCAGTGTTATTGGGTTTTTATAATAATAAAAATATTGGCAGAATCCCAGAGTTTTATGGTGTTAACACCTTGCCACTCAGATAACAACGCATCGTTAAAACACACCAAAGATGGTGTCTATAAGGGAAGTTTGTTTCTTTCATTATGGGGAGCCATCTGATTGTTTACTGTGTAAAAAATATGAGTAACGTTCTTGATTCAGTAATATCGAGATAAAGATTAAAGTACCTTTTTAAAAAGTTCTCTATCACAAGCACATTGTAATATTACAATGATTTTTATTTATCCGAGTTGATACGCTTGCCCTACCAGAATTGCTAATTAGTAATCACAAAGCATAAAGGACATGTAATTACATGAAAAATAAAAGACAGAATAAATAGCATGTTCACAATTAAATTAACCATTTAAACCTAACTAATTCAGCAGGAGGGAGGTAAATGTTAGAGGATAATAAAATTACCCCCGGGCTCGGCTTTGTTCTCGGCGTACGGTCACTAAGGTTGCCAGTGCTACCGCATTCACATGTACGGCTTTATCACAATTCTAATAATATTACGAATGGCATAGTTTATGTACATGTTTGGATGTTCAGATATTATGTGGATGTTTGTACGTACGGTGTTATTGTGTAATCACGCCTCAAATGCAGGTGGACTTCCATAAACTTTAGGGTAGATGTCTATGACTAGATAGTGTAGGCAATAATATAGAAAAGTTGATAAATATAGATAAATATAGTGTTCATATTGGAAGTGCTATAAATGGATAGATAAAAATGAATGTAGGGTGAAGATAGGCTAAGACACATTAAATATAGATAGATCTATTTGGTATTTAATAGATTGAGGACTTGAGGATTGACTTTGTGGAAATTAATAACTTAAAGAAGAAATTATTCAGTATTTAATCTGTGGATGGATGTTGGATGGGTGAACTATTGTGCCACTGTGGTCTTCTCTGATTTTCAGGGTTTGGATAAGTTTGTCCCATTCCTTACACTACCTTTCATTTCAGTTGCATCACAGCAGTTCCATATAAGATTTCGCGGAAATTTTACAAATTAAATATCACAATTTCTTCTTTAGATCCATATAGGATACATACTATTTATATGAAGCAGGATTACATTTAGTTGGCAAATGATAAAAAAATTGTAAGTATAATAAATTCTTACAAAAAAATCTAGTTATAAATACACTTTGCCATGAAAATACTACATAAAAAAGTATCAATATAGAGTAATAGAATATTTTACTCGCTCGTACTGGAAATTTATTCTAATTACCGTTTGTGGACGTATGATATATGAAATACATTAGAATGTAGCTTATTTAACAACTGGACAACCAATCATCGTAACATATTATTCATTTTCAGGAACGAAAAATAGTTAAGGATATCTCGCTACTCGATACGAATTTTAAACATATTAATCTATACAAATAAATAAAATTGGAGTGTCTGTTTGTAATATTAAAATAACTGCTTTTTACAAAATGCATATTGATGTATCCACGGTACATATACCAAAATAATATTTTTACAATTTTTGTCTGTCTGTCGGTCTGTCTGTCTGTCTGCCTGTTTGTTCCGGCTAATCTCTGGAACGGCGGGATCGACTTTGACGAGACTTTCACTGGCAGATAGCTGATGTGATAGAGAGTAACTTAGGCTACTTTTTTTCGAAATTTTTTTTATAATGCTTGAGTAGGACTGAGTATAATGAAATTCATACATGTACCTATACCCACAACATGTTATAGGATTATTACATTTTTATAAAAATTTACAATACCAGTATAGTAGGACCAACCCATTGGTCGAGTGGTTAGCGACCCTGACTACGCAATCGACGGGGCTCGTGTTCGATCCCCGACGGGGACAAGCATTTGTGTGATGAGCATAGATGTTTGTATTTCCGGGTTTGGGTGTTTATTAAATATATTTCAGTATTTATATAATATGTATTTCTATGTATTAGTATAGTTGACTATACGTGAATACCCATACCACCGTGAATACCCATACCACCGTGAATACCCATAACACAAGCAAATTATAATTCGCTTACTTTGGGGTTAGATCAGTAAGGATAATTTGTCCCGTGAATATTATTGTTATTTTGAAAGTTATTTTCCTTTTGAATGAAAGCAAATGAGATTTTTGCACTTTACCTATCCTTGACAATAATTAAGCCTGATAGGTAGTGTTGTCGTGTATACCCTATTATAAACCAATCAAGTTAGTGATATTTTTTCACAATGTAAACATCGTGTTGGTTCCGGGCTCCTTTGAAGAATAGACCAACTGCCGTTCTGCCAGGCAGGTCGTAAAAGGCGACCGATTGGCTATGTGAGTCACTACCATCGTGGCTACTAGGTGGTAGAGTTCTGAATTGTCTCGCCCGGGTCTGGTACCACCGCCTTGCCTATTCCTGCCGCAATAGCGTCAGTGCTTGTCGCTGTCGTGTTCCGGTTTGGAGGGTAAGGTAGCCGGTAAACTTATGAATGTGGAATTAGACCTCGCCACAAGATAGCAACGCACCATTAACATCTTTGGTGTCTATAGGCGATGGCTGACTCTTTCCATCAGGTGACCCATCTGCTTGTTTGCTATATTATGATATAAAAAAATCTAACCGTATACCTTAAATGATCCTTAAAATTAAGAAGCCTCCTCGTGTTTTCCTTGACTTTAAAAAATGAAGCACCAGATTAGGAATAATCTGATGGATCTGGCTTTTTTAGAATAATTATTACTTTTGTTAAAGTTATAATGAGCTTTCTACAACTAGCATTTGAGACGCAACATAACATTCACAACTTATATATTCTATATACTGTGTTGTTTGTAGTGGACGTTTGTTGTCTTTAAAAGTGATTTTAACATACGCCTATGATCAAATTTATCGCTAGTAGTAATAAATATACACTGAACGAGTTACTCAAATTGATCTCTAAAATACACCCACACACCCTTTACCATAACAACTGTAGTAAAATGTCTTCTATCATTTTAAATCGAAATGCAAGCGATAATATTTTGCATAATTTGACAACCCTATTTAACTGTAAGATAGCTTCTTGAGAGTTACGTAAGGTGTCGACACTCCTCCTGGCTAATCTGGTAAAATTATTACAATGAGCTTACCTTCTTACGTACCTATATTTTGAGCAAACAATTGTAAGCCTTGTTGTGGTTTTAGCATAATTATCTGCCAATAATACTTACATGTTTCCTAATACCTATCCAGAGCGAAGCAAATTATATATTATATTGCAGAACGTAGGTGTATCACGATCCTAACCGAAATTTTTTTTTCATGTAAATACATTGGTTTTGTAGACTTGACACCACTTCCAGATATTACAATCAAGGATTTAAAACGTTATAATATCGATATGTTTGCTGTTTCGTGATTGGTTCGCCACGTTTCATGCTGTTTCGTGACTGGTTTGCCAACTAGAGCTAGAAGACGTCATAATATCATATACCATAACTTGCGAGTTTGCGGACAAACCGGGATACGGTTTTTGCAATCATTTTTTTGGAACGAAGTTCCTTACGGCAGGCTTGGAGGGGATAAGGATTTTGCTGCGCGACCGAACTGAAAAAAATGTGATAGTAAAACCGTAAGAAAAATGCGTGGAATAAAAGCGTTAAATGAGACGTGCGCAGGCGCGACAGTCGCGTACACAAGCGAGTAGTGCCGTTTAGCCGAAGGAAGTTCGTTCCTACCTGGTGTCCCGCGACACCACATCATTTTTTTGGAACGAAGGTCCTTACGGCAGGCTTGGAGGGGATAGGGATTTTTTTGTTAATATGTGTTAAAGTATATGTTTCAATAAATTAAAAAAAAAAGCATAACTCATTACGTTTTTTTTATATCATAAGATAGCAAAAAAGCAGATGGGTCTCCTGATGAAAAGAGTCAACCATCGCCTATAGACACCAAAGATGTTAATGGTGCGTTACTATCTTGTGGCGCGTTCTAATGCCACACGCACAAGTTTACCGGCTACCTTACCCTGCAAACCGGAACACGACAGTGACAAGCGTTGACGTAATTGCGGCAAGAATAGGTAAGTAGGTGGTACTAGACCTGGGCGAGACAATGCAGAACTTTACCACCTAGTAGCCACGATGGTAGTGACTCGATAGCCAATCGGTCGCCTTTTACGACCTGCCCGGCAGAACAGCAGTTGGTCTATTCTACAAAGGAGCCCAGAACCAGCACGTGGAAAAAACATATTAACCAATCATAAAAAGCATGAAACGCGCAAACATCTCGATATTATAATGTTTCAATCCTTGATTACAATACAGACAATCATTATAACATGAGTGTGAGTTAGTCGTGTCGTTGTGAGACTAGTATCTTCGGATAATTTTATTGTGGGTGCACTGATTATACCTCTGCCTATTTCTTCGGGGATACGGACGTGTAGATAATTTAGATTGGTAATCTAAGCTATCGATTACATAGCAACTATTTTTATAGTAATTTAAAAAAATAGCATAGTCCAAGCGAGGACGGGTGAAAATCCGAAATAAGAACAAAAATGGAGTTTTTTGTTTCTTGGACATTACACAAATAATAATCGATCGGTCTGGCCATCTGTAACTTGTGAATTTTTTTTTGTCTTTTTTGTTTTCCCTATGAATGTACTAGACGAATTACATTTAAAAGATAAAAGAAAAACACAAATTTTGTCATTAGTTTTTTCTTATACTTGCCCTGGGGGAAAAGCTAAGCTGTCTTGGAACCCGCATCGAATTTAATCAGAAGAGTAAGAAAATACATCAATATCAAAAGGTAAGTAAAGGTAAATATCTACTTTGAAAACTTATACTTTTAAGTTTTATTGCCTGTGTGGTTAGTCGTCTGGTATCAGCGTCTTGAGATCCCGGGATCGATTACTGGGTCGGGCAAATCGAAAATATATTTTCAGTTTTCTGTTAAAAACAAATTTGTCCGGGTAGGGTAAGTGTTCGATTGGCGATAGGCTTGCCGCCTATCCATAATGTGGAAGTAACTACCTTCGGTTAGTCGTGGGTGCATTTGTTCTTCTACCAACGGATATGAAAATAATTTTTATTTTATTTTAAAAATATTTTCACATCCGTTTTATTTTGGTGATAAGCATAGATGGTGATTTCTGCGTTTGGGTGTTTATTAAATATAGTTTTTAGTATTCATTTATGTACTAGATGTACACTTTTTTTTAGAAGAGGGGGCAAACGAGCAGGAGGTGCACCTGATGGTAAGTGATCACCGCCGCCCGTTGACGGATGGATGGATGCAGAGGTCTTGTAGTTGCGTTCCCAGCCTTTTAAAAAGGAGTAAGCTTTTTTCTTGAGGGCCCCTGAGTCGTATCCATATCGAAACACCCCTGCTGATAATTGATTACACTACAGAGTAGTGCGAGGAAAAAGTGTCAAAGGAAGTGCATATTTATGGATTTCCAGCCATCGAGATGGTGTGGATGGAACTTTAAATTTTGACGCGATGTCCGATGATGGAATAAAGCGGCAGGAATTAATCCAAATAACCGTGTGCGCGTTGCTACGCCACCAACCAAAATAAATTTGAAGGAAAGATATTAATTATATTACAACTCATGCACAACAACTTTGCTCAACACATGATCAAATGTATAGTTTACGATTGTATAAAATACATACATATATATATACATACATATATATATATATATATATATATATATATATATATATATATATATATATATGTGTGTGTGTGTGTGTGTGTGTCAAATGCGCATAGGTTCAATGATTCCATCAGGAGCTTTCTGTTTAAGTTATTTAATAATAATATATTTTATTTGACACAATAATATTGGCACTGTTACATATTTATTAGCTTTCATGAGGTATAAAAAATGCCAAAAATAGATTAACATTTGATATTTGGTTTACAATAAAATCAACCAACACCAGTTGTAGGATAAAAAGAAGCTTTTGATGTGGTATTTACAATTGTGGTACATTCAGCATAAAGCGAGCGGGAAATAATGAAAACCTTTTTAATTAATAATGTGTTGTTGGTCAGTGCGAGTGGGGGAGCACAATTAACGTTTGCAATAGCTTGCAAATATATTTTTAATGACCCTCTACATTAGCAACACAAACTATTAATAAGACTGTTTTCTCAGCCGCCTATACACAACTAGTACCTGAGAGATTAAGCTCAACATTTTTTTTATTCATTAAAAAAAACGCAGTCCTAAGGACTGCCGACAGAAGTGTAAACTCCCCCTCTCTCCCCGCTCAAGTCGTTACCGCGTTCGCTTGCACCTATTCGGGCCTTCCTCACGGGTCTCACCCAGTAGGGTTGATCGCACGTGATTATGTGATGAAAGTGGGGTGGGGGGAGGGGGGGGGGACGGGGCAAATTACACTGACTGATTCACGGGACAAATTACACTGACTGATCTAACCACAAAGTAAGTAAATTATTTGCTTGTGTTATGGGTGTTAGTCAACGATACTAATACATAGAAATACATATATAAACACTTTTACATACATAATAAACACCCAAACCCGGAAAAACAAACATTCATGCTCATCACACAAATGTTTGTCCCCGTCGGGGATCGAACCCGAGCCCCGTTGCTTGTGTAGTCAGGGTCGCTAACCACTTGACCAACGGGATCAAATAGGTGTATTTCTGTTGCCGCTATAACAACAAATATTAAAAACAGAGTAAAATAAATATTTAAGAGGGGCTCGTATAATTTTATATTAATCTTAATAACAATAACTGGCGGACTCTTGAAATATTCACAGAATAAGTATCTTCACGCTCCCATAAAGATGTAGGCAGAGGTGCAAGATGTGTAACCATAATTAGCAGAAGATACATAAGTCCCACAATAGGTAGCAAGCCTGTCGCCAACCAAGCACTTTTTCAAACCTGGGCATTATTATTTTTATCGAAGCAAAGATATTCACAGAATATTTTGTTATAACACATTCAATTTAAAAATAAATAATTAAATTAAAATAAATATTTAAGGGAGCCCATTCAACAAACGTGGTTTGTTGGTGTTTTATAGATGATGGTACGGAACCCTTCGTGCGCATGTCCGACTCGTACTTGGCTGGTTTATTTCCCAACCAAAGTCATTTAGCACAGTTAAAAAGTTTTAACATCAAATATGTACATTTTATTTACAGGTGAAATTTAAGTTTCATTGCTGTTCGCTCCAATTCCGTAAAACAAATGGAGGAGAGTGTATAGTGTATAGTGAAGATACATTAATACATAATAGAATAATAATTAGGTATGTACAATGAATATTCATTTAGAACCTAGTATAAATTTCAAATGAAGGATTATCGCCTACAAATGTATACCCAGTATGCTGATCAAAAATCAAATCTAATTCTGATAATTCGACATCGGTACACAAAGGGACTCTTGTTAACGTAATGATGAAAACAAATAGGTAAAGATAAGAAGTAAGTCAAATGTTCAACTGTAACATACAAAAAAACTCTTTTTTTTTCTACAAAAGAGAAGAGAGTGTTTTGTTTTCCTGCAAAAATGGCATAAATTTTAGTAAAATAAATATAAGAGCAAATGTAGTAAATTTATGTTTAATGTTAAATAAATGTCAAAATTACTGAAGTAAATAAATACTGTTAAGGCGAGGTATTTCGACGCGCGTCAATTCTATAGAAAATGGTTGGCGCGGTATGTTCAGAAACCGCTGAGAAACGTGTTAATTTTCGGATAAATAAATAGAGGACATCAGCTAAAAACTAAAATTTAGCACATTCTTTTTTGTATTTACAACTAAATATCACCATATAAAAATCATATGGAAGATTAGAAATATTATTAACAAATTATTTGTTTTAGAGATTTTTTAGCCTGTTTTCGGAATTTTATATGATCAAGTAAAGTACATTCTATTATGTAATGAGTTAGCACATTCTTTAGATAATATTTTCAGGTATATCGTGTAATTTTTGTAAAATTGTTATTTAACAATCAATACAAAAAAACGTGATTAAACAAACCAGTTTTTTCCTGTTTGTCACGATGCCTCGCCTTATAAATACTATTATTAACTCAATTTTCCCAAGGGATCAGGGGGCCTATTGCCTATCTTTGACATTTATAGTGATCAACTGAAATTTGATGAACACTCAAAATTCGTTGGCAACTGACAACAGTCAAAATTGGTATTGCGTATCGTTTTTAGTGACGGTGACTTTCGTCGCTTTCCAGCATTCGTTCCAGTGGTTTGACTCTGACTTGTCACTGCACTATTTTATCGATATTATGCCTCTAAATAAAAAAGGTAGATAAACGCAAATGCTAATAAGGGTTTATTATGGTACTTTGTTTTGGTCGGTTTGTATTCTTCAGACTAATGTCAATTGTGAAATGTCATAACAATAAACAAATAACAATAATCTCAAAATAAGTTTAGACTAACAAAATTAACTATTAAGCTTTAAAATTCCTTTGTTGATCCCACTTTCTCCACTTCTATGTTTGTATATAGATTCATGTACATAGTATTAACTCTTAATCCATAATGTTGTAGTTGTGTAAGTTTACTAATCTTTGTGTTTGTTTTGTTTTAGATTCCTCAACTTGTAACTGACTGATATAGTCACCGGACAACTCTTTTTATGTGTGTCTCCCATGATTGACTTGATATTGGCAGAATACGTACTAACAAGATAACCACCAAACCAATATAATAATAATAAGTTTAGAATGCTCCTTGTAAAGCAAATTAATAGTTAAAAGAAATTAAATTGTCGGTCGAATTTGCCAAAAGATACCGAAATATTACAGTCGCTTCTCTGAAGGCTTTCTATCCAGCCAGACTCAATTGCAGAGAGCAAGTTGAGTAATAACTTAGTAGTTTAGATCTATTGATTGTCGTTGCATTGTATTACTTACCTTTTATATAAAAATGCACACAGTGCTAAATGAAGTATATAACATCTGCATGTAAACAGTAATAAATATGATCTAATTGAAAAACATGAAGAATCTGGAATGAAGATATGGGTATAAAACTAGCCAAGAGGTAAATAGCAGAACCCCTAACTTGCAGATATCTATTATATTTATTGATTATAATAGTTTTTAGATTACTGTTAGGACTAAGGCATGATATTGGTATTATTGAAGTTAACAGGTAGTAATGTAGATTTAATATTTAATCAAATGAAAGTGTCTAAAGTGTGCTAAATTTTCTATAACTAGACATGTATGATTCTATCCAATAGCCTAGAGCTTTGAGAGGTAATAAAAACAACATACAAATTTAATTTTTTTATTACTTTCATATAGTGAATACGACAAAATAATTAGACAGTCCGTTTGTCTTTATTTTATAAAAAGAGTTGAGAAAAAAGCATAAAACCTCATACTGCATGTTAGTAATAAGTGCATAGTTGCACCTCTGACTCGCCCAATGTTTTTGTTGTGTTGTAGCTTACAAAGTTTTTAACCAAAATTTCTTCTGTTTAAGGTAATCTCCAGAAATCGAATTATGTGCAAACAGAGACAAATGCAACGATAAAGAAATGTTTAGCGCATCATCAGGTAACAAATCAATACAATAACCTCAATAATTTAAATAATGTACTGATTTGTTACTATCATCAGTAAAATCGTTAAAATGTGAAATTGGTTGGTGTAAATTAATAAAACTAAATAAAACAGTACTAGTTATTATAAAATAATATCAATACAAATCATCACAGAGTTTTACCAAGTGCCGATGCTGTTCAGTGTTCAAAGTATAAAGAAATGTGTTTTAAGAGCCTACTTAGGAATAAGTGTGCTGAGCTCATGAAACAGATTATTTGCACATTGTGCACATAAGGAATGTTGAAAAAAATAATTTAAAATATTAAGAATAGTGGTAAATGAAAATATTGATATCTTCATTCAGCATTTTGTGGTTATACTGTATACATGTTATATTTAGTACATTAGATAGATGTATAAAGCTCATCAAACATGGTTAAGATACTATAATATTTGATCTTAAGATACCCTAATATAATATAACTTAATGTATATTTCAGAATATCGCTCACCATACAAATCCTATGAACCATCACACACAACTAAGATAATATATATTTTACCTTTAGTATCTTAAGATACCGAACAATATAGAAATATATGTTTCATATCTTAAGATACAAAACATAACATACATGATGTTTTTATTTCGGGATATAGGCAATCGCATGCCTCATAATCTATATTAATATAATAAATGCGAAACTTTGGATGTTTGTTACTCAATCACGAAAAAACTGCGAAACGAATTTGAATGAAATTTAGCACACAGGTAGATTATAACTTGGTATAGCACATAGGCTACTTTTTATCCCGAAAAAACTAGATGATCCCGTGGGATTCGCCAAAAACTTTTATAATGCAACGGGCTGCACGCTGCAGCTAGTAATATTATAAATGCGAAAGTTGGGATGTTTATGTGGGGTGCATCTAGTATTATAATAGTTACTACTGTAAGCAGTGCGGGGTGCTCCCGGCTCCGTGCCGCATCTAGGTAAGAGGGAGAGAGGGGAAAACTACACTGGAAAGCTATTGCATTTTATGTCAAGCTAAGGGTCCACCCGCAAACAATTTACATGTCTTTGATGGTATTCCATTCAAAGTTAACTTTGTTAGGAATGTGCTACTGCAATTTTCATTTTAAATTCTATAATAAAATCATCATCTGAAGAGCTGTCTAACAAATCAAGAAGTAAGGCCGTATCACTCATAGTTAATCAGCTGTATATAGAACTCCTATAAAGAATATGTGAGGCAACGAGGCAGGCTCATGATAAAATGAACAAATTTTAATATTATTGTATCTTAGCCGTGTGTGATACCTTAAGATATATATATTAGGGTATCTTAAGATAAAATATTATAGTATCCACAGACGACTTGGAGATGCAAGCTTAGATAGATAGAAAGTATCTTAACCGTGTGTGATGAGCGTAACAATTATAATTGAACTAATTCCTATGTCAAAACAAAGTTGTTTACATAGCATAAGACAAGTTTCTCTTTTTATATTATAGGATAACAAACAAGCAAATGGCTCTTGGAAGAAATCATCACCTAGACACCAAAGATGTTAATGGTGTATTACTATCTGTGTGGTAATATAATAAAATAAATTTATATGAATAGATTGTTTCTTTTATTACTATTGTACCTAAGTATTTGTTTTAATAATATTACCAAATCTAACACAGATTTTCTTTTTTAAACTAAGAGGGGAAAAAAGGAAAATAAATTTAAAATTGAAGAATTAGAAAAAATAAAGAATTTGCCAGATGATAACTGCCTTTTCGTTGCCAGATGATAACTGCCTTTTTGATCATAAAATAGCAAACAAGTAAAGGCTCTCCTCATTGAGAGTCAACCATCGCCTATAGACACTAAAGATGATAATGGTGCATTGCTATCCTTGTGCATGTATAACTTTACCAGCTATTTTATCCTCCAAAACAAACAGTGATAAGCAATGGCATTATTGCGGCAGGAATAAGTAAGGCTGTAATACCGGACCCGGGTGAGACAATGCAGAACTCTACCACATATAAGACAAAGTTTTGAATTTATAAATTAATATTGGCTGTGATTTATTAGACAGAAAAAAGCCCATATCTTTTCAATTTGCATAAAAGTATGCTAGATCAGTAATATACCAAAATTATTCCTGCACAATAATTTAAAATTCTGAAGTTAAAGATTTTGTCAGTTGAAACTGTCTGAATTTATCATTTTCTAATCACAGTATGTGTTATGGTTTAAATATGTCCAAATACCTATACATAAAACCTAGTAAGCCAGTAAAGCTACATAACATGTAAACTAGCTATGCTGTTTTTAAGCTAAGTACATAAGTAGCATTTACATTATGTATTCTAAATGTAGAGGTGTATTATTATTGAATAAAATTAAATCTTATGGCTGGTTATTTTTCAGCTAAAAAAATTTACATCTTGCTATAATTATTATAAAACTGTAAAGTTTTTTTAGTACAAGGTAAAAATAAAAACTGCAAATTAATGCTTTTTCTTTTGACATAGTACCTTCACGCCCATATCCCCGAAGGGGTAGGCAGAGGTACAAGTGCACCCACGATTAGCCGAAGATACTTGGTCCCACAAATGTGATAGGTGGCAAGCCTATCGCCAACCGGGCACTTTCCAATCCCGGGCAATTTTGTGTTTCTCAGAAAACTGAAAAAACACATTTTTTTAAAGTGCCCGACCCGGGAATCGAACCCGGGACCTCATGTGGTCAACTCCAACGCTGGACCACTAGACCACAGAGGCGATAGTTTTGACATAGTCTTTATTTAAAAAAAAAGCAATTATCTTAAATCTTTTGTCCTTCTCATATGCGGTTCTCTGGTGGTGCCTAGACTTGCCTCAAGTTATATAGATCTGTCAGAGTGCTGTTTTGGATCACTTAGTATTGCTGGTAGCAATTCACATTGTAATAGGTACCTACTGCAAGTCTTGTATTAGAACGGTCATTTTTGATGTTTTGGCTTCGGCATGTAGAACAACGTATGTATTTATTAGGATCAATTTAAATTTAGTAGTGGTATGGAATTCGAGTTTACTCTGCTTGTTAAATACTACCAACTCACTCTCGGCACTCTTATACACTTTTCAGTAAGGACCCATCAGCAAACATCAACATGGAACTTTTGAGACTAAGAAGTTGTGGCTGATTAATGAAATATTAAATCTGAAATCAAATAAAATATATAAAATAGTATATGCAAGCATCACTGCATCAATATGTTATAGTTAATAGTGTAATGGTTAATCCTCAGACCTTTTTTGTTGGCCTGAGGGTTAATCGTTAAAAATTGTAAGTGTGGTACGGTAGGTACTTTAAGGTTTAACACAATGATAATTTTTTCTAAGAGAAGCTCTCTTCATGTTCAGGATTAATAATAGCTAGATATAGGAGTTCAATAGTACATAAAAGAACACTAAGTTCTAATTTATTGATAGAGTCATAAGTTCATAAAGGCAACAAAATTAATAATTAAATTTATACAGATAAATTACTTTTTGATTTGATTACTCTTGTAAGTAATATGTAAGTATACATATTATTTTGATAATTACACTTACTCTAGCACAATTACTTTTTAAATCAAGGGGATTAGAACAATTAATAAGAATTTGTCAGATGATAATTAGCAGAATCCTCCATAAAATAAGCTCATTTTTTTCACTAATAAAATCACTTGGCATTAGTTGGCAAATTTAGCATTTACAAATTCAGTATTGGTTGTGATCACATAGAAAAGAAAGTCATATCTTCTTCATCTATGGTTAAAGCTCTTAAAAATGTGATATAATAAACCATTTATTTCCGTAATTATCAAAACCTCTTGTACAATCCCTTTTTGAAATTAAGGTTCCAACTTATAACTAGAAGGGTTTGCCAGGTGATAATTACCTCAATTTAGCATCTACCAAATCAGTATCGGTTATCATTTATTAGGTCCATAATAGAAACTCATTTCTTTTACTAATAAAATCACTTTGCAAGCTTAAAGATGCTAAAGCCTCTACCACTCTCTTACAAGTCGATTTTTTTTCGACACAAACAGCGTACTGCATAAAACATTATTGTTACCATGTGAAATTATAAGTATTAGTCTTAGATATGTAATTCTAATTTTATTGCAGTATTGTGTTATGACTTATGTATCCTACATTATTTATTATTTAACAATAATAACCTTCTAAAAATTGTATTAACAAACAATATATTGTCAATAGTACATTTTCTGTACCTTTCAAACGTCGCCGGTTAATAGTGTTAATCACTATTTTGATCATTAAAAACTACTCTAGACTAGTTGCTTTCAAAACATAAAAGTGATCAACGATTTGACATCATTCGTTGGTCACTAAGCATACGCAATACCAATTGTCAAACTGCCCATACTAAAAGTGTAGTTCCAGTGCACGATAGTGACTTTCGACGACGCCAAGTACTTGTGACATCATTTTCGTTGATCACCCATGTTAGTCAATACGAAATAAGGCAACTGACAGCTAATTGATGTCAACTTTGCACAGTGATTATCACTTTGATTGTCAGTTTAAGATAGGCAATAGGCCCCCAGAACTTATACGGGAACCGGTAAGTAACAAATAAAATGTATTATAAAAATACCATAAAATTGATTAAAAAAAGTGTCAGAATGAAAATCTAATTTCAGTAAAATATAGTTAACAAAAATAATTGTAAGTAATATCAAATAAATTGTTTATATCAATTCCTAGCTAATCTAATAAATTTTGTTCTGCCATATATTATACATGTAAATTATTTGTAGTAAAAATTTGGTGGGGCTTAGGTCAATGAGGAGTGGTTATAGGAGGAATAAAGTTGGGGCCATATGTATATTTTGATGTAAAATAAAAAAAAGCGTAAAAAAAAATAAAAAAAATCTGGATAAGGACGTCATCATCGTAGCTGTATGAAATATGCTTTACGATATATTCTCATACCTAACAACATAAAGAGCAACCACAGACATCATAACTCAATATTTTTATACATAATATTAACCGTTAATTTTAAATAAATTTGCACAAACAAAACTTTGTACATCATAAAAGTTACATGCTAATATTTGTGTTGATTTTTTCTTAAAAAAATATCATTCTCGTTAAAAACAGCACAAACCGCAAAATGTAAATTTCCTTGTTGAGATCTGGTATATTCCATAATTCAAGCCATAAATGCAATTTGATAGCAGAAAACACAAGCTCATAAATTCGAAAATAAAATTGTACACTTATTTATTCATACGCCGGCAACGGTCAGAGAAACGCTAGCAAACTTAATTTTCCAGCGCTGACCGTAATTCTGTAGAATGTAATTCGCTATGAAAAGATTTTTAAAGCAATAGAGAACCACCGAAATGTGTATGGTAATGCACATGTACACTAAACGTTAGAAAGTTTCAAAGGGAAATTTAAATTTCAGTGTGTTATATTAAAGTGCGGGTTATTTCAGCATAGCTCAAGGTAATATTAAAATTTAAATTTAAAAATGACAAGTTATGTCTTTCGTTATAATAAAACTAACTGCCAAATTGTCGAGCGCTTAGAATTTAGCATACTTAAAAATATGTAAAACATTTACATAATATTGTTCTTTTCCATAAAATAAGCTAGTTTCAGAAACTGTGGACACTAATCCCAGACAACACGATTCGGAAACGACGGTTTCTCCTGGTCCTTATTTCCTTTCACAATTGCACTGAATGTCTCTTTTGTCAATTATTCTTTTATAATTTTTTCAATGATTATACCAATGAATTTATGTGCAACTTATAATAAATATTTAGTGAAAAAAATTCATTCAGTGTTTTTTTACAACTTTCGCTATGGCCTAAGTTCAATTAAATTGTATGATGAGGCTGTGTCGTGGCTCTGTGCATGTATAACTGATTGAAAATGACAGAGTACTTTATAGCAAATTCTTGTTGTACTTAAAAATAAAAAGTCTTTTTTTGATAAGTTTAATTAAATTTGCTTTATATTTATTTTTGGATACTACATATTTTTTACTATAATATTATGTAAAAATAAAAAGGCTTATTTGATAAGTTTAATTGAATTTGCTTTAAATTTATTTTTGAACTCTACATATTTTTAAAAGTATGTTTTTTTTTAATTTTTTAACATTTTTCAAAATTTGTTTTTCTTCGACACAGTAAAAGGAGTTTCTAATTTTTTTTAATTAAGATTGTGTCATATTTTATTTGCCTCTATTTTGAACTTTAATTATTAATTTATTTAAAATTTAACATCTTTTGGGAATCCATCGGCACAAATTATATCTGTTTAATTTAACAGTAATTTATTTACCTTTCAAAATGTACCAACCGGCAATAATTTCAAATGATATTATTATGGAGGGTTTTCACATTTTATTTTAAACATGCATGCAGCCGCAGCATGATGAAGCAAATGCTCTAATTTAATTTGTTTGCGGCGTGACCGACCACACTTGTGCCAATATGAAATTTTAATTAAAGCTAACCTTGTTCAAATGTTGTCGAAATCAATTCCGTTACCGGCGACCACAAATTGGGAATCGTTCTATTTCAGAACACCGGACTTGTAGTTATTTATTGTAATTTCGAATGACCTATATATTGTGGGTCGTAATATTTCAGTGAATATTCTACGCTACATTTTCTATTAACATGTCCTCTGTCTAATTCAGAATTTACATTTACGTGTTTAGGAAACATATATATGTTTAGCAAATGTTTTTATTAGATTTATTAAATATAATTTTTTTGAATACTTGACTAGTTAATATTTTTATCCGACTTTTCAAAAAAAGAGGCCCACATTTCGTCTGAATCTTTTTTTAAATGTATGTTCATCGATTACACGAAGATATCTCAACAGATATGGTTTTTTCGATTCAAAGAGCTATTTTATTTTAAGAATTGGATATTTTCAATCGTCGGTAGTTGGTGAAACTGCATTTTAAAATAGATATTACAAATAAACTCACTTGTACATACTTCCAGTTCACTTGTATATCGTAATATCATTCTATACAGCAACATCGGGATGTTTTACACAGTTACTACGTTTAACTATGAATGAATCTATTATTTGATAGAGTATTTAATGTTATTTAATTAGTAAGTTTGCATTAATGTTTGTGTATCTAATGTCACTCACAGAACATCGTAATAATGAAACGAACTAACTGATGGTCCGGAAGTAAAACAAGGTCTCGGCGGCACAATATACCTACCACTCATACCCATTACATATTCTTTCCACTCTATCTGCAACACAAACGTTACCACACACAACATAAACACAAAGTACATTACATTTCCCAAAGGAATTATTCTGGACAATTATAGTCCATTTTTAATGATACTTATTTTGTTTTTGGATTAAAACTTTAGAGCATCAGGTTAGGAATAATCTGATGAATCTGGATTCTTTGGAATAATTATTACATTCGTTAAATTTATGATGAGCTTTCACCATATTTTTTTAGATAGTCATTGCACTTTTATATGCTATATTTTTGTTACACAGGATAAAATTCTCCCCCGTTTGCTCGATTAAATTTTAAAACATCCGCATAGTCAAATATGTGTTTGTACTACTGTTTTACCTTTTCTTCGTGTACCTATGTACTATGTACCTATTTTATCCCGCCACATAAATGAGAACACGCCATTAATATCTTTGGTGTTTTAGCCGCAAGTTGTCTTTTTCCGCCTGGAGAGTCATCTGTATCTACATCAATAAAAAAGAAAAAAAGTTTTTTTTTTCACGAAATATAACTGCTGCCTACATGTTAGATCAAAGTTGGTAGATACACGTATATACTTCGTTAAAAAATAAAAATACATGCATAAATTTAGTGGCTTTCTACTGTTGTTATTTTTTACTAGCTGTTGCCCACGACTTCGTCCGCGCGGACTTCGTTTACTCCGCACTGCACCTCCCCAGTAGGTTATAGCGTGATAATATGTAGCCTATATGTTGACCCGACCTATTAGTAATATTCATGCAAAATTTGAAGTAAACCCATGCAGTACTTTTTGAGTTTATCCCGGACATATATACAAACAAACAGACAAACAGACAAAAATTCTAAAAACTATATTTTTGGCTTCGATATCGATTGTAGATCACGCCCAAGTATTCTTTAAAAAAATATTCAATGTACAGTTTTGACTTCCCTACGATTTTATTATATGTATAGATATCGTAAGATAGCAAACAAGCAGATGGGATGGGACTGATGAAAAGAGTTAACCATCGACTATAGACATCAAAGATTTAAATGGTGTGTTGCTATCTTGTGGCGAAGGTTAATTCCATATGCCTAAGTTTACCTGCTACCTTACCCTCCAAACCATAACAGTGACAAACACTGACGCTATTGCGGCGAGAATAGGCAAGGCGGTGGTACCAGACCCGGGCGAGACATTGCAGAACTTTTCCACTTAGTAGTTACGATGGTAGTAATTTGTATAGCCAATCAGTCGCCTTTTACAACCTGCCTGGCAGAACAACAGTTAGCCTATTTTTTAAAGGAGTCTGGGACCAACGCGGCGAAAAACTTAAACAATACTTATTAAAAATTAAACAATACATGTATAAAAATATTTTTATGAGAAACTTACAAAAAGAATTGAAATCCCACCAAAAATAGTTTCATATAAAATATTGCCAAGACGAGACAGTATGGCACATACTATCAAAAAGTTATCAGATTACTTTATTGATATTATATCAAGTTATTATCTCGACTTGGAAATATTTTACTGAAAATGTTTTTCGCAGGATATATTTATTTACAAACAGGGTGAAACCGTACTTCACGCAAGCCAACCGTTGCGACTCTATAAGTTGCACTCTACTCATCTTTGGGTAGAAGCTCTGCAATACCAGAGTGCTAAGTGTGAGTTTTTCTTTTCGCATTCGATCGTGAGCGCGTTTCGAGTTCACTAGGAATTTGTATGTGATTTGTACAGCGCCACCTAGTGGTAAACTGATTTCTCACGTTTACCACTAGGTGGCGCTGTACAAATCACATACAAATTCCTAGTTAACTCCAAACGCGCTCACGATCGAATGCGAAAAGAAAAACTCACACTTAGCACTCAGCTCCTTTTGACCACACACAGCGCAAATCGTCGATGACCGGACGGACACTTGATGCTTTTTAGCGTTGCAAAAATATGTTGGTTCTCCCAACATCTTCTATCGCTTTTATCGCGGAAAATGTTCCTAGGAGCTTTTCGGCTTAGTTATACCTGTTGAATTCCATCTTCGGACATCACGTGAAATTTCAAATTCCACCCTCACCATTTTGATATCTCGAAGTCAACAATAGTGCGACTTTCAAGGCATTTAATGACTCGCAGCAATATCGTGTGAAAGCAATCGCCACCGGATGTGTTTTTAAACTAATATAACTTGGAGTCGTTCAAGAAAAACGCTACTTATTCCCTAATACCGGCAACGTTTCGACAATGCACTTAAAATATTTCTGGTATTGCAGCATTAGGTGACTCTAATAATAAATCTATATTTATAAAAATCAATTGCTGTTCATTACTCTCGCTAAAACTCGAGAACGGCTGGACTGATTTGGCTATATACTAAAGTTTGTAAAAATGACAGTACTATAATTTTTGAAAATATGTATATTTCAAAGCTAGTTAGTAAGTTGAAAAAAAATTTTGTTCAAATTTTTTGTCAACGATAACACCTGTGTAATAGATAACCAGCAGCATTGGTTGCATTTTTTAAGTAATATAGGTCCGATTAGATTTTATATACCTACTCAATATGTGCATTAATCTGGAAGTTAATTAAAAAAAAAATATTATTGTATCGCCGAATTTTTATTTGAGTTTTTTCATTTCTCAAAATCTCCTGGGTCTAATGACTTTAGATTTTCATGAAGTCTAAGTTAAGCGGAACCCCATCGAATGATATAAATCGCATTTCGATCGATCAAGCCGTTTAAAAGTTATGAGATGTTTACATACGTACATACATACATACAGACACACTGACGTCATCGTAAAAATAGTCGAAATATGTTCCTAGGGTCTTAAAATGCGGAGATTTAGAGAAAACTTGATTTCCAAAATACGAGGCAAGTCAATAACTTCCTTACCTACATACGTAGCGGGAAGTTAAAAGTGAAACTCTTTGAACCCCTCCCACCCCTTTAACCGCCCCTTTGGTCGAGTGGTTAGCGACCCTGACTACGCAATCGACGGGGCTCAGGTTCGATCCCCGACGAGGACAAGCATTTGTGTGATGAGCATAAATTTCCGGGTTTGGGTGTTTATTATGTATGTAAAAGTATTTATATATGTATTTCTATGTATTAGTATCGTAGACTAACACCCATAACACAAGCAAAATAATTTGCTTACTTTGGGGTTAGATCAGTAAGTGTAATTTATCCCGTGAATATTATTTATAATTATAAAATTATAATAAAAACGCGCAGAAGCGTGATACTGTTTGAAATAAAAGAGAGTTTTGAATTGAATTAAACATAGATTACTGGATTACTGTATCTGATTCAGTGTACTTTGCATAAATCTCACAAAAAAAACTAGCACGATATTATTTCTATTAGCTAGCTAATTCAATTGCAAGAATTATTTAGTTTATGTATTAATGAAAATTTTCCCGCTAGCAAATGCTAAGCTTGTAACAATGTATAGTAAGTAGCTACTTTAAAAATCTTACTCACATGTGGTTAGCCGTGAGAACAGACGGTGCGCGCGGACTCCGGCTTTGTGTGCCCAAAACGAGTAGAACAAACTAAAGCTCCACCGCAGACTGCCCGCCGGAAATTTGTTCCGTACATGAAAAAAAGCACAAATGAAAAAGGATTTGCCTTTTAATTGAAAGACTTAGTGCTGTGGGTTTTGTATTTCAAGATCAAAGTTCCGTATGAACATTGTTTTACTCTTTTTAGCGTATGCTACAGTATACAACAAAAATGTTTTCTATTATACATACATTTATAGTAATTAGATATGTAAATAGTACAATACAACAAAGAAAACCTTGCCCTTGCGGTGGGCCCTTGCGATATAACTGAAAGGAATATTAAAAAGCCGTGTAAGAAATGGAATAATCTCACTCAAGGCCTGAAAAATAAAGAATACCCAAGTGACACCATTATCCACTCTCATCCACCACTTTTCAACACGTCCGCGTCAGTATTAAGCACAAAAGCACACAGTATACGTACTCAACGCACGTTTTACTTCGCAACCGAAGTATATTTCTGAGCAACGAATAGAAGAACGGAAGTTTGCAAATTAACCACGAAACTGAACGTAATTCGATATGTCGACTCCCAGGATTCCGACACTAGCTGGGGCTGTCAGGAGAGTATCCCCAAATCGAGGTAATAAAGGATGTCTTTGTTGCGGTAAACACGCAAAGCTGTGTCTTTTTGGGGTTAAAAGTAACCAGGTTTTGACGACCCCATTCAGAGACATCGGTAAGTCGATTCTCAACTTCAGACACAAGCTTGTTTCGGCACTCTTCGATGTGTTCCCGAGAAATACCACTTCGGCCGGAGTATGTAGCATCACCAGTACTCTCGTCCGCATAGCAAGTGTAGGATATCTTTTCACGATGGTAATAGTCACGATGGTAATGACGCTATATTCAATGTATATAGTCCATATGGCCGTGAATTTCTTGGGAACTAAAAGTAATAATATCGAGATCGTTCTTTTTGTATTTAATTACGTATATTCCAACTTAGTAAACAATCCAAGTATCCTCAAAATCGGTTCAGTAGTTTTTAAAATTTGGGTATAGCCAAATATTTGGAGTCGGTTTAATTTTTCAAATTCAAGTACTATTTTATTTCTTATATAAATATTTCATATTTAGTTTGATCCTGAATTTTTGAAATACATACTTATTATTAACACTTTTACACAATGTTTGGCTTTTTGTTGTAAAGGCCTTAATGCACTTAAATAATAATTCAAAATTATTTTCACCTAGGCCAAACTGTTTTAACCTAAAGTATTTATGTAATCATTTTAATTCAAAGTGCGAAAAGAACGTAATTTTTCTTCACGAATCTAAATATTTACGAGCCTTTGGCTTGAATCAACAATAGGGAAAAGTGGACATAATAATTGACAACATTTTAGAATTATAAAGTCGTCAAAATAAAAATACCATTTCTTTATTTTTCAATTCTGATTAGTAATATATATTTTTTTATTTTTTTCGTTACTCAACACTGAAGAAAAATGATTATAATGAAAAAACCTGTTGTGACGCCACTTAAATGGCAGAATAAGATGATTACTTCGCTTTGCTAAAACGTATAGTTTAAAAAGTATATGTGTAATGTGAATGTCATCATATGATAATGTCAAATATTCCGTATGTATTGTTTATTTGTGTTAGAAAATTATCAAAGACCTGCTTCAGCGACTCCAATCTGTTCTGTTTGTAATTAACACCTGGATTTATTTGATATTTCGCAACAATATTATTGCAAACTAGAACGCTTTATAGAAATATGATCAAATGTAAATGACGGTTTAACAAGGTTTAATTAATGATTTACAACCAAGGAACTTATATACTATATATAACTGGAAATGTTACGAACCAATATTAGAGAAATAAAAATGTACCTTATTTCATAGCCAATAAAGTTGACATTTGTTTCTTACATAACAGAGGGGAAAAACGTTCTGAGCAAGACAACGACAAGAGTGGATGTTGTCCCTTTCTTGCAATTGTCAGTGTAAATAAAACTAGATGGTAGATTTTTACATATTCAGTAATCGTTAAATCCTTTTTATTCATACACTTCGATAAATAAATTAGCATAAAATGTATTGTAATAATCATAGTGAGTTCTAAAATGTGCTTATTTTAATTATTACGTAATTACTTATGCAATGCAAAAACTGTTTCTCAAATTAGTAGAATTACTTAGTAGTATTTTGCAAACTACGCATGGCCGCATTTATATATGGCGATTGGCGCTTTATTTAGTAGAAAGAGACACTCTCCACCCATGTCGTGGTACTCTTCGGAACGATTTTGAAGCGCGTGTGGACATTCCGGGTAGAATGTAACTTCCTTGTTTACAACACTTGATGTTGATTTGATAAATGACATAGGTGACATATGCTTTTTTGTCGGGTCACAAAAAGCAAAGGCGTAGCATCATTCAGCCGTATAAATGACGTCATTTTGCAGTTACGTCTATTTAGAATAGGAAGAATTTTAAAGTTAAAATAAATATCAAAATGAATGAATTTTGAGAAAATAAAAAATACGGGTATCCTATTTTTAAAACTAGTTAGAGTTCAAAATATAATATAGGGGTGTTAAAAAACGAAATGTTGTCAATATCATCCGTCCATTGAATGAGGTTTTTAAAAGATTTGCAAAAATATAAGAGGTTTAAAGTAAATCATTTAAATACAGAATAATCCTGGAAGTTGTAATAAATATTACAGTTTGAACATTGCAGCTTTAGATTTTATACGTTGAAGCGACTTTGGACCAATTTTTGGCGGTGGTAATTCTATATTAATGTGATCACCATGTGATAAAAAAACACAATCTATTATTTTTTCTAATTTTATTCATTAAATATATTATGCAAAATGTAATTTTGCATAAGTAAGCTTAGCACGACACGGCAGGGCGGTTCCTATGCATTCAGAAAATTCACGGACAAAAATTTGCCTAAATTCAGAATAATTTTTTGATATCATACGTTAAAAAAATATTTTATTTTAAACTAGCTCTGCCCGCAATTTCTTCCGCGTGGGACAATTTCAAACCGAAAATTCCCGAAGTATTACCCGTAGAGTTCCCGTTTCCGTTACTGTGTTCTTATCCTATAAATCAGGATAAAACTATTCTATGCCTTCCTCCGGTTTTAAAACTATCTTTTTACCAGATTTAATCCAAATCAGTACAGTGGTTTAGGCGTGAAAAAAAAACAGAAAGACAGACTGAGTTATGTTTGCGTTTACAGTATTAATGTTTAAAGTATTCAAGCAACAAATTAATTATTAAAGTATTTTTTATTATTTTAAATTATTGCACCGAAAACTTTTTGATTAAGAACTTCCTTCATGTATTTAGATATTATATGAATTAGGAAAGCAAAGAGTATCTATTAGTGTGGAAAAGAATAATTTTCACGCGCTACACACACATGAAGAAGCCTACTTTTGAAAAAATATATTAAAAAATAATTTGTATCTCTATCGTCTATCCAAAAGATATAGTAAAAAGTTATGATGTAAATTAATCATAAAATTCTCGCAGCATTATTATGGTCTCTCGCTTCAAGCTCCTACAAGCGCTGTTACAATTTCTTCATTATCTCGGTTTTCTCCTTTAATGCATCGCAAAAAGCACTCCTCTTTTATATGCAACAATAAGGCAAAATTCGACATTATGTAATTACATAGATATGTAGATAGAGATTTAATAGTATTTTTATATCTAAAGTAAATATTTCAGCCTTCTCTCACGTTACAGGGGTTTTTTGATGAAATTAAAATCTTTACGCAATGAAATGTAATGGAAGACTATTTATCGTAGAGAAATATAAACACTACATGCTATTGAATGTAGTATGTTTTGCGTATTATGCGAAAACGTAAGTGTACAGATAGAGTGGGATAAAAAATTCTAAAAAAGTATCTTCACGCCCATATCCCCGAAGGGTTAGGCAGAGGTACAACAAGTGCACCCACGATTAGCCGAAGATACTTGGTCCCACAAATGTGATAGGTGGCAAGCCTATCGCCAACCGGGCACTTTCTAATCCCAGGCAACTTTGTGTTTCTTAGAAAACTGAAAAAAAAAACACTTTTTTTAAAGTGCTCGACCCGGGAATCGAACCCGGGACCTCATGTGGTCAACTCCAACGCTGGACCACTAGACCACAGAGGCGATCCACAAAAATTCTAAGAATGTATGATTTCTGTTCTGTTGCTTTAACATTGTTAAACATATTTCATATAATGAACTAGTAAGGACAATGGGCCCACCTGTCGATCCTACTGCTGCAACTTCTGAAAACAGAATTAATAAAATTGGTAAAAATGATACAGTAATCTTATGATTTAAGTTTAAACCCCATTAATCCAGTTTTAGTAGTATTTTGGTAGGTTTTAGTAGTGTGCTTTCCCCCATGTTGATCCGAACTCCCTTTGGAGAGAAAACCATCTGCCTTTCTAGCAGGAAATTCATAAGAAGCGAACGATTGGCTATCACGGGAGTCATTACCATAGTAGCTACTAGGTGGTAGAGTTCTGCATTGTCTCGTCCGGGTCTGCTAACACCGCCTTACATATTCCTGGCGTAATATCGTCTATGCTTATAACTGTAGTGTTTCGGTTTGGAGGATAAAGTTCTCGGTAAATTTAAGCATGTTTAAGCATGTTTAAGGCCCCGCGACGAGGATAGTACCGTACAATTAACATCTTTGGTGTCTATAGAAGATGATTGTTTCTTTCCATTAAGAAAGTCATGCGTTTGTTTGCTATCTTATTATATAAAAAAAATGATGTGGTGTCGCGGGACACCAGGTAGGAACGAACTTCCTTCGGCTAAACGGCACTACTCGCTTGTGTACGCGACTGTCGCGCCTGCGCACGTCTCATTTAACGCTTTTATTCCACGCATTTTTCTTACGGTTTTACTATCACATTTTTTTCAGTTCGGTCGCGCAGCAAAATCCCTATCCCCTCCAAGCCTGCTGTAAGGAACTTCGTTCCAAAAAAAATCAAATAAAGAGAACTTTATACCATCCTCGTAATAATATATTGGGCGATTCGTTGATTATCGTTGAGAAGAATGTTGGAAACGGATTCTGTTAGTTATCCTTTAACACCCTGGCTATTTTTTTAAATATTTTCGATGTATAGAAACGACTCCTCTACAGATTTATTATATGTATTGATAAAGCAACCTAATTTAAAAGACGTAACGATATTGTGAGCCTTTCTGTTGGATAAGATATTAAAATGGCTTGTATTGACTTTGAGCGCTTTATTAAAATGAGTATATATAGTCCCTTGTGTACCGTATGATAAATTTGTAAATACGATGGAGGAGGTTATCTTTAAAGCTTCTTAATTATGTTTATTTTTGTATTACATTGTATATGAATATTTTTGTATATAGGACTTTAATATAAACGTTCCGAATAATGTTAATATTTTTAATAAAAAAATTATTCAAAAAGTTAACAAAAAAAATTAGCTCGAAAGTAAAATATAATTATGTTTAAGAATTGCACTATTATGGTCCATCGTTCAGCAAATAGTCCAGTTGTACATATCAGAATAAAAGATTAAAAAATAGCACAAGTATTAATTTGATTGCTTTAATCATTTATTTGTGTTAGGTTTACTTCAGGCTTTGCACGGGGAATATGTTTACGTGTTAAAAGCTTTTCTTTTCAACATTTAAGGCAATGCCTTTACTTGAATTTTTCATTTAAGAATTATATTGTTGTCTGAAATAAATTGCTTTTCTAATGGCTAATAAAATAAATAATCTTTCTATTTACTATCAAAATGTGCAGTTGTGGACAAAGACTCACGTTTTTTTAGGAATTTGATACAACTAGGACTTGCTGACTATGACATATACTATAGAAGCAAAACCTGACTATTAGAAAGTATTTTTGATTGTGAAGTTTTTGATAATAGATACGATATCACTAGATGTGACCGTAATTAAAAAGAACTAAAAGTAAAGTTATGAAACCTACCTGTTCTGATTGCAGTTAAGCGAACTTTCTGGTTTAGTCTTCGGAAAAAAAATTCTAATGCATATTTCTAATGCATATTATTTAAAAATATTAGATTTCTGCAATCCTCTGCAATATATACTAACTGTTCCAAATTTCATACTCCTTTGTTATCGTAATTATCTTTAAAAGTTTTTACTTCACGTATAGATTCTGTTTACAAACTAACGAAAATAGTAAGCTGTGATGCTGTACGTACTGCTGAACATTTTGAAAAGGTGATAAAAAGCTTATTCGTGTCACTACTATTATGACTAGTAAACGGTTGAGCTCTGCAACGTCTTGCGCGAATGTATGGCATCACATCTTAGGGGGCGTCCACAAATTCGTGTGTACGAGAGAGGGGGTCGAGTCAAATCTCATTTAATGTTACGTTAGAGGGAGGGGGGGGAGTATCGGCAAATATCACGCAATGTTTTTTCTGATTAAAACAAAAAAATATATACTATTTTGTTCATTATCCAGATTGTACATGCTTATTTAATCTTAAGCGTAATCGTAAATCGTAATATGATTAAGATCATTCACTAATTCGTTCGAAAGAAAAAAAAAATCAATCATATTTCGACTTTTAAAATTTTAACTAGTCGTAAATAAAAACAACGAATCATTTTTTTTATTTTTACAATAAGAATCCAACGCGTTTACATATTTAAGAAACCCACATTTTGAAAAATCTCACGTGAGATTGGGGGATGGGGAAGGGGGTTGAATATAATCTCACGACATCTCACCAGGGGGGGAGGGAGGGACAGATAATCTAAAAAAACACCTCACGTAATTTATGGACGCATCCTTATCTATTCCTGCCTCAGTAGCATCTGAACTTGTCTCTATCCTGTTCCAATTTGCAGGTAGATGATTAAATTATATATACTTGGCTTTCCATACTTATCATATAGAAAACAATGCATCATTTCTATATCTAATCGCTATAGGCGATGGTTTTTTCTTTTTATAAGGAAAACCATGTGCGTGTTTTCTATCTATTAATATAATAAAAAACACGGATCGTAAAAAATATTATTGAGTTTTTTCAAAAAAGTCAGGTGAATGTGGAATAACATGCAGTCCTCGACTCGGGCAAGTCGTTGCGAAACTCTACCACCTAGTAGTCACGATGGTCGTGACACGCAGAGCTAATTGTTTGCCTTTTACAAGTCACCTGGAAGAATGGCAGATAGTATATCTTCCAAGGGACTTGGACTAACACAAGGATAAATATAAATATATTAAATTAGATTCGGCTTTCACGGTTACATTTCTGCCGGCTTAACATAAAAACTTTCATGTTTTGTACTACATCACATCGTGTACAATTAGGGAATCTGAGCTCATGTACGTCAAAATCCCCTTCATATGGCGGGGCTATGTAATCTTCTGAAGGTTTGTGGTGTGTTGTCGCGATAAAATATCGTATTTTTGTTACGGCAAACTAGGTGATTACATGTACGTTATAATATAATAATCTAATTCGCTTAAACTACTAAAGACTACATAATATGTATATATCCAAATGATCACATGTCTGTGATATACTCCTATCTTCTATAGAAATTTGTTTGCATATACACTCTTTTTATATAAAACTTCACATACTAACAATTTCTCATACACATAACACATACATACATTTACACTTAACCTTTTATAGACACACACTTCTAAAAAAATCACACACCAACACACCCATTCGGTATAAACTAGCAATCTGGCAATGTAGAAAAACACTAAACACTATTTAACACACATAATTTGATAAACTTTAAATATGTTCTGAACTTACCAATATTTTATATTTGTTTGTTTTAACAAATTCATAGTTAATTTTTATTTATTTTTATTTTAAAGTTATTTTTACTTGACACATTTACATGTCAATTGAAACCACGATGTGAGAACCAGGAGAGCTGTACCTATTATTATAGAAGGGAAGACAAAGATGCTAAATTGGTAGTTACTCAAGCGTCGTGGGGACTTATTGGATTTTGTAGATTAAATTAAAGGAAAAATGAAAGGTTATGTAATTTTTTTCTATGATGGGAGAGGGGGAATCTACAGATAAAAAAAAATGAAAACACTAAATCGCGTCAGATTAAGTTATGGTGGGTTAATTTATTAGAAAATCTGATGATTTACGTGTAAGGTGAGGAAGTGGAAGAGTTATAAAAAAGTATCTTCACGCCCGTATCCCGGAAGGGGTAGGCAGAGGTGCAACAAATACACCCACGATTAGCTGAAGATACTTGGTCCCACAAATATGATTAGATTAGCAAGCCTATAACCAAACGGGCACTTTCCAATCCCGGGTAACTTTGTGTTTCTCAGAAAACTGAAAAAACTTTTTTTATGTGCCCGACTCGGGAATCGAACCCGGGAACTCACGTAGTCAACGCCAACGCTGGACCACTAGACTACAGAGGCGACAAAGTTGCAAAGAAATTGTTGTTTTGACATTTTTGAACGCGTCTGATTTTTTATCATAGAGGAAATGATGTAATAACGAAAAAATATAATTTGACATATTCCACAAGCCAAAGTTATAGGAATTTTTTTTCAGACCTTATTACCCGCCTCTACATAAAGAACTTACATTTGGTGGATAGCCTCAACAGTATGCGTGGTACTCCCACCCTATGTTAATCTGACGCGCTCGAGTTAATGCCAAGCCCCCTCTTAGGCTCCCCTACTATTTCAAGATGTTTTAGTATTTACCTCGAGCATGTCTCTCACATACAGATCGTCTCCATAGGTATTATCTTCTTATCTGGTTATATAATTAAGATATAAACCTATTGTGAAAAAAATAAATAAATAACAAAATAAAACGATGCGCAAATCAAGAAGTTATCGCGGTAGAAAATTGACAGAAGCCCGAACATTTGCAACAAAGGGAATTGCTTGGTCATACATCGCAATACCGTGAATGTTCACCGTAGCACATCTATATCTATACATATAATAAAATCGTAGAAAAATCAATGTATGTCCGGGGTAAACTCAAAAAGTACTGCATGGATTTACTTCAAATTTTGCATTAATATTACTAACAGGTCGGGTCAACATATAGGCTACATATTATCACGCTATCACCTACGGGGAGGAGCTGTGCGGAGTAAACGAAGTCGCGGGCAACAGCTAGTATTATATAATATTATATAATACTATCTAAACCCGTAGCGCAATAATGTAGCCACGTTATTATGAATTGGACTAAATTTGTAGTCTTAAAGTGTTCTTTAAGACTCGACTTATTTTAAGGGCGAGACTCCGTACATCGTTTTCTTTAGTTATTACTTTAAAGTTTAATATATTCCATAAGATTTTATATTAACTCCTTTACTTATCTTTATGTAATAAATATTTTTAAGCTTGGGAAAAATAGCTAAATAAAGTTGGAATTCAGGTTGTTCTCTTATTAGTAATCTGTGGTTAAGATTTATCTTGTCAATGAAAAGAATATACCGTAATATGTCAATGTTATAATATGAGCTTTAAGCTATTATTAAGTAGAAAAAAATGGAGAATATTTATTCAACACTATTAGTTGTAATGGAAATGGTGATATATAAACTTAATGTTTTAATGTAACCTTTATTTTTTTTTTCAATAGTAACACTTATATATAATACCAGAAGCAAAATGTTTTGCAATTATTTTATTTGATTTACAATACTTTTTACTTCTATTATAATATATGTATAAAAGATACCATCAAACAATACTTTCATTTAACACGAGTCAATCAAATTAAAGTCTCTATATTGTTTTTATAATTGTTCCTCGCGATATACTTTATTTGATTAATTTAAAAAACGCACAAGATTATTCCAGATGATCTAGTATTAATCACTCCTAAAGACACGCAAAATAGGTTAAAACTCAAAATCGCCTGTGTGTTTTTAGGAAGATGCGCTCGATAAATAAAGTAACTTATCTGTTTAATGGCAACGGAAATAAAAGATAACGAAATCAAAGTCACGAGCGAATGCTAGAGTAAATAAATAAACTTTTGAATAAATACAACACTTTTCCGTTTTCTATCAGCGTAACGCTGGACTGTAGATTTTTACTACAAAATACCTATTCCTCCTCAAAAATCGATGGTAAACAACTTTAATAGAATAAATTTATTTGCCTCGCATCCAAATGTTAACTCTTCCTGTACTGTCCGAAGGTTGAAAATCAATTGCCAGCAGGATGTATCTTATCAAAGTATCTAACCCATGAATAATGTTCGCCATTTATTGAATAGGCTCTATAGTTCGGGAGTAAAACATTTCAAATATATTCGCTTTGTGTTTTATTGCGTACATTTATTTATATGAAAGTTTTTAATTTTGGGAAGTGTTCTACAAGCAAGGGAATGGTTAAATAATATTGTATCATAATAATGAGTATTTTTATTATTTGGGAATTATTTTTTCTATTTAGGAATTAAAATAATCACTAATGTTATTACAGAGTGGAAGTAAATATTATCACGCTGGGCATTTAAGTGGTAGAGAAGTGTTAGGTAGATGGGAAACCGTGCGTTCAAAAAGCTTTGCTTCATTTTTATTTATTAGTTTGTCAGATAGATACATTAATATAAGTGCTCAATACTTAATACTCAATACCCAATCATTTATTGCATTATATGTTATAAACAATTTTAGGTATTACAATAATAATTAGTAGATAGTGAACATATACACCCTATTAGGGTATTGCAATGTAGGACTGGACCGATCCATTTCATGAAAGATTTATGTGATTGTCATTTAGGAAGTCGTTAACAGTGTAGTAACATTTTTCTATCAGGAGATTTTTCACAAGTTTTATAAACATACGGTCGTTTTCTTCTGATTTAATTTTATCTGGTAATTTGTTATATATTTTCACACACATTATATTTGGTCCGGAACTATGCATTTTTAATTTTGATTGTGGCAATTCTAAATTATACTATCGAAGCGTCGTGGAATATTCATTTGATTTTTAAAAAATTGAGGATATTTTCTTATAAATTTAATTGCTTCTATAATGTACATTGACGACAACGTAAATATTTTAGGCTTTTAAAATATGGTTTGCAGCTTTCAGTGTCTTTGATATTCTTGAGAATACGTATACATTTCTTTTGGGAAATAAATGTATCTTGTACTTTCACACTATTTCCCCATAGTAGAATGCCATATGTAAGCCATGAGTTTGCATACGCATAATATGCGGACAATGCGGTGTTAAGATCCGTTGCTTTGCGAAGTTCTCTTAAAGCACAGGTAAATCTCGACATTTTTGTTTTAATTTTTTTTTACATGATTCTTCCAGGTTATATTTGAATCTATGTCCAAGCCTAATAATGTGAACGTATCAATGCATTCTATTTTTATATTATTATATTTAAAGTTAATGTCAAGGGGGATTTTTTGATAGGGTCTGAATTGAATTAGTTTCGTCTTTGAAAAATTTATGTCAAGGTTTTGGTTTTTCATCCAGTTTTTTAAATTATTAAAAATGTTAATAAGATTTCGAATTAAATTTATACTAGCAAAAAGCAGAGCTTTGTAAGGGCTCGCAAAGTTATACTATCTAGTAATATTGTTATAAAAGTATTTTTATGAGAATTACATCTTTTAATGTATGGACTTTATTTATAATTATCTAACCTAAAAAACTCAGCGTATTTTCACCTAAACATTACATTTGCATCAAAGGCCCGCGTCGTCAGGCTTTGGACTAGGAATATTTGGTTTTTGTTTGTTGGTATTTTCAAGGAAAAATATGTATTAAAAATGAAGGTTGATCTTATAAAAAACACATTTTTGACATTTTGCTGAAATAATTGTTTTTTTTTTTCTAAAATCAGGAAGTTCCTGGTTTTACGTCGATTTACGAAATCAAAATCAAAAAATGTTTTATTTAATTAAACTTAATTTTATTTTTTTTATAATTTTTCTCTGCAGTCGATAAGACAGGACTTGATGGTAATTTTATTTTTCCAATAATTATCTTTAGCCGATTTCTCTAATATTGACAAATTATTGAATACTAAGGAGAATTTTAATTCTACAAAACAAAGATTAGTTTAAAAAAACTCAAAACACGCTTTTTATAGAAAATCACCATATGAGTCACAATATGAGTCACCCTTAGTGCTAAATTTATAATTGTTAGAAAAAAAACAAATATTTATTTATGTTTTTAGAATATATAATATAAAAAAGTTTCTGCAATAAATTAGTTATTTTAATTTGTAAAAATGAAATACATAAACTATATGTTTAAGGGGGGAAATACGTGTAGAAGGCCGTTTTCATGCTGATTTTTATGATTATTTATTCGTAATATAACTTATCAATAGCACAGAAAAATAAACCTTCAAAATTTTTGGACTACGCAGGCACTAAGAATTGACGGTAGACACTCAGCGAATACATTTTTCGAATTTTTCTCTCAGCGAAACCCTCGGAGTTCGATTCCAGAGTCAGGCAAATGAAAAAAAATGTGTTTTTTCAGTTTTCTGATAAAACAACTTTGTTTTGTCAAATTGTGAAACTCTCTAAAGCTCTGTTTACTCTGTTCCTAGCAAACATCCCTGCTCTAGACCTAAATTCTCCTTGTGCCTCCCACAATATTACTTCGAACTTCCCTTGCATTCTCCTTTCAATGATTTTATCATACACCTTCGATGTCAAACTGATCAAACTGATGGCCCTATAGCTATTGCAGTTTATACTTGAACCTCGCCTTTATACGAGGGCACGATAACCGCGCGCCGCCAGTCAAATATGAAGAAACAATTTATGAAGTAGGTAGTCTCTTAATAAGTTCAAAAATTCTAATAGAAAATGTATCTTGTATCAATTTTAACTCGTTAATTTAATAAGAGATGGCGTTAGCAGTAATAAGATTCTAATACAAATTGTACCTTCTATTTTTTTATTTTTATAAAATGGTATTTTTATGGTAGATAACAAATTTAGACATGATTATAAACTACCACGTCGAAGCTCAAACCTAAAAATACGATATTTTTTCAGTAAAATGTACCACAAAAGTGCATAGAAAGTGGCCTAGTGTAGGGCTCGCTTCGCTCGCCCTGATTATTTTTACATGATGTCAAGAGGGAGATGTCGTCCGCAAATAGTACACAGTATTCATTAATTATTTTTGGAAGGTCATTAATATACAATAAAAGTAGGATACATCCCAGTACACTTCCCTGTGGGATAGAATTTTCTATTTGTATCATTTTAGATTTTGTGACATCAATTTTACAGTTTTTGATATCAAAAATTTCAATTGTTACACATTGCTGACGGTTACTTAAGTAAGATTTGAACCATTGTAAAGGTACGCCGCGAATACCTATGTCGTAGAGCTTTTGTAATAGGATATTATACTGTACTTTATCATATGCTTTAGTCATATCCAATAAAATCCCTAGAGCATATTTTTTTCTCCAGTTTTGTCCTCCCCAGTTTTGTTAATATATTTGATTTATATTACCTAGATAGTTGATCGGCTTTGTTTCCGTCGGTTATTATGTTTTTAAAATTGTAACACATATGTATTTTTATCTATTTTAATGCAAATAAAATACCAAAGATCCGTGTGGCAGGATGGTAATATCCCCTCTTAATTGAAATACGATAGAGACAAGTATTGACGCTATTGCGGCAGGAAGAGGTAAGGCGTACCCTATGCCTGGACGAGACGTTTCAGACCTCTGCCACCTAGTAGTCACAATGGTAAAGACACGAATAACCAATCGATTACTTTTTACGAACCGCTTGACAGAATGACGATAGTCCATTCTGAATACAGACCAATACAGGGAAATATTTTTTTCATTACATTTTACGTATGTTGCTATGTACACAACGTCGGTTCGTGGAACATTGCAAATTAATATTTAGAGCACACGTGCTAACGAAGTGTGCCAGTAATAACAGTGGATCGGCTTGAACCAATTTTGTATTCCTGTTCAATAGGCACTTCACAGATTTTATCCAATTTAACATCGCTGAGAGCTATCTACAATACCTACGCTATCATTATACAGGTTGGCTGGTGAAGGATTGTAATATTGAAGGACACAATAGTTATTGGTCATACATATGAATATGCAGATAAAAATACAATCAGAATAGGATATCAGTTAACTACTTACATATTTTCACGCTAGATCCCTTACGGGGTAGGCAGAGAGAACCGAGTGCAAATTACGACTCTTGCAGACTTGTCTTTTTTATATCATAAGATAGTAAACAAGCTGATGGGTCTCCTGATGTGACCAAAGATGTCAACGCTGCGTTGCTATATTGTAGCGAGGTTTAATACAACATCTATAAATTTACCGGCTACCTTACCCTCCAAATCGGAACTCGTCAGTGATTAGTACTGACGCTATTGCGGCTGGAATAGGTCAAGCAGTGGTACCGGGCGAGCGAATACAGTACTCTACCACCTAGTGGTATTCCCGTGGGATTCACCAAAAACTTTCTAATGCAGCGGGTTGCGGGGTACAGTTAGTAACCTCTGTGGTCTAGTGGTCCAGCGTTGGCGTTGACCACATGAGGTCCCGGTTTCGATTCCCGGGTCGGGCACATAAAAAAAAGTGTTTTTTTCAGTTTTCTGATAAACACAAAGTTGCCCGGGATTGGAAAGTGCCCGGTTGGCGACATACATACATACATACATACATATATATATATATATATATATATATATATATATATATATATATATATATATATATATATATATATATATATATATATATATATATATATATATATATATATATATATATATATATATATATATATATATTCGAGATCGAAGTCAAGCGCTTACCTATCGATAATAAAAAAAAATTGCACTATCTGGGTTAAAGAATAGAAAGACTATCGAGTAGGATGTTTTATTTCAAACTGAGTGATTTTAGGTCAAGTGCTAGTAGTTTTAAAATAATTCAACATTTATATTTATTTAAGTAGCTTAATAATAACCGACGCAATTTTGAACTAAGATGTTTACTTTTTTAGTTTCGTTCAGTACGTACAGTTTTTTACCATAAGAATAGGTAAGGCTGAGCTAGGCTAGGCTAGGCTAGGAATAGGTAAGGTTTGGTACCACTACCAAATACGAGAGCGAGACGTTGCGGTACTCTAATACCTAGTAGTCACTATGGTAGTGACACATGTCGTCAAACGGTCGCCGTTTACGACCTGCTTGGCAGAACGGCAGTGGATCTATTATTTAAAAGAGCCCGAGAAAACACGGTAAGATCAGTTCTTTACCAGTTGTCAGAGTGCTAAGGGTGAGTTTTTCTTTTCGCATTCGATCGTGAGCGCGTTTGGATGTGATTTGTACAGCGTCACCTAGTGGTAAACGTGAGAAACCAGTTTACCACTAGGTGGCGCTGTACAAATCACATACAAATTCCTAGTAAACTCCAAACGCGCTCACGATCGAATGCGAAAAGAAAAACTCACACTTAGCACTCTGTATAAAATGAAGTTTTGTGACATAACAATGTTCTAACTGACACGTCAAACTTGTTCTGACAAATCCTCGTAAATTATGGGTAGTGAAAATTTTGGTAGGGTAGGTTGAAGTATTTTGGATTTTTACTATTTTTAAGATATATTGTGTCAACAGATGTATTTTAAAATAGCGATAATCAAAAGTAAATAATTAATGCAATTTTTGTGTAATAAAATTGTATGATGATATCCACGTCACTAAATTCTAGAATATACAGTTGTTTCGAAACAGAACTGTGGCATAAAAGTCAAGAATTATCCAAAGTTATCTCGTTTCAGAACAAGTTCTTTTATTTAAGTGAATAGGATAAGTTAAATTAAGTTACAATTTGTAAAGACTGAGTGATGGCTTTCGAATTTATTCCCGTATCTACTAAATTAACTTACAGTATTCTTAAAGAAAATACAAAGGTATTTTTGGAAAAATGTAATTGAAATAAATTTATAAAACGTAACATCTTATGTAACTACATTTTTGCAAATAAATTATTTTGTGTTTTTTTAAAATATAGTAAACAAGAAGATATCCCTCCTGATGTAAAGAAAAAACCATTCGCCTTTAGACACCAAATATGTGGATGGTGCATTCTTGTGGTGGGCTCTTAATGGCACATGCATAATTTTACCAGCTAACTTACCCTCCAAACCGGAATATAACAATGACATGCATTGACGCTATTGTGAAAGCAATAGGTAAGGTGGTGGTGCCATATACCCGGGCGAGACGTTGCAGAACTTTACAACTTGGTACTCACGATGGTAGTGACATGTATAGCCCCAATCGGGTCCCTTTTATGACCTGCCTGGGAGAACGGCAGTTGGTCTATCACTCTTCAAACTGCAACACGACAGTGACAAACACTGACGCGGTACGAATGGATAAGTCAGTGGTACGACTCTGTCGAGTCAATGCGGATTTCAACCTTTATATTTTTTCTTATTTTCATGACATTTTTAGCGATTCAGGAATTGAAGCCAGTACCTCGTATTCTGAGCTGCACAAGTAAGCCGCTATCAGTGATATTATTTTTATAACAACTAGCTAGCAAACAGGCAGATAGCTGTCCGGTTGGTAAAATAAACAATCACTTATAGACAACAAAGACGATAAGGTTGCATTTCTATCCATGTGGAGGAATGTCAATGACGCATAAGTATACCCTTCAAACCAGGTCATGACAATGACAAACACTGATTTTTTGTGGCAGGAATAGGTAAGTTAGCAGTAACAAAATCCGGGCGAAACGTTGAGGAACTCTGCCACTTGTAGTCACGACAGTAGTGATAGCTACAGACAATTTTACGGACTGCCTGGTAGAATGACAGATATTCTGCTCTTCAGCGGGTCCCGGATCAACAAAATATATTAAAGACGATAAGAAAAATGTAGCATATCTATAACTTTAATTTTTACTATTATATATTTTTATACTATATATAAGCATTATAATGTAATAATATTTTTATGAAAATATAAAAATTAACATACATATGAGTAAGTATTAATAATTAAAAACCTCATAAATTAAATTGGTAAATATTTGGCTTATTATGTTTATTTAGAAATCAAAGGATGCAAATTGTAAGACTTAAAATATAATTACTATACATAGGGTAACTTTATATTTGATTAATTTCCTTAGTAAATAATTTTAGCTTTGTGTTTGATTATAGCTTTATTATTTTTTATTTTATTTTATTTTATTAAATTTTTACCCGGTATTGTTCCCGGGCTTCTTTGAAGAATAGATCAACTGTCGTTCTGCCAGGCAGGTCGTAAAAGAGAACCGATGACTATGCGAGTTACTACCATCGTGGCTACTAGGTGGTAGAGTTCTGAATTGTTTCGCCCGGATCTGGTACTACCGCCTTACCTATTCCTATATACCTTACCGCCAACGGATGAACCGGACAACCTAGTGCTCTTTACGGATGTTTTAAGCTCGGTTAGTGCAATAATAGACAGTTCAAATGTAGAATGTGTTTATATGTTAGGTGACTATAATGCTCATCCGTATGAACGATTTTATTATGAACTAGATAATTTCTGTACTGAGCAAGAATGGTCCTGTGTTGATTTTGATAGGTTAGGTGTTTCATCTAGCAAATACACTTTTATAAGTGATGCGCATGGATCCAGAAGGTGGCTCGATCACTGTTTAGTAACTAAGGCGGCTCTAAATACGATAGGAAATATTTACGTCATACATGATGTCTTTTGGTCAGATCATTACCCACTTGTAATAGAATGTAATGTAAATGAAGTTTTACTTTCGCAGACAGTAAATTATTCGTGTCATAGTGAGATTATATGGGGAGAGAGAACATCCGAGCAGATAGACACTTACCAAAGGAAATGTCATGAATTATTGAGACTCATTGACTTCCCTTATGATTTTCAAAAATGTGGTGACAAACAGTGCTTAGATACCCACCATAAAGTAGTCATAGACCGCTTATATAGTGATATTGTACGGACTCAATATGGATTAAGACTTCATCCATATTGAGTCGGAAGAATGTAAAAGCAAAAAAGAAAGTAGTGATAGGCTGGAACAAACATGTAGCTGATGCGCACCGAAGGGCCAGGTTTAAATTTCGCATATGGTTTAACTCTGGTAAACCCACGTCAGGTATCATTTATGAGGAAATGTGTGAGGCAAGAAGGTTATTCAAATCTCGTTTAAAATGGTGCCAAGACCATGAAAACCAAATAAAGATGGATATCCTTGCTTCTCATCATGCAAAAAATGATTTTCGTTCCTTTTGGAAACACACAAATGGAATACAGTGTAAGCCTGTAAGCCGTGTTGGTCCCGGCCTCCTTTGTAGAATAGGCCAACTGCCGTTCTGCCAGGCAGGTCGTAAAAGGCGACCGATTGGCTATCGAGTTACTACCATCGTGGCTACTAGGTGGTAGAGTTCTGCATTGTCTCGCCCGGGTCTGGTACCACCGCCTTACCTATTCCTGCCGCAATAGCGTCAGTGCTTGTCGCTGTCGTGTTCCGGTTTGGAGGGTAAGGTAGCCGGTAAACTTATGCATGTGGCATTAGATCTCGCCACAAGATAGCAACGCACCATTAACATCTTTGGTGTCTATAGGCGATGGTTGACTCTTTCCATCAGGAGACCCATCTGCTTGTTTGCTATCTTATGATATAAAATAAAAAAAAAAATAAAAAAAAAAAGCCTGTCCTTCCGGTGGGTGTGGGTGGGGAGATTGAGCCCGAAAAAATAGCTAATTTATTTATGGACCACTTTGTAGTAGGATCATCTCTTGGATCCTCTCAATCGAAGCTGAATGTTGAGCCCGGCATGAAGAGAGATGTAACATTTACTATAAAAGATATAACTAGAATTATTCAAAGTATGTCTAGAGGTAAATTTCCCGGTCATGACGGACTCAGCATTGAGCATTTAAAGTTTGCTGGACCTCACTTACCCAGGATCTTATTTGTGTTATTTAATGTGTGCTTGGGACATGGTTACTTGCCTGGTGACATGATGCGTACAGTTGTAGTGCCTGTAGTTAAAAATAAAACAGGAGATCTGTCAGATAAAAACAACTATAGGCCTATATCGTTGGCAACTGTCATTTCAAAAGTTTTTGATAGCGTGCTAAATACACAGTTGAATAAATATGTAAGAATACATGACAATCAATTTGGGTTTAGGCCAAATTTGTCCACTGACAGCGCTATACTGTGTCTTAAGCACACAATCAACTACTATACAAAGCATAAGACTCCTGTGTTTGCCTGCTTTTTAGATATGTCAAGGGCATTTGATATGGTGTCTTATGATATATTGTGGAAAAAGCTTGAAAGTATTCATCTGCCTGTAGAGCTCATAAATATTTTCAAGTTTTGGTATAAGAACCAAATTAATAATGTAAAATGGGGGGGTGTCATGTCAAAGTCGTATAGATTGGAATGTGGGGTGAGACAGGGGGGGCTAAGCTCACCTACACTTTTCAATTTGTACGTAAATGGGTTGATAGAGGAGCTCAGCAGCACTAGAGTCGGTTGTCATATAGACGGTATCAGTGTGAATAATATCAGCTATGCTGATGACATGGTGCTGCTGAGTGCATCTGTGTGCGGTTTGAGAAAATTGGTGTCTATCTGTGAGAGTTATGCTAACTCTCACAGACTGGACTATAATACAAAAAAGAGCCAAGTCATGGCCTTTGGGGCTGGGAGTGGGCGACTTGAAAGGATCCCATCTGTTTTACTTAAAAACTCTACAATACAACGAACATTTAAGTTTAAATATCTTGGACATGTGTTAACTCCCGACCTCAAAGACGATGAAGATATAGAAAGAGAGCGAAGGGCGTTGTCGGTTAGAGCGAACATGCTGGCTCGCAGATTTGCGCGTTGCTCGCAAGCAGTAAAAATTACACTATTTCGAGCTTTTTGTACAACTTTCTACGCGTGCGGTCTGTGGGCTACTTACTCGCAAAAGGCTTATAACGCTCTTCGAGTGCAATATAATAATGCATTCAGGATTCTGTTAGGGTTGAATCGATATTGTAGTGCTTCAGGGATGTTTGCGGCGGCTCGGGTAAATTGTTTTTATGCAACAATACGCAAAAAATGAGCATCCCTGGTGCGCCGAGTGAGGGGTAACACTAACAGCATCTTGAACATGATTTCGAGCAGACTTGACTGCTTATACGTTTCACATTGTTGTGCCGTTTCCGGAGGAGTGGTGAGGGATGGACCACGGACAATATATAAATAGAAACAAATATGTTTATAGCTTAATTTAAAAAATATTATTACGTTCTTGCTCTGTATGTAATTAAGTATAAGAGGAAAAAGATAAAGCGGATGCGCCACGAATAATAATAATAATATAATTTAATTCAATTTATGTAATTTAAATAATATAAATTTCAATTTAATGTAGGTAATATTAATAATGTAAATTATTATTATTTATTTATTTATTTTTATCGTTTTTTGACATTCTAATTTAACTTCATTTAATTTTAATCCAAAAAAAAATTGTATGACATATTATTCTGTATTCTGTAATCTATGGGACTTGGAACCTGAAATAAAAAATTCATTCATTCATTCATTCATATTCCTGCCGCGATAGCGTAAGTGCTTATCACTGTCGTGTTGCGGCTTGCAGGGTAAGGTAGCCAGTAAACTTATGTATGTGGCATTAGACCTCGCCACAAGATAGCAATGCACCATTATCATCTTTGGTGTCTATAGGCGATGGTTGACTCTTACCATCAGGAGACCCATCTGCTTGTTTGCTACCTTATACCTAATACAAAAAAAGCTTGTAAACATCTTGACAAACTTACGCATTTATACTGATAATAAGCTTGAGATATGATAGAGTAATCTATAATTTTATAGCCTTGAACTTTATAATATATTTTTAACAAAAATTTAAACCGACTAAAATTTATGCGTGGCCATACATCAAAATCAGGGAAAGTAAAATCAGTCATCCCTTATTTCATATATTCTATGCTTTGCATCATCAAAACTTGGTGAAATGGAAGGAAGAAACTGAAAAATTTACACTGATTGAGTGATAAATTAAAAAAATATATTGTGAAGTGAAATTAAATCACAAGTGCTCAATAAATTATGTAACCATATTAATAAACCTTGCACGGATAGCAAAATGTATCGTTTAAGTAAAGGTATCATTTGTGTGAAGGGTTTGAGTAAAGGTACAGCGAATGATGAATAAATAATGATTTATTATACGATTAACATTTTTTTTTATAACAAGATTTTATAACAAGCAGATGGGTCTCCTGATGGAAAGAGTCAACCATCGCCTATAGACAACAAAGGTGTTAATGGTGTGTTGCTATCTTGTGGCGAGGTCTAATGCCACATGCATAAGTTTACCGGCTACCTAACCTTTCAAACCGGAACACGACAGTGACATGCACTGACGCTATTGCTGCAGGAATAAGCAAGGCCATGGTACCAGACCCGGGCGAGACAATGCAAAACTCTACCACCTATTAACCACGATGGAGTGACTCGCATAGCCAATTGGTCGCCTTTTACGACCTGCCTGGCAGAACGGCAGTTGGTCTATTCTTCAAAGGAGCCCGGAACCAACGGGGGATAACACAACACAAATGGGACTACCCTCAGGGATATTATATTATATACCCATAGAAGAATTATCAAAAATGAACCACTTTATAAAAAAATATACGCGTCGAATTATAAACCTCCTTCATTTCTCGTCGGTTGAAAAATTCACAACATGGCAACCACCCATAACGTTTTATCAGTAGCCGATAATCCAGGGTCTTTCACGCGCTTGTATATTCCGAAAACAATATTAGCTCAATGCATAATTATAAGCAACGTTATCTCGACCAGCCAATAATTTTCAGCAACACACGACAAAAACACATATGGTCGCACGGACAGCGGCAAAGAGGATTATTGAATATTAATTATCGTACACATTTGTCACGGCGACCACACATAAATGGACCGAGATAATTCTCTAATTGACTCGGTTTATGCAGATGCGTCTGTTTGCTTTAACCTGCTGTGAAATATAGAATTTATTGTGTTACTATTATTGTTGTGCAGCAAAACTTTAAATTACATGTACTGTAAACTTTAAACAATACAATGCAATATATTTAGGGAAAAAAGTATTTGCTTCTAGTAAATCTGATATCTGGAATTTTATTTGCTATAATTATTAGTCAGAAAGATAAAAATTTGCAATAAATAGAATTTTGTGGTTTATTTTTTTTTAAATGTTCATAATTTTTAAATCTCTTTTCTTTTTCAGGTACTATTTATTACAAATGTGTGTAATATTTTATTAAGTAAGATAAGCTTCTTTTGACGGGGCTTTTGTGTGTTTTGTTATTAACAAAACAGTTTATTAATGTAAAAATCTGTGACAAACTAAAGAAATTGCTATTACTTTTTTATTACTTCTAGTTTCATTTTGATATCCTATGGTCGCATTTCCAACGTTTTAAATTTTGCAATTTTAAATAAATTCTATTAATATAGGCGTTTCATGTTTATTATAAGCTTATTTTCTGAGAATTCGGTCCGTCATTATGTCACAAGTGTGGATCTACCTTCATGTTTTTTCTGACAATAGTCGATTACCAAGTTATGAGTCTGATCCGTATATTATAGCTATGATTAATATATTAAAAGTTAAGCGAGAATAAAGTTCTAAAATATACCCTATGCCATCTTCACCAAAAAATCTTATAACTACAAATTTATCGGTTTAAAACACAAGCCTAAGATGTTGAGCTCGTAGGACGAAATCATCTCACTAATTATAATATAATAATAATAATAATAATAATAATAATTCACGGGACAAATTACACTTACTGATCTAAACCCAAAGTAAGCAAATTATTTGCTTGTGTTATGGATGTTAGTCAACGATACTAATACATAAAAATACATATATAAATACTAGAATATATATAATAAACACCCAAACCCGGAAATACAAACATTTATGCTCATCACACAAATGCTTGTCCCTGTCGGGGATCGAACCCGAGCCCCGTTGATTGCGTAGTCAGGGTCACTAACCACTCGACCTACGGGACGGTTGTCATAATATAAAACTAGTCCCGAGTACCGATACAAATTCCTCGCAGCAAGCAGACAAGTCCCACGTAACGATTGGAGGATCGTTACAATATTATTTTGTGTTCAGCACTTTTTTACAGTGTTCGGAACGGGTTGAATCATACTGCAGCTTCTAGCAATTATTTGGGTAACAAAATACGTCCACACAAATCGGTACTGACACGTGAGTCTGATACGGCCACGGAACAATGATCGGAAAATTGTTATAAGTATGAACCTACCTGAAAACACACCTTTAGTCATTTCGCCGCAACCGAACTGGGACCCGATTCACGAGATTTCAATCTGGAGCTTTCCAAAATAAGGTTTAAATGTATATATGTATAAAACACATACACACGCCGTATCTCCGTAATGTAAGAATGCGTAATGTTTGGTATTTTTTTATGTCATAAGATAGCAAACAAGCAGATGACTCTCCTGATGAAACCAGTCAACCATCGCCTATAGACACCAAAGATGTTAATGGTGTGTTGCCTTTTTGTGGCGAGGGCTAATCCCACATACATAAGTTTACCGGCCACCTTACCCTCCAGACTGGGACATCACAGCGACAAGTACTGACGCTATTGCGACGGAAATAGGTAAGGCGGTGGTACCAGACCCGGGCGAGACCATGCAGAACTCTACTACCTGGTAGCCATGATGGTAGTGACTCGCATAGCCAATCGGTCGCCTTTTACGACCTGCCTGGCAGAACGGCAGTTGGCCTATTCTACAAAGGAGGCCGGGACCAACACGGCGAAGGCCTACCAATTACCTACAATCATTTATGAGCTTAATACGTCCAGAAAGCGTTTAAGGTAAAGTACGGTTTCATAAGCCGCCTCAAACTTTCAAACTGCACAGAAGTATCGTTAGACAGTGCTACCCAACTAGATGCCAACGCAATCAAATTTGAAACAACGTACGTAAAGTTATATTGAATTTTGCTCACTTCCTTATGCTAAGTGACCTGGTAGAACTGGTGAACTTCCCCAATCGAACAACACAGGTTTTCTAACAGCCGGAAAAGCGAGAGAAGCTAGCGTCATAAGGGTTCCGTATGTTAAATAGTGGATAAACAAATATCAATCTCTTGCGGAACAAGAAGCGTTAAGACATTACCTTTTTTTCTTTTTTCTTTATTTCAATTTGATTTTAAAAAACCACAGCTGTATAGCGTGCGCTTTTCCTGTTAAAAAGTTGGCCTGTGTCGTATAACCTTGTTTTAAGAATACGTTAAAATGACAGTATCAGCAACAACACATCAAACAAGCTAAACTTCTTTAGAAAATTTGTTATTTTCGATGGACTGAACTAGCTTCCAAAAAACTTGGTGTGCTCGTAGAGCAAAACAGGAGTTTTTGCCGGCTTTCCTTTACTTTATAAAGCGCAAATTTATAGCGCAAATACCGCCCTGTTGGTCGAGTGGTTAGCGACCCTGACTACGCAATCGACGGGGCTCGGGTCCGATCCCCGACGGGGACAAGCATTTGTGTGATGAGCATAAATATTTGTATTTCCGGGTTTGGGTGTTTATTATGTATATAAAAGTATTTATATATGTATTTCTATGTATTAGTATGGCTGACTGACACCCATAACACAAGCAAATAATTTGCTTACTTTGAGGTTAGATCAGTAAGTGTAATTTGTCCCGTGAATATTTATTTATTTATTTAAATTTGGCCTCACATGAAGTAATATTCTTATATCTGGGCAGAAATTCCCCAATAATAGACTCGTAGTAGTAAGATTGCAACAAAGTCAGAACCAGATCTTTATCAAATGTATATGGTACCAACCTTGGCGAAAAAATCATTTCAAAAGTACACTATTTTAGCTTATATTTTTTTTGTTTTCGTATATTCCATCATTAAACTGTGTCTGGCTGATATCAAGATTTGCTACAAATCATCTATCTGTTGTCGTCGAGCTGTCATTTGCGTCAGCGACTAGTCGTTACGATAGACGTCGTGCAGGAAGCGATAATTAGTGGTAGAGTATTCGAGAGAGACGGTCGTTACATTCATGTTGTGAGTGAATATGGAGCTTCTTGGTGCTTATCTTTAATCGGTAACAATAGATTTTTATTTGTGATGGCTGTTCAAATACAGTCGATAATCTATCGATATATCGATTTTCCAAAGAAACTATCGATACTCGGATACTCAAACAATCGATGTTTAATAAACACTACTGACGCTGTTCTGTAGCGCGCCTGCCGTCGTGTGTACGCGTGTACTGCGCAACATATAGCGAATGCGCGCGACTTCCCTAGCTTGCCATCGCGTTGTCATGTCAAAAATACTGTTTTGAGTTTTTTTTTTATTTATTTTTTTTAATTAACCATTTATTGTACACAAATAATAAAAGGAAAACTAAAGACAAAATTTTTTTTCTTTCTTCTTTATAAATAAATACAAGATATTTATTTATAAAGACAAATATAATCTTTTATTTTTTAAGAAAATAATAGTTACTGTACCCTAAAGACATGAGAAAGTATGAAATTCAAATAATGACCTATATCGAAGCCGATGACAAAGGTTGCCCCCGGGGTGCGCCCGGATAGTTTCCCATTAAAAGTTGAATTAATATGACGACTTTCGTATTGGCCGGGGCTCTGGGGACATTCACTTGGCTTATTTTTATTCCATCACTTCACGATAATATCTATGTCAATTTGTTTTGAAATAAATTCTCTCGGTCTATTTTTTCCCTGAGTCAGTTCCGAATCTTTCTGAATGTTTGTGAACAGCTTCGTTTTGATAAAATACCCATCTTTTCTAACTTTGAAAAGTCTAGAATCGGGTAACTAATAAAGGTAGGTAAAACAGAAAACTTGAGAGTGTTGGATTAAGAAATGTTTTCACTTTACGTGTAGGACAAAGTCACCCCTGAATCATAATAATAATTAACAAGCTGTTGTGAAAAATCAAGTCATTATTAAATTAACTAATATTAATTTAAAAATATATACATATCTATCTATACATATAATAAAATCGTAGGAAAGTCAAAACTGTACATTGAATATTTTTTTAAAAGAATAATAGGGGCGTGATCTACAATCGATATCGAAGCCAAAAATATAGTTTTTAGAATTTTTGTATGTTTGTCTGTTTGTCTGTTAGTCCGTTTGTCTGTTTGTCCGTTTGTCCGTTTGTCCGTTTGTCCGTTTGTCCGTTTGTCCGTTTGTCCGTGTGTCCGTTTGTCCGTTTGTCCGTTTTTCCGTTTGTCCGTTTGTCCGTTTGTCCGTTTGTCCGTTTGTCCGTTTGTCCGTTTGTCCGTTTGTCCGTTTGTCCGTTTGTCCGTTTGTCCGTTTGTCCGTTTGTCCGTTTGTCCGTTTGTCCGTTTGTCCGTTTGTCCGTTTGTCCGTTTGTCCGTTTGTCCGTTTGTCCGTTTGTCCGTTTGTCCGTTTGTCCGTTTGTCCGTTTGTCCGTTTGTCTGTTTGTCTGTTTGTCTGTTTGTCTGTTTGTCTGTATGTATGTCCGGGGTAAACTCAAAAAGTACTGCATGGATTTACTTCATTTTTTGCATGAATATTACTAACAGGTCGGGTCAACATATATGTTATATATTATTACGCTATCACCTGCGGGGGAGGAGCAGTGCGGAGTAAACGAAGTCCGCGCGGACGAAGTCGCAGGCAACAGCTAGTATATTATGATGAAAGTGTATTTTCTCTTTATTAAGTTAGATATGCCAGTTCTGCTGACCGATAACAGGGGCAGAGAGAGAGTCGTTTTAACTTTATAATTATTTTGAAAGGCAATTTCACACAGCGTGTCGCAGCTGTGTTATCAGTCGTGTGGCGGTGCTTGAAACATTGTTATTACAACGCATGTGAAAAAAAATGCAAATTAAAATTTACATTATTTTTTTCTATCAACTTTGAAAAAAATACGAAAATAATAAAATAGTTTTAAAATTTCTTACATATGAATATAACTTATTCATATGCGCTAGCAGCCTGTCTTTTGACGTATTATCTAGCACGATAACGATTGATATATATTAATATTATAAATGCAAAAGTTTGGATGTTTGGATGGATGGACGGATGTTTGTATGAAAACTACTTACAGGATTTGAATAAAATTTGGCACACAGGTAGATAATCTTTTTATCCCGGAAAAATTTGATAATCCCGTGGGATTCACCAAAAACTTTTATAATGCAGCGGGCTGCAAGCTGCAGCTTGTAGTAATTATATAGCCTTAGGGGCCTAGTCCTTAAAAGTTATAATTTATGCTTTACTTAACACATCCAAGTTACAACTGACATAATGGGTACTCATAATCTATAGTTTTTATTGATTAATTAAAAAATATATAATACTAGTTAACAAGCACAGCTTTGACAGTGTATAAATCTATATAATACATTTCATACAATCTTTGATCCTTTTAGGGGTTGATTTATGAAAAGTACCCTAGGCTTGACCTTGATCTTTAACTATCTGCTTGTTCAATTTCAATAAAATTGGTTAAGCGGTTCAGTCGTTAAATCGAAACAGACAGATAGACAGACATTTGTAATATAATTTTATTATGGATATGGATCACGATAGGAGTATGAAAACGGCGAAGATTGTGTGCAGGGAACAGAGTAAATGGAGCGTTAGAGATATTACTTAAAATCACAGATTTAAGTAAGAGGGCCCATCTTTCCCTGCATAACTATGTGTTTATCCCAACGCTATTGTATGGAAGTGAGAGTTGGCTATGTCGAAAAGGCCATGAAAGTAGAATAAACACGGTCAAGATGAGATCGTTACGGTAAATATGTGGCATAACTCTCGCGGAACGGATTGCGGAACCGGAACGCGGAACGCGGAACGCGGAACGCGGAATGTTGAAGTGAGAGGGAGGTTAGGCTTCTCTGTTGGTTTGAACAAGTAGAAGAAGAAATAATAATAATAGATGAAAGGTTAACAAAACAATGCGAATGTGGAAGGATGTAAATTGTAGGTACTGGGGAAGATCAAGACTGACGTATAATGACCAGATTGATCCGGTTTTGTCTGAAGGTGGTGTCAAGGGTCTTTGTAACCGACGTGTTTGTACGAAAAGGGTAATAAATGTGGAGCGAGCAAGACAAATCTACAAGGAGCGTGTTACATACACAACAAACATGCTACTTTTAGCATCCAAAATGCGCGTTTTAGCGACTGCATCGCGTTTTAGCGACTCTCTGCCCGACCGACTGCCCCAATGCTAGCGGCATAGTAATCCACCCTCGACTACCACACCAGCACCACCACGACAGCACCAAACGCAAAAGCACACAATTTACGCACTAAATGAGTTAGAGTTTTAGAGGTAGAATGTAAAGTATGGTGGACGAGGGTGGATAACTGTGCCGCTGGAGTCTTCATTATTTTTTAGACCTACGGTGAGTTTGTCTCATTTCTTACATCGCTTTTATATATTTTTCCCTTTATGTGAAATCGCAGAGGTACACTTAAAAGTTAGTGGAAATTTGCAAAATAACTAGTTTTCTTCGTCTGAACAATGGATTTCCGCAAAGTAACGCCTGAATCTATATAATATCTGAGTATGTTGTTGAGCACATGTATTAAATTTCATAAATGAATATACATGTATTTTTATATGTTTGTCCACAAACTTGTCGGGAAGTAAAAGTCATATCGAGATAATTATTTTTGATTTAAATCAAGTTCAATCAATATTCCAACTTAGGGAACTGTCCAAGTTTTATCAAAATAAGTTTACTAGTTTTTGAGATATGAGGAATCTATAGTTGACAGATATTTGAAATCGGTTTAATTTTTTAAATTATTTTAGTTCACTACCAATATTAATTTCAAATCTAAAACTAAAAAAGTTATAACCTTTTCTTAATTTTTTCTTTTTTTCTTCGTTCGTAAATATTGATTGATTTTCAAGGCACGGGTGTGTATACACTGCTACTTTCCCGAGATCGAACTATTGCTAATATATTTCCAAAGCACGGGTGTGTATACACTGCTACTTTCCCGAGATCGAACTATTGCTAATATATTTCCAAGGCACGGGTGTGTATACACTGCTACTTTCCCGAGATCGAACTATTGCTAATATATTTCCAAGCCACGGGTGTGTATACACTGCTACTTTCCCGAGATCGAACTATTGCTAATATATTTCCAAGGCACGCGTGTATACACACTGCCATCTTCCCGACATCAAACTGTTGCTAATATGTTTCCAAGGCACGGATGTTTACACACTCCCATTTTTCTGACATGGAACTGTTGCTATTATATTTCCAATGCAATGATTTTATTTATTTATTTATTTTTATTTATTTATTTATTTCATCAAAAAAATTAACATAAACTTACAAATATTTCAACATCCTTAAACCTCGTTGTAGGTTTGTGTGGATGTTGCACACTTCACGGTTTAAGTATTGATTGATGTTTTAGCGAAGCTACATTACACTACATAAAATTTTAACATTACATCGCTCTTATCAGTTGAAATAAACTAGTACCTATCTTTAATCAACTTGCTACCGGGTGTTCCACTCTGTGTCGTTTGCGTACAGGCCATATTCCATTGCTAACTGTAGCTAAAACCAGTTTTGGTCTGATTCATAAATACTTTTACTGTGCGTTAAAGATAATGCGATCGTCGTTACGTACACAATATACAATGCGTACAGGCTGCTCCTTTTATTATGATAAAATATGTGTGTGTGTTCAGGTGTACTTGTGTGTGAACAATGCATGTCAGTATATATTTGTGTGTGAGTGTAAAAAGTATCTTCACGCCCGTATCCCCGAAAGGGTAGGTAGAGGTACAACAAGTGCACCCACGATTAGCCGAAGATACTTGGTCCCACACTATGTGATAGGTGGCAAGCCTATCGCGAACCGGGCACTTTCCAATCCCGGGCAATGTGGTTTTTATCAGAAAACTGAAAAAACACATTTCTGAATTGCCCGACCCAGGAATCGAACCCGGGACCTCTGTGGTCAACTCCGACACCGGACCACTACACCACAGAGGCGATTAATAATGGGTGTATGTTTGTGTGTGTACTTGTGTATGTGTGTATGTGTGCGCGTGCGTTTTTATCTGCATATAAATTTAATTTAACCGTGTTAAAATTTATATGTACACATGATTAATTATTCTTGTGAGAGTTCGCTCAAGTAAGCACTTAATTTATGGTACTATAATAGCTTTTAATATATGTTTCAAATTATTTTCATTGATTTTATTTCGCATTTCAATATTTATATTATTATTAATTAATCTAGGTACTAAGTAGTCAGTTGTTCTTTCTCCATAAAAATTCCTAGCACTTACAGTATATAGTTTCTTTGTTGTTATTTGTCTAGTTACTATATAACTTTTTCTTTCATTTTCTATATATTTAAAATAATTCTCTTTAATAAGTGAGAGTTTTATTTTCTCGCTTACAGGCAACACTTTACAATATTTGAATAAGTATTCGGGATCTTTTTTATACTTTATTTTAATTGCACTTGGAACGATAGTTTTTAGGAGTCGTAACTGTAGCGTTATTATTTGCTCAATGTATGTTCTGAAGGTGCGACCGTAGCTACTTAGTCCGTACGATATAATGCTTTCTACTAAGGCATTGTACATTTTCATTTTGATATAATAAGGTATACGTTGATTAATAATACGAAATTTTGCTAGAATTCCTCGTAATTTGTTACAAATAACATTAATATGGTGCTTCCAGTTAAGTCTGTTATCGATAATTAGTCCAAGGTAAGTATACTGACTAACTTGTTCCAGTGCTGGACAGCTGCATTCTTGTGATTTATTACGATCATGTAAACACTGATGGGTATGAGATTTAATTTCCACGTCTTTCGTGGCTTTTATATGACTGGAGTGTATGTGCATTACTTTGGATTTGTTGGTATTAAGCACAAGACCATTGTCGTGGGACCACCTACATATGGACATAAAATCTTTATTTATTTTTGAGAGCGCAAGATCAAAGCTTCTATCATGAGATATTATACAAGTATCGTCCGCGTACTGAAATATTTTGCAATGTTGAACGACGTTTTTTATATCATCAACATAAGCAAGATAGTGAAGTGGACCCAACACAGAACCTTGTGCCGTTCCCTGTGTTACTAATGTTTTATTACTGTAATCGGCTCCTACTTTTACGTAATAAGAGCGATCCTCGAGATAGTTCGAACACCACTTTAGCAGGGGACCACGTATACCACTATTCTCAAGTTTTTGTTTGAGTACCTTATGTTGTAAAGTGTCAAACGCCTTACTATAATCTATGAATATTACCATAACATTTTCTCTTTGGTTTAGACAATTATTAACATAATCGGTAAAATTGGAAAGTAATTGTGTTGTGCTTTTTTTAGATTGAAAACCATACTGATCAGCTGACAGCGCATTATATTTTTTGTAAAAATTATGTATTTCATTACATATATATTTTTCGCAAATTTTATCAAGTACAGGTAATATTGTAATTGGCCGGTAGCTGTCATAATCTTTTTTATTTCCTTTTTTATATATTGGTCTAACTATTCCTGTTTTTAGCTGAGACGGGTATATTCCAGTGCAAATGCTGGTATTAATGAGATGCGTTATAACATTTACCATATTAGACGCAATGTTTTTTATGTCAATTGGTCTTATACAGTCAATTCCCTTCGATTTCTTTGTGTTTAATTTTTTAATAATATTAAGAATATCTCTTGTGTTTGCCTTTTTTATATACATGGAGACATTGCAGCAGTTACTATACTCAGTTTTATCCAATAATGGAATTGAGCAATCATGTATTATATTATTAACTGATTTAGTAAAAACCCTAGCAAAGTTGTTAGCAATTTCGTGCTCTTTTTCCTTATTATTTATAAAGGCTTCACGAATTGCGTCATGTACAGACGTCATTATTCTTCCCGTCATTCTATTTAATATTTTCCACAAGTTTCTTGGATTGTTCATATTAGAATTTATCATATTTTTGTAATATTTATTCCTATTTTTATGTATTAGTTTATTTATTTTATTTCGAAATTTATTATATTCAACTTTAAGTGCAATATTTGATGTATCTTTTTTCATTTCCATGTATTTTCTATCCCTTTCTTGACACAGCTTTATTATACGATTATTTATCCAAACCTCTTGATTCCGCTTTTTTTTATACCTGTTGAAATCTACATATTTCGCAGATTCGTAACATTTATGGAATTCGGATTTTATATAGTTATATATTTTGCATACATCATTCTGACATAGAGCTGGTTCCCAGTCAATTGCGATTAATTTATTGTACAACACATTATTATCGTATTTAATTTTGTTAAATGAAGCAGCCTGTATCTGCGAATCGCAACCAAACGAAGCAATCGTAACACAGTGGTCTGCCAGTACAGTTCCGATAACCGCGCAATGCACATCTCGTGTGCGGGACCGGACAAATATATGATCGATACAGCTTTTTGTGACAATATTTTTCCTAAGTTCTATTCTGGTATAGTCCGAGATTCCACACACCAGACCGCAATTGCTCAGTGTATCGAGATATTGACTTGTACATTTGTTAGTCTCTTTTAGATTTATATTAATGTCACCTAAAGTTATCAAATCGATATCTCGGCACTTTTCCAAAGTATGTTTTAATTCCTTTATAAACAGTGATTTATTTTTAGCTGGTGATCTATATATTGCACACAGAGCTGACGTGTAGTTATAAGATGTGGTTATTTGGCCAATAATACATTCAAAAAGTGACGTTTTAAGTTTTATTCTTTCGAATTTATGTCCGCTTAATACGTAAATTATAACTCCACCGCCTTTTTTATTTTTACGCAGTTGTGTGTGCATTGTATAACCTGGGATTGTAAACATTTGACTCAGATCGTCAGAAATACCGACTTCAGTTAATACAATTATGTCTAGTGGGTATAATGATGATTTTATTAGAAATTGTATATGGCAAAAATTTTTGATAATCGACCGAATGTTTACATGTATACATGATAGTTTATTTTTGGATTTTGGTACATATTGCCAATATTCTTTGATGTCAGTACAACCAGTTAATTCAATTACATTTTCTGACAATGAATCCATAATAGATTATTAAAGTTTACATATTGAAAAATTGCATGCATAGTTTTATCTATATTTTTAAGAGTTTTTTACCTTATCTATGTCATTTTCACATTTTATTGTAAACACTTTCGCGTTTTCACATTTTCTTGCCAAAATTTTGCCGTCCTTAAACCACACGAATTTAAATACATTTTTAAGTTCTTCTTTGGTTTTCCACAGTAAGTTTTTATAGTAATATGTTAGTGCTTCTCTGATATATATGCGCTCTATTCCTTTTTCTATATCTGTGTATATATCTGAGACAATAACCGGTTGCTGGCGGGCTAAAGTTATCCAGTCGGCTTTGGCTTGGCTACTTTGCAATTCTACTCGTATGACACCATCTTTACCATTACGCCCACGGAGACGTGTAGCTTGCTGCAGTTGCTGTGGGCTCGCTTTTATTTTTTTTGCTATGGATGCTACTACCTTTCCTAAATCTTCATTATCCTTATGTGGAACTCCGACAATTTCTAATGTAGCATTAATATTTTGCTGTTCTCGCTCATTTAGCCGTTGTTCCAGAGCACATATTCTATTTTCTAAATTTTTATGTCTATTTGCCATATCCATATTTTTCCTTTCTAATGTCTTCATCTTTTCTTCTAATATCCTTATTGTATCAAGACACTCATCAACTTTATCTGATAAAAATTCTATTGAGCTGTTTAAATCCCCTAGTTCTTCTTTTAATATTTTTTTCATTTCCTTTGTTACATTTTTCATAAACTTTTCCGTGTTAAGTGCAACAATCTCACCTGTAGTGGTATTTTCGTGGTCATCATCATCCTCCTCAGTATTCACAAACGATGATTTGCGTTTTGGGTCTCGCGCACAGCTATTGCAGGTCCACTCCAAATTCTCCGCCGCCTTCAAAGCAGCGAATTGTTTTGCTGATAGTCCTGCACATTCTGCTTTAGCGTGCACTAACACACCACATTTGAGACATTCCAATCCTGGTGATTTCTTTGTTACCACTTTATTACATTGAGAACACTTCGACATTGTGGGTAGTTATAGTATATTGATGTGTACATACTGCCATTTTCCCGACATCGAACTGTTGCTAATATGTTTCCATGGCACGGGTGTGTACACACCACCATTTTCCTGACATTGAACTAGTACTGATATATTTCCAAGGCCAGAGTGTGTATACACGACCACTTTCCCGACATCGAAATGTTACTAATATGTTTCCAATACACACGTGTATATACATCACCATTTTCTGACATTGAACTGGTACTGATATTTTTGCAAGGCACACGTGTGTATACAAGCCCATTTTCCTGATATCCATCTGTTACAAATATTTTTCCAAGGCACGGGTATGTTTTTACCATTATATTTCCAGCAACCGCTATTAATATGTAATCTATACACGTGTGTTTATACACCCACATGTTTTTAAAAAGCAATTCTATTTTTTTTAATATGTATTATAGCTAGTACATTAAAATTTAGAAAGTACTAGCTGTGCCCGCGACTTCGTTCGCGTGAAAAAAATTCTAAAATAAAAACCCGCATAGTTCCCGTTCCCGTGGGATTTCCGGGATAAGAACTACCCTATGTCCTTTCTTGGGTCTCAAACTATATTTGTACCAAATTTTGTCCAAATCGGTTCAGCGGTTTAGCCGTGAAAGCGTAACAGACAGATAGACAGACAGACAGACAGACAGACAGAGTTACTTTCGCATTTATAATATTAGTATGGATTGCTATTATCATCTATAGTTGAAGACTTAGACTTATAATATTTGGATTTTTTGTTTTGCCAACTTTAATGCCAATGTGTTGTTGGCATTACTCGATAAATAAAAAAACCGAAAAATATGTCTCTTTAGTTGCTAGACCAATGAAGAACTAAAACTTAGTAATAATTGGGATTGAATGATGAGTAAATATAACTGCACATATTCAAATGTACTGCATTTGAAAGTCTTCTCGGTCGCCGTAAAATATGATAATAAAGCTGGCTCAAGCGGAAATCAATTCTTGGATTATCCCGCTCCCAGGAAAACGTAAAAAGATTAATATTTCATTGTGGGCCGAGACTCGGTCTGCCACTATTTATTATATCCACATATAATGATAAATGCGCCCTTCTACTTAGTGCTCGGGATAAAATGGAGTGAGTTGTTGTGATACAATTTAACACGGAATATATGCAAGTAAGAAGGGACTTCTTTGGACGTAAAGAATAACTGTATTATTGCTAGGCTTCTCGTTAAAGGCGAGAGAAGGCTAACACACGTCACTTACGTCGTGACTACCACATAGGTGGTAGAGCTCTGAAAAGTCTCGCCTGGATTTTAGTTCCGCAATATTACCTATTACATATTACTCTTTTATATTTAAAAAAGTTGCGAGTAAGTATATGAATATAGGACTCGCGACTTTGTTCGCGTGGCCAAAAATCTTTAATTTGCTCAGTCTTGTAAAAAAGTAGCCTATGTCACTCCTGGATAGTGTAGCTCTTTAATGGTAAAATATTTTTAGGTCAGTCCAGTAATTTTTGAATTTATTTTTTATGGAAGAAAAAGTATCTTCACGACCATATCCCCGAAGAGATAAGCAGAGGTAAAGCCAGTGCACCCACAATTAGCCGAAGATACTTAGTCCCACAGTATGATAGGTGATAAGCCTATCGCCAACCGGGCATTAGTGCCCGGTTGGCGATAGGCTTATCACCAATCGTGGGCAATGTCGTTTTTATCAGAAAACTAAAAATAAAAAAAAAAACACATTTTTAAATTGCCTGACTCGAGAATTAAAACTGGGACTTCAGGTCAATACCGACACTGGACCACTAGACACACGGGCTTCTTTACAAATAAACAGAAATAGAAAAATCCATAATATACAAATATTTTCTATTTATAATATTAGTATATGCTAGTATAGAAAACAACTTGCAAATTTTCAGCACAACTTTGGATTTGAATCTGATGTATCATACTCGTAGCTTACACTCGTACTGTTTAGTCAAATTGACTAACATCTGATAAAAACAAATTATATTATGTAAATTATGAACAGTGACTTCCTTCACAAATTAATGATCCAGTTTCCTAAATATCCATGATTGAAATTACATTAAAAACGTCCTAAATACCAATGAGTTGAGCGAACTAAAACTAATTAAAGCGTGTCCTCGGGTCTCGAGTCGTGGTCACCGACCACAAAGTTGCGCAAGTGGCGAAGTTGCTCCAATCAAAAGTAAGTCACAACAGCTTACCCCGGCGACTTCCAAAGAAAAAACTTTGAGCGTTGAATACCAAACAACTTGGAAGTTCAAACTGGCGATGCTGGCTCCAAACGTATACTCAGACAGTTTTGTAATCGTGTATGAGGTATAAAATGGAATTGGATAACTAAAATACACTTTGAAGGGAACACGGGAAGTTGCATGGAAATGAAGAGGTCATTAAAGTATTTTCTATTTAACAGTAATCCCATATATTTTATTAGAATGTTTGTTGCGCAATCATCCATCCTGAATCGTTTTGAATAAAATTTAGCACGAAGGTAGATATTGATCTAGATAGTTCATAAAAGGGATTGGCTATACTTGTCACTATCATCATGACTACTAGGTGGTAAAGTTTTGTGACTTCTTGCCCGGATATTTGGTACTACGACCTTACCTCTTCCTGCCGCAATAGCGTCAATATTTGTTATTGTCTTGTTCCAGTCACAGAGTACTTTGTAATATACTTAATAGAGGCTTATCTAGACATGTGTAACACTGCGCTGCGCCGCGCAATTGCGCTAGCTCAATTCACTGAGCGGGTGTGTCAACTCACTTATTCAAAATGTGTCAGCGCACGGCGCAGCGTAGTTATACCACAGACTACTTACAGATTATACACAATAAACTCTCATTCATGTGCACAATTATCATGTGTCATGTGTCTCATGACGCAATTTATGCGCTGTGCGCTGTTTGTTTTAAGAATCTGTAGTGTGGCGCATGGCGCACGTTTCGTTCGCTGCTCACTTTTCGTCACCCGTGGGCCGCGTCAGATTTATTGCGCCATGGCGCAATTTTGAGTTAGAGCAATGAGCCGGCGTAGTACACTGCGCTTGAGGTACTGAGTTAACGCAAGTAATTTCGCTGAGTTACCCATGTCTAGGCTTATCTCAAGGCATAAAATGGGTACAACTAAAATGATTTCATCTAAGAAATATAAATGGCGCCACAAGTACGATTTTGCTTCATAGAAATGATATTTCCGAACACAGTTATTTTACTTATTTCGAGAGAAATTTTTACAAAACTTCGTTCAATAACGTTTCAATAAAATATTCATACACTACTTAAATTGTAAGTCCTAAAACATATATACAGTTTACAAGAAAACTTATCATCGCGACGTATTAACCGCACACCGCCATCCATATTATACTCTGAGAAACAAAGTTGTGGTTCTAGTGGAACGTTCTAAGATGAGTGCACCTGGTTCCGGTTTGAAGGGTATGGTAGCCTGTAAATTTTTTCATGTGCCATTGTCATTACATCATATCGATAGCAACGCACCATTAACATCTTTGTTGTATATAGGCGATAGTTTCTCTTTCCATCAGGAAAACCATCAGCTTGTTTGCTATCTTGCGATTTAAAAAAAACGTATGTGTTTTCGTAGAATCAGTTATAAATTTGGAAGAAAAGCAAGGCATATTTGTTTGAAATGTGATGGACAACATTTAATTCTGTGCGTTTTACTTGTGCGGTATTTGCTGTGAATATATGTATGTACATAAAAGCGATAATTTATATATTAATATTATGTGAAGTAAAAACTTTGTACTCCTTTTTACAACCAGTACACAAACGGTGAAGTGTAAAATAAGCAGTTATATTTAACATTGCTGAGGACTTCATGTACCTAATATTTAAGAAATATGCATTATATAAGTACATTAAATTAAAAAAAAAAACAAACATTACACACACTACAATCATGTCGCATGCATGATAATATACACATATTTATACTGTTTTATTTACGGCTAAAGTCTCTTATCAAACTTAAATGAGATTTTATTGTTCAAAGTCCATGGTCTAATTTTGACCACATGGCAATCGCTAACAATTGAATGAAGATATAGCTAACATTACTTGGACGAAGTTACAATTTTCATTTAACTGTAATTGTTAAAAGTTATCGTGAAAAGTCCGTCTGTTGCTATCTTCGTGTTCCACGTGCTACAATTAGACCAGCCTCGGTTGGAATGGCGGAACTTAAGTTTCATTCATTAGACTTAAGGTCGTCTTCTTGCCTTGTATTGGACTGTCGCCAAACGCATTCACAAACTTTTCTGATATCCGTTGACTTACACTGGTACTTTCTTCGTAAAAACAGAATAAATAAAATAATTGTATACATATGTGTATATTATCGTGCATGTCTCATGAATGTATATATTTTTTTTAAATATTAGGTTTTAGCACTCCTCTGCTATGTACACTTTAACTGTGTCACATTACGTATTGTACCTTTTGCGTTGTTGTCGTGAACAGTTTATAAAGTTTTCGCTTCACTTATTGCACCGGTTGACTCATAACAGATTGTTCATACTGAAAGAAGTGAGGGCATATAGGAAGCCAGCCAAACGGGCACTTATCCAATCTCAGGCAACGTTATTTTTCCAGAAAAGGGAAGAACATTTTTAAATTGCCTGATCCGGGAATCGAACCCGGGACCTCACGTTGTCGACACTGACACCGGATCACTAGACCACACAGACTAAAACGGTGATACCAGATGAACTGGAAAATCTATAGACAACCGGTTCCCTCTGCCTAACTCATAAGGGAAGCGGAAGCTTTTTATATTTTTACTTGTTACCTATGAACATTAAGTATGGCGTACTCCATATATACAATATTTTACCAGTCAACATGTACAAATTTATTAACTTAGCTTAATATATGAACATTGTATGTTCTTCGTGTTAAGGAGTCTCTATTCTTATGAAGAATAGACCATATCGTGAATGACAAAAGAAAACTAATATCAACGTGTAACCAACATTATTTATACAGTTATAGATATATTAGTTAATAGAGTTGTGGGCCAGCCCGCCCGGGCGAGGCCACAACACCTTATCCATTTCTGTCATATAATGTGTATATTTATCTACCGAGTTGTAGTTTTCTGATATAGTATTTTCAGCTACGACACGTAGCCATGAAATACTTAGCAACACATTATTGATAATTTTCCTGTTATGTATAGGCAAGTGCTTATTGGAACGAAGTTCCTTTTTGCAATGTATGAATTTGGCGAATGGGTGCTAGAAGAAAAAACATGTAAGAATTTTCTGCTTTGAGTTTCCGTCACGAATCTTTCTTATGTATAGACGATTTTTAAACTACCTAAACCTCGTAAAAACTAGTAACAAAGTCGTTACAAAGAAAGAACGGGAAGAAAAAAATGAGAAAAAAAAATGTCTGTTCCACATCGGATATCTTTCGATATATTATCCAATTATTAAATAAAAAAGAAAAAAGGCTGTATTTTAAATAATAAGTTTATTAAATTGCCCTTAGCAGTCGCTCTCGTAGAAGAAAACCCCTTCTAAATTGCGTACAAGTAGCGTCGAGACTTGTGTATAAAAAAGTAAATAATTGAATGTTTAAGAAATACTTATTTCGAAAATATTTATATAAGTACAGGCTTAATCTAACATGAAAGGAAAATATTAGGAAAATCCAAATATGTATTTTATTTTTGCAGAATGTTAATAGTTTAAGCAAAACAAAGAAAACAGAGGAGGAAAGGACAAAATAAAAACAATATGTTTGTCTCTAGAGAGTCACAAAATAACTATTCTCCTTTGGCACAAATTATACGCTTTACAATAATCTTCTTAAAGCTCTAAGTATAAGCAATTTATAATAAATATAAGACAAGTGTTTATTAATAAAAACCGTGGGTTGGAAAAGGGTTATTATAAAATGTAATATTTTATTGCATATATGCTTGTAACTAACTTTATTACTTTGTAACTAACTTTATCCAAACGGTTTCACTTACAAAATCATCGTGCAACTGTAAATACTTGTAGACTAAAAACAAATAACAACTGTCACAATCTAACATTTTATAGGTTGAAAGCTTTCAATAAAAATAAAAATGTACATACTTCAAAGTAGGGATGTCATCCTTATGGGCTTATCCTATGTATTTCCCACAAATGGAGAAAAACTTAGATGGATGTAAGAAAATATATTGTTTAATGTCACTATTAAAAATAAATTAATATAATTAAATATCAAATCTTAACTTTTTTTTTTATATATCATAAGATAGCAAACAAGCAGATGGGTCTCCTGATGGAAAGAGTCAACCATCGCCTATAGACACCAAAGATGTTAATGGTGCGTTGCTATATCTTAACTAAAATAGGAATATTAAAAATTATTTTTTAAAAAAAGTCCAATTGTCGAAATTGCTTTAACTGTCAATATATTAAAAAAAAGTATCTTCATGCCCGTATCCCCGAAGGGGTAGGCAGAGCTACAACAAGTGCACCCACGATTAGCCGAAGATACTTGGTCCCACAAATGTGATAGGTGGCAAGCCTATCGCCAACCGGGCACTTTCCACTCCCGGGCAACTTTGTGTTTCTCAGAAAACTGAAAAAACGCTTTTTTTTGTGCCCAACCCAGGAATCGAACCCGGGACCTCATGTGGTCAATATAATTTATATAATATATAATATTTTTTTGGTAATATATTAATATTTTTTTGCAATTGCTACTAACATTTTTTTTAATCAACAACTTTTTTTACTTATATAATTAGATATCAAACAAGCAATTGGCTCTCCTGATGGAAAGAAAAAACCAAAGTTGTTAATGATGCGTTCCATGTAGCTACCTCACCCAAACTGAAACACGACAATAATGAACATTGAGGCTATTGCAGCAGAGTTAGGTAAGGAGGTGGTAACAAAAAAAAGGCGAAATATGTAGCAGTGTTATTTTACCAACCTGCCGGGCGAAATGGCGAATGGTCTGTTTTTCAAAGGTGCCTAGTTTGACACGTGGAATATGCATACATATACACGTCAAAAGTATTGTCCACCACATGCTATGAGAAGGCCATGTGTTTTTTTTTAGACCATTTTTACAAAAAATCGTTGAGTATTTTATTTTTACAAAACGACGATGCTATTTTAAGAGCTGGAATTTGAACTTGATTAGAAAAACTAAAATTAATCTGTAAATCCTACTGATCTTAATAATATTGGAAATACAAAAGTATATTTGTATGGATGGATGGTGACCTGCAATAGCATATAGGATATTTTTATCCCGGAAAAATAAGTTGTTCCCGTGGGATTCCTAAAAACTGTTGCGCAGCTAGTATTATAAATGCGATAGCGATAGCGAAGCGAGTTATAGATTGATGAATGGATGTTTATATTCAATCACGCCAAACTACTAAAATTTGACACAAAGGTAGATAGCGACGTGCAATAGTAAATAGGCTACTTCAATCGCGGAAAATGTGAGTTTTTTCCGCTCCAAAAACGTTAATGTATCGGGCTGCAGGGTGCAGCTAGTATAAAAGAAATGAACAGTATAGACCCACAAGATATTTGAATTACGTTCAGTTTCGCGGTCGTTTGCAAGGTGAGCTCCTAAGAGCACCCTAAAAGCTCGATGTGTTTAACAGAGCGAGACGGTACTTCTTGCCGACTCCATTGCCTTCAACTTTATAAGGCACAAATTTGGCCTCTCATGGAGTACTGTTCTCAACTCTGGGCTGGAGCTCCTCAGTACCAGCATCTTCCTCTTAATCGCCTTCACTGTAGAGCGGTTCATATCATTAACGATCAGACTATTTCAATACGGCTTGACTCTTTGGTATTGCCAAGAGATGTACCTTCACTCTGCTTCTTCTATAGTATTTGTCATGAGGAGTATCTCAATGAGTTGTTTGGATTAATTCCTGCCGTCGAATCCCATTATCAGACTTAGCGTAAAAATTTAAAGTTCCACCCTCACTATCTCGATGTCTGGAAATTTACAACCGCGTTTGCGTTTAACAACAACAATGCGTTTCTCTCGATACCTTTTGTCTCGCACTACTCTCTTGTGGAATCAATTACCGGCGGGGGTATATCCGAACGGATACGGAACGGAACGGATACCATTAAAAAAATTATTATAAATGTGAATTTCGTCTGTAACTATGAATTCATTTAACTAGTTATTTTATTTTGTTTTAGTTTAAGTTAGTTTTTTATGTATATTTAGCGTTCAGTACAATCGACGTAATCGATCATATAACAAAGAAGAATCTTGCCGTGTCGAGCCCGACGACACTAGCTCAGTGGCAGAGCGTCCCGGCTTGAGAGAGATCGTCACAGGTTCGAGTCTCGTGTGTCGACATTTTTCTTTGTTATTTTTAAAGTTTTTCAAGGTATACGATCTTTGGGCAAACGAGAAAACTTGTACAAGATATCACTTAAGAAAGGCAACCTTACATATTTTGGAATATTTTCATCCCTATCTCTTAAGAAAACCGGCGAGATTATATCTTATTTAAGAACTTAATTTATATGTATGAAGCAGTGTACGTGTATCACAAAATAATTAGGCGAAAACTTACATAATAATTAGCAGCGGCCGCAGAATACTTCCTCGTTATATATGCCAGCGTAAAATTGTAAAAACCAGAAGTTTAGTTTTAGTTTAGGTAAGATAGCAATTTCATAATAATATTATTGACCATCCCGTTGGTCAGCGAACTGACTACTCATCAAAGGGGCTCGGGTTCATTTCCCGACCTAAGGAACCTAAGAGACCTATTCTTGGAAAAGGGTCCGATTTAACATGGGTTGGTAATGTATTTGAATTTGTTCTAGTGTTAAAAATATGTTTCTAACACGTTGAAAGTATTATCACGCTCGTATTTCTGTAATAATAGGAAGGGGTACAACAAGTGCACCCGGGATTAGCCGAAGATACTTTAGTCCCACAATGTGATAGGTGGCAAGCCTATCGCTAACTGGGCATTAATTTAATCCCGGGCAACATGATTTCTAACAGAAAACTAAAAAATCATATTTTTTTAATTGCCTGACCTGAGAATCGAACCCAAGATCCATCCAGGAAATTCATAATTCAAAGATATATCAAGGTTATAAATTTGCAGTGTCCTCAAAATCTTATGAGTTTTACAACAACACTTAAACTAAAAGAATTACACGCTATAGAACAAACTTACCGAAGATGTGGAAATGAAAGAAGACCACAGCGCGAGCGTCATAATAATTTAGCCGCGTCCAACATATTTCTGTAATTATATAAATCCACTTATACTGTTTCACAAAACACTTTTTGTTTTGTTTATATCGCTAACCGGTTTTACTGTTTACGGCATATTTAGGGCTACCTCACCCCATAAAAATGAAGTACTGAAGATGCCGTAAGAAGCAAAACTAGTTGGTGATATGGACAAAATTAAAAATGTTTTGTAAAACAGTACGGTCCGAATGTTACGTTGATTAAACGACAGTCACACATTAGATAATAAATGTGTTTATTAAACTGTAATTTACTGGGATTTTTCTTAACCTTATATACTAAAAATTCACGTGCACGGCTGCATGATAGCCTCGTTGGTCGAGTGGTTAGAGACCCTGAGTACGCAATCAACGAGGCTCGGGTTCGATCCCCGACGGGGACAAGCATTTGTGTGATAAGCATAAATATTTGTATTTTCGGGTTTGGGTGTTTATTATATATATTCTAGTATTTATATATGTATTTCTATGTATTAGTAAGTTGACCCATAACACAAGCAAATAATTTGCTTACTTTGGGGTTAGATCAGTAAGTGTAATTTGTCCCGTGAATTATTATTATTATTATAGAATGTGGTGCGATAACATAACTAAGCACGAACGTGTTCTATCGTGCCCGTTACACCGACAGCAAAGGCATAAAAAATACAACACTCTTACACTCATGTCAGTAGCTAAACACGTAATTTCTGTGTTCAATGCACATTTAACTTCGTAACCGACGTGTTTTCAGGAAATTAGAATAACACTTCACATTTTAAAAGTTGAAGCATTAACGAGATGACGTTGCGGAAAATTGCAAATTAATAATCTCAATACCGTCTTTGATAAAAACAGGTATGAATTGTGGTAGAAACGGATGAGACACTAAAAGTTATGTAGTGGTTCAAGTAATCACAATCGCTACAAGAAAAAATGATATAAAAGAACAGAAAATGATGAAATTCAAAATAAAATCCTGAATCGCGATATCACAATTATTTATCTTGTATAAGCTATATACTAGTTTCAACGCTTCTCAAACGGACTTCGGTCCCCAGGCAGTACACCTTGCCTGGCTGGGAAGATCTTCCTTTTCCTCTTCATTGTCCTTATGTGACGTCATCGACCTCCACAATTATGACGTCACCTGAAAAGAAGCTGGCCCGCTGGTTCCACCACAACGACCCTTCAGCGGTATGGACCAGTGGCGCCACAGTGGTTATCCAGACGTGATCTTCACCACTAACAGCCATCAACACGCCACAGTGGTGACCCTCGGCAAAACAACACGCATCAGCCTTCTGACCATCAGCGTCTAATATACTCCCCTGTGCTTCCAACAGCCAGCTTCACAAGCTACGCCACATCTACGCTTTCCGGAATCCACTTTGAACTGCACACGTTCACTGGATCTCCATGCAGCAACCCTGTCCCGCTCGTTTCGACTCATTGCGAACCACAGTGGAGTGCGCACACGTCCTGACTCGCCGCAGACCGCGCATATTCAACTCGTCTCGCCGCATCGCAGACTCGAGCACTAAAGGCACATACGCTTCACTGGCTCAACTGGATCGACCTTCGGTCTTGGGGGTGAGTACTGTAGCGGTTCAAGTAATCATAATCGCTACAAGAAAAAATTATATAAAAAAACAGAAAATGATGAAATTCAAAATAAAATCCTGAATCGCGATATCACAATTATTTATCTTGTACAAGCTATGTACTAGTTTCAACGCTTCTCAAACGGACTTCGGTCCCCAGGCAGTACACCTAGCCTGGCTGGGAAGATCTTCCTTTTCCCCTTACTTGTTCTTGTGTGACGCAATCGACCTCCACAGTAATGACGTCATACTGACAAGAAGCTGGGGCGCTGGTTCCATCACTTCGACCCTTCCGCGGTACGGACCAGCGGCGCCACAGTTAATTGACCACCTGACGAAAAACGTTCATCACTTCTCATGGCCATACAAAGTAAATCTTATTCTACCTAAAAAACCTTTGTAGCGGTCAGATGTCCGATTTACATAACAAAACGTCAATTGAATCGAAACGTCTATTTAGGGTTCCGAAGTAAACTAAGAATCTTTGTAGTTTCCGTCCGTCCGTCCGTAGTCTAGTTCAGAGATCCTTAGTACTAGAAAGCTGTAACTTGGCATAGATGTACATATTAGTCAGAATAACAAAGCGATAACATACAATCTTGAAAGGCATCTTTTATAATTTTATAAAGGGGAATCTTTTAGGGCAGCTCTTCTACATGTAAAATGGAGATGCTAATTTTTTTTCTCGTATAGTGTGGGGTAGGTTGGATAGGTTTTAAAAAATGTTTTAGGTTCGTCCAAACAATTCCTCGATTTAGGGACTCGCTGGTGAAATATTAAGTTTTAATCCGCTAATTTTTATTAGAGTCATGTGTCAGCCTCTCTGCAAGCTAAACGGTTGGTTTTGGGAGTGCGAAAAAATTCACGGTGGTAGTAAATATAATGAAGTTAAAAGGAAGGTCTTACAACGTTTTTTAACTTTACTTTTCGCCGTGTTAGTCCCGGCCTCCTTTGTAGAATAGGCCAACTGCCGTTCTGCCAGGCAGGTCGTAAAAGGCGACCGATTGGCTATCGAGTCACTACCATCGTGGCTACTAGGTGGTAGAGTTCTGCATTGTCTCGCCCGGGTCTGGTACCACCGCCTTACCTATTCCTGCCGCAATAGCGTCAGTGCTTGTCGCTGTCGTGTTCCGGTTTGGGGGGTAAGGTAGCCGGTAAACTTATGCATGTGGCATTATACCTCGCCACAAGATAGCAACGCACCATTAACATCTTTGGTGTCTATAGGCGATGGTTGACTCTTTCCATCAGGAGACCCATCTGCTTGTTTGCTATCTTATGACATAAAAAAAAACTTTTTGCGTAATAGTCAACCAATTTATAGAATGTACTTGGATAAGTTTTTATAGGCGGTGAACCTGTGGTGCGGATATATTCGTCATTGACGTCAGTTAAATAGATTGAATGGTCATCAAATGAAATAAAAAAGCCCTATTCTTAGTCCGCATTATTGTGATGGGCAACTTCAGATCCCTCCCTACATTGCGTATCGACTGACACGCGCTTTGTCAATTTATTTAATTTTTTTATATACTTTTGGTAAGACTATTAAATTCCTTACAGTAAGTCTAGTTCTATATAAACACTGAAATATATTTAATAAGCACCCAAACCCTGTAATACAAAGACTTATGCTTGTCAAAAAAATATTTGTCCCTGTTGGGATTCGAACCCGAGTTCCATCCATTGCGCAATGGCGTCGCTAACTATTCGACCTCTGTGACAGTTTTATATTGTTTTATATTTTAAGTATATCACTTATAACATCAACCTGCCTGTCAAGCAGCATCACTCTTTAGCTGTTTATTGTCCTAACATTCCATTCTGCATAACTTATTATTTCTCTTGAGCACTCTCTGGAACCATTTCCCTTTGTCCTCAAGTCTTTGTCCCTTTCAGGTTTATTCGAGCGGAAATACCTACTGCCTTTTATATGAAACGAGTAATATATTTTTGAAACCATTTCGTGAAATATTATTTAGTGTAAGCACATTGTTTCCACCTCGGCTGCGCTAATTAGGGTTTTATCATGATTATACACATGTGTTTACAGTTTAAATATTTGTAACCGACTTGGTAATAAAAGAGCATAGAAAATGGTGCTTTATTATAATGTTTAACTGCTTTGTTGATATAGTAGCATGTAAGGTTCATGATGTCCAAGATTTGATTTCCGGGTCGTATTTAGGTGTGCTGCTGGGAACTATTTAGGAAGATCAACAGCAGGTTGGAGTCTGATGATGGTGTGTTATTACCTCAATACCTCAGGAAATTATCCTTATTTGTTTGGACCGCTTATAACAATGGCATAGTTATTACATTAAGTAAATACAGCGTTAGGGGTCCACTACTTATTTTGGTGTAATCTAATCAATTGTTTTAAATAAGATGGGTATTGATAATTAATTGGTCAACTTGCTGAGAACCCGCAAAAGAATTGACGCGATGTTATTTTTGAAAAATGTGATTTTGATCAAAAATTAATAATCAGATAGTAACTCCCGTTAGCAAAAAAAATAATTCGATAACAAGCAATATTTTTTTTATTTTTTTTTATTATCGATAGGTAAGCGCTTGACCTCGATTTCGCCTGATGGTAAGCTAAGATGAGGCCTAAGATGGAACGCGCTTCCCTACAAGGTACCTGTTCACTCTTCTCTTGAAGATCTCCAGATTGTACTCGTCCGGGAACACAGACTCAGGAAGCATGTTCCAGTCCTTTGCGGTTCGAATGAAGAATGTTGAGTCGAACCGCTTTGTCCGGGTACGTGGAACGTCCACCATATAACGATGCCTAGATTCTGTGCACCTCGACGATCGATAGAAAAACGGGGATGGCGGAATTAAGTCGTGCAATTCCGCAGCGCACTCTCCAAAGTGTATTCGATAAAAAACCGATAAACTAGCCACTCTGCGGCGATGAGCGAGGCTCTGGAGTTTTTTGCCTACCAGATCATCGTCGTTTATGAGCCTCTTGGCACGCCTCTCGATGGCCTCAAGTGTCTCCAGCTGGTATTTAGCGGATCCATCCCAGAGGTGAGAGCAGTATTCCATGCACGAACGGACTTGTGCTTTATAAAGGTTGAGCAACTGTCCCGGACTGAAATACTGTCTCACCTTCGCCAGAATACCAAGCTTTTTTGAGGCAACTTGGGCTTTAGATTCGATGTACGAACCAAAGTTGAGAGTAGGCGTTAACGTGATACCAAGGATCTCGAGGTGGTCATTTATCGGCACGGCCACACCCTGGAAAGACGGAGATAGATTGAGCGGACTCCGTTTAGCGGAGAATAGACACGCCTGGGTCTTACTTGCATTAAACCTGACCAGATTAGCATCGCCCCAATCGGAGACTGCCTGTAAGGACAGGTTCATACGATCGACCATTGCCTCTCTGAGAGACCGGATCTGTGCCGTACTGGCCCGCGCATTGGATACGTAACTCTCCACAACAGTGCTATCATCTGCGTACCCATAGATACCGGGCTTTAGCAGATTGTTAATGTGTAGCAGGAATAAAGTTGCGGAGAGAACTGATCCCTGAGGGACTCCGGCATTTATAGCCATTTGGTCGGATGAGCAGCCGTCGACGACTACTCTGATCGACCGGCCACTCAGAAAATCTGAGATCCAGGCGCAGAGACCAGTAGGCAGGCCATACGAAGGAAGCTTACCAATAAGACTATCATGCCAGACCCTGTCAAAGGCCTTCGAGATATCAAGGGAGACAGCTAGTGCCTCACCATGCTTCTCTATGGCCGAGCTCAAAATGTAAGTGGCATACGCTAGAAGATCTCCAGTAGACCGATTTCGGCGAAACCCGTATTGGCGGTCACTCAGTAGTTCGTTCGCTTCTAGGTGTGCCATTAGCCTGCTGTTCAGTACACGCTCCATAGTCTTGCAGAGTATGGACGTGACTGAAATTGGCCTATAGTTGGAGGGGTCAGCACGACTGCCTTTTTTGGGCACAGGCTGCACGTTGGCAAGCTTCCATGATTTAGGCACTTTTCCTGTAGCCATCGAAAGGCGAAAGAGGCGTGTCAAAACAGGAGCGAGTTCAGGCGCACAGGTTTTCAGTACTATGGCTGGAATCCCATCAGGGCCACTGGCTTTGTTCACGTCCAGATTCCGCAGCGTTTTAAGAACCTCAGTTTGACGGATGCGAATTTCCGGCATGTTCACCTCGCATCCAGGTAGACTGGGTGGTTTCGCGTTGGCGGGATCCAGACGTGAGTTTTCCGCGAATAGAGTAGCGAACAGGTTCGCTTTCTCTACGGCGGTGTGAGCCAGCGTCCCATCCGGTTTCAGCAGTGGAGGGAGTGAGGGGTGGCAGAAATTCGATTCAACCGACTTTGCCAGGGACCAAAAGGCTTTACTACCTGAGGGGTATGAAGCCAGTTTGTTCCCAATACGGCTGACGTGGTCAAATCGAGCTTTCAGTAGAGCCTTTTTGCAGGATTTGGCGGCCCGGTTGAAGGCTTTCTTCTTCTCCGACACGTCCTTGGCCTTGCGGTGTCGAGCATCTAACCAAGCCAGATATGCCTCTTGCTTTAGCGCCTCAGCGCGTCTACAATTGGCTCTGAACCAAGGATGAGCTTTACTGGACATGGCTACGTCGGAGAAAGGAATAAAATACTCCATTCCTTGCCGCAGCACATCTGTTACAGCATCCGCGCAGGCCGAGGAGTCTTCAGAAGAAAAGCAGACAGGCCGCCAGGGATAAGACGCAAAGAAAGAACGCATCTCGTCCCAGTCTGCTGACTTGTATCGCCACACGCGCCGAGAGCCCCTAGGACTGGGATCGGGCGGCGAGTAGACGGATACAGATTTCACCAGACAGTGATCAGAGCTGCCAAGGGGCGAGGAAATCGCCACCGAGTAACGGTCTGGATCCGTAGTCAGCAGAAGATCCAAGCAATTGGCTGTATGGCTCTCAACGTCAGGAACCCGCGTCGCTCCTTGAACCAGCTGGGTGAGATTTAATGTTACAGCGAGTTTTCGCATCTCTCTCCCAGCGAGGTCAGTGCTCTGGTATGGGTATAGCCACTCCTGATGGTGGGCATTGAAATCCCCCAGAAGCATTAGCTGAGCGGAAGGGTATTTGTGTTGAGCAGCATCCGCCGCCTCACTTAGGTACTCTGTAAGACCGATCGTCTCCTTGTCTCCGCTGTGCGCTCGGTAGACACAGGCATAGAGAAGCTTCTCTAGGCCTGTGTCCACCAGTGTCCATAGTACGGAGTAGCGGGGGTCTTCTAGATACCGGAGACGCCGAAAGCAGATATCGCCACGGACGTACGCGCACACACCTGACCGAGCTTTAAAATTATGCTCCAGGGTGTAGCCGGGATAGGTTAAGTACGCCAAATCAGACGGGCACCTTATCTGCGTCTCCGTGAGGAACAAGATACATGGTTTATAAGTCTCTAGGTGGAAATGGACTGCAGCAAGATTAGAATGTAAACCTCTGATGTTGGTGAGGTCTACTTTCATCGAGAGGGAGTGCTGCCGCTGTACAACGTTATTCCTGTACCTTGTTCTTTTCATTTAATAGAGTGAGTGAAGTAGGTGTGAAGACGGCAGTGAATCGAGGCGCTATACTTCCGGACCTGAGACACACACCTCGAAGTTACACCATTGGGGACTAGTCTGGAGACTGCGGGGACGCCCGAGCCCCCCCAAGAATGTCCATAGGGCCCTCTCATCCGGTCGCCAACCGGCACTATGGCGCATTTTGGGATTTTTCGCTAGTTGGCGGGGCAGCCTTTCACATGTGGCTAGCACGTTACTTGGGCCCCCTACTGACTAGCGGTCGGCCAGCGGTGCACCGTGCCTCGGATCCCGCTACCCTCCATGACTAGTCTCCGGATGCATCAACGTCAGTGTGTATCAGATCGTCTAGATTGTACAGGCGCAACTGATTCGACCCGTCTTCACTAAAGCTACATCAGCGTTAACGTGACGGAAAACGGACGCTTGGCGCCACGACTTCAGCTGATGGGTGGTCCTTATAGCCGCGACATATGTCTCCCACCATATCACCTGTTTAGCACCACCCAGGGGCCACGTGTAGGGATACAGAATTCCGGGTGTTCTCCCACGGACGAAGGTGATTCAGCCCCCAAAAATATAAACTTTAAATGAATAAAATGGTGGTAACTTTAATGAACTCTATCACTAGGTGGTAGAGAATGATTGTCCTCAGAATCTACAATAAAAAAATCTAATCATTCGACGAACGAAGTAATCTAAAAATAAATTTTGTTTAGGACTATTATGACAAAAATGTTAAGAAAGACGTTCTATAAACTCCGCCAATTAATTTCTTTAATAGGAACTCTCAATACAATCATTATCCGATATTTCATTTCATTAGAAATTATCGGCCATTATTTTCACTCCGAAATAATTCGTTTAGTAAAGACTTTCAAGTTTTAAATCGATTACTAGTTGAATCATTCAGTGAGAAAATTTCATTCTGTTCAATGAACAAATTAAATGTTTCTGAATTTATTTCTTTGTTCATCAAAGTTCTGTTCACAATTGCGTTTATTTAAATGGGTGTTATGGTTACGGTGCTGAAATATTTTTTGTTTTATATCATAGGGTAGTAAATAAGAAGATGTAACCCCCCTAACAGATAAACATGACAGTGATAAACACTGATGCTATTACGTCAGGTAAAGGTAAGGTAGTGACACAAAGTCTGGGCGAGACATAGTGAATTTTATCATCTACTGGGCAGTTAGCGTGACGGTACTTCCATGTTTGATTAATTATTTGCCTATAATAAACTTCTTGGTAGTATTTTTATATCATAAGATAGTACATAAGCAGATGGCTCTCTTTATGGAAAAAGATAATGTCTAATCGCCTAGAGACACCAAAGATGTTAATGGTGCGTTGCTATCCATCTGGTGAGGTTTCAATGCCACATGCATAAGGTTACCGACTTTACCCTCCAAACCGGAACACGACATTGACAAGCACTATCGCTAATGCGGCAGAAATAGGTAAGGTGGTGGCACCAGGCCCAGGCGAGCAATTCAGAGCTCTACCACCTAGCAACCACGCGGGTAGTAGTAGTAGGCGAGCAATTCAGAGCTCTACCACCTAGCAACCACGCGGGTAGATCTCTCAAAGCTAACCGTTCGCCAGATATTCTATTTTTCAAATGGCTCCCTTTGTATTCGGGAAAATTAAAGTAGACACCTTTATTTAAAAGGGACAGAAGCACCGCAATCACTTTACAGTAAAGTATCTGTAAAGTATTTTTTCATGTTTATAAACAAATGTATGAAATTGAATCCAGTTAGCTATTTTATATCTATACCAGTTGTTACTCATTAGAATTCGATTTTTACGTAATTTGGTATAGATTTTCGAAATTTCGACACAGAACCCTAAGTATTTTTGGGTTGATATACCACATAGATTTTGTAGGGTTATCTCTAGGGTAGTAGGGCTATCTGTCTAATGAAAGATAGAGTGACAAAAAATTTAGAAAAAAATTATTCCCTGGCAGCATGTAAATATATTAACCAATGAGCACCTGAGATAACGGCTATTTTAAAATCACAGATTTTATATTTATTAATAATAAATGGTGTATGAAAAAGGAGATAGTTATATCTTTGATCAAATCAAAATCAAATCAAATCATTTATTTGCTAAAAATAGGGTACATGTAAAATAGATCTTAATTCATAACATTGTGTCCTCCTATTTTCACCTCATAACGGCATGCATTGATTCTACTTATACTGACATAGTCATGCTGTTCCTCTCCTCCCTTTGTTTATCTGCCGTTTTGCCAGATAGTTTGTAAAAGCCGAACGACTGTCTATACGTGTCACTACCATCGTGACTACTGGGTGGTAGAGTTCTGCAACATATCGCCCAGATATTTGATACCACTACCTCACCTATTTCTACCACATAGCGTCAATATTTGTCATTGTTGTATTCAGGCTTAGAGGGTAAGGTAACTTAAATGTATGCAAGGGGCATTAACACCTTACTATGCGTATAGCAACGTACCATTAACATCTTTGGTGTTTATAGGCAATTGTTGTTCCAATAGAATTTGAATTTCAATTGGATTTTTTTGCTATATTCTTCAAAATAAATCAGTTTGTGTAACATTAAAAAATATGTAAACCGGTTGACCCTGGAGATATTACTGCCCTCTTAATTAAGGTATTTTAAGCTCAAAGGAACAAAAAACTATAACTTTTCCGCCGTGTTGGTCCCGGCCTCCTTTGAAGAATAGGCCAACTGCCGTTCTGCCAGGCAGGTCGTAAGAGGCGACCGATTGGCTATCGAGTCACTATCATCGTGGCTCCTAGGTGGTAGAGTTCTGCATTGTCTCGCCCGGGTCTGGTACCACCGCCTTACCTATTCCTGCCGCAGTAGCGTCAGTGCTTGTCGCTGTCGTGTTCCGGTTTGGAGGGTAAGGTGGTCGGTAAACTTATGCGTGTGGCATTAGACCTCGCCACAAGATAGCAACGCACCATTAACATCTTTGGTGTCTATAGGCGATGGTTGACTCTTTCCATCAGGGGACCCACCTGCTTGTTTGCTATCTTATGATATAAAAAAAAACTAATAGATTTTTTTCAGAGTTCAAAAATCTAAATTTTGTTATAAATGTCAGTAATTTCATTTTTAAAAAGCTGTATATTTTCGAAACGATGATCGATTTTGATCTTTGGAATGGTAATTAACGCAATGTTTGAGCTCTAAAATGTTTTCTTAGCTACATAATATATAGGCTGAAAATTGTCGAAATACCAAAAAAATTCGTATTTGATTTTGAAACTGCATTTGACACAGTTTTTTAATTACTAAAATATTGTAGAAGGTCGAAAAATTATTGGTTAAAAAATCTCGAAGTTATGTCAAATTTATTTTTTTTAATTTTTCTTTAGCGAAAACACCCGAACGGATGAATCGATTTTGATGCAATACACTGAATGCAGTTTTTTGAGAAAAAGGGTTGATTAGATTTTATACTCAATCGATACTTTAATCTGGGAGTTATTTTAAAAAAATCCTGTTTAACCAAAATTTATTTTCAGGTTTCTATAAAATTTCTCAAAATCTACTGAACCGAATTAATTAAAATTTTCATGATAACTTAGTTAAGCGCAATCCATCGATCCGCGTTTCGATCAGTCAAGCCGTTCAAAAATTATGAAAATTGAGATGTTTACATACACACGCATACACACACATATATGTACAACATACTGACGTCATCGTGAAAATAGTCGGAAAAGGACCTAGGACCTCAGTAGAGATCTGGTGAAAACTCAATTTTCGAAAATCGGGGCAAAATCTGTTACTTCCTTATCTAAGTACGCAGCGGGAAGTTAAAACAGTGTTTATACATTATTGTTCCTTTTGAGTATTAATATATTTTTGGTTGTTCCATTTAGTTTAATTTGACAATCTTCGAAAGTACTATGGCATTCCTATGATATATTGAAAGCAAAAGTTTACATGACAAGAAAAAATATTTATATCTCCTTTTAACATATCAGTTAAGTTATGAAATATTTCTTTCTATAAATATTGAAGCCATTCTTCAATATTGTACGAGCATCAGAAAATTTGTTTACGATGGGAGCTAAATCGATTGTCAGAAGGTCATTTTGGGTTTAACAACCGCGAAATTGGTGTCGCATGCCCGATATTTCTCATCCCCGAGAGAATAAAAACTTTGAATGTAAATGGGTTCAAAATAAGATTGCTTCGAGTATATTAAATAAGAATAAAGTCTCGTTCATTTTATATTAATATACTTGCAAATAAAATAAAAATATATTTTTTATAAGATAGCAAATAAGCTGATAGCTCTTTTGATGGAAAGAGATAACCTTCGCCTGTAGACACCAAAGATGTTAACGATGCGTTGCTTTTCTTCTGACAGGGTCTTAAAGTCACATGCATAAGTTTACTGGCTTACCTTACCTATACTACTTACCTTACCTTACCTTCCAAACAGGAACACGACAGTGTCAGGGACGCATCATCAGGGATGTCTTGCACAGTTAAAATGTATTTGACAAATTGTAAATAGTTAGTAGCTGTATTATTTAAATGTTAGTTGTAGGTGGGCTTAAGTCAATTTGTTCATATAAGAGTGTGTGTGTTTTTTTTTTGTCTATTTACTTCCAAAGCTTCAGAGGAATCTAGATTCTTTACTTAACTGCAACGATGTAGGTAAACGAAATTATTTGTTATTTATACCTGCGTAATTCCACTCTGAGGTGAGACTAAATGCAGTGTGCCCGAGTGCCATGTTCACAAATTTTCCCTTATTTTTTTCGAAAAAGATCTGCCAGTTTAACCTACAAATTTGGCCTTACAATTGTCGCCCTGCAATTAGTATACCCACAGGAGAAATTTTAATGCTTTAATTTTATTACAGTATTAAAAGTTGTTAGTAAGCAAATATTTCAAAGGATGTTTTAAGTTTCGTGTGCCATTACATCGAATTGTATTATATGTTTTTAATTATTTTATTTTAAGTGAAATCGATTTTTTCATTACTATGAAGTCTTTTATTTGGACTAGAGAGAGCTGTATATAAAATTAAACCAGTAGTGTGAAAGGCACTGTGCATAATACAAAAAAGTGTAATTATTGTAAATTTTATTACTAAACATATTACTACTTACCAATCCTCTATATTTTTTACCCGATTACGGCGAAGCAAAAGGAGGGTTATGATCTTGACCTCTATGTACTTATGTATGTGAATATGGATGTTCATCTGTTCCCTCATAACTTCTAAACTAGTAATCATAATAAAACAAATGAGGTGTCATTAGAAGCCTCTTGATTGTCTGCTGGTTATAGACAACACGACGTTACGTTAAAATAACTACAGCGCCTTCTAGGGAAAATAAAGTAAAGGACTATAAAAAATAATTCTTAACGTTGTCGTGTATACCCCACAAATGAAAGATCTTTTTTAGCACATTTCAAAAATATAAACATTATTAGCTGTTGGCCACGGCTTTGCTTGCAATCACCTGATAATTGCAAGAATTTATAAAATCACTTCTAATTAGTTAGGTATAATAGGGCAAATGAGGAATCGTTAGAAGCCTGTTGATGGTTAGCTGGTTACCGGCTACGTAACGTTACGTTAAATTGAATACAGTGCCCTCTAGAGGACTTAAATTAATGAACTAAAAAAAATATGGTATCAAATGAAAGAACTTTGCTACCATATTTCAAATATATAAGCATTATTAGCTGTTTCTCACGGCTTTGCTAGCAATCACCTGATAATTGCAAGATGTTATAAAATTACCCATAAAGTGAATTCTCTCAATCACGATAAGAAACAATTATTCGCTAAAGCCAGTGAAAAATGAACAACTAATCTAACAGTCAGCACCAAAATCCTCTTTTAATGTTCATTACTGGTGGGACCGGACGCGGAAAGCAGGTAGATGAATATAACACAAAAATGTCGGAAAATCTAGCATTGCGAACTAAGATGAATAAAAGCAATAACTATAAAAGCAATAGTTACATGAACTGAATCTAAAACATACGGTCAAGTTCCGAAACAAGAACATATACTTAGTGACCCCAATCGTACTGGAGGTATAATGTATCAATATCGGTAGCGACTTCCATGTAGTGTTGTGCAGGAATTTATACATTAATAGAGGCTTCATGCTCATGCTGATAGAGATATGTTCAAGAATAGCCATCATATTGTCAATCTAATTTAGATTTCTGAGATTAGCAGTTGTACTAAAGACACCATAGACAATATAAATACCTAACCACAGACTACTAAGGAGAGAACTGAATGTTTACGTAAACCTTGTATTAATTCAAACTTTATTTACCTTCATTCCCCGAGCTTAAAGACTATTTTATTAAATGTGGATAAGTTAAGGATTTGATATAGAATCTTACGGAATATATTTAACTTTAAGGTAATAACTAAAAAAAAAAAACGATGTATGAAGTCTTTCCCGTGTTTTTTAAAAGCAATAATATTTCTTACAATTTTTTACCTAGTGAGTTAACCGCTTTTTAATTAAAATAAAAACCCCCTTTTCAAGATTGGGGTAGAATTTGAGCATTCTACTACTAGATCCGCTACTGGTATAGAAATGTAACCATTTTTGATTATATAGTTAAGCGACATATAGATTCATTTCTGTTTTGTCATAACATATTCAACTTACATCGAACAAAATGGTATAATATTGAATAAATTATCGCTTACACCATTTGAACCTTTCGTAAAATTTCCATCGTTAATAGCACGCTCTGAGACGTGAGGGACTCGCGTCCCGAAGTTACCATTCCTTTAAGTCCTTTGAATATATTTTACCCTACGTTTACGCAGAAATTGCTTGAATTTTCAATTCGAAGTAAGGTTTTATTTAATAATTGTGTTTTCTCTCGTCACAGCCATTTGTATGCAAGGAATACAATTATATACATTTTTTAAAAGCTCAAAATATTTCAACAGACTAAGAGAGAAGAAACAAAGAAATTAGCAAAGGCTGAGATACTAAATCTGGATATTAATACGTGACGCAAATACTTTGTACCCCTTTTTATGACAATTACGCGTACTGTGGAATTTGAAATTTCGCACAGTAAACGAGGACTGCAGAAAATTAATATTTTTAAACAAAATGCTTTAGAAATAAATTAAAGTAATAAAAATAAATATTACACACACAACATTCATGTGACATACATGATAATACACAATAATACATACAAATATACTACTAGTTGTTGCCCGCGATTTCGTCCGCGCGGACTTTGTTTACTCGGCTCCTACTGGTTGTAGCATGATTTCATATAGCCTATAACCTTCCTCGATAAACAGGCTATCCAATTCAAAAATAATTATTCAAATTGGTTAAGCAGTTTTCGAGATGAGCGCGTACAAACAAACAAACAAACTCTACAATTTTATAATATTAGTATAGATTGTCTTTACATCTAAAGTCCGTTGTCAAATTTAAAACAGATTTTATTGTTTAATCTATAGTCGAATTTCGGTCACAGGGTGATCTCTAGTTAATGTAATTATGACTGTTTCTTTACATAATATGCAAGGAGTCATATTACTTAACACCAATAGATTCTCAGGATCACTTTGTTCCTCAGTATTCTGTTTGATAAAATAAGTGATGGAGTCATTAGCATAATTGCAAACTTTAAGTACTATTCCGTTTTAGTCCGTGTCTTTTCAGGCAGGCCAGGTAGTTCGTAAGAGACGAACACTTGACTAAACATGTCACAAATAAATAAATAAGTAAATAAATAAATAAATGTCACTACCATCCTAACTACTACGTAGTAGATTTCCACAACCGCTTTCCCGGGTTTGGTACTGCGGCTTTACCGAATTCTTTCGCTATAAGGTCAAACTTGTAACTGTCGGTTGCCGTTTGTAATAGGTATCAAGTAGCCGGTAAACTTATGCACATGACATTACCATGGTTCCACACTGATAGCAACACACCATTAACATCTTCGGTGTCTCTAGTCGTTGGTTGGGTGATTAGCGACCCCAGCTACGCGGGGCTCTGGTTCAACTGTCGACAGCTCATAACACATTTGTGTTATAAAAATAAAAAAAAGTTTATTTTTCAGACAACAAATATCCATAAATGTTAGTTACAAAATTACCTATAAATAAATAAATATTCATGAGATAAATTACACTTACCGATCTAACCCCAAAGTAAGCAAATTATTTGCTTGTGTTATGGGTGTTAGTCAACAATACCTATACATAAAAATACATATATAAATACTAGAATATATTAATAAACACCCAAACCTGGAAATACAAACGTATATGCTCATCACATAAATGCTTGTCCCCGTCGGGGATCGAACCCGAGCCCCGTCGATTGCGTTGTCAGGGTCGCTAACCACTCGACCAACGGGACAGTCCTATCCTGTAGCTAAAGTTAATAGTTATTAACTAAGAATGATTTTGTAATATTAATTATATAATATATAATTAATATTACAAAATCATTATTTGACCAGCGGACAGCCCCCGCAGTCGGCTTTAAGGTCATTACCTTAAAGACATTGTTGTAGCTACTGCGAACCCTGTGTAATAACGAGCCTGATTTTTTATGAGTGTAAATGTGTTATGAGTGTAATTTTTTTTACTGGGTTTGAGATAAATAATCATATTTATTACATTTCAATATTTATTTATAGTATACAATACCCACGGCATAATAAAAAAATTTAAACTGCTTTTCTTTAGCATGTTCTAAAGGGCATACGTATCTCTCACTCGTGTTGACATCCGGAATATACATATGTATATACACAAACACAACACACACTCATACATGCACACACACACGCATACATATACACATGCACACGCACATACATACACACACGCAAACACATGCAATCACAGGTATGCATAAGCTAACGTATTTAGGATAGCTGTTTGTTTTTTTTTGTTTTTTCCTCTTTTTTGTTCTTTTCTCATTTAAGTTTGTAGTTTGTAATTGATAATTTTAATTTAATTAACGACTTTGTGTTTATATACATAATATAGACCTATTTTCTTTACCGTCTACTACCAACACCACTATATAATGTCGGAAAGCAAAATGAAATCCGTAATTGGCTAATGTTTAGTTTATATACTACTTTGAGTTATTTTTTGTGAAATAAGCAGTAGATTTATGTTGATTTAAAATAAATAAATAAATAATCAAATAGTTTGCTATCTTTGGGGTTAGGTCAATTCGTGTAATTTATCAAAAGTATTTGTGTTATATCTGCATGATTCCTGTCCTATGACATAAAAAATACTATTGTTTAATGTTTGCAGATACGGGCTAGTAAGCACGTTACCACCAGACTCCGGTATTTTGTATGCTAAAAAGACAATCACAAATGTTGCCCGAACAGAAAATCAAACCGAGGACCTCATAATCTGAGCCAAACAGGAATATCCATTGGATTTTTTTTTCATTTCATACGGGTAAGATAGCAAAACAAACTGACGTCTCTCTTGATAGAAAGAGACATCGGCTGTATAAAGACTTGAGAAATGTTAACGGTGCGTTACTTTCCATGTGACAGGGATGGAATGTAAAATACTTACATAAATTTACTGGCTACCTTACCCTACAAATCAAAACACGGCAGTGACACTTATTGACGTTACCAGTATTGCAGCAGGAATATGTAAGTTGGTGGAAGTGAACCCCGACGAAATATTGGGGATATAATATTAAATTCAGTGCGTGAGTAATCTCATATTATGAATGGTGTTTCAAGTATTATAGTTTTTCCCACGTGTTGATTCGGGCTCCTTTGAAGAAAATATTAACTGTCGTTTTGCTAGGCTGGTTTTAAAATACGTTGGCTTTACGTGTCACTACCATTGTGACTACTAGGAGGTGGAATTCCACAACGTCTCGCCCGGGTATTTGGTACTACCGCCGTACCCATTTCTGCCACGAAAGCGTCAATGCTTGTTATTATCGTGTTCCGGTTTGAAGGTAGCCCCTGCGGCGTCCCCGTGTGTCGGGATAGCAATGCCACATGCATACATGTGGCATTGCCATCCCGCTATACGGATAGCAAGCAACATTAAATTTTTTGTGTCTATAGGCGATGGCTTCTCTTTCCAACAGGAGAGCCATCTGTTTGCTATCTTATGGTATAAAAAAATATGACATAGTAATAAAAACAAAAATTTCATACAAACTATGCTTGAAGTTTTTGTTTTTATTTTTCATAAAAATTATTACATACTTAATTATTAAATAGTATTTTTATAAAAATGTGCAAAAGTGTTAATGAGTTTTTTTTAAGACTTCTCCAAAATCCAAAAGTTTAGTAGCAGCTCGGAGTCTGGCGGGTGGTGTGGTACCATTCCACCGCCTCGAATAAGCATATAAGACCGTCGGTCCCCGTTACCGCCAGAAATATTCGATAATCGCAATCAGGTAAAATGCGGCGAAGGGGATCACCACTTATTACGCCAACCAACAAACCGGACAAAACGACAACTGAACTGGACAGTCTATAGACGTTTGTTTTACTCTGCCTACCCGCAAGGGAACTGTGCGTGACGATACTATTTTTAATCGACGAAAGCTGTGTATACAACTAAATTGATAGTGTAGACTCGACTTTGTACATTAAGCTCGTATTTCGTGTACGCGTCGAGAAGCTTTGAGAGCTTTCTTAACTTACAAGCCAAGGATCTCTGACAAGTTATTTAATCGCTATAAACAAGTTTGAACAATATTTTCTCAGACTATTACTAACGTTTTTTTAACAATCTTTTTAAAAAAAAAGTAATTAAAAATCATTACACAGATCATCGAGTTCGATTTTCGGGAGTTCGGTAATTCAAAAATCTTTTTCAGTTTCCTGATAAAAACAACGTTGCCCAGAATTGGATAAGTGCTCGGTTGGCGATAGGTTTTCCACCTATCATATTGTGGGACTAAGTACCTTCGGCTAACCGTAAGTGCACTATTTGTACCTCTGTCAGCCTTTTCTAAAATACAGGAATGAAGATACTTCTCAAAACCAAGCTGAGCCATGAAATAAGTACAACGCTCACGCTTACACTTTGATCCCTGTCAGTGCATATTAAGGCATCATATAGTAAACTTAAATGTATCAAACAACAGCGTCACTATGACATATGGCAGTGCTCCACCTTTATTTTCTTTTATCGGAAAATACTACGTGATTTTTATTGAGGACGTTATACAATTCAACTTTTATTTAAAATATCTGAATATTTTAAAATATTTTTCCGTAAAAAAATAAAAAGCAAAACACTTTTAACAAACAATAACATGATTTCTATGCACGATCGGCAATCGTTGCCATTTTGTAGGTATCGTAAAATGGCGGCGCATCGTGCCGCGGGAATTGTCGTCTGAACTCACTCCCTCGGGGAACAGCGCCGGAAAATCATAACACTACTCCACTTTATAGCTGTTCCGAAGTTTTCTTCGCTCTAGCCAGCACTATTTGAAAACTCGATTACGTCGCATTCACGTAGCTATATAATATATAAAATTTATTTTTGTGTGTTGATTGTAAAGTCCACGAGGATACCAAAACCATGAATATTTTAGGCATATATCAGATATTATCTATACAGGGTTACTTTTATAGGCCCAGCTAAATTTTCAGAGGCAGTTCAGAACCCATAATATGGTCGATTTATGTAATAAAAAATAATTTAAAAAATTCAAAATTTCATTATTATCCGACACAAAAAAGGAAACGGATGGCATTGATATAAAAAACCCAAGATGGACGAATAAACTGACACTCAAAGGTGTCGTTAATTTCATTCAAGTCGTCAAAGATATGACAAATATATATATATATATATATATATATATATATATATATATATATATATATATATATATATATATATATATATATATATATATATATATATATATATATATATATATATGTGTGTGTGTGTGTGTGTGTGTGTCGCTACCGACGCGATTCTATTTGAAATGAGCGCATAATTTAAAATAAGTTAAATATTTATCAATTGTTATGTAGACAGTAATGAGCTGTTTGCCTGAGCCATTACTTGGGATAAAATTACACGGTTTTCGTGTAATTATTTCATATGTAGTAGTAGTTTCCTTTATCTAAGAACTAATCTAACTTGTACGCTTTTACATATTTCTAAATCAGGCAAAGATTTTTCTTTTCTGCCATAAGTTAAAAAAGGTTAAAATCAAATGTTTTTTTATAGCAAAGAAGGCAAAAGTACAGGAGGCTCACCTGATTGTAAATAATTACCGCCGCCCATAGACCACACATCAGGTCTTTTAAGAAAGAGTAGGCTCTTTGTTTAAAAGTCCCTAAGTCGTATCCGTTCGGAAAAACCCCTGTAATTGGTTCAATATAGGAGTAATGCGGGGAAAAAGTGCCATGAGAATCGCACAGTTGCGGATTTCAAGAGATGAGAGATGATGTCAGATACAAAAACGTATTATATCTGTGCTGCCGATATATTGCGACATAAATGACTTAAATAGTATGTAAGAATTGGCAATTCAAGTAATCCTAACGCTTATAGGTTGTTTGTGAATTGTAGCATTAAAAAAGTGTTCTGATACTGATACAATTTATATTTCAAAAGAAATCAATAATATATTACAATAGATAAGCATTCTAGGCGAACTTTTTTTATACAAGCAGATGGGTCTCCTGATGAAAAGAGTCAACCATCGCCTATACACCAAAGGTGTTAATGGTGTGTTGCTATCTTGTGGCGAAGTCTAATGCCACATGCATAAGATTACCGGCTTCCTTACTTTAAATTAGTTCCTAATTTTAAAATTTGGTCGGACCTATGAAAGTAACCCAGTATTCAGTCAGTTCAGTCAGACTATGAAAGTAAACAACTTTCCCAAAGAAACACGGGTCGAAAAGTGAAAAAAAATTCAGATCTTCCATACGAAATCGACCACGTGATCGAACAGTTTTCTATGGGAGGGTCGAATTTTTTTTCACTTTTCGACCCATATTTCTTTGTAAAAGTTGTTAAGTCTGAACCACCTATTTAAATTTGGCAGGATATTCGAAAATAACCCTGTATAAGTATGCCTTAAAAATACATAAAATTAATAAAAGTAATCATAATGCGCTATATTCATTTGACATACTTTATAATATACACAATTATACTTCTATGTTTATGACTAAAGTCAGTGATTATAACCAAAATTTGAACAAAACTTAGAACAGATTTCGCCGTCCCCGAAGAACAAAATGATAACTACAAAAACACAATTTTTCAGAAGGGCTAAAAAACATGTTTTTGTTAATTTCTTCAAAACAAATAGTCGGAGACAGATGGTTTTTACCTTTATGTAAAGCTAATTTTATATACATTCAGAATATTTCAATAAAACACGCATATATTATAACATAATAGAGATATTTTAAAAATAAGTAATTAGTCAAAATTAATCATCGTCTAAGTTGCATAATGTCAGTTATCATTTTATTCTTAGTTCTTTCTAGTTAAAATCTCATATTGTATCGCTGTCTTATCATTTTATTCGGTAGTTTATTAGGGCACAAGCGATGATGATAATACATCAGTACCATCTTATTATCCTTAACATTGTCTTATTTTATTTTGTTTAAAGGCTATTTTAATAAAACTTTGATATTAGTAATCAACTTATGATTTATTATTTTCTAGTAAATTTCATAACAAATCTTGAAGAAATATTAAAATCTGGCTCTCATGCCTCAAAACACGCCTCGACATAAAATATTAAAAATAATACAGTCTTCAAAACCCGAAAAATGGTCATTTCTATTAGAATTACAACTAGATACTTAATCAGCTTTTAGCTTTTTAAAACAACTAATAAAAATCAGACATAAAATCACAAATCACTTAGTAAACATCTTTTTAATAATATAACAAAGCAACACAATGCCCAAGTATTTTTTATAATGTACCTATTTAATCGTAATAATTTTTTTATAGAAAAAAAGGGGCAAACGAGCAGGAAGCTGCGCTCTTGGACAGCCACAGCGCCGCAAGTCTTGCAGCTGCGTTGCCGGCCATTTAAGAAGGAGTATGCTGCAGGTCCCTAACCCGTATCCGGTCAGAAAACCCCTGCCTGTAATTGATACTACAAAGGAGTAGTGCGTAATAAAAAGTGTTTAGAGAATCGCATGGTTGTAGAAACTGGAAATCCACAACCTCAGCAGAGATCAATTCAAACAGTTCGTCGAAACAGTCTCCATGATAAATGCGGTAAAATATGCTAAGCGATCTTACATCTCTGCGTAAAGCCAAGGAATTAAGCCGATCGGAGACAGCCTGATCGTCAACGATTCGAACCTCTCTATGCTGAATGCGATCAAGATACTGAACCAGAGATGAGAACAGTATTCCATGTGAAGGTGAATTTGCATTTTGTAAAGTTTTTTTATAGTAAAGGGGGCAAACAAGCAGGTGTTGCACCTGATACTAAGTGATCACCGCCGCACATGAATATCTGCAATACCGCGGGTCTTGCAGCTGCGTTGCCGGCCTTTTAAGAAAGAATAAGCTCGTTTCTTGAAGGTCCTCAAGTCGTATCCGTTCGGGAACACCCCTCGGGTAATTGATTCCAGAAAGGAGTAATGCGCCGACAAAAGCGCACGATTGTGGATTTCCAGACATCGAGCTGGTGAGGATGGAAATTTAAATTTTGACGCGATGTCTGATGATAGATTTAGCAGCAAGAATTAATCCCTACAACTCGTCGGAACACTCGCCATGATAAATACGGTAAAAGATGCAGAGCGAACCTGCATCTCTGCGTAACTCCAAAGAGTCATGCTGATTATAAATAGCCTGGTCGTCAAAGGTCGTCGACGACAACGCCAACACAGAGGCGTTAAATGCAATCAAGAGGAAGAAACTTGTACTGAGGAGCTCCGGCCCAGAAGTGAGAACAGTACTCCATGTAGGGTCGAATTTGGGCCTTGTAAAGTTGAAGGCGATGGGCTGGCATGAAGTACGGACTTGCTCTGCTGAGTACACCAAGCTTTTAGGAGGCTAGTTTAGCCTTTCCTTCCAAATGACCGCGGAACTGAACGTTGTTCGATATGTCAACTCCCAGAATTCCAATACTGGCTGAGGCTGTCAGGAGAGTGTTCTCGAACCGAGGTGATACGACAAAGGGTGTTTTTTTTTTGCGGTGAACGTACAAAGTTGCGTCTTTTTGGGGTTAAAGGTAACAAAGTTTTGACGACCCTATTCTGAGACATCGGTTAGTCGATTCTCGAGTTCAGATCCGGCCCTCTTCGACGTGTTGCCGAGAAATACCGCTACGACGGGAGTTTGTATCATCACCAGTATTATCGTCCGCATAGCAATGTATGTTACTAATTCGCAACATATAATTGATATGCAAAAAAAAAACGTGTTGCTGATAGCATGCAGTCTTGGGAAACACAAGCATTGACAGGTTTGAGGTCAGAGCATGCACCGTCGATTATGACCTTGATGCTCCTATCAGCTTAAAAACTGATGATCCACTTGCATAATTTTTCGGGAAGCCCATAGGAAGGCAGCTTTGAGAAAAGCGCTTTATACTAAACCCGATCGAAGGCCTTCGCTATGCCCAAACTAACTGCCAACGCCTCCCCCTTGGATTCAACTGCCTCCGCCCAACGATGCATCTATACTAGAAGATTACCAGCTGAGTGGCCACGACGGAAACCGTACTGACTGTCGCTAATCAGCTGGTGCTCTTCTAAATACTTCAGGAGCTGACAGTTTATAAGATTTGCAAGCGATAAGCCGGCAAGAAGTAATGTCTTGCAGCTCTACTGAGCACACGGAGTTTTTTGGAGGCCAGTTTAGCCATTCCTTCCAAACAATCACAGAACTGACGCTGTCCGATATGTCAACGCCAAGAATTCCAACATTGGCTGAGGCTGTCACTCTACCACTTAGTAGCTACGATGGTAGTGACTCGAATAGCCAATTGGTCGCCTCTTAGGCTCTTATAACCTGTCTGGCAGAACGACAGTAGGCCTATTCTTCAAAGGAATCCAGACCACACATATATATATTTATTTACATTAGTATATTAATAAGGAAATAAAATTAGTCCTTAGGCAATTGTTTACACTGCTTCACGAAAAATCCGAATCTAATAGGGAGAAAAGACAATTACGCGTATAAGTACGCCTCATCCGAGAGATGTGTTAACAAAACGACCTTTTTTTGTTTGATTCTAATGCATTCAAAAGCACGAACTGCCGTAAACGGCTCTCAAATACACTCAAGTCCTGAATTTTGGGATCGAAGTACGAAATATTTCCAATAAATCCAGACGTATTTAGTATGATATAGTGGTATTTGTCATCGCCAATGATATATTTGTAAGTGGAAATTAAAACATACGTTATAATTCAGAGCTTAGGTTAATACTGCCATCTAGGAACGGCTGTGTATTACGTAAAGGTTGAAACAAACTACCGCCATCAAGGCGGGTATACATAACAGAAGTATTTTGAATGTAAGTGAAAATTAGAATGGTGGTTGTGTTTCGCTAATGCTAGAAAATGCAAATAAGAATACCAAATTCGATTGACTATTTCAAACGAGATTAAATTTTAACAGAGTCAAAACAATTAGTATGCAGCATGCAGTGCTGTCGATGAGAAAAACAGTAGGATTGTCACGAAATAATTATGTTGTAGGTGTTTTTTTGGATATTTCTGATGCTTTTTGGATATTTTTGATGTTATTGTTGAAATTAAAAATTAGGTGGTGCTATTCAAATATATATAAACTAATTAAATCGTATTTAGAAAACGGTCACACGAAATTACAGCTAGGGCATTACGCTGTATCTAAATGCCTTACTCTAGGCTGCCTACAGGAATCAGTACTTTCACCATATCTATGGAACTTAGGATTTGACGATTTATTCTCATGAGCCTTTCTGGAAGGATGCTCGCTTATAGGTTACGCAGACGATGTTGCTTTAATAATACAAGCTAACACACGAGCACACATAGAGTCACTGGCTTATACTAGTCTTAATTTGATAATCAACTGGGGCTTGAGGAATCTTTCTTTTCGCCCCATTAAACTTTTTACTTATTATAAAAATAAATAATATCACAATAAAGAGAAAAGAATCCGTATCATATTTAGGTTTGGTCTTATAGAAAAATAACACTTTTATAAATCATATTAAATATTAATTACATCGGTGAAAAGGCTAAATGGAATTTCTTATCCTTTGCTGGCATATCTGCCTCGACATGGGGTTTAACGTTTAACACTTTAAAGATAATTTACAATGCAACGTATTGAGGTTGTATTTGCTATGCTTGTTCAGCGTGGGCTGATAAAGTTACGAGTGGTGCGATTCGGCGCAAACTACGTCTAGCATTAATATTTCTATGAAAAATCAACGTCTAGCATTAATATTTCTATGCAAAGCATATCGCACTGTAAGCTCCGAAGCTTTGCCCGTTTTATCAGGTGTCTTATTATTAGATTTAGAAATTTAGTGTCGGGCTTCAATGTACTACAATTCTAGGAATTTTACCAACCCAGAATTTGTCAACCCGCAAGCTCAAACAAAAATATTTCGTCTCTTTAATCCTGTAATCGACGTTACTAATGAATTAATTGATGAGTGGCAGTCGCGTTGGTGTTGTTCAACTAAAGGACGGCATTTATATAACTTTTCTCATGCGTCCGGGATCGTTTAAGTAAAACGTGGATAGAAATAGACCATTGTGTTCCGCAGTTTCTCACTAGCCACGGTAATTTTAAAGCTAAATTATTCTCGTTTAAATTAGTTGCTTCTCCTTTTTGCGAATGTTCTTCATTAAATTGTAAATATGAACAAACTGCACACCACATTCTTTGGAAGTGTAATCTTTGGCAAAACGAACGTAGTCAAATGCTTGATAGTATCCAATGTATATCCGGTGTAATTTATCACTCCAACCTTGTGGGAACACTTGGAAACCTCCGTGCCTTCAAGCGATTTTGTCATACTTACTGCTGGAAGCAAAATTAAGTAGGCCATTTTGGCAGGTCCCTGATTTCCAAACTTCCGTGGTGCAACAGCAATTAGGCTTAACCTGATTGTAAAAGTCTAATTTCTTAGCATTTTTATGCTTTTTAATATTTTTCTGTCTCCTGCTTAAAATGGAGGGACACATAAGCTTTTCCCCAGGCTTTTAGCAATGTATGTTACTAATTCGCAACATATGCAGAAAAAACAGTGTCGGTGATAGCATGCAGCCTTGGAAAACACCAGCATTGACAGGTTTGAGGTCGGAGCATGCACCGTCGATTATGACCTTGATGCTCCTATCAGCTTTAGAGCTTCAGAGTAGAGTTCTGCATTGTCTCGCCCGGGTCTGGTACCACCGCCTTATCTATTCCTGCCGCAATAGCGTCAGTGCTTGTCGCTGTCGTGTTCCGGTTTCGAGGGTAAGGTAGCCGGTAAACTTATGTATGTGGCATTAGACCTCGCTACAAGATAGCAACGTACCATTAACATCTTTGGTGTCTATAGGCGATGGTTAACTCTTTCTATCAGGAGACCCATCTGCTTGTTTGCTATCTTATAACATAAAAAAAAGACTTCCGATTTACCAAGATTCACGAGCTTCTCAATTGGTGAAATGAATGCTAATCCCACTTTTTAAAATTAAAAACATGCTTAGTTTAATAACTATAAATACCTAGATGAGAGGAATATTGAAATAATCCTCTTACATTTAACCCAGTAGTCCTAAACAACGCAGTGCATAAAATGCTTTATTATTAAGACGCATAATATTTCTAAAACTGTATACTCCTTATATTAAGGAGAACCCGTCGCTTTAGTATGAAACAGCAATTTAATTTACTCGCAAGTGAACACATTCACACCATCAGATATGGCGTGAACACGAGGCGGATTTACTGCGGGGATTACGCCGTGTTTTCTGCACCGGTGTGCTTAGCGTTAAAATGCTATTTATATGCTGTTAACCCACCGATCTTACATAAAATCTTGTTCATTATTTCAGCTTTAATTGTTTTATCGCATACTTTTTTGAATTATAGTAGCCGAAGGTTTTTTTTATTATAAGATAAGAAAAAAGCTAATGGATGTCCTGGTAGAAAGAGAGAATCGACTCAGTTGAAAAGAAAAAAGCTGGCTTAGCCGTCTCAAGGTGCTAGTGGATGGCATTTAAGTTCGAGTGAAGACCCCTAATATTACTAATATGAGGAGATCTTGACTCGAACCCTCACGCCACAGTACACAGGGCAGACTGGCCATCCATGATTAGGTTGATTACAAACTCCTAAATACAAATTTCCAGAGAGGGACTCTCCACTGCTCACGCTAAAGGTACCCTACGGGGGAAAACTAATACCTTTAAATTGCGCTTTCATAGAGTTAGGAGGAGAGAAAAAGGGCCTCCGGGAATCTCACAGACCAAATGAAATTCAAAACAACAAAGCTGTTACTTTACATTGGTTTTAAGTGAGGTAGTGGTATTGCCCCGGTCGTGCTGGCTCCTTCAGCTAAGCATGGCACTACCACAAAAATATGTTAATTATTATTTGTTGCTATCTATATCTGTGTGGCTGGGTGTTAATGTCACATGCATAAATTTGCCGGCTACCTTAGCCTTAAAACCGGAACACGACGGTAACTAGGCAAGCAATTGACACTATGGCACTACAGTTACGGCAGGAATAGGCAAGGTAGTGGTACCTAAACCTGGGTGAAACGTTATAGAACTTATAGAACACGAAGGTAGTGACTCACATACATATACATATATCCAAGAATACATGAATCCTTTTCTATTATGAATTTTCGTATAAATTGTTTACATACTTTTGTAAAATAATGTTGTATTTTTGTTTGGAAGAATTAGTAACCTCTTTTTTTAGGGTTCCGAAGTAAACTATGAACCTTTATTGTTTCGCTATGTCCGTCCGTCCGCACGATAGCATAGAAATCCTTTGTACTGGAAAGTTGTAATTTGGTATGAATACACATTAGTCACGATAACAAAATGATAATATAAAATCTTGAAAATTTTTTTAGGGTAGCTACTCAGCTAAATGATTGGAATTGAGGGTAAGAAATAATTCACAATAGTAAGATATATAGGTAATGAAATTAAAAGGAGTACAAGTTTTTTATACCAGCTTATAAAATGTATTTAGAGAAGATTTTATAGGTGGTGCGAACATATCCGTCATTGATGTTAAATAGGTTAAATGTTCATAATATGAAACAATAAAAGCTCTCTTTTAGTCCGCATTATTGTGATGGGCAACTTCGGAATATTACATTACGCTAGCACTTTATAATTTTTTATTTTTTTTAATATTATATAGTTGAGCAGATATGGCTAAAAATGGGCAATCCCCTTTTTTCTTTCTTGAATCATCGGCGGTGGGTGGGGCGTAGCTACTTAATTTACTTAAATATAAAATTTAATTGGTACAAAAGATTTGATGTAAGAAACATTTTTTAATCCGACAGAATTAACACTTTATCGAACACAAGCCAGGCTATCTATAGAAAAATAATATTAGCAGGAAGAAAAACATTAGTGATATCGAAACGCTTTCATCAGACCGTAAAAAGCTCCCTCTAAAGGTCCTTGATGAAGACAACTCCCCACTCGGGGTTTTTAACGAAAGATAATCCTAAGAAATCACAACAGGCGTGTTTATTAAAGATCTACACTTGACTTAAAATCTTTTACTTAAAAAAATAAGGCATACTTTCCACTGTTTTGTATAGATGAAGTTGATATGCCGGAGCTCAAGTTTCCCCAGGGATATTACACCTTTGCAAGCGTCTGAACAAGCCATCAAACGTATATCCGTCTCCATTGAGGCGTCCTCCTTAATTTACTGGATTATTTCTGGGTAGTTTTGTAATAAGGTCGGCTTGTAAATTCGATATTACAAGACAGGTACCATTTAATGATCCACCATCTTGGCCTTGATGTATTTTTTAATTTATACATTGAACAAAAACCCTGTGTATGTCGTTGTGAGATAGAAATTGCTATGGCACTACGTTAAATTTGCTTGAAATTTATGTAATTTAGTGTTGAAGATTCCTTGACCGCTATAGTATTCCCGCTTAGGCTAAGAACTCACCGAGTTGTTTCTACCCGCGCCCGTCACGATGGCTGAACCACAACTAACGTAGAATGTGTAAAAAAAGTATCTTCACAGTTGTATCTCCGAGGACCTAGGAAGAGGTTCAACAAGTGCATCCATGATTAGCCAAAGATACTTAGTCCTACACAACCTGATAGATGGGAAGCCCATCGCCAACCATGCCATAACCATACTATGCATGTGGGATTAGACCTCACCACAGGAGCAACACACCATTAACACCTTTTTGTCGATAGGCGATTGTTGACTCATTTCATCAGGAGACCCATCTGCTTTTTTGCTACCTTATGATAAAAAAAACGTTCACTTATCCAATACTAGAATATACTTATTTTTTTTTTATTTTCATCAGAAAACTGAAAAAACACATTTTCAATTGCCAGGGAGTTGAACTCGGGACCTCATTCGTTTAACACCGACATTGTTAAATGTGTTAGAATGAAATTGTAGATAAATCCACATTAGCAAATTTGAATACGCGATTTGCGCCTGCTATGCGTGCTTGTTTGCAGAACTCAATGAAATGGCGGGAAACTAAAAGGCTAGCGCGAGGCGCGATCACCCTCAGGCACACCGGTCTTCGTCCGCGTGCTATGCGATTCGTCAATAATAGTTTTTCTCTCGAATTAGTGGACGCACTAAACATTTTTAGGACGTAGTCTTAAGACTTAGATTATGTCAGGTGTGTGTCCGTGTCTATCTGGGACTCGTCTGAACGGTCAAGTATAATGTAACAGCAGCGGACATAACCGCCTGGTGTGCAATCTTCTCCCGCCAAGTTTACGGGCCTTCTTGCAACCGTGGCAACGGCGAGAAGCGAAACAGTTCTCTTACGGATGAAAATAGCTCCGTGAGTTGTTAGCCTAAGTCGGACAAGCAAAATGTTCACGTCCGCAGTGATTCAGAACAAATGTATGTCTTAAAGTTCTTAGTGAGTCTGAATGACTCTGGACAGTGTTGCTTAAAAGTGAGCTTCGAAAAGTGCGAATGTGTTGTTAGCTACAAACGTGCATGATTGAGCAGGGGGTGTGAAAGTAATTTGTTGACGTTGATAGTCAGAATGTTGTTTTATACCTCCATCGTGAAGTCATATGATGGATGTAACTGCATGATTACGGAGGTGACATTAGGAGGTAGATAATTATTGTGATGATACAAGGATTAAAAAAGAAAGATCTTCCCAACTTGGCAAAGTCTGCGTGCATGGGGCAAAAAGTCCATTTGAAATACGTTGTGTATATATTGTTCAGTGAGTTTCTTTCATTCTTTATACTACTTTTTCTTGTATGTAAAAAAATATATCTTTACGACCATATCCCCGAAGGGATAGGCAGAGGTACAACAAGTGCACCCACGATTAGCCGAAGATACCTGGTCCCACAAATGTGACAGGTGGCAAGCCTATCGCCAACCGGGCACTTATTCCAATCCCGGGCAACTTTGCGTTTTTCAGAAAACTGAAAAAACACTTTTTTTTAAAGTGCCCGACCCGGGAATCGAACCCGGGACCTCTTGTGGTCAACTCCAACGCTGGACCACTAGACCACAGAGGCGATTAACAGATCTTGTATGTAACATGGTAAAAGTCACAGATGTCCTCAGAAAATACCAATTAAATTAACATAATTTCTTCTTCAAAACAATTCCTTAAACTGAAAAATAAATCAAATCATGTTATTCGTTTATAATTATTTATTTTGTTAGTGTACGTATCGCAATATTTCTATCTCCACAGATTGTATTATATGGTTTGTAACACATTGTAGTGATGTTTAGTTTTGGTCCAACCAACCCCACCCAGATACACTATATCCTCATTCCGCCTGGAGGAAGCACTCCCTCAGACAAATGTGCGCGGCCCGGGGAATAGGCTACCATTTATCTAGTTGAAGAATGTCTTTGAGCGTTTAGCTTTTTGCCGTAGATTGTACGACTTACAGCGACGAAAAACGGTGTTTTACCTTGAAGAACAAAATAGTAGATTTTTCTCACTATGTTTCTTTTTTTTTTTTTTTTTTTTTATAGAAGAGGGGGCAAACGAGCAGGAGGTGCACCTGATGGTAAGTGATCACCGCCGCCCATGGACATCCACAATACCAGAGGTCTTGCAGTTGCGTTGCCGGCCTTTATTCAATTTGTTTCAATGCAAACACTTAACACCAAGGTCGTTAATATACAAATGTCTAAATTGTGCCTCTGAGGGAACGTTTAGGGTTAGCATACAAGAGTAGAGCCAAGCATTTTCTACGAACACTAAGATATTTGATTTACAGTTATACAGTGCAAAATTAAATATACTTTAAAATATGCTAATGGCTGATAAATGTGGCTGATACGTATCACTAGCGTCATGAATAAAACCAGGTAGAAGTGTAGTTATTAGTTAGCTCAAAACGTTTCGACGCCTCGTCGGTCTAGTTGTTAGCATATTGTCTCAGATCATATTCCACGTTCAATTCCCTAGTTGGACAATATGTGTTTGAGTTAGACATATATAAAAGTGTTAGTAGAAGAGCTGTGCTTGGTGTTGATGTAAACATCTCTCTGCAGCAGATATGCAGAAAATAATAAACGATACTAAATTTCCAAATACGTCGATAGGAATCATCTTCTACTTTGGTCAGTCAAAAACTAGTTAATCCTGATAATTTTAGAGTGAAAGATTATCTATTTTGGCCAGTCAAAAAATAGTTAATCTTGATAATTTTGGAGATCTTTCAGGGTTTGTGAAATAAATAGGCTAGCTGATTAAATTGGAAAAAACTGTTTAATGGTTCATCTTATTATATATTTTAACCAAAAAAATATTTATTTTTGTTAAATAACGTGTATTTATAATAAAAATTCACGATTTAAAAATGGAAATTAAATTTATCTATAATAAATAGAAATAATTTACTAATCGTTAAACTAAAAAAGTTGTGGTAATATCAACATAATGTAGTCTGTGGTTTCTATGAAAATGACAACATCAAGATGACGTTTTATCAAGACATGGCGTAGCGTAATCCGCATTTCTGTTCACTGTTATGTGACTTAATGTCTAATTTGCCAAATTTATATCCTAAAATCGACGGTCCCTACGTATGTAAGGGCATGTCAAAAATTTAACATTTTTTATTACATATATGGCTTTGAATCGTCCAAACGCTCATATCTATATAAGATATTTTTTCATTCTATGTATTTTACTACTTATAGCCGAGCCACACTATTGGAAACAAACTTCTAACATGGATGACCTTGGTGGGAGGCTCGTGGGGTTCAGATGAAATGTTGTTGCAAACAAGTGTTTACACTGTTGTAAACCGCCGGTGGGGACCCATGTGGAGGGCTTGTTTCCAACAGTGTAGCTCGGCTTGTATACAAATCGAATAAGAGAACAAGTGTAATAATTACTTCTTTTATACTTTCAATCGTCGGCACTTGGTGAAATCCCATTATTTTTAGTTGAAACTAGTTTATCACACACTTGTACTTTTATTTCACTATTATTATATACTAAATTATTTAATTTTATTGACCGGTTTCGCTTTTTAAAGCATCTTCAGGACGTAATATTCTTTACTCTGTAAAGTGTAATAAAAGTAAGTAAGTAAGCAAATAATGACCATTAAAATAATTTATTTATATTTCAAACATTGTAGGTTATTGGTTCTATTACACAGAACCTAAACGTAAATAAAATTACGCTTTTACAAAAGTAAACATCCTTTTATTTCTAAAATCCCTCGGGACTCATCGATATAATTATGAATAGAATTATTTAAAGAGAGATTTGAACATTAATTACGCTCTCCTGTAAACCTTAGTTTTTGATATTTCCCTTTATATACATACGTACATTGATATAAAATACCCAAGATACACAGTTCCGAACAAAACTGACATTCAAAACTGTCGCTAATTCAGTCTAAAAAGTTTATAGTTGTGGCACAATCGTGTTTTTTCATATTCAACCTTAAGCGCAAGATTTAAAGTTGTTTTAAAAAGCAATGTACAAAAAGCAATAAAATTTTTGACTTCAGTTAACCGGTAGGACACGGTATCAGTGGAGTCGAATATAAATATTTTTATGCATTGACTTAGGTAGTATTTTATGGGTTTGTAAATTTTACATAAAAAAAATCTGACCGAAAATCTGTTTTTGCGTAGAACATTTATATATCAATAAAGCAAATAATGACCATTAAAATAATTCATTTATATTTCAAACATTGTAGGTTATTGGTTCTATTACACAGAACCTAAACATATCGGCAAACTGTGGGTGTATAGCCATGTAGTATTTGACGTTTGATATTAATATATTTAGTTTGCATAGTCTAATAGATTTAGAATATATTGAAATAGGAAATTTACTGCAATGGTGACTATGACTACGTTATTAAGTTCATAGATTCTTACATTTATCTTCAGACTTATTATATTATGTATCGACAATATAGTAGGAAACGCATTAATTTCCTAGAACTAACTTTAGCTTTTCGTAGAATTCTTTTTTTTGAATTAGATTTCAGTTTTTCTGTAGGTTATTTTTTGCAGTATTATGTTAACGAACATTTATTTAGTTATAGTATTTGCAGGCGTACGAGCGAATATTGCCCATAGACATTTGCAATACGAAAGGTTAGTTTCCGGCTTTTGAAAATTTTATTGACCCTTCTGTTAAAAATTCCAATATCAAGGCTGGTCGGAAAAACTGAGTGAGGTAAGCTGATCCAGAGTTTGTCTGTTTGTATAAAGAAGGTACAAGCAAATTAAACTGGATGTAATCTCTCGCTACGGCGTAAGCCAAATTCTGCAAGAGTACGGCAAAAATAATGACTTACCTACGTATTTCTGTGTTTTCCAAAATACAAACTCTTAGAGGGTAAAATAGGGGATGAATGTTTTATATAATTTCACAAGTAAAACGCTTAGGGCTAAAAACTTAGAATTTCGCAAACGTATTCTTATGATGTAGGGATCCACTAATGAATGATTTTTCAAAATTTAATTCCGATAGGCATTAAATAGGGTATAAAATTCGTATGAAAATTTTTATTCCTTGGACATATTTGCATGAAATTTCGCACGAATTGACAAAAAATTAAAAAATTGTGTTTTTTCGACATAACTTATCATTTTTCGGCTTTCAACAATATTTAAATCAAAATTACACTGTTATAAATTATTTCGTATTTTAAAATAACTTTCAGTCTAATATACCGATATATTTTAAAATCTTATCACCTAGCTCCTCTGCTTAAAATACTGCGTCAAATACTGCAAATCGGATTAAAATCGGTTGTTTCGTTCGCGATTTATCAATAACGGAAAATTCTGAAAAAAGCTTTTTTTTACATGTTTTCGACATTTTTAACATAATAAAACAATTTAGAGCGAAAAAATTGCGTTGAGTATTATTCGAAAGATCAAACTCGTTAATCATTTTGAAATAATATACATCTTTTCAAATATTGAACAAAGTATCATTTAAAAAAAACTTTGGATGGCATAGTTTTTTCATTGAGCTTAAAATACCTCATTTTAACGGGAAGTTTCAGGTGAACTTTAGGGTCAACCAGCTTACAGACTTTTTTAATATTAGTTGGTTACATAGGTGTGTTATATACATAGCAATCAAAGTAGATATTTAGTTTGGAGTATAGTTTAGTACATATAATATTATTGCCAAAGGTAATTTTAGTTCAGATATTTCCTGTTAATTATAAATTTCTTTTATAATTATTAGGTTAGTTTGTTCGAGAGGTGTGTTATCAATAGGTATTTTTAAATTGAGATATAGTTAGTTATGATATTAGGTATAGTAAATTTAGAAGTTATAGGAAGTTCAGGTCGTAAGGTTTTTACTTAAATTTTAATAACAAAAATGTTGTATATAAATAATTAAGATGGATATGTAAATATTATTTTTTTAAAGTACTAGCGGCCCAATGGCCCACCCGTCCACCGAGATTTTTAATAAAATAAAGAAAGGTTAAATAAGTTCAAAAGTAAATATGCGCGAGCAAAGCCGCGGGTAACAGCTAGTATGCAAATAAAACAACTAGTATATATAAACAGTCACTTAAAATTTATATGAGACTAGCTGCAGACCTCTGCATTAGGATAAAAGAATTCTTTGTGCTATTCCAGGTCATCTTATATCCGAATCCAAATCCAAATTGGTACAGCCATTTTTTACCTGAGTGATTATTAAACATCCAAACATACAAACTTTAACATTTATAATATGTATAGTATAAGATATCCGCAATCAAAAACAACATTTTATTAAAATTAAATTATTAAATTAAAAAAACATTCTTAACGCAACCTGTTCCTGCCACTTAAGAAAGCTTTATCAACAACACGTGTAAACAGAACAAAATTCGATGCTTCTTATGATTTCCTATTGTTATATTAAAAGTTTCGTAATATTTCATATATTTTCATATTTCAAATAATTGTGATTCTTACGATGAATCACAATTATATATTGTTATTTTATATTCGTACAAGTAGAATAAAAAGAATCACCTAACTTGGTCCTCAAAATAAGTAATCAATATAATCAAACATTTTAAAATCGTCAAATTGATGTCCTCTTCTCTTTTGGCAGTTGGTTAACAACTATAAAAGGTATTCAAAATTATTAATGAAAAAAAAATAATCTTCTTAATAAAAAAATTAACTTATTAATGAAAAAGAATCGACTCCACTAATAATAACAGGATCAATTTGTATTATTCGACTAAATTAAAAGGAGGTTGTAATGCATTGTCCTTTTACTGAAAAAGTGACCACTGAAATTTTGTCGTATTATATTTGGAGCGTCGAGTAAATTTTTACGACAAATAAAATAAAAAACATACATTATACCCTATATTTAGTCACATAAACGACAAAAATTTATTGATAAACTCTTATCCTTACCGAAAATACAATATCTTGTATATTTTTAACGTTCATGATGTTGTATTTTACAATTTATCACAGAACAATTCTGTATTTTTGACGTGCGGGCAATGACGTGAGTGACGGGATTCTATTTGAAGTGAGTGCACAATTTTAAATTGTGCACTCATTCTTAGAGGACGTTTTTGAGACACTGATTGTGTATCTTGGGTTTTTATATATCAATGCATACGTAGGGACCGTCGAAATATTATAAACCTATATCTCTCGTAACAAATATTTTAGCGTTTTGGTTTCTCCATATCATAGTTAATCATTAAAGGTTACAATATATCCAATTTATCCTTAGTGCACACAAACCTCTTCTACATTTCAGAGGTAATAGTACTGATAAGCGTGGTGATATTTATTTATTTAGCCGCTAGCCAATTAGGCTCTGGTCTTGGACTTATCTCTGGGCAAAAAGCTTGGAAAAAGTAAACACACATAATATGTACATTGGGTTAGAAACTGACGATAGATTCTCATGGAGGCACCACATTGACCACAATTCGCTTTCTTATATCATAAGATAGTAAACAAGCAGATGGTTCTTCTGATGGAAAGACATAGTCATCGCCTATACATACCACACATGTTAATGTTGCATTGCTATCCTTGTGACGGGGTCTTAATGTCAGATACGTTGAACGTGACGGACAGTTAAACGATGTTATATTCCACACATTGTTTTATTTAAATTTTAAGTTAGGAACCGCTTAATGAAAGACCTGTTATATAAATGACACAATTCATTAACACGATATTCAAAGTCGGCCCCACAATTACTGCTGCCGGATAAACTTAAGAAGTTTCAGTTCATAGTTACTTTTCGTATTTATAATTAAAAATATTTAAATGTGAAATTTTTCATCTTTGCCAGGTGTTTAACGATAAGGATTAACCTATCTCACCGGCCAACTAACGAGTGCCCGTATTAACGTAACAAAAAAACTCTGTTTCCTGTAACTCTTCGGCCGTACCTGCGTGTATCGTACCGAAGATATTAGTGCGCTAAAACCCTTTGACGTATCGCCAACCGCGCGATAAGATATACGCAGTACGATTGCTTGCGACGATAGCCTATTATAGCCGGTCACATCTGCATGTATCGTGTCATTACGGGAAGCTTTGTGACGATAGACTCAAGTGTGGCCGCAGCATTAAGCTGCGATTCAGAATCGCACCTTTAACCTACAAATAAATTATGTGAATGACGACTCAGCACCACAGCTCAACTTACAAATAATGTAAATTACGTGAACACGGAAATAGTAAACAAATATAAAAAGCAAATATAAACATCGTAAGCACTGTTTATATTTGCTGAAGGTTGACTGGTAAAGAATGTCATGTAGCATCAAGTCCACCTCTGAAGATGTTTGTGCATAAATTTTAAATAAATAAATAGGTTTCCTGATGAAAAAAGTTGCTTCTCCCAACTGTAAAAACTGTAACACTATAGATGACATAGTAAACATGCTTACGGAATGTTATCAATTTCAAAAAGAAAGGAAGGAATTGATGTAAAATATGAAATTAATAAATATGATCTAGGAGTTTATCTAAACATACTAGCGCAACTAACTTCCAAAATTGCAAAGTCTCTATATGACGTATTTCTGCATCAATAATGCTTGTGAGTAAATTTATTTCTGTAGGATACGATAGGACTTACATGTAGGAGCAGGAATAAAAGTCCCTTAAAATCAGATTTAAAAAACGGAAATAGGCTAAAGGCTTTGATTTGTTTAAAATTTGTCACGTGAATAGATACAAAGCTAACCATGGTAAACGAATTCAGATTACTCTACCTCTCCTATAATGGAACTAGCGTCACGATATTTATAATATATTTTAGGGAATATATATTAAATTAATAAATCAATAAAGTAAAACTGAATAAACAAAGTTTGAAACTCAGTCCAAGTTTCAAATGTCAGTTTGAACTAGGGTCGCTAAATGCTTTCGCGTATTTCACGGATTACCCAGTTTTCTTTTTCAAAGAAAATTAAAAAAAAAACAAATACGAGTAAATAAGGCTCATGTATTTTTTTTTAACAAATTTCGTCCAGATTGTCGAGCTCGGGTGAACTCTCGTGTTGGTGCGGACTGCCTTTAAAGAATATACTAACTGGCGTTTAACCAAGCAGGTCGTAAAAGGGGACCGACTGGCTTTACTTATCACTACCATCGTGACTACTATATTATGGAGTTTCTGAAATATCCCTCTAAATTGAGGTATTTTAAGCTCAAGGGAGCAGAACCGATATCTAAGCATAGATTTTGAGCTCAAGGAGTTAACAAAGGAGTTAACAAACAAGGAGTAAAAACAACAGTATTTTAACTTTTAAAATCTAATTAATTTCAAAATGATATTCGAATTTGAATTTTCAAATTTATTGAACACAATTTTCGAGCTTAAAATATTTTATTAGCTACAAAATCGATAGGTTGATATTTTTATTAGCTACAAAATCGATAGGTTGAGTAGCAAAATTATTAAGTATAATTAATAATTTTTTTTTTAATAATATACATATAATTATTAAAAAAAAAATTATATTGTATATTTGTAATATAGGTATATAATTCGTAATTTTCATACAAGAATTACAATCATTTGAATTTATCACATAAATATTCATTTACATCGTAGTATACCTTATTATAAACAAGACTTTTTAATTTATTTTTAAATGAGCTGACGCATTCAATTTGCTTAATTTTTTTGGGTAATTTATTATATATTTTTGTTTCCATTCCACATATATTTTTTTCCAAATAAGGCTGTCTTATGTGGCAAGGTTATTAAATTATTATGGCAACAATTACTTTTTAATTTTTAAAATAGATGTAAGTTGGTTTTAACAAATATAACAGTTTTATAAATATAAATACATGGCAAAGTTAACAGTCTATGGCGTATAAATTACGAGTATCGAACGATTAATTCCACAAAAAATCTTATAATATGAAGTCGATAAAAAAGAAGTAGGCGGTAGCGTAATGCCATATTTATCCGGTGTGGCTACCAGCCCGCCATACCGACGTGAACACATTAATTAAAAAAAACAATTCAATCATTTGAACCAAACTAATTTTTGCGCAACTAATCATCATCGAATAGCTATTTACGAAAATCACCATGCCATACTTTTCTGATGGTTCCAAATGGCCGTCATACCACCGCAAAAGAAGTAAAATTTTCGGCGGTGTTTATTATTTTCCTTTTTGTCATTGCCGATTGCCGCATGCCGAGACGCCTGAAGAACTGCCATACTGATACAAAATGATCTAATAGTTTGTGCTATCATCTCCCGGTCTAATTCAAGTTCACCTAGAATCGTGAAAATTATGTGCAGCTAAGGTTACCTACAAGTTTGTACGAAACTCTTGGTTTTGTACAAACTTAGTAGGGTTTTATATTATCATTTACTAATATTTTACTATTATTATTTTGCATTTTCTGCGTCACTACGGTTAAATCACCATTTGGTGATTTGAATACATATTACGTGGAGTTTAACCTAGCGCCGTCAATATTCAATGTTGAAAGCTATATTTTGATGTATTTCCATGAATATATTGTCATTCACAGTTTAATTATGCGTACTAATACAACTTGTTTACACATGACGTGGCAATCAGATGCCGGTTAATTAACTAATACACGTCACATCACATATTGGTTGTAGTAATTTGGCGGTGGCCTGCCTGAGATCGATGGAGATACACACATTCGTACGTTGATTATATTCTCACCAAGTTGAATGTTCAGTCCGAGTAGGGTAGCCACTTGCCACTTCTTGATTTAAGGGTTATCAGTATAAAATAAACGCAATCTGTGATTCCATGAGTCGGTTTTCTTGGGAAAAATAATCACGGTGGGCTCCCACGTCCTTCCGTGTCAATATTTTAGAGAGGATTTAATCTCTCACGGCCATTGCAAACCGCTTCTTTCAGAGTTTCCGGGTTATTAACCGCCGCCCAGTAATCGGCGTTGACATTTTACGGCAAGTAGGTCTTTTCTGAACCAACCCTCCTCTTTTTTCATCCGGGCTTGGGACCGGTCATGGCAGAGTTATATTGTGCGTTCAAGAACGATCCAAGAAGGAGGTCACGACCCTCAGTAATGAGGAATACGAAACAAGAAGGGAGCATAAAATATACGAGTTTAGACATTTTTACGGGGGACAATTAAAAGTATTTTTAATGAATGAAACGAGTAATGAAGTTTCTTACTTTAAACTTTATTTAAATATGTGGTGTGTGCATGTTAAATGACCACCTAAAGCCTAAATTTTTTACCTTATCTGTGAATAGAAATATATAATATATATAAATATATATAAAGGATATGATTATATATTTGACTTGTATTATGGCAGTAAAATCAATCCTATTACTTTTTATGATGCTGATCTGAGATTTCGTTGGTTCTAATTAACCATAGGATTGCAGCCCATTGTTGAATAGACTCCAGAGTAGCATGTCGTAAAATTATTAATCATCTCAATATAGATGTTGGAAACAAGAAATTATTATAGAGATAACACTAATAAAAATAAATTTTGTAAGAGAAAAAAAATGTTATATTTTATGACAAAATCTTTAATTTTTAAAATTTGTGTTACTTGTTACAGAAAGTAGCTTTTTAACCATTTTTATTTAGAGGAGCATATTATGTATAAAAAGGCATGCATGACATCTATGACTGTATCTATATATATATGATTTATGTATTAACGTTAGAATTTTGACATCCAATTTAATATAAATTCATTATGACTTTGAAATTTATACAGTGAATGTTATGTTGTTGCACATGTTTTATTTAATAATTTAATACGAGAAATTTTAAAAAGCAACTGTTTTAAAGAGAACTGTTAAAAAGTAATAATTAATTTGTTTAATAATTATATTGCACGCCGTATAGGCAGAATGTAGTGCACTAATTATGTTTTATATTGTAACATCCTGATTTACCTATGTTCAAGCAATAAATAAATTATGATTTTGATTACGATTATGATCATATTATTGAACGTATATTTAAAAAAATGTTGCATTTTTTTAAAATTTTCAAGCGGTATTAAACCTCAGAAAATCGCATTTGCCTTGGTTTAATATTATTAGAAAAACAATCTATATGTTTATTATTAGTTGCATGTTTTAATTATGTCTTTTTTTATCATTAGACACCTAGCAAACAAACAGATGGCTCTCCTGATGGAAAAAAAACATCGCCTATAGACACCAAAGATGTTAATGGTGGCGAGATAGCCACACTTATAGCTACATGCATAAGTCTACCGGCTACCTTACCCTCCAAACTGGAACACGACAACGACAAGAATTGACGCTGTTGCGACAGAAATAAGTAAGGCTGTTGTACCATACATCGACGGATCCTACGCAGGTTGTCGTAATTTAAAAATGTGAGTTTTTATTCTTTTTTATTCTTCGTGTTATTTAAATATCTATAAAAATGGAGTCATTTTTAATAAAAAAAATCGTATTTTTTAAGTTACGACAATTTACGTAGGACCCGTCGATCTCCGGGCGAGACGTTATGTAAGTAAATTAAAATGAAAATAGATTAAAATCATTAATACGGTTAAAACATCCTCTACGGTATTTATGACTTCGTTGCCGTATAGTATAGCAGTTATAACTAATAATGTTCTGTGCTTCTTAAATTTTTATCAACTTTTAGTTACATCATATTCACACATCATACTTACTAATATCATAAATGCGAATGTCTGTTTGTCTGACTGTAACGCTTTCACGAGTAAACCGCTGAACTGATTAAGAACAAATTTGTTTTTTTTTTAAATTTGTTTGTTAGTGAAGCTAGTTGAACATCCGGGATTAAACATGAAATGATTTGTTTTTCAAAAACCTACCAATAAGGGGATGAAAGTTTGTATAAAATACTACATCGACATGTTAATCTACTCGCAAGCAAATCTACGCGGGTCCTCTAGTTTAAGAATAAAATCACAATAACGTCACTGATTTATTTAACCATGTTATATTTGAAAGTGAAAACCATATTTTATACTAGCTGTTCGTCCCTCGGACTTCGTTTACTCCGCACAGCTCCTACACCGTAGGTGATAGATAGCGTGATAATATGTAGCCTATATGTTGATCCGACCTGATAGTAATATTCATGCAAAATTTGAAGTAAATCCATGCAGTACTTTTTGAGTTTACCCCGGACATACATACAGACAAACAGACAAAAATTCTAAAAACTACATTTTTGGCTTCGATATCGATTGTAGATCAAGCCCCAAGTATTCTTTTAAAAAATATTCAATGTACAGTTTTGACTTTTCTACGATTTTATTATATGTATATAGAAGATAGATTATCACTGAGAATACCTTTACAAAATTGCTGTCTATTTTAGTTATTATTGAGTAAACCACAGCAAAACCAGCCGACATTGTGATTAATGGTCTAGACATTGACCTTCAGATGAAATACAATTGTTATTTGTCAGGGTCTAGGGATCCAGTTTCACTTTAAACAAAGAGAGATATTTGAGCCTAACGAGAGACAAATTGTTTTAAGACACGTTCTACATACTCTGTTTATTCATTACTTCCAAAGAAAACATTATTTTGTTTCTACTCTACAGAGTGCTAAGTGTGAGTTTTTCTTTTCGCAATCGGTCGTGAGCGCGTTTCGAGTTTACTAGGAATTTGTATGAGATTTGTACAGCGCCACCTAGTGGTAAACGGGTTTCTCACGTTTACCACTAGGTGGCGCTGTACAAATCACATACAAATTCCTAGTAAACAAACGCACTCACGATCGAATGCGAAAAGAAAAACTCACACTTAGCACTCAGTTAAATTTAAGTTTGGTCTATACCAGACTCAAATCTTTTATTATTTGTACCGAATTTTGCACAAGTTTTTTTTAAATTTCACGTTTTTTATGGAATAGGGGGCAAATAAGCATGAGGGTCACTGGACGGTAAGCGATCACAGCCCCCCATGAACAGGTGCAGCACCGAAAGTCGTGTAGTCTTTAAGGAATGTGTATGCCTTGTCTTGAAGGCTCCTAAGTTGTATCGGTTCGTAGTTTGTTCGACAAGTTGAATATCGTCTAAAATGGAGATACTGCTCTTAAAATTATGTGCGATAGTTCATTGGATCCGGAATGACGCCTAAAACAATGTGGTAAAAGCGTGTATCAGCACATAAAAAAATCGGATATGTGATTGAATCGAAACTTGGCATACTGATGTTAATTTGTTGATAATACAATATTATAGATTTTTTTTACTGTCGATAGGGAAGCGCTTGACCACGATCTCGCCTGATAGTAATGGTAAGCAAGAATGTCGAATTGGATATATAATACAATGGAGCCTTGACGTAGGGATTTCAACTGGCCTGCAGGGTCAAACGCTTTATTGATTGTTTTATTTTAAATTTTGTTCAATTTATGTCCTGTTATTCGAGACGTAATTGCATCAATACCTATGAGAAAAAAGTACCGCGACGAAACATAATTACAAATTTTTCTACTCTGTAAACCGGTAACGAAATATTTATGATGCTGATTATTTATCGAAACCTCAAAATCATGTCATGAACTGTTAACACCGGTAAAGATTATCACATAAATTCCATGGCTTATCTGAATTTAAACATTTTTTTTATCTTCGCGCTATTAACATTGATTTTTTTTTTAAATCGAGTTGTTATTGATTTCACCCCGATCTCCAAAAATAAAGTTTTCATCAGATCTTGACGTTTCTATGTCCTAGAAAAGTATTCTGGCTGAGCATTTTTACACAATCACAGATTTTGATCCAATTAACGGTTTTTGACGCAGTTTTTAAAGGAGAAAAGCTGATAAGATTTTTAAGTCAATCGTTTTATTAGCCTGAAAATTATTTCAAAAATATTAAATAAGTTTGCTAAAAGCAACGTAATTTTAATATTTTTAAAAGCGGTAACTCTTGAAAATTAGATTCAATATTGATTTTCGAAACGGCATTTGACGTAGTTTTCTAGTACCTAAATATTGAAAAATATCAAGAAATGATTGGTGGAAAAATTTGGAGGTTATGTCGGAAAAAACTTTTTTCACAATTCTTCGTCAACGGTTACTCTCTTACGGTTACAAATTGATCGGTCCAGCCATTCAAAAGTTGCGAGACGTTTACATACACACATATACATAAACACATACATATATACATACATTCAGATACACTGTCGTTATCGTGGAAATAGTCGGAAAAGGTTCCTCAAAACGTGGAGATCTGGTGAAAACTCGATTTTCGAAAATCGGGACAAAATTAGTAACTTTCTTATCTACATACGTAGCGGGAAGTTAAAAAAAACTGTCACTCCGGAAGTGCTGAAAGAAATGAAAACTTATATATACGTGTGTGTGTGTTTTGAATCGCCAAGAAATATTTTATTGTGCAGGAAATACTTTTAAATCGTACTTTTAAGTGTTTTTTAATCATTATTATAAACTACTACTAAAAATATATAATACAATTTTAGTGTTCAATTCTGCCAGCACTCCCGGAGCGCCAGTTTTTTGCCTTGTGTGATGTAATTTTTGACTCTGCATAATAAACTTTCTTTTTTTGCATTTTATATGACACTAGCTGGTACCATATGTACATTGCTACGCCTCCAACTAAAATATATTTTGAAAATTGTTCTCAACCAACACAGAAACCTTCGTGGGCTTCATGCAAAATAACTTTGATAAAGATCATCACAATATAATCAAACACATAAAAACTATTTATTTTAATTCTTCCGTTTGTCAAAAATAAAACAAAGTATTAACTATATGACAGAAAAAAATCTTTGCTTATTTTTAAAGTACAAAACGTTATTATTATTATATGTATAGTTTAGGAAGTTTATGGTTTTTATTTTCATAACATTAGATAGCGAACAAGCAGATGGCTTTCCTAATGGAAAGAGATACCATCATCTATAGGCACCAAAGATGTTAATGGTGCGTTGCTATCTATTTGGCGAGGTGGCAATGCTACATGAATAAATCTACCGGCTACTTTACCCTCCAAATTGGAACACGAAAACAGTGAAAGCTCAAAAGTTTACATTAAAGACCCTATTTTGTATTACAGCTTTCAGCGCTATTTCACCGTTTTGTTCGCTCTTTTACTGTTACCGGTGATGATCTGATAAAACACAAGAGCGTACAACAAAATAATTCAACGAACGTTAAATAGTAACTGATTTGACTCTACTGACAGGAAAATATTTAAATACAGGAATCAGATATTATTTTCTAATTTTGAAACCATTTTCATTAAATTGTATCAAATTTATCGTTATTATCGTAATCTCCGCTAATTAATACGTAATTACTAAATATCAGGGTTTCGGGTATTTAATTATCGTTCAGAAAATTTACCTGTAACATAAATACCAAAAGGCTTAAGTGTCTTAATAATATTCTAATAAGCTTTTGTGATATTTCTGCACGTTATTTGAAGAAAATCATAATATTTAAAATGTCATGTTTTCAAAACTAGCTAACTAGAGCAACTTTCTCTGTCAGGAAATTAACATGTCCTCGATATTATTTTTTCACATAAATTTCATCCCCTATTTCAGTGTTATAGGGGTAGATTATTTTAATCAAATCATCATCATCATCAGAATCATCGAATCGAATCGAATCTCTATGCGAAATTTTATCAAAATTGGTTCAGTGGTTTATCAGTGAAATCGTAACTGACAGACAGATAGACAAACAGACAGACTTTAGCATTAATAATATTGCTAGTATATATTTAGATGTTGTTGTCTGTGTTTTCATCAAATCTATTAATGTGATAATATTGTCCCAAGACAAATATTCGTATATTGCATATTTGATGCATCACGCAATTGCTGGATTTTAATGATTTACGCGTTATTTTGCGGAAATCCCTAATAGGAGAAATTTATTAAATTTTCATTCAAATCACGTTTCACTTCGCAACCGAAGGCATCGTCAGGAGAAACTAACACGACCTGATGCTACTCGATTGTTAGGCGCATAATACATTGCTTAATTTATGTATTTCCTTAAGTATTTTCTTGGAAAAGTCCTGTAGAGTATTACAAAAAATCAATTAATTATATAAAATTAAGGTAATCTTCAAAAAAATAAAAAAACCCACATAAATTTCCAGCGGGTTTTATCTCAGAATCTTGGTCCAAAATCATGGTTTCGATGTTTGGACCGTCCCGACATGCTATATATTTCAATGTACCAGTAATGTATTTTGTACTTTTTGTCGTCGGCACTTGGTGAAACCACATTTTTATTTTTGGTAATATACTTGTACTGTTTCACAAACCACTTTCTTTTTAATATATCTGTAATATATAATACATTTTTATAATGGCAAGTGAGCCACCTAATGGGCAGTGGTCACCACTGGCCATGGATATTTGCAACACTAAAATGTTAGTCACCAATGCGATGCCGGCTTTTAAGAATTTATTGACCCTCCTCTTAAAAATTCCATTGTCAAAGCAACTCGGAAAAAACCTGTGAGGTAAGCCATTTCGGAGTTTGACTGTCTGCATAAAGAAGGTTCAAGCTAATTGAAAATTCCTTGATGACCAATCATCAACATGATGTGGCTGAAATCTCTTACTACGGCGTGTAGGGCGATGGCGGAACTTGGATGTCGGCACTAAATTAGTAGCTAGTCAGATCACTCTCCTTTATAGTCAATAGAACACACAAAGAGATCAAATGGCCGCAATTCTGATCCGGTAGTAGAGAGTAGATTTAAAAACTGTTGACGCATCGAAATAAATTGTAAAAAGACTAATTGAATAAAGTACGTCTGATTTTGGAATATTTCTCTGGAGACTGAGTGACTCAACATTACTTGTAAGAGTAGGTGTGTCAACTAGGCATACTGTTCTTCGTTCAATTTTATCAAATTGGAGGGTTTAATGCTGAGGTGCTCCGGCCCAAAGGTGCGAGCAATACTCCATGTGTGCCGAATTTGCGCTTTATAAAGCATAAGTATACGGTCAGACGGGAAGTATCGTCTAGCACGATTTAATACTCTTATCGTTAGTTTCTTTGAAGTTAAGTTAGCCTTAGCCTCCAAATAATTACGCATTACAGGGCGAAACTGGTAGACGATATTTATTAAATTAAAAGTTGTTTGTAAAACATTAAAGTGTATTAACAAAAAGTAATAGTAATATTTTCAAACGCAGTATTACAAGCACATAATCTATATTAATATTAAAAATGCGAAAGTTTGGATGTTTGGATAGATGGATGGATGTTTGTTACCCAATCACGCAAAAAGTCCAGAACGTACTTGAATAAAATTTGGCACAGTGGTAGATAATGAGCTGAAATAGCAAATAGACTATGACTATATATAATTATCCCGAAAAAACTAGATGATCCCGCGGGATTCACCAAAAACCGTTATATACAGCTGGCTGCATGCTGCAGCTAGTTTCTTATAGAAAGTTAGATCGAGCTACCGATGATATTTCAAGCGATATTTACTGGAAAAATCTGTATCGATGTTTTTAAATAAAAATGGAGCATGTTTTAAGGGTTAAAATAATAAGGGTTATTTTAAATGATAAAGTTCAGCTACACACGCTGCTAAAAATGTAAAAAACGAAATGTTGATAGTTGGAATTACAATTTGTTTCCATTATTTTGAATCCTATCTCGCTCTCATAAGGTTCAAAAACGTTGTACACGTACACTGACTTTATTTGTAATTTAAAATTGTACATGAAGCAATTTAAATCTTACGGTGATAATATAAAGATCAATTTACAGTGTAATATACCTCTCGTTGAGCGTCACAATAATTATGACAAGTGACGGTAGCACAAACTTTTGCGAAGCTAAAAGTCAAGTTAGTGCACTTTCCGCGAGTGATTCGTTTTGCTCGTTTGAAATTGCTTCAACCGTGTCATTTGGCACTCACACAAGATGGCGACTGAAATGAAAGATAATAGCTTTGAATTGTGATTTGGAAAACTTTCATAACTACTTTTTGAATCTACATGCATTTCATCTGGAGGAACTTTATACATTTAGCACTGCAGATATTATTTATGGACCTCAATAAAACTGATAAACTTACAGTTCCATTGTTATTATTGAAATCTCAAACCTTTTGATGTGTTATAAATAGCAAAATATTAATATAACAAACGGTGTTATGAGAAACATTGGATAACGCAGAAAAAAATATGAATAAATTATTTCAGACATTGATAAAGTTGTCAATAGTAAAGTCACGCTCAGTCCTCGTTAGCCCCCCACGAGTTGCGTGGCAGGAAATTAGATCCTCATCGTCTAATATATAAAAGTCGATGCATGTTCCCTAAACATTCTAAAATCCCTTGGGTAATTTGAAATAAATTTCTTAGGAAATACTTAGCTTATTCTTAGAGGTCATAATTATACAACAACAAAATATAAATTTATTTTAGAAGTTTTAAAACTTGATCTGTAATTTTGTAGAAATATATATTTATATGTTTTTTGCACACAATTTATTTGGCAAAACAGGCTAAAAGTGCTCTACTTATAAAAAACATTAATCTACCCGTGTTGATTCCGGGCTCATTTGAAGAATATGCCAACAGCCGTACCGCCAGGCAGATCGTAAAAGATGACCGATTGGTAATACCAGTCACTACTATCGTGGCTACTAGGTGGTAGAGTTCAGCCTTGTCTCATCCGGGTCTAGTACCACCGCCTTAGCTATTCCTACCGCAATAGCGTCAATGCTTTTCATTGTCGTGTTCTGGTTTGGAGGGTAAGGTAGCCGGTAAACTTATGTGTCATTAGACCTCGCCACTAGATAACAACTCACCATTAACATTTTTGGTGTCTATAGGCTTGTTTGCTATCTTATGATATTAAAAAAAAATATCTTAAGTAACCCTGATCTATGCAAAATAATTAAATTTGAAGTTCGATGAAATTCATATTTATAAGAGGAAAAATTGCAGCTTCAGATCCTGTCAAGTCGAAATTTTTAAGTTTTCTCAGGCACAGTATAAGTTTTTTAAGTTTTCCCAAGCACGGTATAAGTGTTAAAACACTTTAATTGTCACTAGTTTTTTAACGTATTTTCAGATACTTTCATATTGTGTTACATTATTACTCTAATATAAGTAGGTATTTCAACACATTTTAAAGCAAGAGTTAAATAATTAAAATGCCCCAGCCCCAGTGACGTGTTAACTAATCAGAAAACATCACAAAGTTATATTAACAAAATACTTGTAGGTACCTAATGAATTCCAACTCTTGAAGCGCGCTGAGCCACCGGCCGATCATTGGTACAAAATAGATTCTAAACATTGATATATTGGAGCTCGGCAAAACAAAATGTCGGCTGGTTGACGAGGGTAAAGGGCGGGATACCTATTAAAAGTTAGATTAGTGACAAATTTGAAATGGATTTTGAACAATATCGGACGATGTACCTAATACTATCGTTAAATCTTTTCTGTCCCTCGGCATGCGTATTCAAATGTTACACACATTAATTAAGAATACGTGTATTTTGGCTTTCATTTTTGATTCACCTTAGCGTCATGATATTAAGCACTGAGTACACTCATATAATTATTTCATAAGGCAAACCAATTTTTATTTAGCTCGATAATGTATGAGAATTAAGGTTTTTAAATTATCATTAAAAACAGACAAACATAATGCACGTGTAGCTTATTTTGTACTTTGATTTTTGAAATTGAATTTGATTTTTAAGTACTTACTAAAATATTGTAGAAGGTTGAAAAATTATTAAAAAAATGTCAAAGTTATGTCGAAAAAACACTTTTTTAAAAATTTTTCGTCAACGATAACTCTCGAACGGATAAACTGATTTTGATGCAATTTATGCTTTGGACGCAATTTTTTAAGGAATAAAGCTGATTAAGTTTTGTACTCGACTGGTACATTATCTTGGAAGTTATATAAAAAAAATACTTTTTCGCCAATACTTTATTTTTGAGGTTCTTTCAAAATTTCTCAAAATCTGAAGCTGAATCGGTCCAAATTTTTTTGAACAGATTCAGGAAGACTAAGTTGAGTAAAATCCAATCGAATATCATCAACTGCGTTTCGATCGGTCCAGCTCTTCAAAAGTTATGAGATGTATACATACACACACATACATACATACAGACATACTGACGTTATCGTGAAAATAGTCAAAAAAGGTTCCTAGGACCTCCAAAATTGGAAATCGGGGCAAAATCAGTAACTTTCTTATCTATATACGTAGCGGGAAGTTAAAAATAAGAAAACTGTAAATTTTACTTAAGTACATCACAAAAAATACAAACTTATACGGAACTCTCAGTATGCGAGTCCAACTCGCAATTGATCGATTTTTTAACCCCCGACGCAAAAAGAGGGTGTTGTAAGTTTAACCATTGTGTGGGTCTGAGGCAAAGTAGACATCAAACGGTTGCGGTTTGTTTTAACTTGAAAGTTTTTTGGCGGAGATTTTTAGACATATTTTTACTGGACTATATTAAACTATTTAACCTTAGCTTGTCTATTGGGAGTTACCTAGCCGGAGAGCAAATGATCGATTTTTCTGAAATAGCTAATTTAAATGATGATTAAAAGACAAATGATAACTTACGAACAACATCGTGGATCGAAGAATTTAGACAATAACCTGCGGAGACGTCGCGGCAGGGATCCTATTGTCATTACCAAGCAGCAACTGATAGATACTGGGTGTTTTATTGTCTGGTGAAGGCTATAATGAAAATTATAATTAGATAGAAATATTATCACGCTGCTATCCTTACAGGTTAGGCGGTGAAAAATGAAGTTCAACATATTCGCATGTCACATATTTTGTTATCATACAATATTTTATACCAAAACACTTGTACTGTGTTTTTTATATAAAAATTGCACGAAAATGGAGTTTTATTAAATGCCGATGACAAAGACTGTAGAATATATATTTTGTTATGTTTTTCAGCTAACTAAATATATTGTTCCCACTCTTATCAGTGGCGTTGGTACCAAGCCCGGGCGATACAATGCAGACCTCTACCACCCAGTACTCACGACGGTAGTAACTTGTATCGTTCATTTCTTTCGAACTATTATAACAGGTAAGGCGGTGGTATCACATCCGGGCGAGACAATGCAGAACTCCGCTATCTGATATAATTTATACTTTCCATCGTCGGCACTTGGTGAAACTGCATCATATTGATTATATAATATAAGCACTTGTACTGTTTCACAAATGTAATTTAATCACTTTTAAACTTACAGCCAACCGGTTTCGCCTATTAAAGCATCATCAGGGCTTTCACATTAACATTTTTACATTATACTATTGTAAAACTTAAATATTATACATACACAAAGACTTTAATAACTAAAATGCGAGTACATAAGGTAATAATATGTTTATTATACTTTGTGAAGAATCATCGCTTGTGTGCATTTCTAAATTTTAAAAAATATTATTTTCCACTGAAAATAAAACCCTGTGTTTTTGGTACAGTCGGTTAAAAACGTACGATATTTTATCGATAAAATAATATTGCAAATGGTTATATCGTAGCAAGATCGTTATAATACCGCCCTAATATCGCTTGGACCGGTACAATCTTCCCTAATGTTGGTTTAAAAGCGTCGGGAGGCGTGTAGAACGTAACAGCTATTGTGTCGGCTTTTAGATAGCCTATTCTGTTCTGAACGCCTCTGAGTAAGGCACAGTGGAGACGAAATAGTTTGATTCGTACGATATACTGCTATTACTTGCGGGAAATTGGACACACTGAAATTGGAAATTCATTTTTCATATCGCAGACCCTTCCTTAGGATTGGCATTGTAATCTCTTTACTTCTGTTCCTCTTATCGGTCACAATCAATGGTTATAGCTTTGCGTTTGTATATTATACTCACAAAATTAAAATTTTTGTGGCATATTAATCCCTGATGTATATTGGGCCCTTTATGAAAAACTAGATTTTTCCTGCAACTTCACGTGTAAGTTAATTAGTTAGAACAACACCATCTAGTTGAACTGTGTGGAAACTTTAAGATAATGAAACCGTTCTGGGTCTAAAGGCATGAAATTTTGCATAAAGATTTGCCCTTCCCCTTTTATCCCTTTAAAGGATATTTTTTGGACAGTTGTAAAACACTTAATGTCTAAATTTGATAAAGAGTATTATTACCAAGTTTTGTGTAATTAATAAATAATAAATAAATAAGTACTACACAAATTTATCTAATCCCAAAGTATGCAAATTCGCTTGCAATATGGGTGTCAGTCAACTACATAATAATACAATACTCAAATGTATTAATTAAACACCCAAATTTAGAAATACAAACATTTATGCTCATCACATAAACGTTTGTCCCTGTTAGGAATCGAACCCGAGCCCCATTAGTGGGTATTTTATTATATTTTTGTCGTTTATTATATTCTAGTCATATTTTTTAAAAACTTTTCCCCTTTTTGCTTTCCTAAGGTTTATTTTCTAAAATTCCTTTTATTCGTACACGCATACCTACAGCTTGTAAAACCGCTGAGTCTAAAGGCATGAAATTTTAAAGGAGGTTCTCTCCAAACTCAGCGATTTTAGCTGTGCGTTGGTCGATCAATCAGACAGCCAATTTTGCTTTATCCGTTAGATATAATAAGTTTTTCGTGAATTCATCTACTTGTGTGCCAAATTTCATCCAAATCCGTTCAGTAGTTTTGGCGTGGTTGAGAAACAGACATCCGTCCATCCAAACATCTAAACTTTTGCATTTATAATATTAATATAAATCGATTCATTTACATTTTATTTATCAATAAGTTATACTATCAAAGTATTATGATACATTAACTTTTAAATGTAATATATTAAAATATAACTATCAAATATAATTTATTTGAATGTTACTAATGTAATTTTTTTCAGGTTTTGTTTAAGTTTTCAGTCGATTTTTGCAATTCGCTTTTAATAATTTGACTACCACGTAATCTAGCAGTTTTTGGCCTTCATCACAGGGTTCCTAACTACATTCCTTGGTCAGCAAACAAATAAGCTGTTAATGAAGAAAAAATTAAGTTAGAGATCAGTGTCTAGTTGTAATGTGAAAATATCTTTATATCTAGGATAAGATAGTAAGAACAAGCTATAATCTAAATAGTACAGTAAAATGCGGCACCTTAATTCACTCTGCTTAACCCGCAAGCAATGGTGATAATATTTTTATTATCTTTAAAGACTTAGTAGTCTTTATAGAAGTGAAGCCATAGGGAAATGTTAGTACTTAAGCAAATACTACTAATTTGTTTGGTTGGACCGGTCCCCTCATTAACAAAGTTAACGTTTCCTTGAATACTAATTCGCAGCAGAAAGCTTTAACGTACACTTTGGAAATCTGAATAATTTATCTTTATGTCAACACCTAGCATCCATACTAATACTTTATTTGCAAAAGTCTGTCTGTCTGTTTCGCTCACACTTCTAAGCTACTGAATCGATTTTATGAAATTTGGCAAAGAGATCCGGGGCCCAACGTAGACTATTTGTCCATAAAAAATCTTCAAGGGGATGAAATTTTATATGAAAAATAACATCAAAATCAAATTGTTTCTAGGGAGAAGCTGCGCATATCAAGTATTTTATAATATGTTAAGAAATATTGTCACACTCATATCCAAACAAATAGGCAGAGACATACTAATAGTATGTCCACAATTAGCTTGGCGTATATCAAGTCTCACTCAAGTAATGTTTTCCGAAAAATAGTTCAATAATGATTAATATTATAAATGTGAATTTCATCTGCAACCAAGAACTCATTTAACTAGTAAATATACACATAATATACACAAAGCAAAGTAGAATTTCGACAAACTAATCACCGACACAACTCAGCGCAGAGAGCGTTGCCTGGCATTAAGACAGAATGGCCGCTAATTCAAACTTAGACGTGTCAATTTTTTTTTTGTTTAAAGAAGTTATTAAGTTTTTTCTCGCACAATATGAGTGTTAATACATTAAATTAAAAAAAACAGTCTTATTTAGAATGAATCACTTGACCCTAAAATTCGAACCCGGGACTTCATGAGTCTATCGCCAAGTCTTTATATATATATATATATATATATATATGTATGTATATATATATATATATATATATATATATATATATATGTATATATATATATATATATATATATATATATATATATATATATATATATATATATATATATATATATATATATATATATATATATATATATATATATATATATATATATATATATATACATCTCTTACGACCTACCTGCCAGAAGGGTAGCTGGCCTATTTTTAAAGGAGCCCTGCCCAACATGGGGAGAAAGCTTTCTTAAAAATATTTAATGGGCATATTAGTAGAATCGACTTGGCGATAGACTCATGAAGTCCCGGGTTCGAATTTTAGGGTCAAGTGATTCATTCTAAATAAGACTGTTTTTTTTAATTTAATGTATTAACACTCATATTGCATATCCGACCGAGGGAAAATCAAACATTATAAAAACCTCAAACGAAACCAAAGAGGTGTTAATGAAAGCTATTAAACCATCCGATGACGGCTTCCAAATCGTAGGTATTAAGAAAGCAGCAAACTCAGGAGTTGTGCTTAGGGTAACAAAAGAACGTTAGGTCTAAAAACTGGAATCCGTTAATGTCATAAAATCGGCAGGGTTGCGTTTAGAAATTCCAACCGGTCTTCGCACGCATATTTTGGTTAAAGTTGTTCCCCAAAACTTATCCGACGAAGCGTTTTAACGTGTTTATATAGGCAAAATATTAAAGATGAAATAAATATCTCAGAAGATTAATTTTCAAGTCTATTAAAATAGTAGGGCATCGTAATTTCGATCAATTTAACCGTAAGTGGATAAGTGTCGAACTAGGGCCGGCAATTCGTAAAAGGTTGAACTTCAGGTAGCTTGTGGGTCTACTGTCTGCACATAATCAACAGTGATGTTTTAGAGACTAAAATGATATTTTTTTTTAACATCTCATGAATTTTTTACCGATTCCCTATAAATCAATTAGATTGACTTAGTATTTTAAAAAAATCCATGCTGATTTGTATACGATGGTAAAACACACACAAGATAATATTATAAAGTATTTTGTGGACATGTGGCGTAGATATCGTTTAAAACTGTTACCTTATTTGTTTAATTTCTGTTGCTTTTTGTATTTACGTAGTGTTTTAATCGCAACGAATATAAAACCCATGCAGATTTTTAACAGAAGAAACATATTGCATTTCGTAAGCTGCACTATGTTTGTCAATATTATTTACAGGGTACCAGTAACCAGGGTAGGTTTGGAAGTACTTACATTGTCATATTACTTACTACTGTCACACACGGCAACCTCTAAGACATTTAAAATCAAAATTCTTTAAGTTCTATGTATCAACAGAGAAAGCCTTCGTTTATCAATGCTCAGAAATAGATGCTGTATTTTATTACATATTTCTCATTTCAATATGTAATAAAATACAGCATATATTTCTTAATAAAAACAAGTCAGATATTGTGATGTATGAGAGGTTGCCAACGTTCTTTAAGTACTTATTTTTTACATAACCTTTTTATACATACATACATACATACACACACACATATTTCTAGCTAAAAAACAGATTGCTATTCGTATAGAAAGAGAACCCATCGCCTATAGACACCAAAAGTGCTAATGGTGTGGCGAGACAACAATGCCATATACATAAGTCTACCGCCTAATTTACCCTCCAATGTGGAGCACAACAATGGCAAGCATTGACGCTAATGTGGCAGAAATAGGTAAGGCGGTGGTACCAAATACCCGGACGAGTCGTTGCGAAACTCTACCACCTAGTAGTCATTATGGTAATAACATGTATAGAATAGAATAGAATAGAATAGAATAGAATAAGCTTTTATTCAAAATAAGTATTCCTATGATACAGTTTTTGAACGTCAATCTTAAAAAGAAGACGTAATACAAGTATACATAAAAGCTTAGTTAACTATCAGTCATAGAACAATTATTAATAAATATTACAATAGTACAATTATTAATAAAGTTTTTCTTTTAACAAAAGATAGCAAACAAGCAGATAGGTCTCCTGATGGAAAGAGTCAACCATCGCCTATAGACACCAAAGATGTTAATGGTGCGTTGCTATCTTGTGGCGAGGTCTAATGCCACATGTGTGTTTACCGGCTACCTTACTCTCCAAACCGGATCACGACAGCGACAAGCACTGACGCTATTGCGGCAGGAATACGTAAGGCGGTGGTACCAGACCCGGGCGAGACAGTGCAGAATTCTACCACCTAGTAGTTTTGCGTGATTGATTAACAAACATCCATCCACCAAACATCCAAACTCTCGCATTTATAATATTAAATAATATATGCTCATCACACAAAATTTATGTTTAATGTTTGTAACTACTGGGAATTATGCGTAGTCGGTTTCGCTAACCATTTGACCAACGGGGGAAATAACAAAAAATAGCACATTAAAGGTTTTATAGAAGCATCCCTTTATTGAAAAATTGTTTTCACAAACCCACAACATTTTCTAAAGGTCTATCCACTGACATTCCACAACAACGAGTACTCGAGAAAAAAATACATTTTCACTTACCTGTAGTGGAAGTAACCTTAAAAAATACATTTTTAGGATTTTATTTTATCATCATATTCCACGTGCCTATTTGGCACTCAGGACTCCTTGTTTCGCTTATTTGAGCCTGGTGTTGTGGGTGGCGGCCCCTATCTCATCCCCCTCTACATATACCCCCTTTCTGAACGGCGGAAGAAAACTGGACATATACTATATACATATACGTGTATATATATATATATATATATATATATATATATATATATATATATATATATATATATATATATATATATATATATATATATATATATATATATATATATATATATATATATATATATATATATATATATATATATATATATATATACCCAAACCTAGAACTACAAAGGGCAACCACTCGACCAACCAACGGACGGACGACCAACATAAATAAACCCACCTCCAAAATAATTTTATATCGCGGAGTGAGTACTGTAATAAATGAAATACGCAAAGTAATAAACGCTCATGTCCATTAGCTTAAGTAAGAGTAATCGAGATTTTTATTCTATTTGAGAGTAAATGACTTGTACAAAGAGATGAAATCCAAGTGAAAAGAAATGGTGCGATTCACAGTGCCGGCATTTAATTAATAATTTGGAACGAAATGTCGAGGAAACGGGATAAGATTTGATCTCATTTAACAGATATATACTTATGCTTTAGAATGAAGTTTAGATGTGTTTCACACTAGACATATATTTTTAGAATTAACACATGCAATTAACAATTTATTCCTAATAGGTACGTGAAGGAAAACCTTTGAATCCTTTTTAAAGACAAACGCGTGAACGGTTGAGTATGAAAGGAGAATGATGAGGGGCCTCAAAGTTGGCCTCAAATGTATGTTGATAGATGGTTATCGTATTGTAATCCATTATTAATTTCTTCTGAAATGTAAATTGTTTTACTGACAATTCCTATAATTCTAAAATTCAAGAAAATCCTTTAAAGATTATAATAATTAGAATTTCCAATTATTACATTCTATTTTAAGCCATTCGCGTCACAATATATCGTCAGCATAGATATAATACGTTTTTTATCACTCATCGTGAAGATGATTTGATTTTGACCACTTAAAAGTTTAAAGATTACCAATGTTTGCTTACAGCAAAATATTTGTTACTCGGTCACATATTGAGCAGATGACATTTGTATGTTTTTGTTATGATTCTATGGTAGCTTGTTTATACAACCTTCTGTGTTGTAAGTTTCGACTATAGTAATATATACTTTCATTTTTGTTGCATTTTATACAACAATTTATTTAAAATTTTACGTGTTACCTATCCGACATTTTTATAATTTTTTTGGTTCATCATAAAAAAGAAACCAGGAAAGGAAGGCAGGCTTTTATGGCAGGAAATTATAAATTTCAAAATCAGTGATAAGGAAAATACAACAAAACATTAATTTATAGATTTAAGTGTTCATTGGCGGACATCCATAACTGAAATATTAATATTACCTAGCGCTCGCTTGTGGACGAAATTCGATCATAGGCTAAACAATAAAATCTCTTCTAATTTTGACAACTGACTTTAGCCGTAAAGAAAATAGTATACGTGTGTGTATATCACATGAATGTAATGCGTAATGTCTATTTTTATGAATTAAATATATTTTTAATGCTTATAATTGAAAAATGTAATCTGCAATGTAAACTTTAACTGTGCTAAATTTCATACTCCACCGTTCACGCAAATGTCTTAAAAAGGGGTCAAAGTTTTGAAAATTTAAGCCGACTTTGAATATCAACTCTACTCATATCGCAAAAACTACTAAAGTCATACTATTCCCTAAAATCGGAATGTATCTAATTTTTATAAAAAAAACTATCTCGATATTTCATATAGTTACTGAGAAATTCGTGGATTAACATATAAATGTAAAAATACATTTACAAAATTTAGTACACGTACTTGGTCCCTTAAATAAATCATCATATTCAAATATTACTTATCCAATTCCAACAATACTACATACATACGTGTTATGCTGATAACCCCCGTAACAGAAATATCGTGGTAAAAAATATAAATTTGAATTTACTGCAAAATCGCTCTGACTGTCATGGCGTATTGAATAATTGTATTACGCCATGATCATATACATTAAAAATGTTGTAAAGAAAATGGCGGACTACCACTGGGTGACGTAATGCTTCCAGACTTTCGTTTGCTGTCACATGACTTAATGTCTATTTTTATCAAATTCACATCCTAAAAATTAGTTTTATCTTTTATAATATATGTTTTAGTTTTTTGTTATATCTCTATCACTAGCAAAAAGCAGAGTTTTCTAAGGGCTCGCCAAGTTATACTACCTAGTAATATTGTTAGGAAAGTATTTTTATGAGAATTACATCTTTTAATGTATGAACTTTAATTTATAATTATCTAACCTAAAAAACAGCGTATTTTCACCCAAACATTATATTCGCATCAACAGCGTCGTCAGGCTTTGGTCTGCACCCTATGGCAGGAAAATAAAACCAAAATAAAAAACATGTTTCTAAGACTACATTTTTAGTACATACAAGAAAAATTCTTTAATTTTCTTTTTTGATTTATTAAAAACACGATTTTTATAATTATCAATGTTATCTACACAGAATCAATATATAGTTTATCTTCATATTTTACACAATATTTTCTGGTCTACCTATAATATAGTACGGTCTACCTATAATATGTAGCAACTCAAGATCCATCTCGCGTCACCACTTCACTCTAAAAGTCTAATATTGATAGAAATAAATTTTTATTTATGGTAACTTTCTTGTAAAAGTGTTTTTAATTTGAAATTTGGCACAGTAAAAGAGTTCTCAAGGAAAAATGGGTATTAAAAGTGAAAGTTGATCTTATAAAGAAAAACACATTTTTAACAATTTTACTAGGTGGTAGAGTTCTGCATTGTCTCGCCCGCGTCTGGTACCACCGCCTTACCTATTCCTGCCGCAATAGCGTCAGTGCTTCTCGCTGTCGTGTTCCGGTTTGGAGGGTAAGGTAGCCGGTAAACTTATGCATGTGGCATTAGACCTCGCCACAAGATAGCAACGCACCATTAACATCTTTGGTGTCTATTGGCGATGGTTGACTCTTTCCATCAGGAGACCCATCTGCTTGTTTGCTATCTTATGATCGAAAATTGGGAAGTTCCTGGTTTCACATCCATTTTCAAAACCAAAAAATGTTTTATTTAATTAACCTTCAAAATTGAAGCTTAACTTATTGAAAATAAGTGACACAGGCATAGCCAGCGATTTCGCGAATCTTACAACAAATATATTTTTAATTTTGCTTTTTATTGTGTACACGTACAGCAACATCCGATTTTTTTCAATTGGTTAAATTAGAAATAGTGTAAAAAAACAATAGTTATCCATTTATACAAAAATAATTATACATTATTGTATTTATGTATAATGTGTAAGGGACGTCCTATCGAAAAATGAATATAAAAAACATGCAATTGTTACTTCATTATGGTGGAAACTTCAACCAAAATAAAATAAAATAAATAAATTTATTTTACTTTGGTTGAAGGGTGGGAAATTCAAAATTTGCAAGCCCTGTATAGTATTACAATAAAGGAAATCATACAAAATTAAGGTAAAAATCGTGAAAAAAATCAAAATTTTCCCGTACAAATTTCCAACGGTTTCATCTCAGAATAAAGGTCCAAAGCTATGGTATCGATTTTCGGTAGACCGTCCATGACATACTATACATAAATACAATAATGTATAATTATTTTTGTATAAATGGATTACTATTATTTTTTTGTAAAGAGATATAGTATCATCAGGGCTTTTAATTTATTAAATTAAACATATATCATATGTTTAACATAACATATTCTACACTTTTTACCATCGGCACTTGGTGCATATGTTAACATAACATAATGTTTAACATATCACATGAGTAAAGATTCGTTATTTGATTTTATACAACATTCACATTAGAACAATAATGTTTTAATTGTATCTACAGATGGATAGAGTATAATTAAAGCTCTTTAACAGAATAAAAATATTACACGAAGAAAATATTACATCACTGTCTTTGTATATGTTTTAATTGATTAGATAAAAGCTTGACAATCTATTTTTATATTTGTTACTCAATCGCGTAAAAACTAATAAACGGACTTCAAGGAAATTTATCACACAGGTAGATGATAATCTGGAATAGTACATAGGCTACTTTTTACACCGGAAAAATGAGTTACTCCTGCGGGATTTACCAAAAAAAATTATAATGCAGCAGGCTGCATGTATTGTTTGGATGTTTGTGTATTCAATCACGCAAAAACTACTGAATGGATTTGAATGAAATTATGTTAATAATAATCTGATATAGTTCATAGGTTACTTTTATCCCGAAAAATTAGTTTGTTCCCGCAGGATTCAACAAAATACGGCACAGCTAGTACTCTAATAAGTAAAACAGGTTGTCAATAAAACAAATATACTGTATTTTTGATACGGCACAAGACTATATTTTAAGGAAATTTATAAAATAAATTTGAAGCTGCCATATTATTTTTATAATTACAGTTTAGAAATGAATTGCGTGTAACATTGTTTTCGCCGCACAATTTCATGCAATTTAACAATAATGGTTGCTGTTAAAATTTTTAATAAAACTTGGTACCGTTTGTCAGCCGCGAACGGGCGGCGAAATTGTTTGTTTACAAGTAACAAGCAATCCTCTTTACGACTGAGTTCCGTTTTATTATCAAAGTTTAGTAATTTTATCGCATTATGCGTATAATATTACGGGTGGAAGGTTTTGGTATTTTTCCTTTCTGAACGTAACGGTGAATCCTGTTACAAGGTTTTTATGTTTCAATACGTATAAGGGTATGAGAAGAAATAACATTTTTTTATTTCTATACTAATATTATAAGATTCAAGTTTTAATATCTGGATAAGGTAAAAATGTAATAAAGTTTTTTGTTAAATATTTTAAATTTAAAAATTGAGACTGTTATCCAAACATAGATTAATAATATATGTTTTGTTGTCAGTCTCAATTACCGTAGATACGAACGGCATTGCGGAAGAATACGATGATGATGATGATGGAAGAAAACGCAACACACGTCGGATGCCGAAAAAGTTAGTGAAGCGTGTTGAATTGAAATGCTAATTAATACGCTTTTCAAATCTACTTATAAAGTTTATTAAAGTCGAAAAACTGTTTGACATGAAAGGATCATATAAGTAAGTCTATGAAATTATAAAAAAATAATAATAAAATTATTCCGTTCAATAAAATGCTTTGTTGAAATCTTCGCATTTACCCTTCAATTGTCCTAAAATTTCGCGAATATTTGAAACTGAATGGAATAGATGAAATTAATTAAATTTGCTATTATCCGCAAACTGTTCTATGTATCCTTCGTGATGGTACCAAAAAGAAAGACGTTGGTTTAATAAATGGATAAGACTCACCGATGGTCCGGACAAAAAAAAGACCCCACCGGCACAATTATCCACCCACATCCACCACACTTTACACCTACGTCTCACGCCGGCACCAATCACAAAAGCACACAATTTATGCGAATGCACTCAACGCAAGTTTCTCAACTTCGAAACCCAAGCATCTTCAGGAGAATAGCAAATTTAATTAATTTCACCTGTTTAATAATAATGTATTTCCACAAAGTAACTCCTGAATCAATAATATATCTTAAACTGAATCACTGAAACTACTTTTACTTAAATCAGCCGCGGTGAAATAATGTTTACTTAAATTACTAGCTGCAGCGTGCAGCCCGCTGCATTATAAAAGCTTTTGGCGAATCCCGCGGGATCACCTAATTTTCCCAGGATAAGAAGTAGCCTATGTACTATTCCAGGTCATCATCTACCCATGCGGCAAATTTTATTCAAATCCATTGAGTAGTTTTTGCGTGATTGAGTAACAAACATCCATCCAAACATTCATCCAAACATCTAAACTTTCGCACTTATAATATTAATATAGGTGCAACGAGGTATCCATTTAAAGGGGATCCATGTATACAAAGAGGTTCGTAACAGTATGGGGAGATAAACATTTATACCAAGCCTTTTATCGTTAGACTAATGAGACGACCTCTTTATAATTTCATGAATTACATTTTACGGATCAGTGGAGATAATGCGTAAAGTTAAAGCAAACAAATTAACACTTGTACACTCAGGTAAACTGTCACTTACGTTCCGGAACTTTGGAGGGTCAAAAAGTCCAATTATTTATAAGGGTTGAAACCGGTGGAGTCCGCCGATACGGTTCGTAAATTATACAAAATTATCATGTTCCGTCGGGCGACCTGGACCTATTAATATTAATACTGCGACAAATTTTAATAATGGCGTCGATAATTAATTCCACGACAAGGTAATATATAGCTTTACAATTGGATAGGAATATTGGCTATATTTCGTATTGTTAATCCGATTTTGGTTCGTAAATGGAGGCTATTTTCAATCGACGAAGACACAGAGGTAATCAGTTTGACATGTGTGTAATATTGTTAGAATTGGATAATATTTGAGTATGATGATCTATTTCGGTATCCAAGTCAGTATACTAACTTTCGTAGGTGTATGTATGTTTGTATGTTTGTCCAAAAATTTCTTGGGAACTAAAATCTATATCTATATCGTAAAAGGCGACCGATTGGCTTTACGAGTCAGTACCATCGTGCCTACTAGGTGGTAGAGTTCTGCATTGTCTCGCCCGGGTCTAGTACCAGCGCCTTACCTATTTCTGCCGCAATAACGTCAGTGCTTGTCACTGTCGTGTTCCGGTTTGGAGCGTAAGGTAGCTGGTAAACTTATGTACGTGGCATTAGTCCTCGCCACAAGATAGCAACGCACCTCAAGGTGTTAAACCTTGTTGTGTGTCTATAGGTAATGATTGACACTTTCCATCAGGACATCCATCCAAATCCATCTGCTTATTTGCTATCTTATGATATAAAAAAAGCTTTTTGTAGTAAATCAGGTATAATCCAAGTTAGGAAGAGTCTAAGTATATTCTAAACTTTTTATCTTCGGCACTTGATAAAACTCTATTTTAACACGATATTTATTAATTAATAACACTTGTACTGTTTCACAATAAGATAATTATATTTAATTTCCAACCGGTTTCGCTTACACAAGCATCCTCAGGGTATTTACAGTTACTAACTGTAACTTTTATTGACTCTAAATACCCTGAAGATGCATGTGTAAGCGAAACCGGTTGGAAACTAAATATAATTATCTTATTTGTGAAACAGTACAAGTTTTATGAAATAATAAATATTGTGTTAAGAGTCTAAGTTTATTAAAATCGATTTAATAGTTTTTTAAATATTAATTTTAATTAAAAAACATTGAGTAAGGCAGCCATTTGAATTAGGAAATCCTTCTAGAATAATAGGAGTCCATTTAAAAAAATAAATTAAAATAATATATTTTTTCTCAAGATATCGTGTTTTTAAGCTGTATGATATTTTTATTTATGATTTTCTCATTCTACCTATTATATTATTTTTTTTTTTAATTGCAAAATTAATCTTCATTTAATCATCTATAAGTGATGTATAAATTAAGTAAGTTTTGTGTAGAAAAAGAGAAAACAATAATAATAGTTTTTCGATTGTACAGCACAGAGACTTCACATTGAGTCTTGCAAAAACCACAGTTATTTATTAGGTACCTAGAATAAATATCCAAATTCGATATCTTGTGAATAAAACATTATAAGGCCTTTTTCTAAACAGACTCGTTTTACTCTTGCAGGATTTCCTATATCAAATAGCTATCTAATTATGTGTCCTTTAATTATAATTACTGAATAAATTATTCATTACGAATTATTTTACTGCCCGATGGAATTTTTTTAAGATCGTTTTAATGATTTTCTCATTTTTTTTTACACTTAATTAATTTTTAAAATTGAAGGAGTGAATAGCTGATAACATATTATAATTTAAGGCGATTACAGCTGCGAACGACCTTGAGTTTCTAACAGGAGCAGCGCAAATATTATTTAGCGCGTGGCATGGTCCAAAGTCAAAGAGTATTTACAGTGGATACAGATACATACGTTTTAACATTTTTGTTCACCTACATGAACTTTTATCATCATGAATCGACTGAATGTTGTCAAACTCAAAACCAATAATCCACCAGTAATCGCTCATTTATCGATTACATATACATTCATTTTAGAAAAACGATAAATATCTAAAGAAAAAAAATATACCGAAATTCGACAAAAATTATATAACAATTTACGCAATAATAACAGTTACGTATCCTATTTTTTTGAAAGTGTTGTAATATACAATACATCCCATGTAGCACTTTATTTTAATACATACAATCAACAATTAATATTTAACAAAACCTTTCAAAATTTGATTTTCTAAAATGTAATCTCTTGAATAATATTTTAAAACTAACTAGCTTCTTAGTTTTTGTTTCAAAATCTCGTAATAAAAAAGAAGATATATAAATTGATTTAATGTTTTTAGAGGAAACTACTTAATAAGTTGTTTTATTTAGACTATTTGTGTGTATAAAATATTTAATATATTTAATTTATTTATTTTTGTTGCGAAGTCCTTACTACCTTCAAATAGTACCAGTTTTTATTATTTTTTTTCTTTAGAGTTTTGCTTTTTATTCGCTTGCTTGAATTATCTTCGTTGTTTATATGTTTTATTTTTTTTATTTTTGTACATTTATACAAAATATTGACAAAATACTTATCTATCTATAGCTATAATAAAAAATTCAAGCGTAAACGTAGGTGAGTACATGAATAGTCTCAAAATATTATTCAGCGTCTACTCGCAAACAAAACTTTTTATAAAGTACTAGCTTTCAGCACCTTTAATACCCTCTTTTACCTCTTTAAGAGATAAAACTCACAGCATCCTTACATGCACGTTTATTTAATTGAATTAAAGAACATGACTAATAAATTTGAAGAGATTTTGATTAAACATATTTATTTTTTTTTACAAACTTTACCACTTTTTTCATCGTTTGAAGAGATGACATTTGAAAACCTCAAACTTGTATTCATTTAATTGTATTAAAAATCATAAATACTAAGTTTTAAATAATTTCTACAATATTCTACAATAAACAATCTATTTTTTATACAAACATCAATGCTTTTTTACCCTTTAAGGAATGAAATTTAAAAAAATCCCCAAAATATGTATGATTCTTAAATTGTGTTGAAGAACGTAAGTGCCGAATTTCAAGTTATTTTGACCATAAACGTTTGATTTTTCATATAAATTGTAACACACACTTTTACTCCTTTAATGGATGAAACTTCTAACATTACAGGCATGTTTCCTCAATTTCGATTGAAGAGCATAAGTACTAAAAAATCCGAAAATTCGTACATCTTAATTGTATTAAAAATCATAAATACTAAATTAAAATAATTTAGATTTTATAGTAATGCAATAAATAAACAATTCATTTTTGATACAAACTTTAAAGTCTCTTTTTACCTCTCTATGGGCTAGAATTCAAAAAAATATTAAATTTGTATTTAATTTTTTTTCAGTTAAAGGATAATTAATTTAATTACAGCATATCATTCATTTCAACTCAAAAATGACAGAGTTTCATACAAACTTTCACCCCCTATTTCACCATCTTAGGGGATGAATTTAAAAAAAATCCTTTCTTATTCCTTGTCTATATCATAAGAACAACATCTGTAAAAAAACAGCCCTCTCGGTCCAAGCTCATTATCTACTATAAAAAAACATCCAAGCGTAAACGAAATGTTCAATTTCCAAACGGCACAACCTTACTATTGTGCCAAAAGTTCTATCTGTACTATTACTCTTTGACTCGAATATGGAGAGCGGAGCTCGCTAACATGCGACACAGCCTCCCCGTATGAACGCTACCGGGAGACTGACTTTCGACGCGAGCGCTGTCCGCGAATTAAATAATAAGGTTTTTATTGATTTAATAGCACACTATAATGATTTTGTAAAATTTTGAACTTAAATTTTATAAAACAATAAATTGTCTGTAATAAAAAGAAAAAATCATCAAAATCGTTACAGTAGTTTGGAATTTATAGGCAAATTTTTGCGTAAAATTAAGAAAGATATTCGATTTTTTTCCGTCAAAAATAACAATAAAATTTAAAAAAACGAACTTAAAATTTAAACTTAATTATATTATACGCATAATGCATATTTTTTTTAAATTATTGGACCAACCGGTTAGCAGTAGTAGGCTTTCAAAGAGGTGTCTATTTCGTAGTTTAGCATTACCTATCGCCTGAAATTTTTATAGTAATACATTTTGATAGATTCTGTTTAGTAGCAAGAGTATTCTAATAGAAGAAACAATTTCAACCGTACTCTACGGTTGCGGTAATCTTTAATGCTTCGCGTTATGACTATGAATTATGCAATAGATGATTTATTTCATTTTTTAAGTATATATTATTAAAACATTTCTAAAAGTTAATACAATGCCTGTAGATATCATTAAAATAAATTATCATAATATTATAACCAAATTCCACAAATAACTGATTTACATATTGTAATCAACTACTAATTATTATATTATTGGAGCCTCCAGGCTCTAGAAGCTCATTAAAATTTACGGAATTTTAATGGGAATGTGTTTTACATTTTAAAACAAATGATTATATTGATTTATATTACCATGACACTTAAATGATATAATGTATTACTACGGATACATTATTGCATGCAAATCCTTTGTATGTTATTGAATGGTAGGTCAAATATGAGGAATAAATGAAGGACGAAACTTTATGAGTATCGTTGCAATCGCAGTCATACTGCTATATGCTATGTGCTGGTGCTGTGCGTGTCGCTATCGTATTCTAGTTTAGAAGGTAAGGTAGCCAATAACTAATATAATTTATACTCTCCATCGTCAGTACTTGGCCCAACTCCGTCATAATTACTATTTTAAATTTTGCAATTGTAATTTGTGTGGTTTAACAACTCACAAACAATATATATTTTTAACTATAACGATAACTAATGTATGGATAAGAAAAGGCAAATTTAAACATTTTGAAAAAAAACCACAATGGTTAAAATGTAATTGAAAAATGTAAAATAATTTAAAACAACCCGGCTTCAATAATTTATTTAACGTGAGATAGTAAACGTAAAACGATTTTATAGGTACAGTCTATTTCTTTTTACGTGTCTTTTTAGGTAAACAAACTCCACTTGTTGTAAAAACACCAAAGTTTCACATCATTGATATATAAAAACCCAAGATACACAATCAGTGTCTCAAAAACGTCCTCTAAGAATGAGTGCACAATTTTAAATTGTGCACTCACTTCAAATAGAAGCCCGTCGCTCACATCACTGCCCGCGCGTCAAAAATACAGAATTGTTCTCTGATAAATTGTAAAATACAACATCATGAACGTTAAAAAAATATAAGATATTGTATTTTCGGTAAGTATAAGAGTTTATCGATTTATTTTTGTCGTTTATATTACTAAATATAGGTGGAATGTATGATTTTCATTTTGTTTGTTTTTTACGACAAAATTTCAATGGTCACTTTTTCAGTGCATTACAACCTCCTTTTAATTTAGTCGAATAATACAAATTGATCCTGTTATTATTAGTGGAGTCGATTTTTTTACATTAATAAGTTAATTTAATTTTGAATACCTTTTATAGTTGTTAACCAACTGCCAAAAGAGAAGAGGACATCAATTTGACGATTTTAAAATGTTTGATTATATTGATTGCTTATTTTGAGAACCAAGTTAGGTGATTCTTTTTATTCTATTTGTACGAATATAAAATAACATTATATAATTGTGATTATTACGATGAACTTTGGAAATATATTACGAAACTTTTAATATAACAATAATAAATCATAAGTAGCATTGAATTTTGTTCTGTTTACACGTGTTGTTGATAACGATTTCTTGAGTGGAAGGCACAGGTTGCATTAAGAATGTTTATTTTTTGATTCAATAATTTGTTTTTAATAAAATGATGTTTTTGATTGCGAATATCTTATACTATACATATTATAAATGTTAAAGTTTGTATGTTTGGATGTTTGATAATCAATCACGTAAAAAATGGCTGTACCAATTTGGATTTGGACTCGGATATAAGATAACCTGGAATAGCACATAGAATACTTTCCTAATGCAGAGATGCAGAGATCTGCAGCTAGTCTCGTATAAATTTTTAGTGACTGTTTATATGTACGAGTTGTTTTATTTGCATACTAGCTGTTACCCGCGGCTTTGCTCGCGCATATTTACTTTAAAACTTATTTAACCTTCCTTTATTTTATTAAAAATCTCAACATTGCCGGGCGGGCCGCTAGTACGTTAAAAATAATATTTACATATTCATCTTAATTATTTATATACGACATTTTTGTTATTAAAATGTAAGCAAAAAACGTAAGACCTGAACTTCCTATAACTTATATATTTTCTATACCTAATATCATAACTAATTATACCTCAAACTAAAAATACCTATTAGTAACACACCTATCGAAAAAACTAACGTAATTATAAAAGAAATTTATAATTAACAGGAAATATCTAATCTAAAATTACCTTTGGCAATAATATTATATGTACTAAACTATACTCCAAACTAAATATACGTATCTATTAGGATTTCTGTGTATGTAACACACCTATGTAACCAACTAATGTAACTATATTAAAAAAAATCTGTAAGCTGGTTGACCCCACAGGCCACCCGAATCTTCCCGCTAAATTTAAGTATTTTAATCTCAAAGAAAAAACTATGCCTATGCATAGACTATTGAATTAAAAAAGTTCAAAAATCCAAAGTTTTTTTTTAATGATAGTTATTCAGTATTTGAAGAGATGTATATTTTTTCAAAATCATCAACTAGTTTGATCTTCCGAATAACATTGAACACAATTTTTTAAGCTCTAAATAGTTTTATTGGAATTTTTTATACCAGGGTCAATAAAATTTTCAGAAGCCGACATCGCATTAGCAACTAACCTATTGTGTTTCAAATGTCTATGGGTAGTATTCGCTCGTACGTCTGCAGATACTATAACTAAACAAATGTTCGTTTACATAATACAGCAAAAAAAAACAGAAAAACTGAAATCTAATTCAAAACGAGAATTCTACGAAAAGCTAAATTTATTTCTAGGAAATTAATGCGTTTCCTTACTATGTTGTCGATACATTACATAATAAGTCTGAAAAAAACCGTGTCTGTTATCATGTAAGAATCTATGAACTTTATAACGTGGTCATAGTCACCATTGCAGTAAATTTCCTATTTCAGTATATTCTAAATCTATTAGACTATGCAAACTAAATGTATCAATATCAAGCGTCAAATACTACATGGCTATAAACCCACAGTTTGCCTATATGTGTAGGTTCTGTGTAATAGAACCAATAACCTATAACGTTTGAAATATAAATAAATTATTTTAATGGTCATTATTTGTTTTATTTGATACATAAATGTTCTACGCAAAAACAGATTTTCGACAAGATTTTTTTTATGTAAATTTTACAAACCCTTAAAATACTACCTCAATGCATAAAAATATTTATATTCGACTCCACATGTGCCTTGTCCTAACGGCTAACTTAAGTCAAAAATTTTATTGCTTTTTGTACATTGTTTTTTAAAAATGAATTTAAATCTTGCGTTTAAGGTTGCATATGCAAAAACACATTTGTGCCATAACTATAAACTTTTTAGACTGAATTAGCGACAGTTTTGAGTGTCAGTTTTGTTCGGAACTGTGTATCTTGGGTATTTTATATCAATGTTTCACATCAATCATATACATTATATTAAATATAATTAGATTATCGTATTCAATCATTGTAAACGGTTTGTTTGGCACTAAAAACTATTTCTAATATATTATTTTATCATATTTAATTTACGAAAACTTATTAAAATACAAAATTTATTTCCACAGTTGAAAAATACCACGTGAACTTGACATGTCGAATATCCGATTGTGTATGTAAATTGATAGACACGTGCATTAATGAACAAATTTGAATGACTAATTGAATGATTCCTTATCAAAGATAAATATTCCTAAACTACGACAAATGTGTTATAATAATATATAGAAAAATATACAAACTGTCTAAATGTTAAATACTGACCAAATAATAATAAAACGATTATTGATTACGTGTCTTTATTTTCTAGAAAAAAGTGATTATTGTTTTTTTTAATTGTTCTTATATTTAAATTCATCTGTCTTATAATATTAAAAAAATAATTAAATTATTCAGAATTATATACAAATCCACCATTTTGCTAGTAGTAACAATGACACGATACCAGTAAAAATGATGCAATATATATATATATATATATATATATATATATATATATATATATATATATATACATATATATATATATTTTTTTTTTGTTTGTTGAATGTTTAGATTTTGGTAAAATATAAACATTCAAATTCTATCATTTTCGTTCATCCAAAATATACCTAAGTATATAGATTTTCGAAAAATATCGAATTTTATGTTTATTGAAAACGGCTCCATTTTAATTTAAGCTTTTAAATTTAACTTTACGAACAGGATTGAACGCAGTTTTAAGTTCTCAATTTTAAGCGCTTTAACAAAACAATTGGTTAAAAAATCTCAAAGAATGTTTCGTCAACCACAACTCTCCACCGAATCAATTAATTTTGATCTAGTCTAATGTATTCGATACAAATTTTCAAAATAATAAGCTGATTAGATATTAAAATCAGTCGGGGTGTTCGTCCGAAAGCTATTAAAATCTGAAATAAGTTTATTTATTTAAACTCTTCATTACACAAAATATACAACAGGCGAACTTTATGTATATAGAAATTTTCTTACTAGTTAACCCTGTATTTGTAGAAAACTTGTGACGGGCAATACACAAGAAAAAGTACTAAGAAACAGCTGTTTATTAAGAACAACACTATTTTAATATTTGAAAAACTATAACTTTGAACAGTTTATTCTATTTTGATTTCTAAACGGCATTTGATGCGGCTTTCTGAGTACTAAAATATAGTATATAAGCTTAAAAATCAATTAGTTAAAATTTTTTTAAGTCATGTTGATAAGACTCTTTATTCAACATTTTTCTCGTGAACGATTACTCCATAACGAATCAACCGATTTAGTTTAGTTCGCGGCTATATTTTGCGCATTATTTTAAGGAACAGGTCTGCTTAGATTTTGATATGATTCCAAAGCAAAGAACAATTTTGCCATATTAAACCAAACCGGCTCAGTTTAAAAAAACGTGTCGGCCTGAGGCAAGTTCGCTTGTTCAAATCCTGTCGTCCCATTATTCTCTTTAAGTTTTTGACAATTTTTTTTCGCTTATATTATGGGTGCTAGTTAACGATAATAATCATACATATATAAATAGTGAAATATATTTAATACCCAAGCCTAGAAATATTAATACCTATGCTCACACATACACACAAGAACCTGAGAAATATCCGGTCCGGCCCGGTCCAGTAACGATGTCTGCTGTTTGCTGTTTAGGCAGAGTGAACCGATAATCTATTATTCAACCGTTCCACTACGATACTGTAGTAGAGTACTGATCCCCATCATGGTATTTTCTGGAATCCACCAATCTGTTTACGGATATCGCCTATTCTAGCGACAACGGGAATCGACAGCTTTACATTCTTGTCCAAGAAACGAGTATGGTAGTACACCACAGACACAACACAACCTCAAAAAAAGAATAATACTATTGCCAAACCTGTGGCTCGAACCTTTGAGCCCGTGATCTAAGCCGAATAAGAAATATTGTCACGAAAAATGGTTTATATTATAGTTGAAAAATGATTTTAATTACAGTATAGTGCGAACTTAAAATTTCATATTCACCTGAACTGATTATAATGGCAGGTGGCTCTTTTATAGTAAAACTAATTTAACATACAACTTACGAGAGATTAATTTTTACCTACAACCAATCTCAATTAATTTGTGTCAACTGACAATCCAAAAAAATCAATTGATCCAACATATTCTATTTATTACAATCCAAGCACAAATAAAAATGAATTGTAAAGGCTCTCTCATAAAAATATTATAGATCACAAATTCAATAAAGTATAAAAAACAAAATTGTTTACAAAATCTAGTCGCTTTATCGCTTCAAATATTTACGAAGAAAAACCTAAGCTGGTATTTGCTGTGCTTAAAACTTTTGCTCCACGGAAACGCGAACTTATACTTGATACGGAGGCTATTGAATTTTGTTGAAGTTCTAACAAACTATTTTGTCCGGACTGAAGTTAATATTTAATCTCCGGCGCTACGCAAAAAAAGGTGATGAAGTTTGAAGACTTTGTTTTTGTCTGAATGATGTTTTTATAAACTGCCTCGTTTCATGAATAGTCAACTAATTAATATAAAAACTGTAGAGACATTCCTTAGATATTTCATCTTCTTGTGACATACAATGCTTTCATAGAAAAACTTTAATCTACATTAAATACTCAACGTATTTAATTCGATGAAGAATAATATTGTATTGTTTAAAATAGCTTTGTAAATAACCGTATTTTTTTTGTAATCTATAGGATGGGCAAAAAATCGTGGGTCAAACGATACAGGGTAATAGTTGCGATTATTTGCAATAAAAATATCTCTACAGCAGAGCTCAATCTTGATCTTCTTAGAAGTTACGACTATTTTAGTGTTTTTGACGACAACAATAAATGGTATTTAGTTGCTTTTAAGGAATGCATCAACACTACCAAAGTGCTTTTATGATAGTGATAGTAATAGATAATCACTAACCCCCCCTCCCCTCTTACATAATCATTGGTAAATTTATTTTTTAATCTGTTGCTCTATTTTTTTATTGGTTCTTGAAAAATGCTACTTTTTGAAGTTTCAATGTAAGGAATAAAGTTATAATAAAAGAGTTTAACGCATATAATTTTATTATTCATATAAGATTATTCAAACAAATTGTTTTAACAACTTGTTTGAATAATCTTTTAAAACAAATTGTTAAAATTCAAGCAAATTACATGTTTTTTTTTAATTCAATTAGTTATAATCCATATAATATAGTTATTTGTTTTGGTGTTTTAAACTTTGTTATGTAAAGTTAAATTAAATAGTCCAGTTGAAATAGGCATAATTTCGACCGACTTCTATTCTAAAATAACTAGACAATTTTTTATATGTAATATGGACCCCACGAATATGCCATCAATTTATTCTCGACCTAACCCATTCGAATCAAAAATTCACCTATGAAAATCATGAAAATTATTTAAAAAACAGTTTTTTGAGTGTTTGGGAATCGTTTATGCTCAGTATAAAAGTTGTGCACCATGTTCTCTATGAAACAAACAAATTGAATTTTCCCCGTGTTGGTTCCGGGGTCCTTTGAAGAGTAGACCGACTGCTGTTCTACCAGGCAGGTCGTAAAAGGCGATCGATTGGCTATGCGAATCACTACCATCGTGGTTACTAGGTGGTAAAGTTTTGCATTGTCTCTCACGGGTCTGGTACCAATGCCTTGCCTATTCCTGCCGTAATAGCGCTAGTGCTTGTCACTGTTGTGTTCCGGTTGGAGGGTAAGGTAGCCGGTAAACTTATGCATGTGGCAATAGATCTCGCCACAAGATAATAACGCACCATTAACACCTGTGGTGTCTATAGGCGATGGTTGACTCTTTTCATCAGGAGACCCATCTGCTTTTTTGCTATCTTATAACGTAAAAAAAATGTGAACAAACAACAACAAAGTTAGATTGTTGCTTTAGCTGTAAATTGCAGTTATACACTTGAGTTCTGGTTTTACTTCTTTCATCTCACAATAAAATATTGATTTTCAAAGAAGTTTATCATGTAAGTAATGCTAGAGTCTCTGGATAGTCATGTAAAGTTTATTTACTTTTATCCCAAATTTTAGGTACGCTTCCTAACTTCCAAAAAAACAGTGCTTGTCTTTCTCATCTTTCCCCAAAAGGCGCAGGTGCGTGGTACGAATAAACGAATGTTTTGATAAGTCGATGGACAAGTGTCCTCGTTTCCGATCCGGTAGTAGTGTTGAAAACTGTTGACGTGTCAAAATAACTTGTAAAAAGTTTTATTGAATAAAGTTCTTCTGATTTCTAAAAAAAAACGGTAAAAATGGTCATTTTATACTATTGTTCTACGTTATTTTCCAAAATCTAAAATTTTGAAAGTTAATGTAGAACATTTTTTAAAAGACCAATATATTTTTTTGCTTAACCACTTTTAATCAAGGTTTTTTTTATATTAGAGGGGGCAAAGAACAGGAGGTGTATTTGATGGTAAGTGATCACCACTACACATAAACATCTACAAGGAGTCTTGCAGTTACGTTGCCGGCTTTTTAAAAATGAGTGAGCTCTTTTTTTGAAAGTCTTCAAGTCGTATCCGTTCGGAAACACCCCCGCCGGTAATTGTTTCCTCAAAGGAGTAATGCGAGGCAGAAAGTGACGACAAATGCACACGGTTGTAGGAAATTTACAACCGTATGCATTTGTCGGCACTTTCTGCCTCGCATCGCATCATGACATCGAGGTGGTGAGAACGGAACCTTACATTTTGACGCGATATCCGATGATGGAATTTAGCGGCAGGAATTAATTCGAACAACTAGTCAAAACACTTCCCATGATAAATGTAATAAAATATGCAGAACGAACGCATTCGAAACGCTCTACGTTGAATGCGATCAAGACGAAGAAACTGGTACTGAGGAGCTTCAGCCCAAAGATGAGAACAGTACTCCATGTGAGGTCAAATTTGGGCCTTGTAAAGTTGGAGGCAATGGGATGGCATGAAGTGATGCTTTGCTCTGCTGAGTACACTAAGCTTTTTGGAGGATGACTTAGCCTTTCAAGTAACCGCGGAACTGAATGTTGTTCGAAATGTCGACCCCCAGGATTACAATAGTGGCTGAGGCTGTTAGGAAAGCATTCTCAAATAGAGGTGACGCGATAAAGGGTTAAATGTAACAAGGTTTTGACGACCCCTTACCGAGACATCGGTAAATCGGTTCTCGACTTCAGGTACGAGCTCGTTCCGGTCCTCTTCGACGTGTTCCCGGGAAATACCACTACGGCCGGAGTATGTAGCATCACCAGTACTGTCATCCGCATAGCAATGCATGATACTAATTCGCAACATGTCATTGATATGCAGAAGAAACAGTGTCGGTGATAGCACGCAGGCTTGTGGAACATCAGCGCTGACGGGCTTAAGGTCGGCATGCACCGTCGACTACGACCTTGATGCTCCGATCAGTCAAAAAACTGGTGATCCACTTGCATTATTGCTCGGGAAGGAAGAAGGAAGGTTGCTTCGAGAGAAGCGCTTTATGTCATACCCAATCAAAGGCCTTCGCTATGTCTAAACTAATTGCCAATACCCCCCTTTTGGACTCAACCGCCTCCGCCCAACGATGCATCAGGTATACTAAAAGATCGTCATCACAGCGGCCACGACGAAAACCGTACTAACGGCCACTAATCAGCAATAGTACTAAATATATTTTATTTTCAATAGTATATGCGAGTTGGGGGGGGGGAAATACATTGATTTAACACAAATTGTACTACTACGTTAATTACTATCTATTTGATAACTATAAAAAATATCTCTATTTGTAATGAACCTTTATTTCAATTGTGCGTCTTGCAAAAATGCAGTATCCATGGAGAATTTTTTATTTATCTCATTGAATTTTGTAATTAAGGAGTTATTCATGTTTGTTTAGAAACAAAAACTTCAAAACGTTCAAAAACGAACACTTTTATATTAATTGGCGATTTTTTTTATCAATCGACTCCGAAAAATACTCGATGGATTGAAACATCTTAGCTTTTCTTCAGCCGTGCGCCTTTATTGAATAATGGCAATAGTACTTTTTTTAGGAGGTCAGAAATTGTTGCTAAAATTTGTGACGAATGTAAATTAACTTTACATGACTGGCGTTAAAGCAATATGTTGCTTATGATAAGTTGAATTATTAAACAAGCGCAAACATTCTGATGTACAACTGTAATTTACTACTAAAATGACATCGCGACAAAATTCGAAATCCTTACCATCTCGACGTCTGGAAATTGAGAACCGAGCGATTCTCGAGGCATTTTTTACCCCGCACTCCTCCTATGTGGAACCAGCTATCGGCAGAAAATTTTCCAAACTGATGCGACTTGTCCCTAAGTCGCATCAGTTTGGAAAATTTTCTTCAAGAAAAGAGCCTACTCATTCTTAAAAAGCCGGCGACGCAATTACAAGACCTCTGGTAGTGTAGTTGTCCATGGGCGGCAGTAATCACTTACCATCAGGTGAGCCTCCTGTCCGTTTGCCCCCTCTTCTATAAAAAAAAACTAAAATGACAATCGCACGTGAATTTTTCATAAAAATAATTTTATATATGGAATGCTAGGACACAATTTTGATACTAAGCATCATTTAATAAAACCCCGTGTTATTCCGCACCCATTTTGAAGAATGGACTATCGGCCGTTCTGCCAGGCAGTTTGTAAAAGGTGAACGATTGGCTATACGAGTGACTACCATTGTGTCTACTAGGTGGTAGAGCGTCCGGTACGCATTACCTATTCCTGCCACAATAGCGTAAATGCTTGTCACTATCGTGTTCCCATTTGGCGGGTAAGATTGTGAGTAAATTATGCATGTGGCATTTAAATATTTCCACAAGGATAAAAACGCACCATTAACAGCTTTGCTGTCTATAGGTGGTGGTTGTCTCTTTCCATTATCCTTCTGCTTGTTTGTAATGGCATCTTATGACATAAAAAAAAACTGTTTACAAGGTTAATTTACTTGACTACTAAACACGGGTTCTATCAAGGCCAAATATCCCTCCCCATCCGCCGCCCTTTAGTGCTTGAATATTATGTTTTTGGCTAAAGTTATTGAACTTATAAAATTCATTGTTTAGTCCATGGTGGAATTTCGAACATAGGACAATCGCTGATTTCAATGGCAATTCGGAATTTGGTGGTGGCTTATTAATACATCCCGGTGAATCCAAATGTATCTAGATTAAGCGGTAGACGTAATCAGACTGATATATTGACAACTATTGATTATTTACTCTTATTTATTATTATAATATTACCGATAACGTCATCAACATGTTGTCATTCGATAAAGAGCAGTGTAGCAGAAAATCTATAGATTATATGTCTGTCTGTTATCAAAGGCCCGTTGGCCTCCTTATTAGTTGTTTCGTTTGAGTAGGTATATGACAAACCTACACATATATTTACATTGTAAACTTAAAACGCAAGTATGATTTTCACAAGTATTACTAAATTCACCTCCGTTCAAACATTCTTGGTTACAAAAATAAAATCATTTTCCTTTTTCGATGCCATTGTGTAACAATTCGTTGTACTACAATGATAGACAATCAGTTTCAATAAGTTTATAACTGGCTTAGCGGTGGCTTAAAATATCGACAACGCTCATGGAACTCTTCAAACTTTTAAGACGGCAGGAAACTCGAGAACTACTCTATTCGTTAGTGTAGTGTTTCTCGCTGATTATACCTTCCCGGTATATTAGTTTTATTTCTACTCTATTACCCTTTGATAAAATGTGATAAATATCAGAATAGCTAAGCTTTTGAAATAAGTAAACGGATGGGAAAACTACTTAGGAAAATTTATGTTAAGGTTAATGATGTTAGCATTAGATCTGTGTAGTAAGCATATGGTGTTAACGCTCTGGATCATGTTTGTATAAGTCTGAATTAAAAATTTAAAAACTCCTGATACATTGCTTTATTATCAGACTATCGTCTTGCTTCTTGTGCATTATTTGTAAAGCAAAACATAAATGCAGCTGATGATCTTTAAACAGAAAACGAACCATTAAAATAAATAAAAGTATACCAAGTTCTGCTAAATCAGTCTGTGCAATTCATTTGAGTCCTTTCGTCGAATTAACGAGTTAAGCATCTTGAAAAGGCTTTACAGATTTTTTTAAATTACAACTAAAACAGTTTCGACAGACAAGGGTTCCGATTGAAAAAACTACGTTCAAATCGGTTAAGTGGGGACCACTAAAGAGGATACTGGTAGAATCAACGCGCCAACTACTGTCAAATAATAGTTATCGAGGTGACGTCACTACTGTGAACGCTGATGATGTCACGACGGAGCGGAAAATGGACGGTCTTCCTAGCCAGGCAGGGTACTGCCTGTAAAATAAATAAATATATGCTTAAAAAATGAAACCGGTCGAGTAATATATTAAAAATGTATTCATATGTACACTATCACAATAAGCTAGCAAATAATACATCTGACGACATGAAACAGTTTTTTTCACACACTGTATAAGGAATAAGATATAGCAACGTGTTTAGGTTAATCTAGCGTAAGCCGTACCTACTAGTCTTCCGTTTTGTGTTGCGAACGATCTATTTCTACTCCAATATATCTACAAGTTGAGCTTATTTAAGTTTTCCGAAGTTGTGCATACGGTGCGATGTTCTGAACTGTCAGTCTGCTCTACAAACTTCCGCTTTCTATCGCTAGGCAGTCTACGCGAATGCAGTGGTTTATTTCATTAAATTATATTTAACAAAACAAATATTGGATTTGTTTTAAGTGTCATTAAAATAATAATTTAGTAATTTACGGGTCCTTTACATAGTGTGAAATAAAACTTAAATCATCAAAGGCTTTATTTAGGAGCTTAATAAGCTTTAGAGTCCCACAACGTTTCGTCCGGGTATTTAGTACCACCGTTTTACCTACTTTTGCCGCAAAAGCATCAATTTTTGTCAGTGTCGTGTTCTTGTTGGAGAGTAAGTTAGCTGGTAGACTTACACAAAAATGCATTAACACCTTGCCACACGGATAGCAACGCACTATTAATACATTTAGTGTCTATAGACGATGGCTGTCCCTTTCCACTAAGAGAGCTATTTGCTTTTTGCTATCTTATAAAGTTATAATATTTAAAAATGATACGATCATTGTAGCATTACTTTTTGGATATGGATAAATAAATTTTCCCGATCAAAATAATTAAGCTTAAATGATATTTTTAAAAATTACCCATGGCAACACATAATGTAACATATGCAATTATTTGTTAAAAGTGGCACTTTGAAATCAATGCCACTTCATTGTCGAATTGAATACAACATAAACGGCCTGCCGCCGCTAACGAGACATTGATTCAGTGTTGGTGGTGGTGTCCAGTTTTAAATATTGGGTAAATTTTAGGGAAATTGATTTATAATAGACTAGAACATGCAAAAATAGCATAAAACTTATTGTTTTTATATTATAAGATAGGAAACAAGCAGATGAGTCTCTTGATATAAAGAGTCAACCATCGCCTATAGACACCAAAGATGTTAATGGTGCGTTGTTTTCATGTGGCGAGGTCTAATGTCACGTGCATAAGTTTACCGGCTACCTTTCCCCTTCAAACCGGAACACGACAGAGACAAGCACTGACGCTATTGCTGCAGGAATAGGTAAAGCGGTGGTACCAGACCCGTGTGAAAAAATGCAGAAATCTACCATCTCATACGAGGGTAGTGTCTCGCTTAGCTAATCGTTCACCTCTTACGAATTGCCTCGCAGAATGCCTGTTGATCTTTAAAGAGGGACCAACACGTCCATCACGACGTGCTATAATTTGGAGCAAGTAGACTCATGCATGTGGAATTGGTGTCTCGCCGCACACCTAGCAATGCTATTAACATCTCTGGTGTTTTTAGGAGATAGTTTAACTTTCCATCAGGACAGCCATCTGCTTGTTTGCTCTCTAATGATATTAGAAAGATGAATTTCAATCAAACGTCAATTTACGTCTGACTGGACGCGACAGATTAAACGTTTGTTGCAAGGGATAAACATGTTTTTGTTAAGATTAATAGTTATGTATTTTTTTTTATAAAATATATATTATTATTATAATAATATGTTTTCAGTTCACCACGGTTCACGGATTTGTCGGTTGGCGAGATGAGTAGTGATTTTCATTGCGAGATTTTAATCGTTATTATTTAAATAACTTTTTAAGTTACTTTTATAAAACTAAATTTTAAAAATGCTAAGAGGTTTAAATAAATATGCTAAATTTTGTGTATGTGGATTGTGACATAAAAAGTTTTTGGGTTGTGAAAGGTTCAAAAGAAGCTCAAAAAGGTTAGTATAGTATTTATTATACACGGCTGCTGCGTCGCCATTTCATTTTCTGTAAATTTGGCTGGACACGTTGGATTTTAATAAAAATGCATTATAGTATTATATCAATACTTAAACAACTTAAATATCCATGGAAATAAAGTTTGTACACAATAATAACCTAATAAAAAAGTTAAGCAAACTTCAATATCTGTCAATTATACTCAGAAACCATTAAACCGATTTTGATTACACTTCACCTGTTCCCTAAGTAAGAATATACCTAATTGAGATTTGGTCACATCAAAAATCAAAAAAGACTACATAAATATATCCTTTAGTTTCCGAGAAATTCGTTTCGTTCGGACAAACATACAAAAACGAATTTTAGTATACGTGCTTGGACTCCTTAATAGATAATTATACTCAAATATTATTATCCAATTCCAACAATAATACATACATATATTTCAAACTAATAACCTCTATTTTTCCTTCGGTTAATAAATTATTTTCGCAAATCTAAAATATTTTAAAAAAAGTTATCCAACGATATCCTACACAATGCGGTACGTGAGAAAAAAATTAACATCCCCACTTTGCATGTAGGGGAGCTACCCCGAAAAAAATATTTTTTTCAGGTTTTTGTGTTACCACTCCGTTGACGTCACTAACATGTATACTCGTGCCAAATTACAGCTTTCTAGTTATAATGATCTCTGAGCTATCGTGCGGACGGACGGACGGACGAACGGACGGACGAACGTAGCGAAACCATAAGAATTCCTAGTTTACTAAGGAAAAAACATTACCCATTTTTCGGCGTTTGATACACGCACGTATATCCTATTTTCATTAAAGACTGTTGTTTAGCTTGGAACATATTTTGATATAATCTGTAAGCAAACTGAGTCATAATAAATGTTTGTCTTATACTTATGTCATAGATATTTGTATTTTAATATTAATGGAATTTTTTGGTCAAAAGGCGATTACTATGTGTAATAAAAAAGCGAATATCATTGTATTTCCCTCCACAGCTAAGCGTAAGTTCAGTAAGTAATCACGAATAATTAAAACTCTTCTGTATACCGGCGAAACGAAAAGTAGCCCCATTACAACTTGGCTTGAATAGCCTAATACGATGTGAATGAGAGAAATAACACTGAAATACCTGTTAAATAGGACTTACGAAGGTACTGTTTTCAAACAAAAGTACTTTATTTTAACGCCAGCAATTTAGGGTTAAGTTCGTTGTAAGAGCCTCGTATTTCGTTCGGATGGATCCTACACAAACATTTGTACAATACCTTATGAATGTGATGTAAATTTTTATTAAACCCAAAAAACGATTCGGATTTAATATAACGTATTCAGATTTAATATAATGTTGTGTACCTTGAATGAATTAGTATCATCACGCCCGTATAATATTCCTGAAAAGGTAGGCAGAGGTACAACTATTGTACCATCAATTAGCCGAAGATACTTAGTCCCACAAATGTGGTTGGTGTTAAGCCTATCGCCAACCGGACATTTATCCAATCTCAAGCAACATATTTTTATCAGAAAATTAAAAAACACATTTTTGAAATACCCGACCCGAGAATTGAACCCGGATCTCATGTGAACATCACCAATACCGGGTCACTAGACCGCAGAGACATGTCTCTGTTACAAATGCATATGTTACTAATCACGAATACTTTGAAATCTTATTAAAGTGTATTAAACAATTAGCCTTTAATTTTACTTTTGCGCCGTGTTGGTCCCGGCCTCCTTTGAAGAATAGGCCAACTGCCGTTCTGCCAGGCAGGTCGTAAAAGGCGACCGATTGGCTATCGAGTCATTACCATCGTGGCTGCTAGGTGGTAGAGTTCTGCATTGTCTCGCCCGGGTATGGTAACACCGCCTTGCCTATTCCTGCCGCAATAGCGTCAGTGCTTATCGCTGTCGTGTTCCGGTTTGGAGGGTAAGGTAGCCGGCATGTGACATTAGACCAAGGATTTAAATACCGGTATTATGTGATATCGTTATTGCTCAAGGCCAGACATAACGATATTTTCAAGCATAGCGCTATCCAATAATGATACAGAATTTGTTACTATTTAATAACGTTATTCATTACGTTCTGTTATATCCAAAAATTTTCGTTATGGTATATGGTATTATGATTCACTCATTTGTGCTCCGCTTGTTGTTCTTGTATTTCACATATCGGACAAGTTAGATTTAAAATTAGAGGTTTTCATCAGAGTTTGAAAGATTTTGTTGAATGTACCAGTTTTTGGTACTATTATTTTTAAAATACTGTTTTTCAAATTTTTAAATAATTAATATTGCATTTATATTTAGTGTGAAGTTTCGTAATTATAAACAGGAAAGTACCTACCTTTCATAGCGAGACTAGCTGTTACCCACGGCTTCGCTCGCGTATATTTACTTTAGAACTTTTTTTATGTCATTAGATAGCAAACAAGCAGATGGGTCTCCTGATGGAAAGAGTCAACTATCACTTATAGACACCAAAGGTGTTAATAGTGCGTTGCTATCTTGTGGCGAGGTCTAATGCCACATGCATAAGTTTACAGACTACCTTACCCTCCAAACCGGAACACGACAGTGACAAGCACTAACGCTATTGCGGCAGGAATAGGTAAGGCGGTGGCACCAGACCCGGGCGAGACAATGCAGAACTCTGCCACCTAGTAGCCACGATGGTAGTGACTTGTAAATCCAATCAGTCGCCTCTTACGACCTACCTGGCAGTTGGCCTATTCTTCAAAGGAGCCCGGGACCAACGCGGGGTAGACTTATTTAACCTTTCTTACAAGATAACTTATTTAACCTTTCTTTATAATCTACTTTATTAAAAATCTCGACATAGTCGGGTGGGCCGCTAATATTGTATAAAAATAATATTAACATGTTCATATTAGTTATTTATTTATTATATTTTATTATCAAAATTTAAGTAAAACACGAAAAATAAAAATAACTATTGGTAACCTATACCTAACGAACATACTAAAGTAATTTATATAAATATATAAAATTGGAGTGTCTGTTTGTAACATTAAAACAACCGGGTTTAACTAAATGCATATGGATGTATATACACGGTACATATAACAAATAACACTTTTTCTTGTTTTAAACAGACAGACAATTTTACTCAATTCATACGAAATTTTATGCAAGTATGTCCAAGGAATATAAAGTTTCATACAAACTTTTATCCCCTACTTCACCCTGTGTCACTACCATCATAACTACTTGGTGGTAGAGTTCCGCAACGTCTCGCCCGTGTATTTGATACCATCGCATTAGCTATTCCTGCCGCAATAATGTCAAATTTTTTTATATCTTGATAACAAACAAGCAGACGGGTCTTCTGATGGAAAGAGTCAATCATCACCTATAGACACCAAAGATCTTAATGATGCGTTGCTATCTTGTAACGAGGTCTAAGGCCACGTGCATAAGTTTACCGGCTACCTTACCATTCATACCGGAACATGATGATGACAAGCATTGACTCTATTGCGACACAAATAGGTAAGGCGGTGGTACCAAATACGCCGGCGAGATAAAGCAGAAATCTACCACCTATTTGTCATTGTCTTGTTTCGGTTTGGAGGGTAAGGTAGCCGGTAGACTTGTGAATGTGGCATTGTAAGCCCGCCACACGGATGGCAACGCACCGTTAACATTTTTGATGTCTATAGTATATATATATATATATATATATATATATATATATATATATATATATATATATATATATATATATATATATATATATATATATATATATATATATATATATATATATATGCGTGCCTGATGCAAAGAGAAACCATCGCCTATAAACATCAAAAATGTTAACGGTGCGTTGACACAAATAGGTAAGGCAGTGGTACCAAATACCCGGACGAGACAACGCAGAAATCTACCACTTGTTTGTTATTGGAACGAAGTTCCTTATCGCGCGTTGTGAAAGGGGGCTAGCCGGGAAAAATCTTACGAAAAGTTGTCACGACACTTTTTGCAATAGTAAGGTATTGTAAGCTGTGCGGCGTGCGGATGTTTCTCTGTCTCTCTCTCTCTCTTATAGAAAGCAAGCCAGATATTTTCATTTCTATTTCGCATTGAACAATGTGGTGACGCGACGATTATTTTTGTTGAGTGCACACAGGTTTTTTGTAAATAATAATAAAAGGAACTTCGTTCCATCCGGGTGTCCTTTGACACCTCTCAAGTTTTTTGTCTTGTTCCGGTTTAGAGGGTAAGGTGGCCACACCACCAAACACATCCACACTGAGGGCAACGCACCGTTAACATTTTTGATGTCTAGAGTATAGGCGATGGTTTCTCATACCATCAGGAGAGCCATCAGCCTGTTTGCTATCTTATGATATAAAAAACAAATATTCATTTTGAACACTAATCATCTAGACTAACAACAACTTGTTTTTTCGTTTCACATCTGTAAATTATTTTGTATAGAAACTGGCTGATAAAAACTACATACTAAAAGAGGGTATTCAGTACTCGATTTTAATACCGAATATGTAAAAAAAATTAGGTACTTAAACGTTGAGCTAATTATCCAATGACATGTTTATACTTATACGGACGCCCGCGCATAGATACAAAACATGTTTATTCAAATTCTCTTTTATAGGCACCATCGAAGTTCATTATTTACGAACAGTGATTTTCCCAACTCGTGACTAGACTCATTTGTCAGTAGTCACCGCGCGGATGATAACAACGCTATTACACGCACGGTGACCGTATTTTCTTAATATTTCTTTACTAATTTGGTTGTGGTTGACAACATAAGAGTTAAGCAATATTTTGATAACGTCATTTTCCTCGCCGAGTAAATTTACCTTAAAGTAGTCCTAAGAAAACTGGTATTTTTCATTTTGTGTTTCTTTTATCTTGCGGGGCTGCCATCATATAAAGAAAGCAATATTTTATTTATTTACTTATTTTAATTTACTTTCTTTCGTACTAAATCAGGGCGGTCGCAAACTAACATCATAATTTTCGACCAAAGTGGGTTTGCGACCACCTATTTTAGTGAGTGAATTGAAAAAAGTTCTATCAAGAAAACATTTGGTCGTAAACTGATGACATGCATCTTTATGCTTCTACGACATCAGATTTTAAATTATACAATCATAAAAGCATCATTGAGATTATAACAAGCAAAATATTATGTAGCTATAAGTGTCAGAATGCGACCACCCGGCCACTTTCTAGCGTATTAGATATTTATGTACTTCAGTTTGCGACCACTGGATTTTAAAAAAATATAAGCTAAAAAATGATATGACTACAACTTTCGAACAAACATTGCTCTATAATTGAAGTAATAATGCTTCTTGTTTGAGTGTAACATTAGTGTAAGGTATCAAAAGGTAACTTTGTTCGCCGCCCGGCGTGGTATTTTTGCAGCACTACGTGACACATTAACACACTATTGGGTCATCACCCGACTCAGGCACTATTTTCTAGATTTGGGTTAAGCCCGATAGATTTAAATTTATGATTTCCTTATTACATAAGTATTCAATGAATATTTAATGCTTACTAATCATTGTTTTCTCCTGAAAAAAAACGGGTTGTGGCTGTGTTGAGGACACAGGCGTGCATCTTTTACGTGAATACGACGACGTCACGGGTAATATCTTGCGATGGTCACATTTTTCATTCATCGTTCCAATCACAATGTTCCCCATCAAACCCGCCTACGAACCTAGACCACGTCCGTCCATCATTTGGATAGCGAAGTAGAGCGTAGGGTGGCGCTACCATCGTAAGGTACCACCTATTACTTACGAAAACCGAAGAATACAAAAACCTCACAATAAAAAGGCCCCGGGGCCGGATAAAATCACAAATATGGTAGTTAAACACCTCCCTCCTCTATATACCTACTAGTGTGCATCTTTAATGCACTCCTAGCCGGTTTTGTTGTTCTTAAGGTTTTTCCAGTTTCCCAAGCACGGGGTGAGTGCTATAACACAAAAATATTTAGAAATACGAAAGTACTGATCAAAATTATAAATATGAATTTCATCTGTAACGATGAACTCATTTAACTAGTTATAAGTATGTATACCTAGCGATCAGTACAATCGACGTATTCGATCATATATCAAAGAAGAATTTCGCCGCCTCGAGCCTGTCGACACTAGCTCAGTGGAAGAGCGTCTGGGCTTTAGGGAGATGGTCGCAGGTTCAAACCCCGCTTGTCGATATTTTTCTTTGTTCTTTTTAAGGTTTCTATATATTTTGGATGTTGGTGATAGCTATGTAGCAATAACATCAAACTGTATTCCCCAATTTTTTTATCATCAATTTTTTGAACTGTCCCCTCTACGAAGGCAAATTCAAAGACGTATTTATGTCAAAATGCTATTATCTTTAATTAGAGAAACCTAGCCCCTCAAGTGGTCGCATACTGGAGGCGGTCGCGTTACCGACGCAGTGACCCTACATCGATATTTTTTAATTAATAAATTTTGTGACTAAGAAAACATTTTACAGTTCAAAAAATTGATCATCGTGCTTAACAGCTTTAATTCAAAAATTATAATAAAAGACAAACAAAAATCTATGCTTAAATAATTTAGCGGAAAATTTCAGGAATTATATTTTACAGATTTTTATATTTTGCTGCTGCTATAAGCCACGCTCTTCAATAAATGCAATAATATGCATACTAACCTTACAGAATTCTCACATTACATAATGAAAATTAAAGTGACGTCTACTTGTCCGTCTATTTGTGTTTCTTTGTAAATGTATGATTCATGGTCATGGTTAATCTGCAAAGCTGTTTGTGATGATATTTCAAATGGATAGGCTTAATTCTGGGGAAGGACATAGGTAGGCTACTTACTACTAATACTACGCGGGCGAAGCCGCGGGCGAAAGCTAGTTAATAATTAACACATTTGTTTGAAAAATATCATTTTTTTATTTTTTTATATCTTAAGATAGCAAACAAGGAGATGAGTCTCCTGATGAAAAGAGTCAACATCGCCTATATACACCAAAGATGTTAAAGGTGCGTTGCTATCTTGTGGCGAGGTCTAATGCCACAAACATAAATTTACCGGCTGCCTTACCCTCTAAACGGGAAGACAACAGTGACAAGCACTGACGCTATTGCGGCAGGAATAGGTAAGGCGTTGGTATCAGACCCGGGTGAGACAATCCGGAATTCTACCACGGTAGTAGTGACTCGCATAGCCAATCGCTCGCCTTTTACGACCTGCCTGGGAATACGACAGTTCGTCTATTCTACAAAGGAGCCCGGAACCAACACGGGGAAATTACGTAAATAATTTGCATTTTAAAGAAAACTTAAGATACCTAGTAACATTTCTTATTACATAAAAACCCACGGGAGAAAAAAACATGTTTCATAAAGATACATTGTCTTATGTAGGTATAATAATATGTATTAAAAGTTAGAATTGTTTTCTAATTATATGTAGGTTGGAATCCTTTAAAAATAATTATTTGAAAACCATGCGTACCGCTTGTAAATATTTTTAATGCGTGTCTCGTAAATCGTAAATCGCGATGTCTCATTACATCAAACTTGTAAATTTGCGTAGGTACCTTGTTGCCAACTCGCAGTCAGGTAGTACGAACGACCAATCACGAAACAGCATGAAACGCGGCAACGTCGCATAAATATCAATATTTATAACGTTATTTACCGCTCATAATTTCGTTCTGTTATTTTGGTAGCGATACACATAGTGTTCTAAAATAATTTTGTTACTGAGGTATCGCTATAATAATAACGGTATGTATCGAAAAATTTGTTCTGTTATTTGATAACGTTTTAAATCCCTGCATTAGACCTCGCCACAAGATAGCATCGCACCATTAACATCTTTGGTGTCTATAGGCGATGGATGACTCTTTCCATCAGGAGACCCATCTGCTTGTTTGCTATCTTGTAATATAAAAAAAAGCCTATATTTAACTCTCGATATTTAAATGTTTTCAAATCTTTAAAATCTTAACAAAGAAACATTTCAACGCAATACGAAAACGTTTTCCTTGTTTAGTTTTTACAGTTCTCTCAAGCTTGGGATAAGTGCTAATACAAATATATGTGTAATTATATTCTATTTCAATTTCATCAAAATCTGTTTAACGGTTATTTAGCTCTAAAATTACGACAAACTGATAGACAGACAGACTTTAGTATTTGTAATGTAATATCTATACTAATATTAGTCGTCATCCACATATTTAATACAAAAATTAGATCTTTTTATCAACAATTTGAACAAACGATAGCAAAATATAATTTTTATATGTGTTTGTGACTTAATGTCACGTATGATACGTATACTAATACATTTTATTTTTATATTTGTTTATATTTTACATTTTTTTTTCTGAAATTATTTTAAATGCAGGTATTTGTAATTTAGCATTATAAATAAAAAAATCCATATTTTATTGGGTAAAACCTTTTAAGATGGTAACGCAGTCTGCAAAGTGCAAATGTTTAAGTTTAGCTTGTTTAAAATAATACTCCCGGCTTTAGGGAAACGGTCGCAGGTTCTTTCTCTGCGTATCGATATTTTCTTTGTTGTTTTTAAAGTTTTTCCAGTTTTCCCAAGCACGGGGTGAGTGCTATAAAACAAAAATAATATTTAGTTTTGTTTATATACAATCACAGTAATAAATTTTCAGTAAAGGGTTAGTATTGAAACCAAAATAATTTTAAAAAGTGAAATCAGTTAGTTTTTCACTTTTTTATTAGTTTTATTAAATGAATCAAATAATAGAATTATCAATTTCAATTTTTAGTTTTTACAGTACATGAAAAACTCCATAAAAATTTTGTCTGCTGCTATACATTATGTTATAATAAAATATTGTGGAAGCGGTTTTGTGGACTGTATAAACTCTTTTTTTTATTGCATAAGATATCAAACAAGCTCTCCTGATGGAAAAAGACATCAAATATGTTAAAAATGTGTTGCTATCTATGTGTTATGTACCTGTATAGGTTTACTTTTTAATTAATTTACCATCCAAACCGTAACGCGACTGTGACTAGCACTGACGCTATTGCGAAAGAATTAAATTATGGTGTAGGTACCAGACCCAGGTAAGACAATGCAGATCTCGACCACCTAGTAGTCACGATGGTAGTGACTTGCATAGCCAATCGTTCGCCTCTTACGAACTGCCTGGTAGATCGACCGATAGTCTATTCTTCAATAGAGGGCACGGAGTAATGTCGAGGAAATTTAATTGTTTGTTTTATGTTTAATAAAATTATCGGACCGATTTTAAAAGTTATTTATCATTATAATAATAATAAATGTTTAGTTCAGAAAATTACATAATCAGACTAAAATTTATAATTACAAGGTTTTCTTAGATATTTATGATATAACGTGTGCCTGAACTAGGAAAACCTGTGTTTCAGGCTGAAAGAGCAAGTATACTTTAAATAACTAATCATATTTTATCATTTATACTACAAATAAACATAACTTATGATACAAAAAAAATACATGTAAATAGGTAAAGTTTACTCTAACCTTATTAACAAATTCTCTGTCTCCTCGTACGACAAACTTTGTAGGGATGACTGGAGACTTTTTTGCATTTATGAAAAGTTAATTGATGAATATCTAACAATGCATTTAGTCTATTGTAGATATATGGGCCTAGAAATAAGCAAAATTTTGTTACAAAACTATATTTTATAGCAATTTTATGGGAACAAACTATATATTATATATTATAAAGCTACATTGTCACCAAATAACAGGGCTCCATTTTTCGGACTGAATAAAAGGAACTAATGTGTGTCGGTCACTTAAACAAATTACTATTTTTTTAAACACTTGTTCTTGTACTAAAACTTAAATTGACAAGTTTTAGTCCTGATGATGCAGTAAAATGTAAAACCAATTTGCTATTTAATTAAAAATAAATATATTGACACCTCCGGCATATAAGGTCGTATAAAGATTTTTAGTTTAAGTTTATTTTTGTCATTACTCGAAAATATACGATCATAAGCGTTTCTAAAACTTGTTAATTAAAAGCATTTTTTATTATTTAAATTAGAAGTAATTAAAAGTAATTTTAAATTTCAGGAATTAATAAAACTCATATACGTAATTACATTAATGTAAAACATGAATTTTCAATAAAAAAGGCGTTAGGACCGTATACGCCGGGGTTGTCGATGTTATAGTTGTGATATTGAAACAGTACAAGTGCTTAAAATAAAATAATTATAACTGACTTTCACCAAGTGCCGACGTTGGAGAGAATAAATTATACACTTGAACAATGTCGTGGAGCATAATCCCATAAATATTATAAATGAGAATGATATTGATAATAATATCGTTAGAAAAATTACACAAATCGATCTAACACCAAAGTAGGCAAATTATTTGCTTGTGTTATGGGTGTTAATCAATACATTCTTCTTTATTACATCTTCCCCGTGTTAGTTCTGGGCTCCTTTGAAGAATAGACCAACTGCCGTTCTGCCAGGCAGGTCGTAAAAGACGATCAATTGGCTATGCGAGTCACTACCATCGTGGCCACTAGGTGGTAAAGTTCTGCATTGTCTCGCCAGGGTCTGGTACCACCGCCTTGCCTATTAGTGCCGCAATAGCGTCAGTGCTTATCGCTGTCGTGTTCCGGTTTGGAGGGTAAGGTAGCCGGTACACTTATGCATGTGGCATTAGACCTCGCCACAAGATAGCAACGCACCATTAACACCTTTGGTGTCTATAGGCGATGGTTGACTCTTTAAATCAGGAGACCCATCTGCTTGTTTGCTATCTTATGATATAAAAAAAAAAACACAGAAATACTTATCATATGTTACATACATAATAAACAACCAAACACCGAAATACCTAAGCTCATCACACAAATGTGGAAATCTAACTCGAGCCCCGTCGATTTATAGTTAGCCTTACTAATCACTTGACCAACAGGGCGGTGAAATTTAGATGTCTGGATGTTTGTTACTCAAACACGCAAAATCAGCTAAACCGATTTGGATGAAGAGTTGGGTAACAGGTAAATGAAGACCTGGAATAAAACAAATAATACTTTTTTAATCCCGAAAACAACGTACTATTGTTTTCGTGGGTATGTACACAATACAACGCTTCAGGGTTAATTAGTCTGCTATAAGTGTCAAAGAACACAACACGTAAATTTTCTTACCAGCTACCATCTCCAAACTCTATATAGTTTAAATCGCAAATATTTTAAAGAGTTCAATTGATTTTCTATTTATAGGTAAAATATCCGCTTTAGTTCCGATGTTAGAGGAATGACCCCAGTTTACATGCAATAAAGCTATTCTCAATACCACTGTCCTTGCGTCCGAATAGCGGGAACACGCTGCAAATCCGGATTTCTATTTAGGAGGACAGTTTAGCTATTCGATTTCACTAAAACGAAATTTTATATTATATGATGCCATTGATATTGAAGCAAAAATTTTATGCAAATTAGAATTGTGTTTAATAAGTTGTAGTACAAGTGGTCAAAATTATTTGCTATATATATATATATATATATATATATATATATATATATATATATATATATATATATATATATATATATATATATATAATTATATTGCGATTGGGTGGGATATGTATGTATGTATATAACATATATAACTTATACGGCTCCTTTTGAAAAATAGACTATTTGCTATTCTGGTACTTAGGTAAAAGATTGACTTTTCGTGGCAATACCCTACATTACACTTCTACTATACTTCCGCAACGTCTCGCCTATAGTGCGCACGGAACTAGTTGGCCGCGCCTTACGTATTACGTATTACGTATGGCGCGGCCAACTAGTTCCGCGCGCACTATAGGTTTTTGGTACCACCACCTTATCTATTGCTGCTGCAATAGCAAAAGTGCTTGTTATTATAGTGTTCCAGTTTAAAATGTAAGATAACCGGTAGACTTAAACTTGTGGAATTATCATCCCACCACATGGATGGCAACGCACCAATGCAACAATCTTTGGTCTATAGGCGATGTTTTATGTTTCCAACAGGAGATCTATGTGCTTGTTTTTTATCAAAAAATATAACAAGGATGATTATAAATGTTAGTAATATATGTATAAACTAGCTGTGCAAAACTACTAGCTACATGATATCGTGTTTTTGGCATATATCATAGGGATAATACGTATTACAAATAAACTCACTTGTACTTCCAGTTCACGTATATTTTTAATTTTCTACTATTTACATCCAACCGGTTTCGCTTATTAAAGCATCATCAGGGATGTTTTACACATATTTTATAATATCTTTAACATATTTTTTTACATTTTAAGTTATATTATTAGCTACTCTTTAAAGGTGGGTATTACATTTACATTATTATAATACCCACCTTTAAAGAGTAGCTAATAATATAACTTCAAATGTAAAAAAATATGTTAAGGATATTATAAAATATGTGTAAAATATCCCTGATGATGCTTTAATAAGCGAAACCGGTTGGATGTAAATAGTAGAAAATTAAAAATATACGTGAACTGGAAGTACAAGTGGGTTTATTTGTAATACATAATTTAAAATGCAGTTTCACCAAGTGCCGACGATGGAAACTATCCAATAGGGATAATATGTTTTTCGGGTTATGTTTGGTACACTAAATTTCGTCCAATTCTGTTATGTTTTTCGTTTCAAATTGTGTAACAAATATGTAAATATCGAAACATACAAACCTTTTTAAAGTCATTGGGATATGATTTTTTTTTGATGATATAATTTTAATAAAAAATAATAGTCTAGTTGCGTCTTAATATCTTCATTTACATTTGTAATAAAAAGGCATTGTCATAGAAAAAAATAATCACGAAAATTGATGTTTGAAACACTTTTATTTTTTTGAAACCCGTAAGGTTTTTCTTAGTGCAGATCCGATTGTACCTCAATCTTATTTTGTGCAACTGAAACCGAATTATGACACGAACAATAAAGCTCCCTAACATATTTGTTACTAAATACGCTCGCAGTATGTTACATTGTGAAGAATTTTGGTGAATCCTACAAGAACAATATCAGTTTTTTTGGGTACAATAAATCATTTATCTTATTCCAGTTGCCAGTATTTAACAGAGTTTTTTTTTGAGTGATGAGGTAATAAATATCCAAATGAACATACCAATTTTACATTTATAATGTAGGTAATTGGGATAAAAGTAATAACATTTGATACTAATTTAGGTAGTCGAAAAACATAAATGTCGTTGTAAAACATGTAGTTGGAAAAATTTGTGAATTTTTATTGAAAAATGCATTGCTTACCTACTATACTATCTTATTTAAGCTTTGAGAACTAAACTTTCTGCTGCATATGACCTCTATTACCATTACTTTAGGTTCAGTTTCAATAGTACATTATTTATTATTAAAGTTTACTATTTTATTCTATTATACATTTTCTGTTCTTGAAAATAAGGTTGAATTTTGTGTTGCCTAAAAATGTTAATGTTTATTACGAGACTTGATTTGATATTGATTATACCCGATGCTCTTATTATTGTTGGCAGAGATTAAATTCTATTTTTCTTGCGAATCCATTTGGCAACATTCTTAAGTTTAATAACATGCTTGTTGGTTTGTGCGGGGAAAGTGATTTATCTAAATGTGGCAATTGGTTTTTATTTGAAGCTAAATTTGTATAGTTCCTGGTGCTTACAATTTTTATTTGATGACAAGAAATCAGGAATTTTGTATTTAAAAATTTAATAAAGAAAACATTCACCGTTCTGCAACGTCTCGGCCAGGTATTTGGTACCACCGCCGTATCTATTCCTACTGCAAAAGCATCAATGCTTGTTATTGTAGTGTTCTGGTTTGGAGGGTAAGGTAGTCGGCACTCTTATGCATTTGGCATTGCCAACACACCACATGGATAGCAATGCACTATTAACATTTTTGGTGTCTACAGGTGATGGTGTATTATTCCAAAAGATGAGCCATCCGTTCGTTTGCTATCTAATGATATCACAACATTAATAAATTTGAACAAGCAACCTTGCTTTAAAGTGAGGCAACTCTCTGATCACTGCGCTATGTGTCGGTGGTTTAACGTGGTATATTAATGTAGTATAAAATAATTTTATTAAATAAAATTTAGGGCTTAGATAAAATTATTTTTAATGCCTTTTCAGTTATTTATTATTATAATAGTTTTATTGTTTTAATTAGTTTATTATATGAATGGTTATTTGGCTGTCAAAAGTGTAATAATAATGTAGGTCAAATTATTTTATTTAAGTAAAATGAAGGTTTCGATAAAATGACTTGTGATTTGTTTTCTATTTACAAGTAATGATTCAAATAATTAATTAAGTTATTTACAATTATTAAATATCTACGAAATTATGAATTTTTTTATATAGTTTTTGTATAAGGCCAAATATTTGACACAAATTTTAAAAAGTACTAACCACCTTTCACACAATATTCGAGGCAATTAATAAATGTGATGATTAAATATACAAACATATGTACTAATTTAATAAATTCATCCATCCATATGTTAGCAATCGTAAAATCAAAATGTTAAGAACCACACACTTTTGTGAACACTTACTTTAATATGTGTAATTGATATTTTTTATTTATTTTTATAATTTTTAATGTATATAACAGTCCGATGTAATATACTTAAATTTGGAAATTGCATTTACACTAAAAGTTATATTGACTTGTAAATTTGAATTAATTGTTTTTTTTTTGTTAAACTGGTTACAATAATTATAATAATTAATCTAAATTTACTGTAATTTAATATGTAGATAAATTTCAATTATCGTTATGATAGCTGTGGCCTAATACTTTTTTCGCCGTGTTGGTCCTAGCCTCCTTTGAAGAATAGGCCAACTGCCGTTCTGTCAGGTAGGTCGTAAAAGGCGACCGATTGGCTATCGAGTCACTTCCATCGTGGCTAATAGGTGGTAGAGTTTTGCATTGTCTCGCCCGGGTCTGGTACCACCGCCTTATCTATTCCTGCCGCAATAGCGTCAGTGCTTGTCGCTGTCGTGTTCCGGTTTGGAGGGTAAGGTAGCCGGTAAACTTATGCATGTGGCATTAGACCTCGCCACAAGATAGCAACGCACCATTAACATCTTTGGTGTCTATAGGCGATGGTTGACTCTTTCCATCAGGAGACCCATCTGCTTGTTTGCTATCTTATGACATAAAAAAAACGGAAAATAATATGTTAATTTAGTAGTTGTATTGACAATTATAGGCTTATAAAAGTGTTTGAACGATACTAGACAACCCAGTCGATTGTAGCGCGTCGAATTGATTACAATTATACGGTTTGTGGTAACAAGTGAGTTTTATTTGTGCAGTAAGCCAACACATATCTATTCCAATCATGAAATCCACTTTTAAAATATCGATCAATGCTTTTTTTTTATGTTAGTGGTATAGGCAAACTGGCAGACGTGCCACCTGATGGTAAGTAGTTGACGTCGTCAATGAACATAAATGGGATATCTGGGCTGGAGCTAACCCAGGTATCCCATTCATGTGTTGCATATCCTGCCTGCCTGTCTTGCCTTTCTCTCCAAAACACAGCAAAGTTGTTACATGGAGGAAACAAGCAAGACGGTGGTACCCATGTAGCAGGCAGCGTGGTAGAGCGCCTCCCTCTCACCGCTGAAATAATATAAGTGAATTTCTGCTAAAACGATGAATTAATTTAAAGGAGAATTTTACCACGTTGAACCACCAAAATGTAATTCCCTGGTGAGAGCGTTTTGCCTGGCTTTAAGGCAAGGTCGCTGGTTTGAATCCAAATATCTTATTGATTTGGGATTTTTTGCCAAAAGACTCACAACCTTTTTTTTATGTTATAAGATAGCAAACAAGCAGATGGGTCTCCTGATGGAAAGAGTCAACTATCGCCTATAGACAGCAAAGGTGTTAATGGTGCGTTGCTATCTTGTGGCGAGATCTAACGCCACATGCATAAGTTTACCGGCTACCTTACCCTCCAAACCGGAACACGACAGCAACAGGCACTGACGCTATTGCGGCAAGATTAGGCAAGGCGGTGGTACCAGACCCGGGCGAGACAGTGCAGAACTCTTCCACCTAGTAAAACCTTTTTTAAATACTTTTGTTCCAAATCCATTACAGGCAAGGCAAAAAGAATCGATAAACATTGCACCGATTAAAATAAAATAGTATCTTCACGCCCATATCCCCGAAGGTGTAGGCAGAGGTACAACAAGTGCACCCACGATTAGCCGAAGATACTTGATCCCACAATGTGATAGGTGGCAAGCCTATCGCCAACCGAGCACTTTTCCGATCCCGAGCAACTTTGTGTTTCTCAGAAAACTGAAAAAACACTTTTTTTATATGCCCGAACTGGGAATCGAACCTGAGACCTCATGTGGTCAACGCCAACGCTGGACCACTACACTACAGAAGCGAGAGAAAATAAAATATATTTTTATTTATTTCCGAGAAGACCCCATCATTTCATTATAAAAGTATTACAATCTCCCGTGTTGGTCCCGGGCTCCTTTGAAGAATAGACCAACTGCTGTTCTGCCAGGCAGGTTGTAAAAGGCAACTGATTGGCTATGCGAGTCACTACTATCGTGGCTACTAGGTGGTAGAGTTCTACATTGGCTGGCCCGGGTCTGGTACCACCGCCTTACCCATTCCCGCCGCAATAGCCTCAGGGCTTGTCACTGTCGTGTTCCGGTTTGGAGGGTAAGGTAGCCGGTAAACTTATGCATGTGGCATTAGACCTCGCCACAAGATAGCAACGCACCATTAACATCTTTGGTGTCTATAGGCGATGTTTGACTCTTTCTATCTGGAGACTCATCTGCTTGTTTGGTATCTTATAATATAAAAAAAACCTTTGGTCTATAAATTTCCTAACTTAAAACTAAAAAGTTTGGGATTGGATAAGTTGGCAATAGATTTGCCACCTATTACATTGTGGAACTAAGGATCCTGGGCTAGTTGTGGGTGCACTTTTTGTACATCTGTGTACCTCTTTGGAGATACGGGCGTGAAGATACTTCAAAAATTTGAAGGTTTTGGTTTAAATTTGGTTTTCAGATATACCACGTGTTATATCACGTAAGACATATATTTTTTTTTAATCTGCGTTTTAACCAAATGTTTGTGAGACTGTAATGCATAGCTTGCATCTCTTAAATATGAGAAAAACTCATTACACACAAAGTCACCAATACCAGTCTTCTAAGTGGGTGGTAGTTCTGTAAGGTCTCGCTCGGGTTTTGGCCTTACCTATTTATATGGACCTAACCTATTCCTGCCGTAATAGCCTCGGTGCTAGTCACTATAAAGTTGACGGTTCTAAAGGTAAGGTAGCCAACAAGCTTATGAAAGTGGCATTCTAACGCATCAAAAACGCTTCTGGTATTAAAGGGCGGTGGTGGTCTCTTTTTATCAGAAGAAACATCAGCTTCAATATAATACAAACTAATAAAAATAAATACAAACTTTTATCCTCTATTTCAACCCCTTGGGAAATAATTAGTTTCTATGAAAGTAGTCAGTATCTAATTGTGATTTTTATATATACCTTTTTGAAAAATTTCATTAAAAACGATTCAGTAGCTTAGCCGCAAAAACCTAGCAAATATGAAAAAAAACTTTCACATTTCTAAGATTAATAGTAGTGTCACACTTCTGTCTGAGTGCAACACTTCTTGCATACCGAATATTCAAATTTGTTTAACTTAAGGTGAAAATTAAAACAATAACACATACAAAAACACACAAAAAAATTAGAATTTTAAATGATCGCAATTTACTGCAAATCATTAAATTTGAAGTAGATTTTTCATTTTGAATCCCCGTTCAGGTAAAATGTTATGCAGGTATTTTCAAAAATAGAAATCGAAAATTCGGAAATCAGAAGTAGGTACTTTTTTTATTCAATTAAACATTTTTTCTATAAAAGTTTAGTCATGTATTGTCAGTTTAATTTTTTCCAGATGGGAATCGTGACCACACACTGAAAAGTTCAGGTGGAAGAAATTCAGCAGGCTTGTCTTCTTTTTTGTTTTTTCAAATAAGATATCACAATATCATGTTTCATACAATTATAACAATAATAAAATATACTTGATGTGAGGTGAACATGGCTTTTTTGTTGCCTGGACATACAGATATTTTATCATAAGAATTCTTAACGGAAACTTTGAGGCAGTTTACACTTTAGACCAACTTTTAACGAGAAATCAAATTTTTCCAACTCCTAATTTTTCATATTATAAGGTACTTTTACTTAATTAAATGGTACCATTAGATAGTTTAATCTCTTAAACAATGCTTCAATGAAACATCGTTTTTAATCATCAATTGTATTTCTTATAATAAATGTTCTCCAAAATCAAGTTTCGACAATTACGTAAAGAAGCTATTTTTCCAAAAGGTATTGCTACTGCTACACTCAACAAACTTAATTAGAAAAATACTAAATAACCAGAAACATCCAACAATTGTGCCTGAATAGATTACTTTTTTCCTAAAAGATCTATAACTATATCTAATTAATTAAGCAAAGATGCCTATTTCAACGAAAATTAACGAAACATTAACCGGGTTGTTTGTTATCAAAAAATGACATTTTTCTATAGAAATTAGCATAGAATAAAATTATATTTTATTCTTATGTAAAAATAAGAAATAAAAGCGAATACTATAAAATCCCCTACGTCCGTGTGCCAAAATTAGTACCGCGTAGTAATAATTGAAATATTAAAAGTATCAATACTATTTTCATTTTACCAGCACTAGGTGCACTATATGGACAACGACGTCCAGCTCTCGCATTGATTAGAAAATATCTAAATTTCATTTGGGCGATTTTGTGAAATGCCTCTTAAGTCTTATGTTATCAGCGAACTAGATAATTATATTGAGTTCGCTGTATGTTAGCATATTAACCCCTTCGCCTGAGATTAACACAAAAATCTATTTGTTCCAAAAAGTATCTATTTATTCCAGTTTTCTTAAAATACAAACAAGAAACAACATGCTTCTCACCACGATCCATCAGCTGGTTGGTGAAATTGGTGGTAATTCCCATCGCCACAGTTTTATCGATCTGATAACGAATGTATTTACCACGGTTTAGTGCGGTGATTATCGCTTCAAACTATATACAGAAAAGAACAGAAACAGCCCTAAAATAAAATATTCAAAGAGCCAACTCAATTTTAAGTATTAATCGGAGATCATATTAGATGCGATACGTACTAAAAACTTGTTCAATTTGGCAGAGATCCAAGAATTGACCAGGGAGAGAGTTATCCTCGTAATAACTTAAAAGTATTATTTATTTTTCTTCTTGTACATTAAAATTTATTTCCACGTACGTACGTACTCTCTGTGAAGGATATATCAACTGCCATTCGCCCAGGCAAATCGTAAAATGCAAACGATTGGATATAAGTGTCTACAATCGTGTCTACTATGTAGTAAAGTTCTGCAAAGTACTCGGCCAAGCTTTACACTAATGTCTTATATATTCCCACCACAATAACGTTAGTGTCATATTCCTGTTCCGGTTTTGAGGGCAAGGAACCTAGTAAACTTATACAAGTGACGTAACATTCCGCCACACGGATACGTGGGTATCCGTATTAACAGCACCATTAAAAATTTTGACGTCTTTAGTGACTGTTGTTACTTTCCATCAGGAGAAACCATTTATTTGACTTTTTCTTTTTTCAATGGGTTCCAAATTAAACTAGGAAACCTTACAGTATCGATGTGTCTATCCGTCCGTCCGTCTGCAGTCTAGTTCAAAGATCCTTAGTATTAGAAAGGTGTAATTTGGCATGAATGTACATATTAATAAGGGCAACAAAGTGGTAACATAAAATCTTGAAATATTTTTTTTGAGTAGCTCATTTACAATATGTAAAGTGAGGATGTTAAATTTATTTTTTGCGTAATCCATAGTGTGGGATATAATTGGATAGGTCTTAAAAAAATATTTAAGGCTTTTGAAAACAGGTTTTTGATATTCGAATTTTGTTAGAGACAAGTGTATCTCTCTTCTACTGTGTTTGGTTGTGGGGGTGGTTTTTTTTACAGTAGTAGTAAATATAATGAGGTTAAAAGTCAACCTATCACAGCTTAAACGGTTTTAAAAAATGTTGAGTAATATTCGACCAATTATAAAATGTACTTGGAGACGTTTTTATAGGCGGTAAATCTGTAGTGCGGATATATCCGTCATTGCCTTCAAATAGGTTAAATGCTTATAGTACAAAACAATAAAATCCCTCTTCTTAGTTCGCATTATTGTGATGGCATTTTTGCAACCGTGCATTTTACCAATATCTTTTTAATACATTTTTTGGCTTTCCTTGTTATTTTTTTTATTTCTAAGGTTGTAAGGTATATATATATTATATTCTTAGTTTCAACAAGAGAAAAATTCAAAAGGTGTTTTTGTACCACAGGATAGCAAACAAGCTGAAGTGTCTCATGACGGAAAGATACTACTATGGCCTCTACTTTAGACACTAAATATAAAAATGGCACGTTACTATCACACAGGTAGTAACGCAACATTAATATTTTTTGTTTGTAACGTGACAGAATGGCAATATCATATGATAAAGGTAACTAGCTTGGTCTGGGCTCTGCTTTTCTGCCAGACAGGTCGTAAAAGGTGACCGGTTGGCCGTGTGAGTCACTACCATCGTGGCTACTAGATGATAAAGTTCTTTGCATTAGAGCATTGTCTCGCCCGGTTCTTGTATTACCGCCTTACCTATTCCTGCTGCATTAGCGTCAGTGCTTGCCACTGTCGTGTTCCGGTTTGAAAGGTAAGGTAACTGGTAAATTTATGCATGTGAAATTAGAACTCGTCACAAGAAAGCAACGCACCATTAACATGTTTGGTGCTTAAGGTTAAGGTGATGGCTGACTCTTTCCATCAGGAGACCTATTTGCTTGTTTGCTATCTTACGATATAAAAAAGGCAGTAGTATTATACCCGGGAAATATGTTGTAGAAGCTAGTAGCTACGATTGCAGAGATATGTTTTAAGTTACTTGTAACTGTAATAATTTTTCAGCAACGGCTGAAGAGCTATGACTTTAAATTATGTAAATTATTTGTGAAGAAGTTTTCGAACTCAAACTGAAACACTTTTATTCTGTGGTAGTAGGTGAAGCAGTTAGATATGTCAATATACCCAATATTAATAAGGACGCTACAACCTGCCGTTTTGGCGCGCAGATGATTATAAAATTACATTAAATTTTAGTTAAAATTTGAGTTTCAATTTGAGTTTTCAAACTCTTTTGCTGCCTCCATTTTTAAGAATTTTAATTAAAATAGTAGTATTAAGAAAAACCACAATGGTTAATATAGGGCATACTACATGATATATATTAATTTTAAAATAAAGTAATAATAAAAACACACATATAACTAATATCATAATATATGATTTGACATTTAAACATTTTCATTTTTATTTACTTAGTGATAATTATTTTATGTATATATATATGTAATAGATAATAGGTGTGTTAATATATTTTTATTTTATTTTATTTTGGTTTTACTTGACATTATTTATATAGCATAATTCACTATTTAATTAACATTTTTGTATCCATATGTATAGTTATAAATTAGTGCAATATAATTGTAAATTAAAATTTCCCACATTTTTGGGCAAAATTGATAAGGCTGACAACACTTGTGGGCGATATTTAAGCTTACCCTTTTAAATCAATATTTTCGTTTGTTTAAATTGTAACAAACTCTCCCGAAGACCCTCTAAACTCACATTTTAAATATAACAAAATTGTCTGTTATATTTCGTTTATAAAGGAGTCAACAGAATTATAATCATATTATCTGGCCAAATGATTCATCTAGTGTTAAATTGAAGACCCATTTTGTGTTATATAGTTTACCCATTCATTCTTTTCAAAGGTACACTTCATCTCTTATAAACAATCATACTTTATCAGGAAATATAAGGACTAAAATTTAATATATTGAAGATATTTGGCTTAAGAAAGAGAGTAATATATTACATAAATACATAATAAAGATATTTGAATTAAGAAAAGGAGTAATATATTACATAAATACATAAATACTTAATAAAGATATTTGACTTTAAGGAAGGGAGTAATATATTAAATATATACATAAAATACATAATAAAATATATAGCTTAAGAGAGCAATATGATGATATTAATAATTACATTGACTTCATCTGAAGGAAAGAAGTACGGTAGTATGAATATATGGACAAAATTATTGTAATATTTAGGTTGGGAGTTGTAAAGCACTTTAGTGCCGCAATTTTATTATTGTGGGATATGTAAGAGGCGCCGCCTCGCCTCACATGTGTGAATACCATGCCGGCTGAAGGCCTTCCTAGCGTATTCCCCAGAAATATATTGAAACTAAAAGGAACTAAAGTCCTTAATCTCAAAGAGAAAATCAATATATTATGAAGAGCCAAGTTAATGGCAGATAGGCATTACTGTTGTGGGGTCACAAAGTGATAGCCATATAGTTTTAATGTCCAAATATGTAAATACATTGTTTGGAAGTTGATGAGTATAGGCATGACCAAGGTGCTTCATTAATATTGAACACAGCCAAAAAGCCAAATAATAAATATAATTCTCAAGTATACAATTAAGCATTGACTTGAAATAAGTAAATGTTGATAAAAATATATACTGTTGCTATTTTTGTAACAAACAGTTTAATAAAATAATAAATAAATATTGGCATGACCAAGGTGCATCATTAATATTGAGCACAACCAAAAGGCCAAATAATAAATATGTTTCTCAAGTATACAATTAAGCATTGACTTGGAGTAAGTAAATGTTGATAAAAATATATACTGTTGTTATTTTAGTAACAAACAGTAAAAAAAATAATAAATAAATATTGGCATGACAAAGGTGCATCATTTGTATTGAGCACAGTCAAAAGGCCAAACAATAAATATGTTTCTCAAGTATACAGTTAAGCATTGACTTGAAGTAAATAAATGTTGATAAAAATATATACTGTTGTTATTTTAGTAACAAACAGTAACAAAATAATAAATAAATATTGGCATGACCAAGGTGCATCATTTGTATTGAGCACAGTCAAAAGGCCAAATAATAAATATATTTCTCAAGTATACAATTAAAGTTTGTGCAAGTTTGTTTTAACAATTACTTGACAAAACTAAGACAAGATAATATGTTGTCTTCAATCACAATACCGAAACATTAATAGTCGGTACGCGATAAATAAACATATATAAAAGTAATCATTGCTCGCAATGAACTTCAAATAATCCAAATCATAAAAATTTCATAAGTAAAATCAATTAAGATAATCCTTATGACGAAAGTCAAATGAACTCAGGTTAATGTATAAAAATACATTAAAACAAGCAATTTAATATATCCAGCTCTGTGATGTAGCTCATACCTGGTTGAAGATTTGATTAGTTATGTAAATAGAGCAACTTTGCTAGGCGATAGATAGTTGGTGAGTCACTTGCAAGGTATAGGTATAATAATAATTGTCTACAGGCAATGGGTTTCCTTTAAATACCGATGATGAAAATCTATATACATATAATTAAGTCCATAAATCCATTTCCTAATTAATTAATAAACTGTTATCCGTCAAGCACTGAAATTTGATAAAGTAAAGCCATTACTTAGTCTTGTATAGTTATACAAACTTAAATTGTAGTCTTGTATAGTTATACAAACTTAATTTAATTTAAATTGGAAAACTACATCACCTGTGTTGTTTAGAATTCCGATTTATACTACGTCTTGATTAGCAGCCCTGCTGCAAAACTGTAAAACAGCAATTGCTCCACAACCATTGATTAAGAGTATTTATATTATTATTTACACTCCGGAATATCCCTGATATATCTATATTATTGTCTCAAACGAAGAATCTCTTTTATAACGTCCAGAACTTTAAAACCAATCCTCCGTTTTTCTTTTCATTTTTCCCTTTTTTTTCAAAATCCTGTCATTATTTTTCTCATATTCGTTCCCCTTTTTTAAGGTTTTATATGTTTATATGTTAGGTCTTATATATTATTGAGAATTAATTTTTTTTATTCATTTTCATCTTTAATTCCATTGATATTATTTATTAAAACTAACACTGACATATTTTTAACAAAAAAAAATAGTATAGATTCTTATTATTTTCTTTTATTACACTAAACCTCTTAAGGGATAGATGAAGTCTGTTACAATTGCCCCCTAAATTTTATTATAAATGATTCGCCAACGATCATGTTATAATAAAATTTATCACTAATTTCCACTTTCCTACGAAAGAAAGGAAAATACGGTCACCCTATTCCCTTAATCACTGTGATAATAAGTTTTACTTTAAATTAAATTAATCAAAAACAAAACCCGAAATATAAACTAATCCCCCATCTCATAAATCTCTGTGATTTAATTAATAAATAATTGTTAAAAGAAAATTGAAAGACCTTGGTTTTATCGTTATGACATTTTTATAAATTTATTTAAATTCGCGAAGCAGGAGTCGTAAGTTAAAACCAAATAACATCCGTCTCTAAATAAATATCCTAACTTCCTTAATATTTAGCTAGTCCTGCACAACAACTCACACTAAGGACTTTTTGTTCAGGCGCAACCTTTATTTTGATTGACTGTGTTGTGTAGTTATCAGGGCGATTGCTCAAATACGGAAGAATAACCCTGACCCCCATGGTGGTGTATTCGCGCATCCCTTTGTGTCAAAGCGAAGCAAAGACTAACCCCTTTCTGAACTTGGCCTATTCATAATTCCGAACACTAATATGAAACAGACATCAGTCCCAATTTCAAGACATGAAAACTAAGTTTCCTACAGCGCGACGTACGTAAGTGTATACCCGTTTATCATGAAAAATACAAACGGTGACACGTCATTAGAAGTTTTTTTTTTTATTTTTTATTTACTATTATTTTATATTACCTACCCTTTTCAATTCTAATACATCTTTCCTTAAACATAAATGAAGTTGTCCTATTCCTCTTGTAAACCTACTAATCATTATAACAACTTTTAACCCTTCAGTAAGTACACAATTTTAACCTTGTAACTATAATGAGTTTGCATATATAAAGGGCCCTGATGATGCCTCTGTAAGCGAAACCGGTTGGTAATAAATGATAATAGCTTTATTGTGAAACAACACAAGTGTATAAGTGATAAAATATTACACAATTTTAACTATTTTGTATTTATTCAATATATTTTAAATTTTAGCTAATATTTATTTTCTTTAAAACCTTTATATCATAAAATAATCCTATCTGCTCCTAAATATACCTATACATTCACATACATATATACTATTGCCTAACTATACCTACACATAAATGTTTTTATCCTAAATATTCTTGTTGGAGTAACAACTGTTTTAAATGTAATATCCGACGACCCACAATCTATGACATAACCCCCTTTTTTTTTTTTAAACCAAACAAATATTAAAAATTAAAGAGTTAGTGATTAATTCTTGCCCCCACTTAAGTTAAATAAAATTTCTTTTTTTTTCAACTATAAATTTACTTCTCAAAATTCCTATTTAGTTTCTGTCAACCTGGGCCAAACTATTTTAAATTTTCTACACTACCTATTACTTTCCTTCTCTATCTATAATTGTGATAGTATAACCCTAACTAATCCTACTCCTTAACTATCGATCTATAAATGATAAGCTCTTATTAATCTGGTTTTGTATAATAATATTTATAAAATTTGTTTTATTTTATCGAATCATTTTTGTTTCCTAATATCAATCCTATTTCCTGTTAGTAGTTAATTTACTATAACATGAAATAAACCTCCGACAATTTTTAAATTTCCTGTATATACTTTACAAACCTTAAGTAAAGACATTTGAAATTCTATATTATTTAAATATAAAGTAATATATTTAATCCTTTCTATGTATTAAATTCGTTTAAATATTCTACCTAATAAATTATAATAATCTAAATAATAGTATTATGAAAATTGAACGAATTTGAACTACCAATTCTTAATTTATTCTCCAATCATACATCTTAACAATAATTTAGTTACATCCTAAAACTTCTACAACTATCTCTTAAATTCCTTTAGCTTTGTAGGTATACTATAATTTTGCAATCATTTTTGATAACTAAGATATGGTTTACTTTATTAAGTTTGTGTATATAAGTAATTTAATTGAATGCCTCTATTTAAAAATATGATAAATGCTTTGAATAACTTGAATATCCTTATTTATTAGTATTAGGTTAATTGATAATCAGTCTAGGAAATTCTTTATTATTTGTTTATTATTTGTTTATTTGGTATAGGTTATATTTTTTATAGAAGGGTTTAGATTAAATTGATATTTATATTTTAGGTATGATATTATGTATGTAATCACGAATGATTAAATATTAGAAAATTTACATTAAACATTGTTCCCTATTATCAATAACAGCTTTCGAAATGAATTACCCTCGAATTTCTAAATTAGTATAAACACATTCGTTCATACTAAAAATGGTATGTTATGTTTCAAACAACATTAGTTGCAAAAATGTTTGTTATAAGTGCACCTCTGCCTACACATCCAAAAATCATGTGTAATATTGATTCTAAATATATTTCAATCAAAGTTAAGTTCATATTCTACATATTGCTTGATTTTTATTATCTTAGCCTTTGCTAACAAGAAACATTCGTTTATAATGCGCACAAATGTTAATCATTAAACCGATTTTTAATTCTTTTTATTTTTATTTTAGTACTATTTAAACTAATTTCCGACTTAACAAGTAACCACAAGCGGAATGTGGCTAAAATTAAACTTCTAATACGTAACCTACATTGCTATTTTTTTTTCACATTTATTATCCAATAAGTTTTGAAATTATAATTTAATTCACTTATGTTATTCCAATATTATTGTTTACAATTTAACGTGTACTTTGATTCTCAATGTTATAATGACTATGTATTGTTTTGGCTTTATTAGTAAGAAAATTCTCATTTGCTTACATAAGTATTACATAAACATTTTTTTATAAGAATTCCGATATTTCCAAATTATTTAATACTTGCATTCATCTTTAGAAGTAATAAATAACCGGATTTGAATGTACCTAGCTATCTAAAATTTTATCAAATACATTGATAAAGAGTATTAGTCAGATTATTGTCCTTATATTATTACATTTTAATTTATAATTAACAAATCATTTAGTTCTACCCCTGCCTACCGCTTTGGGGATACGGCGTGAAGATACTTTGAAATCTCATTTTAAGAAAAGTAATCACTTTAAAAGTAAATGTTTATATATTTTACAGTTATACTATGTAATATGATTCAACAACATCGTTCAATTCAATTTATTTCATTTAAATAACCATTAAATAAATTTAAAATATTTAATTTTATATATATTTAAAATGTTCAAAACTAAAGGTCCCGTATACTATCTGTAGCAAATAGATTTGTACACTAACATTAGATAGTAAATCTTGTAACCCTATTTCAAACAAAATAAAGAGATTTAATTTACCTATTTTAATTTTATTTAATATCAGTATTTCTTCTTATTTATATTCAATTTAAATTTTCTATTTTAAATTTATTATTTACGTAAATGACAAAAAACATAACTGCTGATTGTGATAGATTTATAAAGTTAAAGTTTCTGACGTATCCTTCAAATAATATTTATAAACATAATGTCATTAAAATTGAATTTAGGTCTCACCATTAAGGTTTTATATATATGTATATATTACCGCGATATGTTTTAACAACCCGAAACTAATAACAAAACTAATATATTTTTTTTATATTATGAACAAAATTTAAAAGGATTAGATCGTTTTTAAAACTTTTTTTTTTAAACATATAATTTATCTCGCGTACTTTTATTTCTTAATTTATTTTTATAAAACATAAATCCACATGAAAAAAATCCATAACAATATTATAAATTCTAAGATAACTATCTATATTAAACGCTATCACGGCCAATCCGCTGTGTCGATTATGATGCAACTCTATATAGTAATAATTTAAAGTTTTCGAATGAACAAGTACATACTCCCATACTAATATTATAAAAGCGTAAGTCTGTCTATCTGTTACATTTTCACGACTAAATCCCTGAACCGATTTTGATGAAATTTGGTCTGGGTATATGTGTACACTCAGGATCAACATAGATATAAAAGCGAATGCCTATCTGTTACCCTTTTACATCTAAACACCTGAACCGATTTTGATGAAATTTGGCCTGGGTATATATATATGAATATCTATCCTATAAGGGATAAACCCAAGAAACAAAGTTTATAACATATGAATTTTTGTCTGTTTGTCTGTTTGTCTGTATGTATGTCCGGGGTAAACTCAAAAAGTACTGCATGGATTACTTCAAATTTTGCATGAATATTACCAACAGGTCGGGTCAATATATAGGCTACATATTATCACGCTATCACCTAGCGGCCAGGTGCTGTGCGGAGTAAACGAAGTCCGCGCGGACGAAGTCGCTGGCAACAGCTAGTTATTAAATAAATAAGTTACTACTAATTATTCGTGTATAACAAATTAGATTGAATAAAAATTCAAGATTGTTAGAACTAAAACTTAGCAATTCTTAAATTTAATTCGATAGAGTATAATTTTAAGGGTCTTAATTTATGTATAATCATTGTAGTTTATTTATATTTTTTATAAATATTATGTTAAAGTTTAATTATCCTCTTTATTGAGAATATGTAATACTATTCGGAATTTTTATTATTATGTTTTTTTTTGTTATATTTTTCTAATGAATAGACTCCTAACCACTGGACTGAACTAAAACACTTTAACCATTAAAAGCTACTCTATCCATAAAAGAGTCAACAAGAATTGATATAGGCTACTTACCCGACGGAGAAAAAGGAAGTAATGATTTTTAGTCATTTGGACGAAGATACTTGTTGATTACTAGTTGATTTTGATTTTATGTCTAGATTAAAATTATGTTTATTGTACTTTAAGATCGTTCTCGATTAACTCATTTTAGTAAATATTTATCTTTTGTCATGTTTTACCATGAATCAAAATATCTATTTAGAAATTGTTTTAATATTACTACAACATAATATTTTCTATTATGAACTCAATCATTCTACCCTTTCACACTAGCAATCAATACCAAGTTGTCCATAAATTTAAGGTCTCTGCTCAAAAATATTTTTGTCTAGCTTAAATGTTTACCGAGATGAAATGTTTGAAGACCTTTGTCACACGTCACGGCTCCAAATTGTGACAAAACCTATGTTTTGTCATATAAGTCACAGATAATTTTTAATTTCAGAAATACTTTTCTTGTAATCTGATTAACTGTGTTCAAAATCATGTCCTGCGTCGCGGCACCAAGTTGTAACAAACTCTCCCGAAGACCCTCTAAACTCACATTTTAAATATAACAAAATTGTCTGTTATATTTCGTTTATAAAGGAGTCAACAGAATTATAATCATATTATCTGGCCAAATGATTCATCTAGTGTTAAATTGAAGACCCATTTTGTGTTATATAGTTTACCCATTCATTTTTTTCAAAGGTACACTTCATCTCTTATAAACAATCATACTTTATCAGGAAATATAAGGACTAAAATTTAATATATTGAAGATATTTGGCTTAAGAAAGAGAGTAATATATTACATAAATACATAATAAAGATATTTGAATTAAGAAAAGGAGTAATATATTACATAAATACATAAATACTTAATAAAGATATTTGACTTTAAGGAAGGGAGTAATATATTAAATATATACATAAAATACATAATAAAATATATAGCTTAAGAGAGCAATATGATGATATTAATAATTACATTGACTTCATCTGAAGGAAAGAAGTACGGTAGTATGAATATATGGACAAAATTATTGTAATATTTAGGTTGGGAGTTGTAAAGCACTTTAGTGCCGCAATTTTATTATTGTGGGATATGTAAGAGGCGCCGCCTCGCCTCACATGTGTGAATACCATGCCGGCTGAAGGCCTTCCTAGCGTATTCCCCAGAAATATATTGAAACTAAAAGGAACTAAAGTCCTTAATCTCAAAGAGAAAATCAATATATTATGAAGAGCCAAGTTAATGGCAGATAGGCATTACTGTTGTGGGGTCACAAAGTGATAGCCATATAGTTTTAATGTCCAAATATGTAAATACATTGTTTGGAAGTTGATGAGTATAGGCATGACCAAGGTGCTTCATTAATATTGAACACAGCCAAAAAGCCAAATAATAAATATAATTCTCAAGTATACAATTAAGCATTGACTTGAAATAAGTAAATGTTGATAAAAATATATACTGTTGCTATTTTTGTAACAAACAGTTTAATAAAATAATAAATAAATATTGGCATGACCAAGGTGCATCATTAATATTGAGCACAACCAAAAGGCCAAATAATAAATATGTTTCTCAAGTATACAATTAAGCATTGACTTGGAGTAAGTAAATGTTGATAAAAATATATACTGTTGTTATTTTAGTAACAAACAGTAAAAAAAATAATAAATAAATATTGGCATGACAAAGGTGCATCATTTGTATTGAGCACAGTCAAAAGGCCAAACAATAAATATGTTTCTCAAGTATACAGTTAAGCATTGACTTGAAGTAAATAAATGTTGATAAAAATATATACTGTTGTTATTTTAGTAACAAACAGTAACAAAATAATAAATAAATATTGGCATGACCAAGGTGCATCATTTGTATTGAGCACAGTCAAAAGGCCAAATAATAAATATATTTCTCAAGTATACAATTAAAGTTTGTGCAAGTTTGTTTTAACAATTACTTGACAAAACTAAGACAAGATAATATGTTGTCTTCAATCACAATACCGAAACATTAATAGTCGGTACGCGATAAATAAACATATATAAAAGTAATCATTGCTCGCAATGAACTTCAAATAATCCAAATCATAAAAATTTCATAAGTAAAATCAATTAAGATAATCCTTATGACGAAAGTCAAATGAACTCAGGTTAATGTATAAAAATACATTAAAACAAGCAATTTAATATATCCAGCTCTGTGATGTAGCTCATACCTGGTTGAAGATTTGATTAGTTATGTAAATAGAGCAACTTTGCTAGGCGATAGATAGTTGGTGAGTCACTTGCAAGGTATAGGTATAATAATAATTGTCTACAGGCAATGGGTTTCCTTTAAATACCGATGATGAAAATCTATATACATATAATTAAGTCCATAAATCCATTTCCTAATTAATTAATAAACTGTTATCCGTCAAGCACTGAAATTTGATAAAGTAAAGCCATTACTTAGTCTTGTATAGTTATACAAACTTAAATTGTAGTCTTGTATAGTTATACAAACTTAATTTGATTTAAATTGGAAAACTACATCACCTGTGTTGTTTAGAATTCCGATTTATACTACGTCTTGATTAGCAGCCCTGCTGCAAAACTGTAAAACAGCAATTGCTCCACAACCATTGATTAAGAGTATTTATATTATTATTTACACTCCGGAATATCCCTGATATATCTATATTATTGTCTCAAACGAAGAATCTCTTTTATAACGTCCAGAACTTTAAAACCAATCCTCCGTTTTTCTTTTCATTTTTCCCTTTTTTTTCAAAATCCTGTCATTATTTTTCTCATATTCGTTCCCCTTTTTTAAGGTTTTATATGTTTATATGTTAGGTCTTATATATTATTGAGAATTAATTTTTTTTATTCATTTTCATCTTTAATTCCATTGATATTATTTATTAAACCTAACACTGACATATTTTTAACAAAAAAAAAATAGTATAGATTCTTATTATTTTCTTTTATTACACTAAACCTCTTAAGGGATAGATGAAGTCTGTTACAATATTCCACAACAGTCAATAATTATCAATTAAGTATATTACATCCTGAAGATGCTTTAAAAAGTGAAACCGGTCGAGTAATATATTAAAAAAATTGTGTAAAAGTGAAATTTATGTACAAGTGGAATAGTAAAAGTGTCTAATAATATCATAATAATACACTTGATCTGGATTCAGACTTGAAGCACGTTTTTTAAAACATTCAATTCATTAAATTGGATTTAGGCTTGGTTTTTATTCTTATTTCTTGAATTTACTAGGCGGTAGAGTTCTGCATTGTCTCGCCCGGGTCTGGTACCACCGACTTACCTATTCCTGCCACAATAGCGCCAGTGCTTGTCACTGTCGTGTTCTGGTTTGGAGAGTAAGGTAGCCGGTAAACTTACACACGTGGCATTAGACCTCGCCACAAGATAGCAAAGCACCATTAACATCTTTGGTGTCTATAGGCGATGGTTGACTCTTACCATCAGGACACCCATCTGCTTGTTTGCTATCTTATGATTAAAAAAAAATATCTTTTTACGTTAACTCATTCTACTATCAATTGGTATTTTCATCAAAACCTTTTGGTTTTGCTGATTTCTGAGTAGTGAGTTGCATTGAGTGGGTATTATGACATTTCAGATTATTTAAGTAAAACACCTGGGATTAATTGCTACTTATACCAATCTCATTATTTATCGTAACATGAAATATGTATTGTAACTAGCGATTACACTTTAGTCGAAATTCGACGGTAGACTAAACATTTTCTCTTTTAACTTTGACTTTGTTTACATGTGTGTATAATATCATTTGTTTCAAATATATGTAGAGTATGTAATGTTCATATTAATTTAAGATATTTATAAAGCATTTTATTAAAAATATTATAGGTTTCTGCAAACCTCCGCAATATTAACTTTAATTGTGACAAATTTCAAAATAATTCACAGTTCGAGTTAATGCCGAAAAAAGGGTTAGAATCTTTTACTTCACTTATTTAAATATAAATATACTAAATACTATATTAAATATAGAAAGAAATTTAGATGAAAAAATAACAAGCCCGTTGAGTTTCTTCCGCCAAATTTCCTAAGACAGTTGCCACGTTCCAATTGTATAGTAATGTAAAAAAAATCAACTCTTCCACCATGTTTCCCATCTCTCAAAAGTAGCAACGTTGTGGCAACAGAAGTAGATAGGGGGTGGTACCAAACCCTGGCGAGATGTTAAACAATTCCAAAACTTAATTAGTAGTTATTATGTTTGGAACACGATGTATTTCTTCTTGCCTTTTATGAGACATAACAGTAAGATGGTTGACCTAATCTTCAAAAAGGATCCAAAGCAAAACAAATAAAAACAGTTATAAAACCATAATTACGACATAACCTTAAAGAAATCCTAAAACCCATATAAACTATATTTCTGTCGAGCCTCGTATAAAAGAACCTTGTTTAATGAGAAATGCATATTACATGAGCTCGTGTTCTCTAGCTTAGAGGAATTAAATCTAAACTGTTGCCTTTAAAGAGGAAACATTTTAATAAACATCTTTAAATAATCCAGTAGATGTCGAGCCATTAATTAAGTTTAAATAGGTATGTTGGGTTTTCATCTAAACTTAGACAGTTCTTAACTATTTGCAATAAGTACGTATACCAATTTTAACGTCAATTTTACGTAGATTCCAATGGTTGTTTTTAGGATTTCGAAGTAAACTAGGAACTCTTATAGTTTCGCTAAGCCCGCCCGTCTGTTCGTTCGCACGATAGCTCAGAGATCCGTATTACTAGAATAGAATAGAATATTTTATTTGCATGAAAATGGTGTTACAAAATAATTTCTAGCTCGCCATAGTCAACCGGTAGTGCCGGTGTGCAAAAATAGAATGGACTTACTTATAACTTATTTAAATAAATATTATATAAAATGAGACATTATATATTATTATTAATTAAAATTTGCTGATTCACATGGATTTTACACTTTCAATCGTCGGCATTTGGTGAAAATCCATTATTTTTAGTTGAAACTAGTTTATCACACTCTTGAACTTTTATTTTACTATTATTATATACTAAGTTGTTTATATATTATTATATTTATATATTTTATGTATAATTCATTTGCATGCACAAAAATTTCATCAAGATGGAGAAAAATTATAAATACACTGTGTAAAAAACTAAACAGCATAATACAGTCATATTAAATATGCCAATATTTCATGGATATAGAAAATTAAAATATCACGGATGAAAATCTTAAACGATATTTGAAATATAGTAATTGCAAAATATCAAATGTCAAACACAAAACGTCGACCGGAAAATGAAAACAGACACAGAGGACAAGCGCGGACTCGACGCGGTGTTGTTCGGCTAAAATATTCGCTAAATGTTAATGAAATTTAAGGTTTAATGAGTACTTCAAATTATGATATATTATTTTATTCTACCGTATTGTTCCGGGCTTTTAGTTTGATAGGCAAGCTGCCTATCAACCTGCCTGGACGACGTCGCCAATGAACATAAACTAGTTTACCTGGAACTAGCCCAAGTAATTCATTTATATTTTGCCTATCGTGAAAAATAAGTTCGTAGCGGTTCAAGCAATCTACAAGAAAAAATAATAAATAATAGAAAACACTGAAATTAAAAATTAAATCATTTATCGCAATATCACAATTATTTATCTTGTACAAGCTATATACAAGTTTCAACGCTTCTGAAATGGAATTCGGTCCCCAGGCAGAACACCTTGCCTGGCTGGGAAGATCTTCTTTTTCCCCTTCCTTGTCCTTGTGTGACGTCATCAATCAATGACGCCATTCTGACAAGAAGTTGGCACGCTGGTTCCATCTACTTGGCTCTTCAGTGGTACGAACCAGCAGCGCCACAAGATGTTATGTCTAGGTGCCAGTAATTACACTGTATGTCTTGCCCTTCTCTCCGAAACACAGCAAAGCCATTGCACGGGAGGAACAAGCAAGACTGTGGTACCCATGTAGCCATGTGCCCATGGAGCGCGGCATAGCGCATCCCTCCCACGTGGATAGCAACGCACCGTCAATATATAGTGTCTATAGGCGATGGTTTCTCTTTCCATCAAGAGAGCCATTGCTTATTTGCTATCTAATGATATATTAAAAAATACAATAATTTATTAGTTTTGATAATGTCATCAACCTATATGCCCCTTTTGCATCGGACTTGGGTATTCTTACTCATTATATAAAAATAATAAACAAATATCAATTTTATCTTTTTATTTTTTAGTTAATTTTTTATCATTTATCCAATTTTTACTAAGTATTATTGATTTAAGAAAGCGGTGTATAAAAATAAGTTTGTAGTACCAACACTATTATGTACATTCAAATTATTTGCCAAATAATTTTGTAAAATAATATCAAGAATTTATTTCCACTATCTAGTAACTTAGGTTCACTATCAGGAAGCAAGATTCGAAGCCATAAAACGGAAGGATCCGCCGCTTCCTGGATATTACACCATGAAGTAGTTAACCAAATTTATTGATACATTGAGAGTTTGGCCCAGTCGTAAGCTACACGTGCGTCATATTGACCGTCTAACCCCCGGCTCTAATTTGTACTCACGAATTATGGTAATTATCAAAGTTTGGCCTTAAATAAAAGCTTGGATGTAGTGAATTTGAGATTACTCATTTTGAAATTTGAGATATTTTTATTGCAATATTTTTGTATAGAGTAAACCTGTGCTGTTTTAAATTGAAAACTATCACTATTCAAATTGTTTCGCTTGCATAAGTATTTTACTAGGTTGTAGAGTTGTGAATTGTCTCGTCCAAGTCATGGTACCATCGCCTTACCTTTTCCTGTTGCAATAGCGTCAGTACTTGTCACTATCGTATTCAAGTTTTAAGGGTAAGGAGACTCATCTGCTTGTTTGCTATCTTACTTGTAAGATATAAAAAAAATCTTGTTGTAATGTTTGTAAAATTTCTATAAAGAGTAATATATCTTTTCCCTTTCGTTTCATATTTTATACATCATTGTATAAATGTAAATATTATTATTCTTGAAGCGTATAATACAAAACCAGTGCGTTGTTAAAAATAGTAATATTATACATGGTTAAAATATTTACGTACGCCATTACTGTCCCACTCACATTTAAAGACCACTATATTTTTAAAATAATACACTGGATGACACACGCAAAATTCTAGTGACAAGCCTAGACTAATACAGGAGAATCCCACAATTATAACTTGGCAAACGCAATAATATCAAACACTTCTTGGCAACAAACTGATGAACCTTGTTAACAACGCTAGTAGATAAAGGTGCTACATTTTAAATAAAGTATAAATATTGTTAATAAGTATAAAAAAACTTAAATTATGTCTAACACTAATAGTATATATTAATAATATAATTAAAATTTAAAGTAAAGATAAAAAATCTATAAAATATTTTAAACAAACAAGCTTATCATCTTAAAATTACAGATTCTTGTTTTCTTCTTTTTTCAATTTGTTATGTTTATGTTTGTATTTTTTTTTAATTTGTAGCTTTATATTTCAGTGTCACTATTGTTTTTTATTATTTGTTTTTTTTTTCTAATTTAAATGCAGTATGTTTTTAAGTGAAGACCTTCTGTCATTCTGAAATGCCTGTTTATCATCTTTTAAAATATATGTAAAGTAAAAATAGTGTTAAGATCCCTCACTTCCTCCACTGCTGAAACCAGATGGGACTCTGGCTTACACCGTTGTAGAGAAAGCAAACTTATTCGCTACTCTATTCGCGCAAAACTCACGTCTAGATCCCACCAACGCGAAACCTCCCAGTCTACCTAGATGCGAGGTTAAAATGCCGGAAATTCGCATCCGTCAGACTGAGGTTCTTAAAACGCTGCGGAAATTGGATGTGAATAAAGCCAGTGGCCCTGATGGGATTCCAGCAATAGTACTTAAAACCTGTGCACCTGAACTCACTACTGTTTTGACACGCCTCTTTCGCCTTTCGATAACGACTGGAAAAATACCAAAATCATGGAAGCTTGCTAACTTGCACCCTGTGCATAAAAAAGGCAGTTGTGCCGATCCCTCTAACTGTAGGCCATTTTCAGTTACGTCAGTACTCTGCAAGACTATGGAGCGTGTACTGAACAGCAGGCTAATGGCACACCTAGAAGCGACCACCAATACGAGTTTCGCCGAAATCGGTCCACTGGAGATCTTTGGGTAGTTGTTGGCAGTACTCAATAAATAAAAAATAAACAAATCTTGTTTTTTTTAATATATATATTTTTTATATAGAGTAAAAAATGTTGTTAAAACTTAACGTCTTACAAAACTAAAATTAGAAATTTAATAATCATAACAGCAATAAAATTTAAATAAAATATATTAAGGATATAAAAAAATTAAAAAAAATATATTAATGCAAAAGAACTAAAGACGTCTTATTTGTAGTTTTTGTTTTACAGAAATAAGAAGTGATAAAGAATAAATTAAACTATTATACGTTACTAAAATAATATAAAACCTAAATGTCATACTCAAAAATTCAATGCTTGAATTAAAAATCCTAATAGCAATAAAATTAATATAAATATAAAAAGAAAAAAGGACATTTAACAAAATTTACCGTTTTCCTCTTACCATTTATTTTACGCCACTGTTATTACGAATTTGATTTTATCAAGCTATACAATTTTTAACAATATACATTAACAGCGCACCAACTTTTCATTACAAAGCTTCAAAATATTTGATTTGATATGATTGAGCTTTCACACCATAATTTGTCAAACGTAAAAAACAAAGCGGAAGTTTTACGAGACCAGAGTCATTTGTTATTTTACCAATAAAAGGTGTTATCGATAAAATCACTCCATATTCACATTATTTATTAACCTTTTTCCTGATTCTGAGTGATTTAGACTTCTAATACCACTTGCTTTTAACAATGTAAGCTAGGAAACTAGTTTTAAAGTTGTGAATTGTAAACTTCTATAATTATTATTTTGGGATTATTATGAATATATTAATAAATTTGTTAGCATATTGGGTTGTTTTAGGGTTCTGTGTCCAAAAAGTGACAACAGAAACATATTAATAAAACTCTGCTCTCCGTCTGTATCTCTATCACTGGGGTATAATTCTTTGAACCTTTCAGTGGTAGATTTACCAGTAGGTTGAGTAGGCTGAAGCCTAGAGCAGCAGATTTTGGGGCCGGAAAATTTTGAGACTTCTTATGGAAATATATAGACTACCTGACCCGTGAAAATATTTCGCACAATATTTACAATCTAGATCAACTTACGAACTTACTTATAACCAAAGTATATGCAAGCATGAACTAACAATAGACATTTTAAATAGAAGAACATATATAATTAAGAAGTTGTTATACCCGTGAGCAATAAAAAAATGACATCAACTTAGATCTTCAAATATCGATATCAGATCGGTGAGTTAGTTAGAAAATGGGTGAGTTAGACCCATTTTCAATTTAAAATTCTTGCTCATGTTTACAGTATCATAACGCACAGTGCAAAACTTTTACACTTTTTGCACTCAGAGTGTAATATGCTATGCCCAGGTACATTGTCAGTCCTGGACATTTAGGGCATTCGGGACTAGTTTCCGGGACGGCAAAATTCGAAGAGAAAGCCAAAAAATTCTTTGCGTCTTAAAAAACGCTTTTAAAATTCAATTTATTTTAAGAATTAAATAGATGATGATGCTCATTCTAGCTACTTCACCCCGTCTTTTATGAAAAAAATTATAAACCGATTGATTCTTCAGGCCATCTCTGAAACTTCCCGCCAAACTGGAGTCAGACTTCCCGCTATGCCCAGGTACATTGACAGTCCTGGACATTTAGGGCATTCGGGGCTAGTTTCCGGGGCGGCAAAATTCGAAGAGAAAGCCAAAAAATTCTTTGCGTTTTAAAAAACGCTTTTAAAATTAAATTTATTTTAAGAATTAAATAGATGACAATGCTGAGATTCTAGCTACTTCACCCGTCTTTTATGAAAAAAATTATAAACCGATTGATTCCGCAGGCCATCTCTGAAACTTTCCGTCAAATTGGAGTCAGGCTTCCCGCAAAATATACGTAAGCATAGATTTTTGATCTCAAAGAGTTTTTTAAATTTAAAATTTATTAAAAAATTCACTATTTAATTTTTGAAAAGCCGTATATTTTGAACACGATGATCGATTTTAATCTTTCGAACGGCATTCAACGTAATTTTTTTAAATTCTAAATTATTGTCTTAGCTACAAAATCAATCGAAAATCATCATCATCAGATTGAATCCACGTTTTTAATTTTTCCTATACAATCTAACATTTTTAACTATTCCGATCTAAATCCATCTAAATCAAAATCCAAATCCACCCAGTTCTTGAAGAGAATGAATTATAAACAAATGCATACACCAATTTTCACATTTATATTGTTAATAGAATAATAAAACTAACTTGTAAACTCTATACTCATTTAAGACGACGCCGGAACTACGTAGAAGTTATTTATAGCATTTTGTACATCTCTACAAATGGATAACAATTACAAAAACCAGTGAACCGGACTAGGTTACACGAAATGGCGCCAAAAGAAAATGGCGGCCAGCAATTCGTAACACAAATTGCGTACAACGCCCGTGTCGCCGACTCGGAGCAATTCAACGTATAAAAGAGATTTCACCCGCAAATTTTGTGCAATTTTGTAATACAAATTTAAATGACGTAAATTTGTACAAATATAAATAAATTTAGGACAAAAAGTATTTATATTAATATTGTAGAATATATAGTATAAACAAAATTCCGGTAGATAAAATATTTATAATATAATTGAGGAATATATTATAGTAGTACAAACTAAATTCCGGTAGATAAATTGTCACTAGGTACTAAGTGGTAGAATTTTGCATTGTTTCGCCCGGTATGGTGTCACCACCTTACCTATTCCTGCCGGAATAGCATCAGTGCTTGCCATTGTCGTGTTCTAGTCTGAAGGGTAAAGTAGCCGGTAAACTTATGCATGTGAAATTAGGACCCCGCCAAACGGATAACAATGCACCATTAGCATCATCATAACAAAAAAAATTTCAAATTACCGCAATAATATAGTCTGACATTACCTACGTAAAAAATTAAAATAATTTCATTCACACACACTCTAACGGAACACCGTTACGTATCAAGTTGTTAATGATTTCATCATTAGCAAAAATGACTAGTTTTATTATTTTATTACTAGAAAAAACCTATGTTTCGTAATATTTATTTTGCCCAATTATAATCCCAAAACCCTAACTCTTTGAAATTTTACCAAAACATTTTAATCTTCCCATCTGAAAACCCTAAAACATATAGTTATTCTAATGGAAAGAGACAAACATCGCCTGGTCACCAAACTCTTTCTTGCTTTCATTATAACATAAATAGCAAACAAGCAGTTTCAGAGAAAAACTACTATAAATCTACACTTACTACACTACACTACTGCAAAGTTATAAACTTTATATGTTTGTAACATTAGTTTAGATAATTCAAAACGCTTTTGATTATCTATACTAATATAATTATATTAGCATAAGACTATAACAGTATTTCCACCCGTGTCTTACAACTTTCTTATAACATAAGATAGCAAACAAGCAGATAGCGTTCCTGATGGAAAAAGAATTCATCGCCTATACACACCAAATATATCAATAGCACGTTGCTGTCCGTGTGGCGGGATGGCAATGCTACAAACACGAGTTTACTGAATACCTTTCTCTCCAAATTAGAACACGACAAAACATTGAAATTTTGCCGTAAGAAGGTAGGTAAGGCAGTGATAGACACAAAAACCCACGCGAGATATTGCAGAACTCTACCACGTAGGAGTCATGATTTTTCCTATAGCCAATCGCTCGCCATTTACAAACTATCCTGGAACAGTGACAGATATACATAAATATTTCCAGGTAGTCCCTTACGGGTTAGACAGAGAGAAACGAGTGCCATACATCACGATCTTTGCAGATTTTTCTCGCTTCCTCTACATTCATTACTCTCTACATATACAAAAACGCCGTTTGCGAAGATTCTTAATCTTAACCTTGAGACAATATTCGATCAATCTGATCTTGGTATGTCAGTCTTGATTTTTTCCTGCACCTACATCCTTTCATATTTGCATTGTACATCTCTTTTATTAACCTTTTATTTAACATATTTTTACATGTCCGACTCAACGGCGATGTTATTTTCTTTAAAGAGGGATCAGAATTACCAATCCCCTGTTGATCCGGGCTCCTTTGAAGAATAGACAAACAGCTGTTCTGCCAGGAAAGTCGTAAAAGGCGGTTGACTGCTTGGTCATATGTGTCACTACCATCGTGACTACTAGGTGGTAGTTTCGCAACGTCTCGCCCGGGTATTTGGTACCACCGCCTTACCTGCCTCCATAGCGTCAGTGCTTGTCATTGTCGTGTAAGGTAGCCAGTAGACTTGTGCATATGATATTCAAAGCTCGCTACAAGGATAGCAACGAACCATTAACATCTTTGGTGTTATTAGGCGATGGTTTTCTCTTTCCATTAGAAGAGCTATCTTTGCTTTCTTATAATATAAAAAAAACGTATAAACTTTACCTCTTTAGAATATAAAAAAGATTATTCAAAATGCTTCGCAAGCATTTCTCCCGTATCTTACAAATACCCGATTTATTGTTAGCAAATACTTCACTAGTCATTCGATATTCAAATGCCATCAAACAAGCGCCGAAACACGAACGGCGAGAATCAAATAAGACATCAATACGTGAATCGGAGAATCCTCTCGCATTTCTGTTCCCAGTCTGTATCCAATTTGCAGCAACATAATAGGTTATTATTACCGCCTTTGTAAGCGAATACGACAAAGCAAGCTCACGCTTCTCTCGAACCATTTGCTTGTTTGAAAGATATCGGTTCAACTGAGCTGAAACGTTTACATGGTTTTGAGTGTTGTCTTACAAATACATCCAATTTTGTGATATAATACTAGTATATAACACGTTAGGGTAATTAGTATCAGCAGTAGTATCACGCCCGGTTCCCTGAAGGGTTGGCAGAGTAAACTGGACGTCTATATGGTTTTCGGTTCACCACATTTCACCGGATTATAAATTGGTGAGATGAGTGGTGTTGTGCCGAGAAAAACTTCGAAAAAACGCTATAACACTTTTATCCGATCGGGAACCAAACCCGAGACCTCTTGACATGAGCTAAATAGGCCAACCCCGAAACCACAAGTCAGTTTTTCTTATCTGAAAAAGTAAAATAAAAAGTGGTTGTTTGTAAAATCGGTTTACGGGCGGTAATTTTAAGTGATAACACCATAAGACAACAAGATAGTGCCTCTATATCGCTTGTTCCGCTTTCTCGCTTGCACGCTCGGTACCTACAGGTGGAACGTCACACTGATTCGTGCTTTTCGTGTGTGCAGCCGACGTTAATCGATTTATAAGACTTTATCACGTCAAAATTATTTAAACTTTTCGTATTGCGCAATCACTTAAATATCTATGTATTAATACGTAAACCAAAAACTTCGTACCTCTTTTTAAAACAATTACGTGAAGTATACGTTACGAATAGCCTTGTTCACAAGTACTTTTTTTTTGTAAATTTCGACGTGATTACGTCAAAAGTTCCGGAGTGAGATCGGGAGCAATTTTTTTTTTATATATGCAAGGGCATGTGAAGAAAAAATATTTTGCTAATATAAATACTGCAGTAACATAGTTGAAAATATTTTTAACATCCCACTACGTATGTAGATAAAGAAGTTACTCATTTTGCCCCGATTTTCGAAAATCGAGTTTTCACCAGATATCCACGTTTTGAGGTCCTGGGAACCTTTTCCAACAATTTTGACAATGACGTCAATATGTCTGTATGTATGCATGTATGTGTATGTGTGTATGTAAACATCGCACTACTTTTGAACGGCTTGATCTATAGAAATAAAGTTGATGGCATTCGATTGGAGTCCACTCAACTTAGACTTTCTTGAGATCTGAATCAATTCGGTCTAGGAGACTGAGAAATTTGGAAAAAACCTCAAAAATATGTTTGACGAAACATATTTTTTTTAATTAACTTCCAGGTTAATGTACCGATTGAGTTCAAAATCGAATCGGCTCTTTTCCTCAATATACTGCACCCCATGCATAAATTGAATTAATCATTTTAGGACCTTTTACAATATTTAAGTACTTATAAAGCTACGTCAAACACCGTATAAAAATCAAAATAGAATCAAGTTTTCAAAATTTACAGCATTTCTAATATCAACATTTTGTTGTTAACAAAGAAACTCACTTCATATTTGTAAAATAACTTTCAGACTAATACATTGATTTAATTCTAGTTCTAAACAGCTCTGTGGCAATGCCACATGCGTAATTCTATCGGTTTCGTTACCCTCCAAACTGGAACAAGACAATCAGAAGCATTAACGCTATTGCGGCAAGAAAAGGTAAGGTAGTGGTACCAAATACCCGAAGTAGACGTTGCGGAACTCCATCACTGAGTAAAGTGTTGTTTTGAACTGCTTATACCAAATTGCTTATATCAAATTTTTTTGAGATCACTTTGGCTACTCTAGGAGTTTTTATCAATTTGATGCTAAACGTACGTACCACTTAAACCATATGCTTGCAATACAATAGCTAATTAAAATAAAAAGAATTAAAGAAAATATATAACAGGCTTCAAAGAGAAATAATGATGGTCACATAATGGGTCTATTTGTATTTCCTCATATTAGTCCGTACTCCCTTTGAAGAATAGACCCTCTGCCATTCTGCCAGTCATCTCCTAAAAGACGAACGATTGACTACACGTGTCACTACCATCGTCATTACTAGGTGGTGGAGTTCTTGTTCTCGCCCGGGTACCACCACCATACCTATTCAAGCCGCAATATCGTCAACGCTTGTCACTCCCGTATTCTGGCTTGGAGAGTTAAGGAGCCGGTAGAATTATGCATGTGGTATTGCCATCCCACCACACGGACTGCAATGCACCATTTACGTGTTTGGTATCTATTGGTAATGGTTTCTCTTTCGATGTGGACATATATCTGCTTATTTGCAATCTAATGATATAAGAAAAATGCAAAATGTTCTGATGGATACCGAGCAAGGTTCCGCCTGAGCACTGGCAGATACCAACCAGGCTAAGATGTAGATCCAATTGAGGCCTTATATAGCTGTAACGAACACATGATTCCGCTTTATAAATTTTTGAGTAATACATGAGAAAATAATTGTAACTGATTTGCTCCTAAAAATTATTTTGCTACATGATATGCTATTGTAAAAAGTCGCTTTATATTACAAAATAAAAGCCCTAGTCCTTTTACATTTAAATCAAGCTACAAAAAGCTTTTCCGAACTATCTGCAACAGATAAGCATTTAGAAAGCAAAGAAATGTAACAAACAAAGCAAAACAAAGTCACATATCAGCCATATCCGGTTCCGGCGGAAACTCACCCGGGCCCGCTGCTCCCTACACTGTGACCGTACAGAACCTTTGCTGATAGCATGTATTGATTTTACAAGGTTTTTTTTGTGTAAAACAATACTTTGTTGAGGTAAAACCACTTTGAAGTTTGTTTTTGGAATTTACAAAAGCAAGATTAACAACAGAGTCTCCATCCTGTTACAAGAGATTTTATCTCTTTATACGACAGAAATCAGGCAGATAGCATTTTTTCTTGGAAAGAACCAGCAACTGCCTACAGACACCAAAATTGTTTTGATGACCTGGGGAAAAGCTAAGCCATCTGGGCACCCGCAACGAAATTAATCAGAACTATATAGAAAGAGTGAAAAATATATCAAGTTTCCCTCCTTTTTCGGGAGGAGTCAGCAAAAGGTAAAAATCATAAAAATTAAAAGGAAAAATAAGACTTTTACAATCAGGATGATTCATAAATTATAGACCTACCACTGTGGCCTATTTAATCTTGCTTACATGCTTACAGTAGTAAGTATTGACTAAATCGCTTCACGATTGGTTTTTTATCCCGTGTTGGTCCCGGGCTCCTTTGAAGAATAGGCCAACTGTCGTTCTACTAGGCAGGTCGTAAAAGGCGACCAATTGGCTATACATGTCACTAACATAGCTAACATAGTGGCTACTAGGTGGTCTACCACCTCTCTCTAGTTCTGCATTGTCTCGCCCGGGTCTGGTACCACCGCCTTACCTATTCCTGCCGCAATAGCGTCAGTGCTTATCATTGTCATGTTCTGGTTTAGAGGGTAAGGTAGCCGGTAAAGTTAAGCATGTGGCATTAGACCTCCGTTTTTCGCCGTGTTGGTCCCGGCCTCCTTTGTAGAATAGGCCAACTGTCGTTCTGCCAGGCAGGTCGTAAAATGCGACCGATTGGCTATCGAGTCACTACCATCGTGGCTACTAGGTGGTAGAGTTCTGCATTGACTCGTCCGGGTCTGGTACCACCGCCTTACCTATTCCTGCCGCAATAGCGTCAGCGCTTGTTGCTGTCGTGTTCCGGTTTGGAGGGTAAGGTAGCCGGTAAACTTATGCATGTGGCATTAGACCTCGCCACAAGATAACAACGCACCATTAACATCTTTGGTGTCTACAGGCAATGGTTGATTCTTTCCATCAGGAGACCCATCTGCTTGTTTGCTATCTTATAATATAAAAAAAACCTCGCCTCAAGATAGCAAAACGCTATTAACACCTTTGATGTCTATAGGAGATGGGTGACTCTTTCCATCAGGAGACCCATCTGCTTGTTTGCTATCTTATGATATAAAAAAAGATACGAATGGTCAGAATTTGATTATTTGTCAACGTCTGAAAAATATTTTTGAAGGGTGTGTGTGTACTTATACACATACATTTAAAGACGTTGGTCCTTTCCAAAATTAGGATTTTTATTGCCCTCTATAAAAATGCGCGCAAACGGAGGATAGGAGTTTATACATTTCAAAGGATCCCTCGTGTTATTTCCTGGAAATAGGGAACCGGCTTTGATGTACAGGGCTGCCACATTTACAAAATTGACAATACTTACTTATTGTTATCTCATACATGATAGAAATGTAAAAGTTTGGATGTTTGGTTATTTGTTACTGAATCGATGATGCACGATCAAGGTAGACGATGACTTGGTGTAGAACATAGAATTTATTTTATCCCGAAAAAATGCGTTGTTCCCGAGGGTTTTATCAAAAGTTTTTACTATGCAGCGTGTTTTAGGGTGCAGCTAGTATTATAATAATATTATAAATGTTGCTCGCCTCGTCAGCTGACGGCTTGATTATTTGTGTGATCAGAGTGTCTAAAAACCTTTTGTTGATATTGTCTTCTATGAAATACGACTGATGTAGGTATGATTATTTCTTTATTAATATAACTTATTTTAGACATCAAATATACTGTTTATTAATTAAGTAATCGTTGTTTAGTGATTAGCTTTCTTTGATGCAGAATTTAATCTCTAGTTTCATCAAATTCCATCATAAGGTGATCGTCATTCACTCAATCACAAATATACTTTCATATTTTGATCCACAAAACGCTACGAGAATACATTTGAGTAGTCTAATATCGATTTTCTTAAACTAACTATATCTGAGAGATTTCAGCACTTATTAGTGCCGTATTTTGACTTTCAGAATAAGGTAAACTTAACTAGGCACGCGGATAATAAAACTTTATTGAAATATTTGATTTCTTTACTATACTTCCTTATTTAATATTAAGATTAAAAAAAACGAGTTACAGAAAGATAAAATAACAATGTTAAAGCTGGGGCTCTTTTAATATTAATATAGATCTGGTTGTCTTATAAAACAAAATAAATATATGCTGTATACTTAAGTGCACATTTAAAAAAGACTATGTGACATGTTTTTTTCGTTTCATAAAATATATTTAATCAAACAAATGACTTCTGATTCACTCTGCCTACTCATATTTGCCGTAATTAATATATTTATGTTTATTACATGACAAAAAAGTCTAAGAATTGTTATAGATATCTTCACACCAAACCCTTTACGGTCTAGGAAGAGAAATGAGTTCTATGTATATACATCGCGATCCAATCAGAGTTAGTAGAAGTTAAAAAAAATGAAAACTGAGTCACCAGCGCTCGCGTTAGCGCAGCTGGTGTTGCTAGCGTTAAAATATCGAGAAAAGTGTAAAAACGTGTACGAGCACATCTTAAGTACCTAATAATATTTGTGTAGAAAGTCACAGAAGCTTAAAAGGGCATGCTTAAGAACTACCTCAACAAAATTAAACGGGTGTACGTTAAAGAGCTGGTTTAACACCATTATAATGCTTCAAAAAATTGCCAACCCTAATTCATGTTGAAGTTATAATTTCCTTCATGTACTCCAATAATTTATTACTTATGCAAATATTCAGTTCTGTATCATTAATCACAACGATTCGTAGACTCTCTTCATATTTCTTATAATAAGAATATAAATTACAAGCCATTTTGATGGCGGCAAGTTTTTTTCGTTATAAAAACGGGAAATAAATTGCCCATTACTCGTTTGCTGCAGGGAAGGGATGCTGATAAGATTTTTTCGACGAGATTGAATGTTTTATAGATTTAATAATGTTTAATTGCTGATGTATAAAGAAGTTTACGTCTACTGGACCTTTTATTTTTTACGATGTTGACTGTTTCAGAAAGTAATTTTGTAAGAAAAAGTTTTTAGCTTCCGGTGAAGAAAGAGGCCAAGCCTTCTCAATATCCGGTCATAGTATGGAACAACTAGAGCATAGAATAACTTGAACAGGTAGCTGAAATAGATTTGTAGTACAACACAGATTTGTAAAACTGGATACGATATACATATAATTGTTTAAGAAAATGAATAAGCATCTTTGCGTTGGTTCATTACAGGATAGAACCATTAATCGTAAACCGTTCTAGTAACAGTTATCCCAATGTTATTATTAAGTTTAACAGTTCACCAGGACTTACTGGATTTTGCGAGCAGTGATCCTCATCACATGGACAATAATAACAATAATACCGCTGTACAAATTACACTTACTGATGTAACCCCAAAGTAAGCAGATTATTTGCTTATGTTATGGGTGTTAGTCAACGATACTAAATAAAGTCAACGATAGTAAATACAGTAATATACGAAATTAACACCCAAACCCACAAGTACAAACATCTTTGCTCATCACATTTGTTTGTCTCTGTTGGAAATCGTACCCGAGCCGCGACGACTCTTGATTAGGTTCGCTAAGTATTCGACTGACGGGACGGTAATTACCACTTGATATTTGATTGATTGATAACCGAAAACAATAGCTTCTGTGCAGTGACGTAGCAGGGGGTTAATATAAATAAGCTACATTTTATTTTAATTTTCTTGTGGGATCGGCACATTACAATACACCAGAACGCAAAATCCCGCTAAAATGTTTCTCAGAAAAATGTTATTGCAAATAGTATTAAAAAATAAGGTCAAAAAATATTTGATTTCTGCTTTATTTAATTTGAATTTACTGCTTCTGTCTTTACATTACATTTTATAGATATTAAAAAAAACACGAAATATTGGTGTATATTGTCTCTTAGAAATTGTTTTATAGTCGGTGACTTATAGGAAATAAATTTCAAATAGTCGAGTTTTAAAAGTTGTAGAATAAATCCTTGTTTTTCGAGATACAGATACGTTTATTTATTTTTTTCGAATTAAAGGGGCTAAATATTACGTAACGAATAACTTATAAGGACTCAATTATCATCTCATCTAATAGAGTAATATAGTTTGTGTAATAAATGTTGTGGCCTGAAGAGAGGGAACTTTTTTCGTGTGTTCGAGGCGACGAGGAGGAGATTACGTCAGTATGTCGGTATGTAAGTATGTGTGTGAGTGTGTGTGTGTGTGTTTGTGTGTGTAAACATTTCATAACTTTTGAACTGCTTGACCAATTGAAACGCGGTTGATGGCATGCGACTGGATGCTGCTTAACTTAGATTTCCTGAAAATTTGAACCAAGTTGGCACAGGAGATTTTGAGAAATTTTGAAAAAACTTAAAAAACAATTTAGGCGAAACAGTGTTTTTTTAATATAACTTTAATATACCGATTGAGTACAAAATCTAATCCGTTCTGTTACTCTAAAAACTGCGTCTAATGTATTAATTGCATCAAAATCAGTTTATCCGTTCGGGAGTAATCGTTGATAAAAAATGTTTTAAAAAAGTGTTATTTCGACATAGCTTCTGAAATTTTCAACCATTTTTTGTACTAAAAAGACTGCGTCGAATGCCGTATCAAAAATTAAAATTGAATCTACTTTTCAAAAGTTACAGCTTAACTTTTAAAGGCAAATGTTTGTCCCAGTTGGGAATAAAAACAGAGCCCCATCGATTTGTAGTTTGGTTCGGTAACCACTCGACCAACGGGGCAGTCATAAACAAATAAAATTTCAAAAACGAAAAAATTACATTCAAAACACTAACTAAACTATGACAAAGTAAATAGCGGACAAAATCTGTGTTAATATGTTAATAACATAGAAAGCACATACAAAAAATTCAATCTCCGATATTGAGACTCAAGTTCCGCTGGTTTTCCCGTGAGCCAGATACTATCTGAATAACAGTCCTTCAGGTGAAGAAATCCCTTTGTCGGAGCAGTAAATTGAATGTGTGTATCGCTTGATGCTGTCGCAGATAATCAGCCTCCAGTTGACTCCTTATCGTGGGAATTGGAAGCTTTCTTTGAATCTGTAATGTTTGTACTGTTGTATTAACTTGGTTTTTCTTTGCTATTTTTACTAAGCAGAAATTTATAAAAAAAATATCATTTATTTCAGGCACTTGCAGTCCATAATATTATTTTTATTTTTTATATCATAAAATAGCAAACAAGCAGATGGGTCTCGTGATGGAAAGAGTCAACCATCGCCTATAGACACCAAAGATGTTAATGGTGCGTTGCTATCTTGTGGCGAGGTCTAATGCCACATGCATAAGTTTACCGGCTATCTTACCCTCCAAACCGGAACACGACAGTGACTAAAACTGACGTTATTGCGGCAGGAATAGGTAAGGCGGTGGTACCAGACCCAGTCGAGCCGATGCAGAACTCTACCACATAGTAGTTATGATGGTAGTGACGCGCATAGCCACTCGGTCGATTTTTACGACCTGCCTGGCAGAACGGCAGTTGGCATATTCTTCAAAGGAGCCCGGGACCACCACAGGGAATTAGTAACATATTCTCTTATAATAATAATATAATCCTTTCCGACCGATTTCGGCCATGGCGACCACATCTAGTCATAACGGCGCTAATGCGTCTGGATATGGCTTTTATAGCCAATTTTTACAGTGAATTTCCGTGCACAATGTGAACACATGAGCTTGCCGTTTACATAATAATAGTTAATGGCCGAGGGTGAACGGGATTTTGCCTCATCGTGGTTTGCATCGAGGTCAGCTTTGCGCTACTGCTCAAATTCACGGATTCGCCTATTCAAAGTCCCGCGCCATTTGTATCGTTGTACTGCCAAACCCTCCCATTGAGAGGGCTTTATGTTACATCTCATCATGTGACGCTTCTGAACATCTTTATATCAAAGGAGTTGTCCTTCATGTTTTCGCTTGCCCTGCACTAGTTCAGAATAGGCTACTTATTATCACGCTATTACCTACGGGGGAGGAGCTGTGCGGAATAAACGAAGTCCGCGCGGACGAAGTCGCGGGCAACGGCTAGTACATACATAAATACGTCAAATTGTTCCAGTGGACTTGATGAACTTTTTTACACATTACATACAACATTTACTTCACTGCTACATAGAAATGGTAGTTTTGTTATTGAGATGTGTTACCGGCGAGAAAGAGGCGCTTTGCCACTCTCTCCTCCACCATTCGTGATAATTGACCTCACTACCGAAGCTGCCAATGCATTAAATAAGCCTCAATGCCACCGACAGCGGCTCGTCTCAGAACTTCGGTATTTCGCACTCAGTCGGACCATTTGATCTTCATAATGGTGCGAAGGCATTTTAGATGGAAACGATCCAGAGTACATACGAGGTGGCAATATACACACCAGGTCTCGGAGGAGCACGGAAAGTGTGGCAGAACAATCGCTGTATATACCGAAATCTTAGTGGCTAGCTTTAAGTCGCGCGAGCGCAAGACCTTGAAACGCAGCTTCCAAAATGCTATAGCTGCAGCACTGATCCTACTATTGATCTCAGCATCAAGGTCACACTTAGATGTTATAGTGCTCCCCAGGTAACGGAACTTATCAACGTGTTGCAACATTTCCTCACCAAGTGTGGGACATCACTTAGGGACATCACCTCCGTCTTTTTGATACTAATCTTCAGGCCGAATTTGCAGCATGCTTGATGAAAAATTGACATCAACCGGTGCAGTACATCTAGGGATTCCGCCACAAAGCATAGGTGATTATAGCATACATGATTTCTGTAATCAATGCATACGAGACTTTAGTGCGCGCCTTAAGTCTGGTAAGTAAGTTAAAAAGACCACCATCTGTACGAAAGCAGATGTGGACTCTCTCGGAAACAGTATGCAGGACCTCTTTGACTACTACCGCAAAGTATATGGCGAATAGTGTGGATGCTATAATGCACCCTTGTTTCACCCCACAGGTAACCGGGAAGAAATTTGACTGTTCGCCGTCTGCAGTGACACAACACCGCATATCGTCATGCAAGAGGCGAAGAAATTCTACAAACTTCTCCGTGCACCCTATCTTTCCTAGCACCATCCAGAGAGCTCCACGAGGCACACTGTCAAAAGCTTTCTCTAAGTCAAAAAAGCAGAGATACAACTGATGACCTTGTTCTCTACTTTTTTTCATGCAGTTGACGCACTGAGAAAACAGCTTTACACGTGCTTCTGTCAGGCCGGAAGCCAAACTGGGTTTCAGGCAGGATCCTTTCTGACAACCCTTTAAGGCGGTTTAAAAGTACTGTTGTAAAGACTTTTCCGGGAGCAGACAGTAGTGAAATACCGCGATATGAGTTGCAGTTGGATCGGTCACCTTTATTCTTGTAGAGGGCACTTATGCGGGACACTTTAAAATCATCTGGGACTTGCTCCTCCTGCCACATATGAACAAATAATTTCATATCGACGTGTGCAACTCCTTACCACCATATTTTAGTAGCTGTCCGGGCCAAAGCTCAATGTCAAACGCCCGCTTGTTTTTCTGCTGCCTAATAGCAGCGACAACCTCGCTGAATGACAGGGGCTCGTCCAGTGCCACTGCACTAAAGTAAGTTGTGACATTGTGCTGGTATTATGCAGATCGGCTGATCGATCTACGTTAAGCAAAGTATTAAAACGATCAGCCCAACGTTTTAGAATATCCTCCTTGCTGGTCAGGAGGTGTATTCCGTCAAATGACCTCAATGGTACTTTTTGCTCCGTAGCACGTACCAATTAGTTTATGTACCTCGCAGTAAAATTCCCCAAGCCGGTTCGTGTGAAGCTTTGTACCGCCACTTTTTTTCATTTAAATTCCGAGACAACCTACGCAGTTCCTGGTCACTCTTTGACCACCACAACACTTCCATCTCTTCGATTCTGCTGTCGCAAGAGCTCTCGACGTTTATCGAATACTGCTTTAAAAACCTCGCTGTTGTCATCTTACCAATTTTCACTACGTCGGTCTTTCGTACCTAATGTAGCTGAAGCTGTTTCCAAGAGATTACAAGTCAGAATTCTCTAAGCAGCACCGACATCATCCGTCTCATTTCCCTGCAACAGCTTTTCATATAGGGCTTCCGCATAATTCTCCCTAACTTTCAGCCTATCCATTATTAAATGTTAATCTATCTTGTCGTCATCGACCGCCTCCGCCTCCATACGCGGAGTCTCAATTTGGTGCCAATAAGTCTCAATTTGGTATGATCAGTCCAACAATGGGCGCCACGTATGACACGGGTGATTTGAACTTGACTGATATCCCTTTGCCGTATGATAGCATAATCAATCAAATGCTGGTGTTTAGATCGCGGGTGCATCTACGTTGTCTTGTGCTTGTCGGCAAGTCTGAACATAGTGTTCGATATCGCAAGTTCGTACTAAGCACAAAGACTGAGTAGCAACTGACCATTGCTGTTCATGTAACCGACTCCATGCCTTCTCATAACTGCAGGTTAGGCCTCATAGTCCCGACCAACTCTAGCATTAAAATCACCAAAAAATCTGCTCTTTAGCATTAATATTTTCAAGGCAACGTGATATTTCCTCATATAATTTGTCCTTAATATCGTCAGGCTTATCTAGGGTTGAAGCATAGACACTGATAACATTAAGGCAGTTGCCTTTATCCAGATGAAGACGCAGTGTAGTCACGCGGTCCAATATGTGGGTAGGACATTCTTCGAGTCGCCTTACTAAACGATTTTTGATAGGAAATCCTAAACCTGAACGGCGACGGTTGGACAAAAGGTGCCTTTCCAGAAGAAATTTTAGCCGCCTTCAGCTTTCACCAGCTCTCCTTCATCTGCAAGATGGGTTTCGCTGAGCGCAGCAACATCCACTTTACAGCGATAAAGTTCACGAGCTACTACGGCAGTTTTACGTTCAGAACAGGCGTTGTCATCTCGATCAATGAGCGTTCTCACGTTCCTTGCGCCAAATGTCATACCAGGTAGTTTTATGTTAATTTTATTTTTTCTGTTACGTTGCCCACGTGTTAAGACGATGCGATGGCAGCCGCGGTTACTACCACCTTCCAAGTAAGGACAAGCATTTATTTAGGGCACCTTTCCTAGTGCCCTCCTCAATTAAGCAAGGAAAGCAGTGCCTCCCTAAATAGGGTTGCTTTTTCATCGCAGGTGCTGCCGAATTCGCATCGTCGTCCCGAATTTGTAATACAAAAACGACCACCGCGTGTACTCATACCCCTGAGTCCGCCAATGTCTAGGAATCATATAAAGCCCAGCTGCATCACGCCAAACCTCTCCACTTTAACCCATCGCCACAAGACTTAACATCGTCAAAGCCCATATTCGGAAGCAGTCAGTTGCGGAGTATATATTAAGGTACGCAGACGTTCACGCAAACGCAGGCGCACTCGTCCTTACCCTACTCCATTTAGTGGAACGGTAAACCGCTACGACTGGAATAGAAGTCAGATGATGTGTCTGGCTGACGGTAACTGTACGCCATTTACCGTTACCCTAGGCCATTCACCTTGCCTTGCTGAATCGCCGAGTCCGCCAACCCCATTCGCACTATCTGCATTGGGTTACCATCTTCGCCGAGACAGACTTTGTATAATTAAGCAGGAGAGATCTGTCGTCGTTAGAACTAGGCAAGAAGGGGAGTAGGGATGGGAATGAAAGTGGAAAGGAAATTAGGAAATTACCCCCCTCACAATTAAATACCATGTGCTTCGGGTAAGCACGTAATGTTGTCTGTCTTGGTTATTACTAGAAATTGGAGATATTGTTATCATGTTGGTAAAATGTCGTAATGGTGATCACTTGGCCAAACAAACCGGTGAATCGTGATAAGCTAGGGATTATAAACGTTTAGTTCACTGTTTACCGGTAAAGGGATACAGCGTGATGATAAGTTTAAATTTCATTACTTTAACCACTTAATTTTTAATCTGATTTAAAATTTGATACTTTATTTTTTACTTGTGTGGGTCCGAGCCCCTTTGAAGAACATTTGCCTTCCTGTATGAGCATTTCGCAAAAAATGAAGCGTACGGGCCAAAAATATCACTAACATAGTTACTAGATGGTAGAATTTTACGTCTTGCTTTGGCTTAGTATCCCCGTATCTATTCCTGTTTTACAAGAGTTAGTGATTTACACTGTCATGTTTCTATTTCGAGTGTCGCTAAAACGTATGCATGTGAGATTTTAGCCTTCTCTACAGATGGCATTGCACCTTTGACATATTTGATGCCTAATGGAGATGACGTATTATTTCTATCAGGAGACCACCCTAAAATTTCTTTTTGATTTTAGTAAATAAAAGCCTATGTTACTCCTAGACAGTGTAGCTAATGGTTAAAGGTTTTTTTTTAAATCGGTCGAGTATTTTTGAAATTTATTTAACACAAACAAATATACAAAAATACAAATCACTGACTATAATAAAAGTACAAATAATCGGGATTATTTTAAAACATTTACGGCCTGCCTTTACCTTTGGCTGTTATTGAGCTTAATATTTTGAAATACATTAAAACACTTAATGAATGCATCCGCTGATATAATATTATATAAATATATTTATAAGAAATTAATGAGTCTTAAAAGATATATTTTTCTAGATAAATTACATAAATTGATCTAACCCAATGTAAGCAAATTATTTGCTTGTAATAAGGCTGTTAGTCCATGATACCATCACATATAAAAACATTGATTATATTTATGTAAAAAGTACTCAAATCTAGAAATACATACATCTATGCTAATTTCACAAACTTTGATTCCTGTCAAACCCAAGCCTCTTAAATTGCATAGTCAGGATCGCTACTTATTTGAACAAGTGAAAATCAAATTATATCTTCTTTTAGACCTGGTCGAAACCTAATTTATTTCCAATGGTGAGGTTTTTTTTTTATATCAAAAGATAGCAAACAAGCAGATGGGTCTCCTGATGGAAAGAGTCAACCATCGCCTATAGACATCAAAGATGTTAATGGTGCGTTGCTATCTTGTGGCGAGGTCTAATGCCACATGCATAAGTTTACCGGCTACCTTACCCTCCAAACCGGAACACGACAGCGACAAGCATTGACGTTATTGCGGCAGGAATAGGTAAGGCGGTGGTACCAGACCCGGGCGAGACAATGCAGAACTCTACCACCTAGTAGCCACGATGTTAGTGACTCGATAGCCAATCGGTCGCCTTTTACGACCTGCCTGGTAGAACGGCAGTTGGCCTATTCTTCAAAGGAGGCCGGGACCACCACAGGGAATTAGTAACACGGCGAAAAAAGAGGTAAAAAAAAACGCGTTGTGGCTGTGTCATGGACACAGCCGTGCATCTTTTACGTAAATACTGTCTAATATATTGCCATGGTAACAGTTTTCATTCGTCGTTCCAATCACAATGTTCCTCATTAAACCAGCCTACGGACCTAAACCACGTCCGTACATCTTGTGGATAGCGATGTAGAGCGTAGGTCAGCGCTACCACCGGAGGGTGACCCGCTATTAGCCACGGATACCGAAGAATTAGGTGAAACAATGAAAAACCTTCCCAATAAAAAGGCCCCAGGGTCGGATAAAATCACAAATATTTATTTCACAAGTTAAATACCTCGTCCGAAAACCTCCTTCGTTTTCAGACGAGTGGTAAGAAGCCACCATCATAGGGCAATACACAAGCCGGAAACATCAGAAGTTACCACAAAATCTACGAAAAGAAATCATGGTAGTAGTAAATATAATGCAATTAAAAGGAAAACTATTACGGCTTAGAAGACTTTACAAGTGTTTGCGTAATCTTCGATCAACTTATAAAATGTACTTGGAGAAAGATTTGTAGGCGGTGAACTTGTGGTGTGGATATATTCGTCATGGACATTAAATAGGTTGAATGATCATAGTATGAAACCATAGTACGAAAGTTTGGTTGTACGATAAGATACACGAAATAATAGATGTAATGAATGAGAGATGCTTAGATGTTTTATGTGTAACATAGACTAGTGCAAAGATAGTGAAACCACTGATCTCCCTGGTGACAAGATGGCTCTGTAGTTTGGTGTACCCACGATCATGCAGGCACTAGAGTAAGTATTTTTTTATCGTTACTATTAGGCCCTGGTGTGAAAAATTATAGTATAGCTTGGCATTGGGTAGATGACAACATATTGCCCTGGTTCGATGTCAATATTAGCATCAGGCAAGTATGTGTATTGTCAGCTCGCCTGTTTATCCTATGTCTAGATATGTATCTTCAAAGATTCACTGAATGTGGGAATGAACATGAGTGATCTAGTGGTAAACTGCCTAATTTATACAGATGACGCTGTACTTTTATATTCAACTCCATCTGAACTTTAAGCACTGGTTACAGTGGTGAATGATGAGTGTAAGAGTATGGGCTTACAACTGAATGCGAAGAAAACTGAAGTACTAGTATTTGAAACAGAAGCAACCAGATCGGATGTAAAAGTTGTGGTCGCTGATGTAGTGCTGGAACAGGTGGATGAGTATGTATATCTTGGATGTGATTTTAGCAGGGATAGAATTTATACTGCTGATGTCGGAAGAAGCGTGTGTCTGCGAAAATAGTGAATACGTAGGTCATACTATAAGTTTTGCGTAACTTAAAAAAACAACATCTTATAACCAAAATATTATGTTTATTGCTTTTCAAAATAATATGCTTTACATTTTAAACATTTTTTCATGCGATCAAACCATTTTTTAAAACAGGAGGACTACAGATCTGAAGGCATGTTTTCTACGTGCTGATTGAACCCTATCACTGCCTCTTCGGAGTTAGTAAAAGTAAAACCTCTCATCAAATCTTCGATTTTGGGGAAAATACAGAAATCACAGGGTGCTAGGTCGGGGCTATGCGCAGGATGAGTGACGAAATGTACTTTTTCGGAAGCTAAAAACGACTTTGTTTTGTTGGCCGTGTGTGAAGAAGCGTTATCATGGTGTAGGAGAATGCGGCTTTTGGGTCGTCTTTCGCAAACTTTTTCTAACACCCTGGGTAAACAAATAGTAGAATATCACTCGGCATTAACACTCTTTTTTTTTTGATCTTCAAGTGGACTTGTACAGATGGGACCCGTAGCTGAGAAAAAAACGCGTCAGTTCACGAGGGATCCAACGACAACAAAGTTTCCGAACCTTAAGTCCGGTTGCCCCGCACTACATAATTATGTTCTTAGCCTAACGCTATTGTACAAAATATTATTACAAAAGCTCTCTTTTTAGTCTGCCTTATTGTGATGGGCAACTTCGGAAACCTACATTGCGCGTGGCCCAACACGCACTTTATCAATTTGTCATTCGGCGTACAGTTGCCGTCGTTGATCTATTCAGGCGCCTTCATCTTTTTAGTTTTACGTTCAAGGGACTTCTTCACTGTTTCATATGAGGGTACATGGGCATCATTAGATTGCTATTTAAAGTCCCTTTTAGATGGTATACGTCCCTGCTATCATGATTTGGCGTTTGAAAGATTTTTTGATTGATAAAATTATTTTTCCTTTTTTTTCACTTAAAGGCCATATATATCTACTAGCTAGTATTTAAAATCATACTTTTATATTTTAAATCCTAGCTTTATATTTTTCCCACACAATCGATAAATCCTTAAAAGAGCTTTTGAACAAAACTTAATTAAATGTCATAACTGATCCTAGTAAAAGATATGCTATATGCAAATTCTGTAACAGAGCGAAATTACTTAAAAATGGCGGCACTTCCTCCTCCATCTTCCACGTAGCGTAATCGTATTTCCCACTTAGTTTCAAAAATTATTTAATTTTTTAGCTATCCAATGGTATGATTAGATTTCGGATGCTGATGATAGTAGCTATAATATCAAAATGTATCCCCCAATTTTGTTATCATTAGTTTTTTTGAACTGTCCCTCACTATGAAAGCAAATTTAAAGATGTATTAACGTCAATATCTTACCAGAAATAAATATTAGATTAATTGCTTCAAATAATATAAACTAATATTTTGCGACAAAACATCCTTAGTTTTTGTTCACTGTTATTGTAAATTTTTATAAGATAAACCACAGAAAGTCACTAATTCAGAGCAAATTCTCTTTAAACAATAAAGTAATAATAATCTTGACAAATTTCATTCAAGCATAATATCAGTTCTTAACTGTAAATTCATAAGTGCTAAGCCTAAGCCTAAGCCTTTAAAGCCGGCAGTGATGTTGCCACGACCTTTTAAGTTGTTGGAAACTATTTATTGCACACAAGTTATTAAAAACACTAAGCCTCGGAGCGAAACTTCCGACAGTACGAGAGGAATATTATGATAGGAGTTATTTATTTACAACTTCGTCAATTATCTTTTTTAGTTTTTAGAGTTTTGTAAAACGTTTAAAGCGTTTAACATATAAGATCCGGGAAAAGAATTTTTAATATAAAATATAAGATATTTTTGTTCTTATACAGGTATATAACCAGTCCATTTCCCTTAATTTTCCTATTCTCATTGTTACGTTATAAATATTCGGGCATCTTCTGATAGAAACGCTGGAAATGCCTATCTACAAATTGAAAACAAATCATGTAAATTTGCTCTACAAATAACTGAGCAACATGAATTAGTTTACATAATTAGCCGAGTGTGATTAACGGACCACGAATGTATTCATACTTTGATCCTAGAGGAAAGTTTGAGGTGTTTGAGGAGGATAAGGTTTGCATACACTACACAATTAGTGGTCATATGGCTAAATACGAACAATATTTCAGTACATTTTTTGAATAATTGAGGCATTATTAAAATTAAATATTTAGGACCAGCTAGAAGTTAAGAGATTATATTTAGTTATCATTTATATTTATTTAATACTTTATTGTACATAAAAATAAAGTATTATTTACAAGAAAGTATTTATTTTTATTTATTATATACAGTAAACATAAAAATATTAAAATAATGAAGTAAGGGGGCTTTAATGATGTCAATTTGACGAATAAAAAATATTGATCAATAACAAATAGTTTTTTCTTTAATCGCTTGATTATTTTATGAGAAAAACGAAAAATCTTTTGTTGTACAGATTTGATGGTTATCTAAAGTTGTTGGAATTATGAGAATTTTAAATTCATTATTACATATCTATTTTATTTTACGAAACTCTTGCTAATTATTTTATAGTTCAAGGATAACTTTATTCCACTCGTAAAATGGAAACTTTTCTTAGAGCAACACTCATAAAATTCAGTTTTTACGTCTGCAATTTTCTGATTAACACCTTATTTTACCTTTTTTTCGAAAACGATGTTTTACTTAAGTTTTTGCCACTATACTACAAGAAAAAACTCATGATAAAAATTAATAAAGTTTAATGGATTTTGTACCGTTATTTTTAATAGAGAATTTATATAAGTGAATATAAGGATATTTAGTATATGGGTGATTCCGTTCTAACTGTGATATTCAATGTCCTGTATTGTTTGTTCTCACAGGTCGTTAATTAATAATTAATTTATGAAATTTTTGTACTTATTGGAAAATAATAAACATATTTCAACATTATTTTCATATAATATAACTTGCCACTTACAGAAAACTTACAATATATCACTTAAATGTCAATACCGTGTCATGTCCATTTCTAGAATTTATTTATAAATTGTTAGTTTTTTTGTCGTAATAAATGATTTAAACTAATTACCTCATAAATTCTAATGTTTACGACAAAAAAACTAACAATTTATAAATACACAATATATACAAAAATATTAAAACAAAATGTGAGCTTGTGGTGTGAGGTGAGTTGAGATGAGATTTCTTCGAGATTACCCCTATGAAGAAAACAGTAATAAACATAGACACTTGTGCACAACATAAACAACAAATTTGGCCTTAAAGCTAGTGGCAGAAAAAAAATAAGAGAAAAAAAAACTTACAAATTAAAAGAAAGGAAAATAAAATAACACACGAATTATGAAATTAACCTACTAATTTAAACTACTTTCACATTAAAAAAAAATCATTAAATCGTGTTTTAAAGATTGATAGCGATTTGCTGCTATGAATGTTAAATTAAAGTGAATTTCAAGGCACAAGGCAACTGCATGTATAGAAAAGGATCAGAGAAAAAATTAGATTTGAAGGAAAGAAAACGTATAAGAGAACTGACGTCAGCACGACAATTACTGCTCGGCGAATAAAGAAAATGAAGATGCTCACGAAGATAAATTGGGGACCAAGAAAAAATGAATGAACCTTATGAAGAATGCTAATAAGTAAACAAAGAATATGCGTATTCCTGCGAAGACGTATAGGTAGGTATCCCCACAAATAGACGAAAGTGATTTCTTTCAGACTAATAGTAGTACTTCCTTGCAAAAATTAGGGTACAAATATATCTGTACATTTAATATTAAAATATAAATATGGAGAAATAAAAATATCATTGTTCATATATGAACACTTAACTACAATATATTCAGCTTATTACAGATTATATTTTGTACTCAAGTGTTTAGAAAAATAAATGCAAGTTTAAACTATTATTTCTTAAGGAATACTTAAAAGATAATACTTATAAATTCTCTTAAATGTAGTGCGTAGAAAAATATCTTACCAAACCCAAGTACTGTACTGGAGAACTATATAAAAAATATTATAACATTTTTAAATGAGCCTCTAATGCTGCAAAGAGCTGCACATAAAAGTATTAAAACTACTACAGGTATATTAATAACGTTGAAACCATCAGGAATAAAATTTACATTAAGGGCTATCCGCTAAAAGTCAATGGAATAAACATAGAGAGAGAACTGGAAATAAAAAAATAATTTCAAAAACTTATCACCAATGCTGCAATGGTAACAACCCAAAGTGTCAGTAATTATGAGTTATTGCTGCAGAATGATTATTGTTGAACAATATGAAAGCCACTATTACACAACTTTAAAATTTTCAAACCAAATTTAAGAACCTTTAGAACCAGATTTAAAAATCTTTACCAGATTTATGTGGGTATTACGTTAAAATCATTGTTAAAGCTATAAAATATGATTTTGCGCCATATTTAGTTATTAAATAAATATAACATTCTAGCTGTGCCCACGACTTCTTGGTGTCGAAAATCTTCTAAAATAAAAGTCCAGTAGTTTCCCGTCTCGTGGTAATTTCGGGATAAAAACTATCTTATGTCCTTTCATGGGTCTCAAACTATCTTTGTACCAAATTTCATCCTAACCGGTTCAATGGTTTAGGTGTGAAGAAGAGACAGACAGACAGAGTTATTTTCGTATTTATATATTAGTATGAACTATTTCCTGAAATGATGAAACTAACTACAGTGATTCTAAATTTTAAGTCATTTTAATATGATCCCACCAATTTCGGACCTATTTCAGTTCTGTCAATTGTAAACGAAGTATTTGAAATATAAATTCTAAAAAAAGTATCTTTACGCCCATATCTCCAAAGAGGTAGGCAGAGATAAAAGTGCACCCACCATTAGCCGAAGATACTTGGTCCCACAAATGTGACATGTGGCAAGCCTATCGCCAAACGGGCATTTTCAAATCCCCGGACAATTTTGTGATTACAAGGAAAGTGGAAATCACTATTTTATAATTGCTCGATCCGGAAATCGAACCCGGGACCTCTTGTGGTCAACGCCAGCGCCGGACCACTAGACCACAGAGACCACACGATTAATAAATTCTAAAAATTAGGATGGTTACACAATCATTAGTTCAGTTTTAAAATAGTATGGTATATGCTGACATGCATATAATGTGGAGTGCAATATTTTTGTTTACAGCCCTTTTCAATTAGAACCCTTTATAGTTTCGCCATTTCCATCCGTCCGTGTGTCCATCCACGACGTAGCTTCGAGATTCCTAATACATAAAACTGTAATTTGGCATTATTCGGGTTATATCCCCCACGGGGACAAGCATTTGTGTGATGAGCATAAATGTTTGTATTTCCGGGTTTGGGTGTTTATTAAATATATTCTAGTATTTACATATGTATTTCTATGTATTAGTATCGTTGACTAACACCCATAACACAAGCAAATAATTTGCTTACTTTGAGATTAGATCAATAAATGTAATTTGTCCCGTGAATATTTATTTATTTATTATAATATTATACACACAACAGAATATTAAAATAAGATTTTGAAACATATTTTTTTATACACATAAAGTGGAGATGTTTATTTTTTCTCGCGAACCCCATAGTGTGGAGTATTGTTGGGTAGGTTTTAAAAATGCTGTGGGATCGGCAAAACACTTTTTTTTATGAAGAGATCCCTTTGTATAATATTAAGCTCTTCCACCAAAACAATTGATTTTGAATACGTAAAAAACTTCTCGTTGGTAGTAATAGTTACGGCTAAGTAGATTTTGAGTGATAGTTGACCGATAAGAACGAACTAGGAGAAGTTTTTGTAGGTGATGAAACTATTGTAAGGATGTATCTATCAGTCATTAGCTTTAAATAAGTAAAGTATTTATAGGATGACACAATAAAAAAGCCATTTTCTTAGTCCGCATTAATGTGAAGGGCTACTACGGAATATTACATTGCAGGTGACTTACCACGCACTTGTCCGGTTTTATTTAAAATTTGAATTGATACTAAGATTCATTAGATTAGCAATTAGAATGAATTAATATATCTCAAATTATGATTTACACGTCTATTGCTTTCGACTATATAGACATTTTATATTATTACCAAATTTTGTAGCTTTTTCTTAACTACTAAGTCGCTAAGGAAATATGTTGCGTAGATCTCTCTATAATGAAAAAACCAGCCAAGTGCCAAACCTCGCGCGTGAAGGGTTCCGTACCATCATCTTTAAAAAATACGAAAAAAACACGTTTATTGGCCCCCTTAATATTTTTTAAATATTTAGTACTTGTTATAACGGCAATGGAAATACATATTTTGTGAAAAATTTAGCTTTCTAGCTATCACGGTTTATGAGATACAGCCTGGTGATAGACATACAGACGGACAGACAGACAGTGGAGGTCTAGTAATAGGGTCCCGTTTTACCTTTTAGGTACAGAACCCTAAAAATGATTGAAAGCATTTAAGGCAATCAAAAACTTATTCTTTGTCTAAATACATATATACAAGTTATAGGTCTCTAGCTATACCTCATTGTAAAGTGAATAACAATTACACAGCTACGAATTAAAATTCTCTTCATTAAGTAAAGACATAGGTATGATGAAAAATCGACACACACAAACAAAAAATAGTCTTGATAAATTCATAAATAAAATACCTCGTATGACGTGTGAAGAAACTAAGTGAAGAATATATCATCGTTTATTTATATAAGTCAAGTTAACATTTCAACATTTATATAAGTCAAGTTAAATTGTTGAGATGTATACCACGCTTAATAAAGGGTATTGTATAGTCTTCAATATGAAATTCAGGACAGGATACTTTGCATGTAAGTTAAGGTAAGTTAAAATTAGCTCTTCCGGGGCTTTAATGAAGAGTATGTAATTTAAGCAGTTAAGTTAGCAATTTTAAAAGTTAATTACTTTGATTTTCTCGGAAAAATTACGCTCGAGTAGAGTTTGCGATGCTGCATCTATAAAGTTCCTGATTTTCTTAAAGTTTATAAAATGTAGTCTAATTAATCTATATTTATATTTACAATTTTAAATGAAATTATCATCGTGTTAGTCCAAATTTTATTTTGATAAAGTATCTTCACGCCCATATCTCCGAAGGGGTAGGCAGAGGTACAACAAGTGCACCCACGATTAGCCGAAGATACTTGATCCCACGATGTGATAGGTGGCAATTCTATCGCCAACCGGGCACTTTCCAATTCCGGGCAACTTTGTGTTTCTCAGAAAACTGTAAAAACACTTTTTTATGTGCCCGACCCGGGAATCGAGCCGGACCTCATGTGGTCAACGCTTACGCTGGAGCACTAGACCACAAAGGCGATTTCTTTGATAATACATTTATTGTTATGATTTGCTATTCTACCAGGCAGTTTGTTAAAATCGAACGATTAGCCTTTTGTCTGTCACAACTACCGGGATTACTAGGTGTCAACCGATTATATGGTACCAACGCCTTACGTATTTATACAACAAAATCCACAGCGCCTAACAACAAAATACATACAAAGCGTAGCTTGGGCTTACGGCCAGTTATAAACCCGGCAAATATTGTTCTGCCTTTTTAACTACTCTTATTTTTTTCTATATTTTATCACCTTTTAAACCTTCCATGGACTTCAACAATTAATTCAAAACCAAAATTAGCCAAATCGGTTTAGGCGTTCTCGAGTTTTAGCGAGACTAACGAACAGCAATTGATTTTTATATATATATAGATATAATATTTATACAAAACAACAAACAACTCAGCAAATATAGTTGTATTTGAATGACGTTCCAAAATAACTGTATTAATAGGCATAAATATTTGTGCGTTACTTTTACAAAAGAAGCGTAATGGCCACCGCAATGCTTGTCATTGTCGTGTTATGGTTTGGAGGGTAAGGTAGCTGGTAGACTTATACATGTGTTATTGTCATCATGCTTACGGATGGTATTGCACCATTAACAACTTTGGTATCTATAGGCGATAGTTTCTCTTTCTATCAGGAGAGTCATCCGATTGTCTGCTGTCTAATGATATGAAAAAACCATATTTAAAAAGTATCTTCACGCCCATATCCCCGACGGGATAGGCAGAGGTACAACAAGTGCACCCACGATTAGCCGAAGATACTTGGTCCCACAAATGTGATAGGTGGCAAGCCTATCGCCAACCGGGCACTTTCCAATCCCGGGCAACTTTGTGTTTCTCAGAAAACTGAAAAAACACTTTTTTTTTAAAGTGCCCGAACCAGGAATCGAACCCGGGACCTCATGTGGTCAACTCCAACGCTGGACCACTAGACCACAGAGGCGACTAAAACCATAGCAGAATAAATTGTAAATAAAAACCATATTTATTTACAATTTATTCTGCTATTCACAAAATAAACATTGCGTATTAGTCTAGGCCCTTCTGATTAATTGAATATCTGCCTTCTTGTCAGACAGTTCATAAAAGACATACTTTTGCTAAACGTTTGACTAATAGTCTAGTCAACAAGTTCAAAATCGTGTTAAATAGAAATGAAGCTCCTAAAAATATGTGCCATAGCTCATTCGATTCGGAATGACGTCTAGAAAAATGTTTTTTAAGGTTATATTAGCACATAAAAAATTGCGATTGTTATTAACAAAATAAGATTTAAAAAAAGGTATTTAGTTTTTCGTTAATAACTTTTAAAATAATGATATTTAAGGAATTTTGAAAAAAGATCATGAAAGAGGAGAAAATTTCCAATAAAAAAGTCCTACTCCCGGAACTCTATCTATATTATTTATAATTTTTTTTTTAACGCTGGAAATAGGGCTCCGCGAGGGCGTTACAGCATAGGCGTGCCGCCTAAAATGCCGGTATATCACCTAAAATAATTTTTTTTCATATTAAATAACGTCATTTGTTAAGAAATTGTTTATAAACAAATAGACTATTTTGGGATTTAAAAAAATTTTTTTTTACTGTCTTATAGCATAGGTGAAATGATGTTTTTTTTTTAATTTTTTCTTAAATAAATTTTTTTATTGTTTATAATCGTTTTTCATATTTAAATTGTTTAAATAATTAGTTAAGAAATTATTTTATTCTTAAAAATCATCATTGACCCTTTTCAATGGAATAACAGAGAAATATTTTTTTATAAGTAATTTAATTGTTTAGTAACTTAACAATTTGTTATAAACAAATAATATTAACCGTTATATTTTTTTTCGAAAATTTCTAAAAATTACAAAAACAATCACATATACTTTATATAATATATATATATATATATATATATATATATATATATATATATATATATATATATATATATATATATATATATATATATATATATATATATATATATATATATATATATATATATATATATATATATATATATATATATATATATATATATATAATTCTTTACTCTATCTCTAATAGTTTAAAAGTTATAACAATTTTTAACTTGACAAATTATGTAACGGCTGTAATTTCATTATTATATAATATTTAAAAGTGTTGTAAAAATACAAAAAAAAAAACAATTTTATTTAAACTTTTATACCGTAATTTATAAAAACGGAGATTGGAAAAAAATTAGTTAATTAACAATGGTGTAACTTTTTGAAAAATCGACAAAAATTTTTTTTTTCACCGAGTTTTTTTTCGTTTAAGTATCTAGATTACACTATAATTTATTCAAATTTTTAAGGGAGGGAGGGAGGGAGGGAGTGAGAGAGAGAGAGAGAGAGAGGTTGTTTTATATAACAATACAAAATGTTTGTGGTGTTGTTTTATTTTCTTTTTTTCAATAAAAATCAATAATGTTGTTGGTTGGTTTGTGTGGTCAATTTACTCATTAAGATTGTCAGTAATGTAATGGAGATTCGTAATTGTAAAATATTTGGTTTGTTTACTTAATATGTTTGTTGGATTTTTTCTTTAAAATAACAAATAAAAAAACCATTTATGTTTTAAGCACTTTACATTTTGCGAATAAATTTTTTAGTTTTATTCTACGACGAACATTTTCTCCAGCGAGATACAGATGTCAGAATATACATCACAAAGTTGCAGAAACTCAAATACTGCAGATGGTAAGCTTACCACTTTATCATATTTAAGTTTATGCCGCTTCCACAAGCTGCTGTCAGCTTCAGTGTCTTTGATGCCTCCGACAGCAACAGGGTTTTTATATGTTATTTCCTAATGTCACACGTGATTTTTTTTATAGCAGAGGAGGCAAACGAACAGGTGGTGCACCTGATGGTAAGTGATCACCGCCACCCATGGACAACCGCAATACCGGGGGTCTTGCAGCTGCGCTGCCGGCCTTTTCGTAATGAATAAGCTCGATTCTTGAAGGTCCCTAAGTCGTATCTCATATTCTCAAACCATCCTTTTATTTGGCGCGGTACTGTGTGCATATACAATAGCCCCTCAATTTAAATGTATATCTTGGGAGTTATTATCGCAACATAAAAACTAACGAGTTAATAAATAATTTCAAGCGGTCTTACATCAACGCATGTTACTTTTTAACCTGTTCCTAATAGCCGACGCAACCAGCTGATACAACGCTAGGGCAGAAAAATTGTAGCCATGTATATTACAGCAACCGTGCGAAGCTCGGGCGGATAGCTAGTCGTATTTAATCAAATATAATATGTTTAACATTAATTTGGAAATTTCAATCCCACCAGTATCGTATTTCGTTGCATCGTTAAGGCTTACAATTGAAGCCTGATTATAATTGAAGCGATAATATCACTGAAATCCGGATATCATTATTGGGAAAATGAAAACAAACTATATTACAAAAAAATTCTTAATCAAATACAATTGATACTCGTAATCTGTTGCAGTATTTTATGATATACAAATACCTAAATGGTTGGTTTAACCGTGTTGGTTCCGGGCTCCTTTGAAGAATAGACCAACTGCCGTTCTGCCAGGCAGGTCGTAAAAGACGACCGATTGGCTATGCGAGTCACTACCATCGTGGCTACTAGGTGGTAGAGTTCTGCATTGTCTCGCCCGGGTTTGGTACCACCGCCTTACCTATTATTGCCGCAATAGCGTCAGTGCTTGTCACTGTCGTGTTCCGGTTTGGAGGGTAAGGTAGCCGGTAAACTTATGCATGTGGCATTAGACCTCGCCACAAGATAGCAAAACACCATTAACATTAACCTTTGGTGTCTATAGGAGATGGTTGACTCTTTCCATCAGGAAACCCATTTGCTTGTTTGCTATCTTATGATATAAAAAACAAAACCTAAATAAAATGTAGTTCTATAAACTACACAGGCGAGACTTCATACATGTTTTTTTTAGTTATTACCTTTAAGTTTAATATACTTCGTAAGATTTTATATCAACTCCTTTACTTATTTGTATTTAATAATTATTTTTTAAACTTGGGGAATAGTAGCTAAAAAATTTGGAATTTAGGTAAAGTTAACGTAAACATTTAATTCTCTCCTTAGTCTGTATTTAAGTATTTATCTTGTCATAGGGTGCTTATAGTACAACTGCTAATCTCAGATTGACAAAATTTTGAGCTAAAATTTTGCCAAGACTCTTTTTAGATACATAAAATAACAACAAAGAAATTAGCTTTAAACTATAGTACAAAAACGATAAATTTTTATTTGATATTTATAATGAAAATATTTATAAAGAAAATAAACTTAATGTAATTAAAGTTTTATTATAATGGTAACACTTTAAAGTTAGTATTATAATGGTAACACTTAAATATGACTATAGAAGTCAATCAAATTAAAGTGTCAATATTTTGATATGATTGTTTCTAGAGATATATTTTATTTAATTATTTTGAAAAACGTAGAAAAATATTTTAGTTTATCTAATATTCGTCACTCCGAAAGACACACAAGGGATGTACAAAACCAAAACTGCCTGTGTTCTTTGAAAAATTAGCAAAAGACTTTACTGAAAATTTAATTTTAATAAACTAAAAAATATATATATTTAAAAGTATATAAATATGATTTCTGTTTTTAACATGTTTCAAAACAAATGGAACGGTTTTAATAGCATTTTCTGGCCATTTTTAGTTAGCCAAAAGAGGCGAATCACTAGAATTTGAAAAGCTTAGTAGCGATCAGATTAACAGTTTTTTTTTTAATGTTTGGTAATTTTTATGTTTTGTTAAATTGGATTATGTTTTATGGCATTTAAGTATTTATTGCCCAAAGCCGGATGGGTCGCTAGTTTGGTGTAAAAATAAAATACATAGCTTATTCATCGTTTGTACATACAATGTGTATACTTCGTTAATTTAAGATCAGTGACCACGTTATTTCGAATTTCGAATTCGAACAGTCGAATTTAAAAGAAGGTTCTATCTGTGTTAGTCTGAAGCCCCTTAGAAAAAGACCATCTGACATTCTGTGAAGCAGTTTGTAAATTGATGAAAGATTAGCTATACATGTCATTGACACTTTGACTACGAGATGGTAGAGTTCTGCAACCAGTGGTACCAAGACCCGGGCATGATGCCCGGGTCTTGGTACCACTGCCTTATCTATTCCTGCCGCAATAGCGTCAATTTTAGTCACTGTGGTGTTTCGGTTTTAAGATCAAAGTATTCGGTAGACTTATGCATGTGGCATTACCACCCCGCCACAAGGCACCATTAATATCTTTGGTGTCTATTATTGATGGTTGTCTCTTTCCATCATGAGAGGTATGTGCTTGTTTTTTTTACTATCGATAGGTAAGCGCTTGACCTCGATCTACCTGATGGTAAGCTACGATAAGGTCTATGATGAAACGCGCTTCCTTAGAAGATATCTGTTCACTCTTCTCTTGAAGATCCCCAGATTGTACTCGTTGGGGAACACAGACTCAAAAAGCATGTTCCAGTCCTTTGCGGTTCGAATGAAGAATGTTGAGTCAAACCGCTTTGTCCGGGTACGTGGAATGTCCATGGCGATGCCTAGAATCTCTGCGCCTCGACGATCGATAGAAAAGGGACGGCGAACTTAAGTCGTGCAATTCCGCAACGCACTCTGCAAAGTGTATCCGATAAAAAACCGATGAACTAGCCACTCTGCGTGGATGAGCGAGGCTCTGGAGTTTTTCGCCTATCAGATCATTGCCGTTTATGAGCCTCTTGGCACGCCTCTCTGTCACCTCAAGTGTCTCCAGCTGGTATTTGGCGGATCCATTCCAGAGGTGAGAGCAGTATTCCATGCTTGAACGGACTTGTGCTTTATAAAGGTATGTTTGATATATTCTGATCTCATTATATAAAAAAGTGGGATATGGAAGGGATAAAATGTAAAAATATTAATCTTATGAGATAGATTTATGAAAGAACGCCGTGGTAATGAAGAATTTTAGACCTTGCGGCTCAGAGCAAGGCAGAAAACAACTAAAAAATAACAGCGTATGAGCATCACGAGTGGTTTTTTAGCACCGGACTTAGAAAGGGGTGTTATAAGTTTGATCACTATTTGTCTGGTCTGTGGCACCGTAGCGCTTAAATAGGTGATTTGCTTGTGTTTTTTTTAAATTCGAAATCCAGTTTCTTAACAGCAGTACTTAGATATGTTTTATCACAATTAGTTCAGCATTTCAAGGACATCAACTATTTTTTACTCGATGAAAGAAATTAAAAAAGTGGTACAAGTCTAATCGATACAAAATTTGGTATTATTTTATGTATGATATTAAAAATAACCATATCATACACACTGTAATGATACTACAGTGTATGATATGGTTCTTTGTATCTGAGGCTGCAAAAATCCTATTCAAAGACCATTAGATCTTTTCGTGTTTTGACCTGCAAATTATGCACATGAGACAGGAAGGTAGTCTTATGAAAAAGAAATGAGTTGCGGGTTTTAATTTAGAGTTATTAAAGTTTTATAGCTGTTGGCTTATTCAAAGCACGCTATGACTCTCTGCGCTAAGCGGCAATACGAACTATTTTTGCCATAGGTTTTTACATAGAGTTTAGTGTAGCAATGCGCGATGTGTAGTGACTACGAAGTAAAACGTACAGAGTACAGACGAATGCCAAGGACGTCACGCCGTATTGACTCACTCTGCTATGCAGACCGTCGCGTCTACATCGCCCGCGGCACGCTAAGCCAAGAGTCGTGACTAGGCTGTTAAAGTTGGTAAATGTAGTGATGTGTTACTTACTTGCCTCCCCGAAAAGGAAATTGTTATATTCGTTTTTGCAGATCCAGTTAATACTGAATCTGATGCGGTTACATCTGAATTTGAGCATTTAATTTATACATCCTGAAACTTATATTTATTAATATATATCTACGGCTATAGCTATCTGTCTGACTTACTCTAAATTTACACTATAAGTATGATTTAATAAGAGGGCTCTTCTTCCTGCCTGACGCCTGAAAGAAGAAGTCGTAATGAATATTTTGTTGGGGTGAGCTAAATGAAGTTGGACCAACTTGCAGATAGTTATGAAATTTCAGAGAGAGATAATATTGCTATATCAGCTGCACCTTAAAGCCCGTTTTGTTTTAAAAGTTTTTGGCAAATCCCACGAGAAAGGGGTATCTTTTCGGGATCAAAATTCCTTGTCCTATTTCAGGCTGTCATCGATCTATATACAAAATGTTGTCCAAATCGATCGAATTGTTTTTGCATTGTTGAGTAAACACTTAGAACTTAAAAGTGAAACGTAGACATTGTATCTGATATAGAAGCTTTTGAATTGCGTTCAAGTTATAATAAACTATTTTGTCCGAACTAAAGTCAATATTTAGCCTCTGGCTCCACGCAAGAAGTGATGATGAAGTTTGAAGACTGTGTTTTTGTTTATATGTTGATTCTATAAATTTGCCTTGCTTGATAAAGAGTAAACAATCTTAACAAAGAAAGGAAAATTATTTGCAAGAATATTCTTGATAAAATTTTAATTTAAGGTATAGTTATCAACAAAAAACACGGGCGAGACTTCATAAATCGTGTTTTTTAGTTATTACCTTAAAGTTCAATATATTCTAAAATATTCTATATCTACCCCTAACTTATCCGCATTTAATAAATATTTTTTAAACTTAGAGAAAAGTAGCTAAATATAGTTGGAATTTAGGTAAAATTAACGTAAACCTTTAGTTCTCCCCTTAGTCTGTGTTTAGGTATTTATCTTGTCATTGGGTGTCTTTAGTACAACTGCTAACTTCAGATATCTAAATTAGATTGACAAAATTATGAGCTAAGATTTTAACGTTATTGATGTAAGAATAGGTAAGGCGGTGGTACCAGAACCGGGCGAGACAATGCAGAACTTTACCACTTAGTAGCCATAATGATAGTGACACGCAAAGTCGCCTTTTCACGATCTGCCTGGCAGTACGGCAGTTGGCTTGTTCTTTAAAGAAGCCCGGACAAACACGGTGGTAAGTTGCTGAACTCTACCACTTAGTAGTCAAGATGATAGGGACACAGCCAATCCTTCACTTTTTACGAACTGACTGGCAGAATGGTCTGTTCTCCTATTTTTGTCTTACTAAATGTAACATTAGAAAAACAGATTGACTTTTTGTTTTCTTTTCACACTTATGCTATTCTATGAACTTGTTCCATGACCACTATTTGACGCATCCTTTGGCAGTAGAAGACACGGTGTGGTGGCGGTGGTACTTAACACGAACAAAAGTAACATTACTCTACCACCTGCTTTGTACGATGATTATGATGATGCGTATTTATATTTATATCACAAGATAGCAAATAAGCAGCTGGGTCTCCAAATGGAAAAAGGATTACTCTCCTGATTTGAAAAGAAACTATTACATTAATAATGTTATTATAATTTAATAATCGATAGGTACTATCGACTTTACAATCGTTGCCGCGCAACACGTAACGTAGAACTGGGCCGTGTGTGAATCACCTTAATGCTACATGCATAATTTTACCGGTTACTTTACCCTCCAAACCGAAACATGATAATTGCATGCCCTAAAATTAAGACAGGAATTAGTAAAGCGAAAGTACTAGACCCGGGTGAGATGAACGGCTCTCTCGCAATTTGCTCTCGTAAATTTTACACCCTTCTACAAACAATTTGTCACAAGTATAAATGAAAAAAGTCTCCCAAAATGTACCAATACGACGAAGATATTTATATTATTTCCACAATTATTATTGTAAGAATGAAACAACCGCTTACTTAACCCAAATAGAAACACGCCCAAGAGAAATTTCCATTCAACATTCAATAAGTACTTGCAGTGTTATCGCTTTAATATCGTCGAATCATCCAGTATAATTAACAGATCCTCGACCGCTTGAGTTATTAGGTTCGGTGAACGTTATCATACCCTGGATCCTTTCGGAATCTCCGCCGTTTCTCTTTTGAATATACAACAAAGGACCCTTTGTTGATTTCCGTTTTGTTAGGGAGAATGGCTGCCATACTTGTTTCTCCATTATTCATATAACTGCTTTCATATGTCAAATATATTTTCACAAATATATTCCTTGAATCTAGTCAACAGCACACTTGTACTTTTAATTTACTATAACCATACATTATATTATTTAGTTTTATCGACCATTTTTTTAAACATCTTCAGGACGTAATATTCTTTACAGACCATCAGTTTCAAGTAATAATAATGCAATTTCACCAAGTGCTGACGATTGTAAGTGTAAATTCTACAAATAATATTCACTAACTAACCCCTCGATAATATACACACATGTACACTATTTTCTTTAGTATGTCTGTTTTTTAATATTAACTAGACACTTTTTTAATTGAACTTGTACATAAATTTCACTTTTACACTTATATTTTTAATATATTAATTAGACCGGTTTCACTTTTAAAGCATCTTTAGGATGGAATGGAATTTCACCAAGTGCCGAAGATGGAAAGTATAGTATTTTTTATATTTATTATATACAAGGTAGCAAACAAACAGATGACTCTCCAGATGGAAAGGAAAACCATCGCCTATAGACACCAGCGATTTCAATGGTACGTTGCTATCCGCGTGGCGGCATGGCAATGTCACATACTTAAGTCTTCCGGCTACCTTACCCTCCAAACCGGAACATGACAATGACAAGCATTGACGCTATTACGGCAGAAATGGCGTTGCGGCGTTGAGACATTGCGGAACTCTACCACTTAGTTGTTACGATGGCAGTGACATTTACAGTCAATCGGTTGCCTATTAATTAAAATCGGCTACACTCACGTTTAATCGGCGTAGGTTCCGACTAGTTTCAGACCTATATGAGGTCCTTCTTCAGGGTGAGTTAGACGTTCGCTCGGTAGCGTCTCGTCTGGAACTGCGGGTGGTAGCTCGTCTTGCGCGGTCCGTTGGGATCGTTAATGTGAAAAGCGCCGTCAGCGAAGATGGTGCATAACGCCTAGTTTGCGCGTTTAAATTATTGTTAGAATTTAAATATGCACAAAATGCACTCACAACGTCTACCACACTATCATCTTCCGTGTTGTTCTTTTTTCGCGTTGCATTTAACAACACAGGTTTCCAAGCTGACGGCAGTGTCCATCCCCTATCTCTATTAAAATTAGGACGACGGTCAATCTCGATGGCTTCAATGAACTTACGCGACACAAAGTTCTTTTCGCGGACCAATAATTTCACCTTGTCGAACCTAATATAATGTGATGTACCCAAATCGAGGGCATGTTCCACCACTGCCGAGTTAATGTAGTCCATTTTACGCACATTACGGATATGTTCGGCGAGCCTGACATTGATGTTTCATCCTGTCTCTCCAATATAGTTTTTGCCGCAATCACAAGGAATTTCGTAGATGCCCGGGCTATTTAAAGTGACTGTAGTGAGTGGAGCCGCGTGAGTGTAGGCGATTTTAATTAATAGTTAACAATCTCTCACGATAGTTTTAACAATCGGTTGCCCTTTACGACCTGCCTGGCAGAACAGCAGTTGGTCTATTCTCAAGGGTTTGCTTAAACACGAAAGTGCCAAAAAACAACGCTATTTTGGTAAGAACATTTAAATCGGTGATACTAATTTGAACCAGGTATTGCGGAACTTTACCACCTCATAGATACAATGGTAGACTACTTTCTGGTCAGGGGTTAGCCTATGTGGCTCAGATCATGAGATTTCTGGTTCAATCTTTGAATTGAGCAAAATTGTTACGAGGTTTCATCGAAAGTTCACAATCTTACTCACCACTCAACCCCAGCCCTGTGTCTCTAGCGAGTAATAAAGGCTCCCACTAGAAATAGGTTATAATCGTTATTAGTTCTCATTCTTCTAAGAAACAACTGTGATGACCTCTACAGTATATAGACGTTCGGTTCACTCTGTCTAATCCGCTAAAGAATCAGCGTAATAGTACTAAGACATAATTGTATTACACGTAGGAAGAGTTATATGTATTTTATTTCAATTTAATCATCTGCTAGGAAATCAAAATATTATGTAAAAAAAATACTTATATAAATAAGTAAGAATCTTCACGCCCATATACCGGAAAGGCAGGCAGAGGTACACAACTAGTGCACAAATTAGCCGAAGTCACTTAGTCCCACAGTGTGATAGGTGGCAAGCCTATCGCCAACCGGGCATTTATCCAATCCCGGGCAACATTGTCTTTATCAGAAAACTGAAAAAACACATTTGAAAACACATTTTGAATTTCACGACTCAGGAAACGAACACGGGACCTTATGTGGTCAACACCGACACCGAACGACTAGACCACAGAGGCGACTAAATATACAAATAAAGAAAAAATATAAATTACAATATTACTTTATCAAACACATAGTAAATCGGGCTAAAAAATCAAGAAAACGTTTTTATTTTGTTATCCATGATCTCGTTACAATCCCCATAACATTTCATCCCGTTGATATACGCTCCTCGCTATAATCACAAATAGTGACAATATTTTCATATAACACACCAAATAAACACGAAATATATCAGAATAACGTACAATGCTATAAAACGATCATAAAAATAACGTAAAGGCTATAATATCCCATGTTTGTTGGAACGCGAAACAAGTGCTATTTCTGTATGTATTAGTAACGATCCACTGACTCCTTTTCTTACGTATTTAAGAGGATACTTAATTAAATTACACATTCCACTTGTTTTCTGTCTCTTTCTGTGTCACTATATCGATTTTAAAGAAAGTTTAAGTATCAGGTCGCCTCTGTGGTCTAGTGGTCCAGCGTTGGCGTTGACCACATGAAGTCCCGGGTTCGATTTCTGGGTCGGGCATATAAGAAAAGTGTTTTTTCAATTTTCTGAGAAACACAAAAGTTGCCCGGGATCGGAAAGTCCCTGGTTGGCGATAGGCTTACTACCTATCACATTTGTGGGACCAAGTATCTTCGGCTAATCGTGGGTGCACTTGTTGTACCTCTGCCTACTTTTTCGGGGATATGGGCGTGAAGATACTTTTAAGTATATAAGGCTACAATATTCCTTAAGGCTAGACAAAGAGGCAGGTTTTTAGTGACATTATATCATTTCTACGAGCATCTAAGATTTTTCCTATATATGGGGAAGTCATTGGCCAGAGTGCGGGTACATCTACATTTAGTATGAATAAAATTTTATTGAAGGTTATTTAAGAAGGTTTTTGTTTTTAGTTAATTATTGTAATTAACCTGATGTCTGTAAACGAAACCGGTTGAATATTAATTATTATTACCTTATTCTGAAAGAGTATTAATTAATAAACATTCTATTGAAACGGAGTTTCACCAAGTGCCGACAAGAGGAAAAGTGAAAAATATAACAAAATTATTCTTTTATTTTCTGATTTTTTGGTAAACTAAACTGATTGTTGATCGATGGGGCTCGAGTTTGATTCTCGACAAGGATAAGTATTTGTATGAGCACAGCTGTTTATATTTCTGGGTCTAAGTTTCTGGGTTTGGGTGCTTATATATTTCATCATTTATTCCATACTTTAGGCGCACTAAGCCATGTCTATTGGCGGGTAACTTTCAAAACCACTGTTTTTGTTCACAAAATCTTAATTTTAATATGTATGTATTTCTATGTATTACTGTAACTGAATAATTCTCATATTGCAAGCAAATAAATAATTGGCTTTGGAAGTTCATCAATTTAATGCAATTGTCAAGCAACGTTTATATTTCATAGGTATATACTTTTAAGCTTTCGCGGCTTTTTTGAACAGAATTATTAATAATTAACGGGATCTTACCGCGATTATGTGATGTATTATTTTCCCGCTATTTCGGCGCTGTTGCAAGCACCATGTTTACGGGGGAACTGAAGTATCGCGCGTTAATTATTAATTCATTACATAGTTAATTTGATAAGATTTAAAATGGAACGTACTGGTGCTTTCTATAAACATATTACATGTTTATAGAACGCAAATTTAGTCAAAAATAAAACACAAGTACTTCGCTCAATTAAGAAAATGTGTTCCAGTCAATTTGCTATAACTGTTCCCACGTTATTCCTTTGAAGAGCCACACCGTCCAATGATATTTTAGCATATAGCATAAGAAGACTCTGTTACACACTGGGAAATACATTTAAGAAGTTTCGATGAATTTAAAAGGGGTAAAGCTAACCTCAAAAATGACCACAGAAGCAAATAGCAGTAACTGCAGAAAATGTATAGACTACTGAAATGTTGGTGCCAGAAGACCCAAGAATTATATTCATGGACAACGAAAACGTCCCAGATGCTTGTTCCAGGAGTTCGGTCGTCATTTTATATCTAAATCTTAGAGTGAGATGGCTCGAAGAACAAATAGATATTCTATTGTCATTGTATCCCGTGTTTGCTCTCCGAAACTGAAAAACAGGCTAGTGTGGATTTTTATTTTATTTTATTTATCCACAAAATTAACAGCCCTTTACAACTTATAATTTCATGTTATTTACAAAATAGAAGACCGATTACGGATTTACATTTTTTAAACAATCCTTAACAAAATACTACAGATGAAAGATAAAAAAAAACATGAATTAGTTTATGTTAGTGTCGAAAAGTGTCAACGATTTGAAACGGTACACGAGATATGTTTCTCAAATAATCACAGGTGACGAAACCTGGATATCATCAGAAATCAGACACCAGAAGTACTGTTCAATAAAACTTTTTACACTTTATTTTGACGCGTCAAAATTTTTAACATCCCGCTACGTAGATAAGAAAGTTACTGATTTTGCCTCGATTTTTGAAAATCGAGTTTTCACCAGATCTCCAAGTTTTGAGGTCCTCGAAAATATTTCAGACTATTTTGACGATGATGTCAGTATGTATGTATGTTACTGTATGTGTGTTTATGTATATGTGTGTAAACATTTCATAACTTATGACTGGTCGAAATTAAACTTACTAAAATTGAACCAATTCGGTCTAGAAGATTTTCTGAATGATATTTATTTAAGCGTAATTCCCCCAGAGAATAATTCCATATGACATGACACTATGAAAGTAACAAAAGTACACAAGGCACGCAGTATCAATTCCAGTAAGCTGAATCATTTTTTTCATTATGAATGTTGCCGAACTAAGTCTACTACCCAACTTCTCAATATGTGGTACCCAATGTAGGTTTTATCTACAGTTACTCCTAAAAATACAGTAGAATCCACAAGATCCATTTTTCCCCTTAAATTGTACATTGGTATCTACATGCCTTATATTAGGAGTTGAAATTTCAATGCATATAGTTTTATTACCATTTAAAAGCAGTTTAATAACACTAAACCTATATATAACTTTTGAAATCTTATTGTTTGCTTCATCATACTTATCAATTTGTCTTTTCACTTTTAATATGATTTCACGCTTATCACCCACATAGTTAGGCATTTATGTATATAAGTATAAAAAAAGTAATGGACCAAGTATGGACCCTTGTTGGATACCCCTTGTGACAACAGCACCGGAGGATCTTATTTCATTAACTTGGACCTTCTTAATTTTTCCATTTAAATAAGAAATAAAAAGATCAAGAGCCTTATTTCTAATTTTATAATAGTGTAATAATCTTGATTAATCTGCTATGATGGATATAGTCAAAAGCCTTTATTAAATCACAAACTTTTATTTTTCAAATATTTTACTCAGGGTAGGAAAAATCGAACTTTTGACTTTTAGTTTTTTTATGTACAAGGATTTTGTAGCTTTAACTCTCTAAAAATGTTTAAATAGTTTTTCAAATATTCCTTGTCTGGAGATTTATAACCACGCGGCACTTTATGCCTCGCGTTATGCTTTTGTAGAATCAATTATCGGTGGCTGTGTTTCCGAACGGATACGACATTTAAGAGAAGAGCTTATTCATTTTAAAAAGGCTATCAACGCAACTCCTCAACCTCTCATATTGCGGTTGTTTATTGGCGATTGTTCATTTACCTTCAGGTGCACCCCTTTTTCATTTACCCCTCTTCTATAAATAGTAATAATAATAATTTTGTTGTTAATACAAGATTTGAATTTGGATCTCATCTTATACAGCCGAAATGGTTAACCTCTATACCAGCAAGGCTAAATATGCGAAAAACATGGAAGTGATTTGTTTACTAACAAAAATAGATGGAAACCTTTCAAGCCATTTACAAAGAGTTCGAACAGTTGAGGAGTGAAAGGTAGTTCGTTTGAAAGGGGTTGTTTGTCAGGCGAGGCGAGCATAAATAATGTTCTTTGACAACAATGCATTGATATATGATTGTGTTCTAATATATTCTTCAAGACATCGCACGGGGAATGCCTTTGGAAGCGTTTCTTTTGTTCTGCTTGGCTAATCTTATGATTTATTGGTAGATGCGTAAGCCTTGCACAATTTGGAGTCACAATGTTTTTAAAAACAATAAACAAGTTATCTCTCTCATCTCCAAAACCTTCGTTTTGACAACACATAACATCAACACAAACTCCTGATAGTGTTCCTATATCTACATATACACCAAAAATATAACGCGTTAAACGTAAATAAGTAATCATAAATTGTAAACACACCCCTTACAAGTAAGTAGAAAGTAAGTAAACAAAACACTAGTAAATTGTTAAAATTTTAAGATATAGCGACTCTGCCTATAACGGAAAATATATTTAATATTTATTCATACGTTTGACTGACAGTTATCACAAAAAATGGCAAACACTGTTATGTCAGGTAAAACAATACGAGTGATGTGGCAACAAAGTTTTAGTTCGCACAAATAAAATTGATTTAGAGTGACGGTGGCACACAATACCACGTTTTATATACGTAATACGAATTGATGTTTCGTTCTTGTTTTTAGATCGACTCTTGTTATCTCACTAATATTATAAACTTGAAAGGTATTTGTTTTTTTAGACATCACAGACTTATCACGCAGTTAGTGGATGGGTGCCACATGGAAGAAAGTGCCCGGTAATCACTTTTACTAAAGTATGTATAAAAAGCAGTTTCGTGTTGGAAAGAGACTGAAAGAAAGACTTTCTTTGTTGCGTGCAAAAATTGTTCCCAAAATATAAACTAGATGACACCGCAGCTTCACTCGCATACAGATTAAAATTTAATTAAGATAGCAAACAAGAAGATAGATCTCCTGATGGAAAGAGTCAACCATCACCTATAACCAAAGATGTTAATGGTGCGTTGCTATCTTATGGCGAGGTCTAATGCCACATGCGTAAGTTTACCGGGTACCTTACCCTCCAAACCGGAACACGACAGCGACAAGCACTGACGCTATTGCGGTAGGAATAGGTAAGACGGTGGCACCACCGTCCCAATTTCCCGTGGCCAGGCCGTTAATTCATCAACGACTACGTTTTAATGTAAAAAATTGCTAATATGCCTCACATGACGGCTCTGTAGTATAATAAACGTACCACCAATAGGAAATATGCAGGCAATTTTTTTATTTTTTTTAATCAATATTCACTTCATTTTGATATAGAAAAAAAATAAACATAGCTGTAAGAGTAATAATTTTTTAATTAGAGAGAGGGGAATGATGTCATAGGGCACGTCCTGTCAGTTTATTGTTTGCATTGAGAGTTAATTTGATAGTTAACAAGTGGCAGTGGAATCACAGGTGACTGACAGGACAATGGTGGGACATTTTACAAATTTGAATTTCGCTCGTAAATTTTCCACATTTTGATTTATGTTTTAAATAACTACATATATATTAAATTAGAAAATAACGAATTGAGTGTAATACTACGACCTTAAAAGACCAGGAAAAAAGTGAACTAGAAGAAGTACGAATGAGTTTTTGTAATATTTCCGTAAAAAAGTTTTTTGCATATTATTTACCTATATATTTTTATTTTACCTTGGTCATTGATCAAATTATACTAATCAAAATATAACAATGATACAAATAAAAAAATTAGTTAAAATCTAGTATCGCGGAATAAATAGGATTTCGAAAAAAAAAATTAATATCCTAACATAACTCATGGGATTCAATGTCGTATTCTTACTTAATTTAAAAATACCTGAGTATAATTTACATAATGAAAAAGATTTCCATGAGAATATTTTTGCATTTTTTCATCATTTATTTTTATTTTGCCGCGGTCATTGATCAAACTTGTACCAATCGAATAATAACAATGATTAAAATAAAAAAAAATCTTAGGTAATATTTTGTTAAGAAAAAAATATAATACCATACCATAACTCGTAGGATTCAATGTCGTATCCATACTAGGATAACGTTATTCGATCCCAGCAAATTGTAATACCTATTCCGATTTATGATGATAAGTGATCATCACCATATGTTAATTATACAAGGGACTTGCAGGTGCATTGCCCTTCTTTGGGAAATTTCTTGAAGGGCTCAAGTCGCATCGTTTCGAAAACACGTCCAATGGCAATTGGTTGCACGTTTATCATTCCAAGGAGCCATCATGTGGGCCATATTATTAGCATTTTTTTACATTAAAAATTAGTATATGATGTAGTAGGTATATGTAATTTTATCGAATTGCAGATGATTCTAAAATCATGCGAGTAATATTAATTAGTGATGATTAAAAGTATTACAACGTTTAACGATCCTAACAGCTGAAACGGTCAGATGTCTGTTAATTATACCGGTTTATTCGGCTACATTGAAGCGTTAACAGGCAAAGCGTTTAGTTATTCAATAGAAATTTCAGCTGCGTATTTACAATCCCTCGCGTGAAACAAGTTACTTTGTAATTATGACACCGTATCCAAAATCGTTTTGCATTTATTTTACATTGGTAAATTAGATTGGCAAATCCCACGGGAACAACATTTTTTCTGTGATATTGTAGACTATGTGCCAAATTTTATACAAATCGGTCTGATTCTTGTGTGATTGTGTAACTACCATTCGAAAATACAAACTGTCACATCCATACTAATATTATAAATGCTGAAGTAACTCCATCTGTCTGTCTGTCTGTCTCTTCTCCACGAATCCACTGAACCACTTTGAATGAAATTTGGCACAAAGAGATTGAGACCCAAGATAGGATATAGGGTAGTTTTTATAACGGAAATTCCACGGCAATGGGAACTATGCGTGTAAAATCCCGGGGAAAAATTCTACTTTTATTTTAATTTTTTTTCTACGCAAACAAAGTCGCGGGCACAGCTATTATTTCATAATCGGCTCGGCTAAAAATAGGTTCAATATTTTCGTTTCGCCTAATATACAGAAATAAACATTAAAAACATGTAAGCATACATAGTATGTAACGTAGCTATAAATTATAGACAGATTGTCACCGAATTTATTCGCAGGATCTTTGTCCTAATTAAAAAATTATGCCGGTATTAACACGCCTATTCCGGCTCTCCTACTCACCGCGTGGTACCGATTTCATGGAAGACAGCTCTAGTGGAGCCCATTCCTAAAAAAGAAGATCACTCTAATCCGTCTAGCTATCGGCCGATAGCCATAACCTCCTTATTCTACAAAATTATGGAGACAATCATCAACTCTCAGCTCTTCAAGTTTTTAGAAGAGCACCAGCTGACTAGCGACCGCCAGTACGGTTTCCAGCGGAGAAACATACACTACTTCACTCGACGTGAGTATAAGTAGTAATTATTAATAATGGACAAGAATAAACTCAATTAACTTAACTTTTGAAATATGGATTTCCACTAAATAATGCCTGAATCAATAAAATAAAACACGGTTATTTAACTGTGGGCAAATGTAAATACGCTACACGCAGCCCTTCGTCAATTAGTCTATGTTCATCTTATCGGCCAGCCCTTTCACATGTTGACACATTTGGTAATTAAATTAATTATTTCTAGAAGTGTAATTCTGTAATAAGTTAAACTTATTTTTATTTATTGTATTGCAGCTTTAGAGGCCCTTTATGACTAATACACTATGTATCTATCTAGCACCAGTCATATATTTATATAATACTAGCTGCCGCGTGCAGCCCTCTGCATTATAAAAATTGTTGGTGAATCCCGCGGAATCATCTAATTTTTCTGGGAATAAAAGTAGCCTATGTGCTACTCCAGGTCATCATCTACTTGTGTGCCAAATTTTATTCAAATCTATTCAGTAGTTTTTGCGTGATTAAGTAACACACATCCGTCAATCCAGACATCTAAACTTTCGTATTTATAATATTAATATAGACATAATTCTTCTGTGCATGTGTATGACTGAACTCTTCTTACACTGCTAAATCGATTGATGATATTTTGTATGTTCAAAATGTATACATCGCTTTAATTCCTAAATCGTTGAACCGATTTGACGAAAATTAGCAACGAGATAGCTGAAGGCACGCGGTCTAACGTAGGGTAACTTTTGACTAAAATAGGGAATGAAAGTTTGTATGATAAACTATATTGACGACATGCTTTTTACTCTACTCGCGGGCTAAGCTGGCCGGGTTAGATAAATGAAATATCTGTACATATCGATTTGTGGCAATGGTGACCACAACTATTCCCTAAAAATACAATTGTTGAATTATGGTAAGACGGAGCAGTTTTGTCGTTTTGTGACATTAGCTGTGTACCTTCAATCCCTGCTAAAAGTACATTCAAGATACGCAAGCTCATCTACTTATTCAACACTACACCTTCCACCGCAACTCTAAATAAATTGTGAATCTGTATTAAATAAATTGTGAATCTGTATTAAATAAATTGTGAATCTGTATTAAATAAATTGTGAATCTGTATTAAATAAATTGTGAATCTATATTAATGCGAGACTTTCGATGTAAGGATGGATGTTTGTTACTCAATCACGGAAAACGGCGGAAACAATTTGAAACAAATTTGGCACACATGTAGATATGGAATAGCATATAAGAATCGCCTCTGTGGTTTAGTGATCCGGAATCAGTGTTGACCACATGAGGCCCTGAATTCGATTCCTGGATCGGGCAAATATTTTTTTTTCAGTTTTCTCATATAAACAAGTTTGCCTGGGATTAGGTAAGTAGCCAAAGGAATGCCACCTATCATATTGAGGGGCTAAGTATCTTAGGCTAATTGTGGATGCACTAGTTGTAACTCTGCCTCTTTGGAGATACGGACTTAGCGGCTTAGCAGGTTAAGAAAGAATATTTTATAGTTTATAAATTAGGCTCGTCATTTGTACCTCGTTCCTTTTGTGATTGCTTCAATAAAGACAAATAAAAGTTCTTCAAAAGAGGCTGGAACCAACACGGCAGAAAATAATATTATATTATAATTTCTGGATCAAAACGTGTTCTACGAAATAACAAAAATATTTATATTTCCCCATCTAATACAATTTCATATAACCGTAGGTAATTCGCTTTCGTACTAAAAAGTTATTTTTTTTTTTTTTTTTTTTTTTATTTTATGTCATAAGATAGCAAACAAGCAGATGGGTCTCCTGATGGAAAGAGTCAACCATCGCCTATAGACACCAAAGATGTTAATGGTGCGTTGCTATCTTGTGGCGAGGTATAATGCCACATGCATAAGTTTACCGGCTACCTTACCCTCCAAACCGGAACACGACAGCGACAAGCACTGACGCTATTGCGGCAGGAATAGGTAAGGCGGTGGTACCAGACCCGGGCGAGACAATGCAGAACTCTACCACCTAGTAGCCACGATGGTAGTGACTCGATAGCCAATCGGTCGCCTTTTACGACCTGCCTGGCAGAACGGCAGTTGGCCTATTCTACAAAGGAGGCCGGGACCAACACGGCGATTTATTCAATATTCGACATCGGAAGCATTATTACCTTGCTTTCCATTAACTACCCGTCTCGCTTTTTGCTTAAAGTTTAGCCAAGTGTAAGTGAGATAAAAAATAGGGATTTCAGAATCCAGGTTTCGATAATCCGTATCGGGGTAACAGTGTTTCGACGGCATCAAGCAAAAACTTTGACCCCCGTTACTTAGGTGCGGTGAATTAGATTAACCGCACGCTACACCGAACTGCGGTGGCCTGGTAAATCGGGTTATATTCACCCAGCTGATACGTCGTATTGGGGTATTCGAATTATATTTACGTTTAAATAAACAATGTTTATTTTAAACTTATAAATGTATAATTTTGAATGCTAAAAAAGGTTTTTTAATTTATTTCAATAGGTTAACAAACAAACAAGCATGTTCCTGTATTGGTCAGGGTCCTATTTGAAGATTGGCCAAATATGTTACTTCCATCGTGACTAGTGGTAGCGTTTTGCAATGTCTCGCCCGTCTTCGGTATGACCGTCTTACCTATTCCTGGCGCAATAGCGTCAATGCTCGAAGTCGTGTTCGGCTTTGGAGAGTAAGGTAGCCGGCAAACGCACCATTCACATCTTTGGTGTCTATGGGCGATGGTTGACTCTTTCCATCAGAACACCCACCTGCTTGTTTGCTATCTTATGATATAAAAAATAAAAATGAAATAAATAAATCAGTTGATTTATTCGAAAGGTCTTTGAACCTTATGAAAAAACAATATCATTTATACCTAATAAAAATATCACGATTCTCTTAAATACGGGTAAACAGAGTAAATTTAACATCTATAGGTTTAGAACTATTCGATTCACCACGATTCACCGGTTTATCGGTTGGCGAGATGAGTGGTAATCCCTGTCGGCGTATTTTATCGACCCGAATATTTCTAGCGATAACCGTGGTCGATGGCTGTATGTGCTCATCCGAGGCACGGGAGTGTTGACATACCACCTGCCAGACTCCGAGCTCCTACTAAAATTTTGGATTTTCGAGATAAATAGACTAATATTTATGCAAAAATTCAAAATAAACGTCTACTGGAAAACGTTTCAAAATTGTAACATTTATACAAAAATTTAAAATAAACTTATTTATAATGCCCCAATATATTATAACTGTGTCAGAATAGATAATGCTTAGAACTTACAAGGCGTTAGTGCCAAGTCGGTGAGCTGCAGTAGGTCAACTTATTCATGTCCCACTTAGAGGCAGGCCACACGATACGCGATATAACCCACAACTTTACTTACGCCCGAGGTGTTCTCATACTTCTTAATGGAGACGTGGCGAAATGGGATGGGATTACGGGACTTTGCGTCCTGACGCTACGTACTAACACACGCGTTATTGTATATATACGCATGAACCCACACATATACGCAGCATATTTGTGTTGTTTTTGCAAAAACTCAAGTTGTCCCTTGGCTAAGATTTCTTATCGGCCATTTTTTACGCCACGCGATCAGCCTATACGAGTTGAAAGAGATCGTTGCAGGAGGCTCAGCTTGACGATCAGCAAATAGGGCAGTGACTTCGTTAGGTTACCCTTAGTAACCTCGTTGCGATTATCCCTAGGATAAGATAGTGAATGAATGATAACTTTTTATTATAGTAAAAATTCATGCTTAGTACATATATAGTCAGTCTAACTCCGTGGTTGTCAGCGGAGTTAAGCTTCTAATGTGTTAGTGTTTAGATTCTTCAGTCTTTTTAAGCATCTTGTTAGAGATTCTATTGACCAATTCTTCTATTGTCTCTACGAGAAGATCCAGTAATATAATTAAGTTCTTCACGCAGATAATTGCAGCAACGAGTGTTCCGTTGTTGGATTTTGATACTTATTCTGCGGGTTTTGTTCAGAATCTGGTACCATACCGGTGCGGCGTATGTTAGGTGTTTTACTGCGGTCAAAGGCGACGAGTAACGTTGTATACAGTGTATACTACTACCGGCATCGCCTTACTTAAAACAATGTAGGTATCTTTGACTCATAAAACTTAACAAAATACTTATTATACTAAATTCTAGTAACATTTACCCTAATTTAAATGTAGACAAATTCTATATCTATTTAATTTTAACTTTTAGTTTGACAAATATATTTTTTGATTATTTATTTATTCTGTCGTACACATAGAAATACAAAATAATACTTATTTAAAAAGAAAATACTTGTGTAAAGGCGTTCTTATCTCTTTAACAGATTTCTTCCAGCAAAACCAGCATTTTTGATGTCTATAGGCGATAGTTGGCTCATTTTTTCACCAGAACCATCTGGTCATTTGCTATCTTATGATATATAAAAACAACGTTTACGCTGCGGTGACAATATTCGTGTGGTCGAGCCTTTTTCTCATTACATGTATTCGTTCTATTGTGACGCTAGCTTAGAAGAATTCCGTTGTATATTTCCTACTGGCACGTGAGAAGAATGGTTCTTTATATTGTTTATTGGACAATACAATGGAAACATTTATCCTGACTCGTAAATAAACACTAGTGTAAAATTCCGGCTTTGTTTTATTTAGATATTTTCATATATATTTGGTCGTAAAAATGCAGCTCCTGCCTTCTGCAAAACTAGAGCAGTTATTGATCGATTTACTTGAGCTTTAGTGTCACGTAAACTCTAGGATTTTTATGTGAGATGTATAATTGCTTAGAAAAACATTTCAGATAAGAAGCATATCGATAACATAAGCATGCATTTCTTATCTAGGCTGTTGTTATTTAAATGAAATATTATGACGTAGATGAAATATTGTTATTTAGATGTAATATAATGCGGGAGAAACGTTGTTTTTTTACATAAATTATGATGATGATGAAATGTTTTTATTCAGATTAAATACAATGTAAATGAAATGTTGTTATTTGGATTAAATATGATGTGGATAAAATGTTGCTTTTTTCAGATGAAATATGGTGTCCATGAATTTTGTTTTTTGGATGAAATATGATGTGCTTGAAATGGTGTTTTTTAGATAAAATACGATGAGGATTACCGTTACCGTTTACCCCGTGTTGATCCGGGCTCCCTTATCCCGGGCTGGTTCTGTCATTCTTTGAAGAACAGATCATCTACCGTTCTGCCAGGTAGTTCATAAGAGGCAAACGATTGGCTATGCAAGTCACTAGTATCGTGTCTTCTAGGTGGTAGAGTTCTACATTGACCGGAATTGAATTCAGTTCTCGCCACGAATTCTCCTTTATGTCTTCTTCCAAATGAAAACGGGTGCCACAAAGTGGTAATTTAAGTTTTAGAAAAGGAAAAAGTCAGTTGGCGATCACATTTGACGATGAAAGGTATTTGTTGGTATGTATTTGTTGAGTTCTTACTCAAACAATTGTTCGTTATGATGTCCTTGTGCGAAGGCGTATTATCTTGCTGAGAAATCAAAGAATTTCTTTCCATCGATCTGGCCTGTTTCGTCAAGTTTGCTCTCTTAAATGCCACCTAACGTTCAAATAATATTTTTTAAGTAATGTTTGACATTCCGGAAATAACTACGAAAACACAATATCGCGATTGTCAAAAAAAAGAGTCAACATAACTTTGACTTTTGATCGAATTCCAATCTGCTAAAAGGACCTTTCCAAAATTCATCGCCAGCTCTTGGACCATAATGTTTTTTAAGGTTATCGGGACAAACGGGAAAAAACTGGTTAGATAGAGATCACTTTTTTATATATTATTATATATAGATAGAAGATCACTTTTTTGTATTGATTGTAAAATAACATTTTTTCAAAAATTACACGATATACCTGAAGATATTATCTAAGGAATGTGCTAACTTATTACATGATATACTTTATTCGATAGTATTAATTCCGAAAACAGGCTAAAAAAGTCTCTAAAACAAATAATTTGTTAATGATATTTCTAATCTTCCACATGATTTTATATAGTGATATTTAGTTTTAAATACAAAAAAAGAATGTACTAAATTTTGATTTTCATCTGGTCCTATATTTATTTATCCAAAAATTAACACGTTTTCCAGCAGTTTCAGAACATACCACGCCGCCCGCCCATTTCCTACAGAAATGACGCGCGTCAAAATACCTCGTCTTAACATGGACAAGACTTATCGATTTGTATAACTTTACGTTTGAGAAATCTAGATACAGTTTTGTTATAAGGATTAGTTGCAATTTAATATTAATAGGATTAGTTTTAGTTATTAATAATATTAGTTTCTATTGAACAACTATAGTGAGATATTATGCTTAACATAAAATTTATTTTTAGGATTCCGCAACTCAAAAAGTTTTATAGGATCTCTTCGTTATCTGTCCGCGCGTCTGTGCAGAAATATGTGGAACAATTAAGTTAAAATTTATATCAAATATTTAAGTCTACCTTTCTATTTAACTGTGAAAAAATAAACTTGTAAGTCAACGCGATCAAAAGATATGACTGCATATTTTATGATTTTACCAGGGAATCAAAATCTATCGCTTACGTACCAGTAATGAAATCATGAAATATGTCAAGAAGTACAGCACAGTACACAGCATAGCTAGCAGTCTTATCGCCCATGATAAGAAAAAAATTATAAAATCGTAAATATGTCCTCTAGTTGTATAACAAACAAGAGAATTTACTATTACAAAATTAGTATTTACGGTTGGTGCTACCGTGTCAAGGGTTTGAACGGCAAAGCTACTCCTAAGTTTGTCTTTTGACCTAGTTTGTCTTTTAGTTAAAACATTAATGTTAATGTCACAACCTTCTGACCTACAAGTTTGAACAGTTTCTTTGGTATGCGAGTCTAACTCACAAGAACAGGTGAAATTAATTAAATTTGCTATAAACGCCTGAATCAATAAACTATCTAACTCACAACATTTGCCTCGCTCTGGTAGGCCGTCAACATCTTCAACTGAAGTTAACATCGCAAAAGTGAAGGCAAAATCCTCATTTAAGTTTAGAGGAGAGATATCCGCTGTACTTTTGGTATCTCGCGAATCGATTCATACCATTTTAAACAACCACTTGGGTATGAAACATATCGCCGCTCAGCTAATCCCAAAAGACCTGATTTTTTTTAAAAAAACTCAACAGTGTAAATGTCGTTGAGAACATGCTAGAACGAGTCAATTCCGACCTTAAATTCATAAAACGCATTGTTATTGGTAACGCGACGTGGGGTTATGAGTTTGACGGGCAAACTCGTCAACAATGTTCGGAATGACGCCTTCGAACTGAACTGAACCTCCGCCAAAGTCGATCAAAAGTCAATGTTATGTTGACTCTTTTCTTTGACAATCGCTGTATTGTGGACTAGTACTTATTTCCGGAAGGTCAAACGTTAATTAAGAAATATTATTTGAGCGTTAGGTGACATTTAAGAGAACAAATTCGACGAAACAGGCCAGATCGATGGAAAGAAATTCTTTGATTTTGCACCAAGATAATACGCCTTCGCACAAGGCCATCATTATAAGAACTCAACAAATACCATCGGATAACTACTTTCATCGCCATATGTGATCGCCAATTGACTTATTGTCGATGACAAACACCCATAACACAAGCAAATATTTTGCTTACTTTGGGGTTAGATCAGTCAGTGTAATTTGTCCGGTGAATATTTATTTATTATTTATTTATTTTTACGATACTAGTACCTAAACAACCATTTTTAAAATTTCTGTCTGTCAATCTGTTTTTACGGGGTAATCTCTAGAATGTACGAACCGATTTTGATGGAACTTTCACTGAAAGATAAAGGAGCTTATAAGGCAGGACGTAGGCTTTTCATTATATATTATATTATCACCCGCGTTCAGTAGAAAGTAATGATTTTGGATCACGTGAACGAGTTTGCGAGTAATAGCTAGATCTAAACATATAATAAAATCGTAGGAAAGTCAAAACTGCACATTGAATATTTTTTTAAAAGAATACTTGGGGCGTGATCTACAATCGATATCGAAGTCAAAAATATAGTTTTTAGATTGTTGTCTGTTTGTCTGTCTATGGGTCTGTCTGTCTGTCTGTCTGTCTGTCGGTCCATCCGTCCGTCCGTCTGCCCGTCTCTGTCTCTCGCACGGTAACCATGTTTTTTAAATAATACTACTTTAATTTTGTATTAGTTTACTATGTAGTTCCGCAATATTTTTTTTTCATTAAATACATATTTATTTATTTATTTATTTTATTATAAACATAAAATCCACAGCATACAATTCAACAAATACACCAAATAAGCAAACCAAACATAAGCCAATTACGGATTTTCATTACATTACTGAAACTTTTAAAGAGTTCATTGACAGTACAAGCCAAACAAAAAAATAATACAAATAACAGAAAGAATTAAATCATATGAAAGAGAAATTAATAATTTAAGAATAAAATATAATTAATTTAAAAACCAAGTCATTATTGTTAATTAAAAAAGATAAAAAGAACATCAAGTGACAACACATGTATGTAACACAACCTCTTAAGGTGTAAGTATGTGTGTGAGTGTGTGTGTGCGTGTGTGCGTGCCTGTGTGCGTGCGTGTGTGTGTGAGCGTGAGCTCGTGCGTGTGCGTGTATTATTTGTTTATTGGTAAGATATGACGATCATTTCTCGTGTCCTTTAATATGTACAGTCTTTTACCAGGCATTCTGTATATCGTATATTCCATATTTAGGACTCATGCTGTAGGACTAGACAAAAATAATTTTCCCGGATCCCGTGGGATTCATAAAAACCTAATCACGCAGCGCATATAGTATTACAATGGAAATAATAAAATGTAGTTATACAGTTTCGGCTATCCGCCATCAATATCTTGCAGAAGATTAAATAAGCCGGATTTACAGCGTGCCCTGAATATGTAATGTATAAATAGTTGTGGTGCACACTGAATACAAAACAGCCGCCAGTCAGCGCAGGCGGACTCCTGCTGACGATGTATTATCCCTAATCACAATAATATCTACATTGAAATACAAATACATGGTTTTTTTTATGGAAGAAGGGGCAAACGAGCAGGAGGTGCACCTGATGTTGAGTGATCACTGCCGCCCATGGACATCCCCAATACCAGAGGCCTTGCAGTTGCGTTGCCGCCTTTTAAAAATGAGTAAGCTCTTTTCTTGAAGATCCCCATGTAAAAATATAATCATCTATTTCAATATAAAAGTACCTTCACGCCCGTATCCCCGAAGACAAAGCGAGAGGTACAGCCAGTGCACCTACTATTAGCTGAAGATACTTGGTGCCACAATGTGATAGATAGGTGGCCTGTCTATCGCCAACTGTACACTTTTCAAATCCCGGGCAAAGTTGACGATATATAAAGAAATGATCAATAAAAATGTTGTTTTATCGGAAACCTAAAAAAAACACAATTTTTAATTTGCCTGACCCGGGAATCGAACCAGGGACCTCGTGTGATCAACGCCGATACCGGACAACTAGACAACAAAAATGATTTAAAAAAAAAATTAAACCAATAAAAAGTTATGTGATCACACATTAAAATCAGTAGTGAAGAATCAATTATCCTTTGTTTTCGTAATTTTTGGGTCATTTTTTTTAAAATTACATGAGACAACCCTCGGGGTAGGTATATTATTTTATTTTAGTATATTCTATCCAATAATAATGGTTAAATAATCGCCTCTGTGGTCTAGTGGTCCAATGTTGGCGTTGACCACATGAGGTGCCAGGTTCGACTCCCGGGTCGGACACATGAAAAAAAGTGTTTTTTCGGTGTTCTGAGAAATAAAAAGTTGCCCGGGATTGGAAAGTGCCCGGTTGGCGATAAGCTTGCCACCTATCACATTTGTGGGACCAAGTATCTCCGGCTAATCGTGGGTGCACTTGTTGTACCTCTGCCTATCCCTTCGGGGATACGGGCATGAAGATACTTTTTTTAGTATATTCTATCCAATAGAAAAAAAATAATCAAAATCGGATCACTCTGTAAAATGTTATGCATGGTCATACATTAAAATCAATAAGGGTACATAAACAAGGAATGATTGTTCCATTCCTTATTTATATACCCTTATGGTTTAAAAAATGGGACCATCCTCAGAGTAAAACCATTGCAATAAAAAATAATTATCGAAATTGTCGTACTCTGCAAAAAGTTATGCGTGATCTAATGTAAAAAAATATATGCGTTGAATTGAGAACCTCCCCCGTTTTTTCGTCGATTAATAACAAGTATAAGGCAACATTTAAATTAAAAATCGGTCCAAGTACAAGTTGGACTCGCATACGGAAAGTTCCTGACAAATTATTACTCTAATTAAACAATAAGTTCAAGTGATAAACATAATTTTGCCGTTCGATCTCCAAACTCGATAATTGCACCAACAAATTCGTTTTTTTTTCTCAGCTACCTGTTTACGATTTTCAGAGTTTTCCCTTTCCATATGCTGTAAGAAATTGGTTCTTGCCAAATTACATAAAAATTTGAGGTAAATTAGCAATATTCTGTAGGTTTAAATTCCCTTGCAAAATTTGCGACGTATATGTTTATATCTTTAGAACGCGTTGACGGCCTTCGCCCACGGCGACTTTTTGTAGCGATGCTGTCGCGCGTTTACTAAACATGCGACTGCATTGCTACTGACGCGTGGTAGTTGCATTTACAACGCGCTACAGTAGCGATGCCAACGCACTACTGCATCGCGACTGTATCAATGTAAATGCGCTTTCGTTGCTCATGCTTCGGCTGCTTACATAAAAGTAGCACCAGACAACGTGATTAATAATGTTGCCGCTACGGAGTCCATCTTGCAACTGTAACGATCGCAGGTATTGTTGTTCCGTTGGTGAGGAGGTGAGGCTGCTTTGTAACTGTATCGATGCAGAGGCGCGACAGCATCGCTACTGAATCGCTACAAAAAGTTGCCGTGGGTGAGAGGCCTAACAAGTTTGATTTTTTCACACCTAAAAGAAACTATAAAACCAATTAACTATACAAATAAATAAAATTAGTGTATGTTTGTAATATAAAAATAATCGCATTTTACTACATGCATATGGATGTGTATAAATGAACATTTTTCTACTTTTTTTGTCTGTCGTTCTGTCTTTTGTTCGGATTAATCTTTGTAACGGCTGGATTGATTTTGACGGGACTTACACTGGCAGATAGCTGATGTGATTAGGAGTAACTTGAGCTACTTTTTTTATCGCGGACGAAGTCGTGGGAATAGTTAGTTTGATATAAATTTTAAGTTGATGAACCATCGCGTTTTTGACAAGAAGGGTCTTGGCAGACAAAGACAGGACCTTTAGCACTATTTACGATCCTTTAATTTTTTTTCTTTTCTTTGAAGATACGAAATCTTGAAAATGATCTAAATATGTTGGAGAGCTTTGTTTGTTATTAATTTATGAAAATCACTTATAATGTTTTTTATATCATGAGATAGCAAACAAGGAGATGGTTCTCCTAATGGAAAGAGATAACTATCAAGAATGTTAATTGTGTGTTGCTATCCATGTGGCGGGTTGGTAATGCCGTAATTCTACCAGCTACTTTATCTTCCAAATGGGAACACGACAGTAACAAGCATTACGGCAGGAATTGATAAGGCAATTATACCAAGACCCGGGAAAGATATTGCAGAACTTTACCACCGAGTAGTTACGATGGTAGCGACATGTAAAACCAATGATTTGCCTTTAATGAATTGCCTGGAAGAATGGCAGATAGTAGGTTCTCCAGAGAGGAGTTCTCCTCTCGGGTCCAATACCTCAAATGGAGGTACGTACCTATACATTTTCTGTAAATCACTTAGAATCCCAGTATACGCCTTTCCAACTATAAATATTTTCTAAGCGATACGAGTTAATTATTAGTAAATATTTTATAGCGTAGTTGCAGAGCTCGTAAATCATCGGTCAATTTACAGTTACAAGCATGTAATTTACCATGTGATTACGCGAAATATCATTGTCTGGAAACGACGCGCTTATTGATTTTGTATGACATAAGCATTTGTATAAACAAAGTTGTAGAAAGCACTACATACAAATATACAGGTTGTCCCAGAAATCAATGTCAAGCCGAAAACAACACCCAAACTTGCTGTTTTACTTTAATTTATGTAAGCTTCAAAGAAAACCTACATGCCATTAGAAGAATTTTTTAAGTAAATCAAAAAAGTTTAAATCCGATTTGTTTTGGAAAATAAAAAAGAATACCATTATCAGGATAAAATGAAGTAAGTGTTTTAGCATTTTAGAAAGCCCACTAAATCGCCATCTTTTGATGCTACGTGCTGAAATAGCGTAGTATATTTGTTTTCAACACAGCTAGTTAAAGTTGAATGATATAATATTGTTGAATACATGTTTGGGCAAATTAGGGATATTTCCTCTAAAACCAAGATAGTAGTAGTGTAATATTCAGTAACAAATCCCCTTCAAAATAATTAACCTAAGTAAACATTTTGTAATCATAGTACTTGAAAGATTATAACAAAATGTTTTCATTTTTTTTATAAATGGCTATAATTTTTAGAGTGCAGGTAAAAAAAAAATTTTCATATTTTTCTAAGAACCACCATCCCTTGGCCCGCCATCCGCTTTCGTCTTGACATTGATTTCTGGGACACCCCGTATAATATATACCAAAAATACAGACTATGTAACAAAAATAGCGAAATGACCACAGCCGCTTTTCAGTTTTTTAATTAAATATTCGGGATGGAACATACTTAACAGATCATTGCTACTACCTACTGATTCTTTTTTATATGTCCTGAAGATGATTTAAATAATTTTAAACGCAATAAAACTCCAGCATCCTACCCCCCATTTCCGGTTCCCTACATTAGTTCACTACCAAATTAAAATTACTAAACAGGACATTTTAACCTACCAAACAAAAATTCAAAATTGGTTATTAAAGCGAGTTGATAACGGCCTTCTTTTGGGAAGTCAGTTAAAAAGTGAAAACCTACCAAGACTAGTTCGAGAAATTTCTGCGGATGCGATTAGTCCGAGCAATGTACGTTTTACATTGCGTGACGTAAAAATAAGAAAAAATCTTAAAACACAAATTTTGCACTTTCCAGAAAAAATGGCATTGTTAAAAGTAAGTGTAAATTGCATGTTTATGTTTTCTATTATGTTTTTGGTTAATGGTCCGTTACATGGTGTATATAAAAATTAATATTTGTTTGTATGTTCGTATTTAATAAACAGTTACTCTACTCTGATTGAGACGAAACTATCAATTTTGCAAAATCACTTGCAAAAATCAAATTTAATAAAATCTGTAGGTATATTAATACGTGAAAAGAAACGTGTATACCCTTTTTAAGACAATTGCGAGAACGGTGAAGTATAAAAATTGGCAAAGTTTACATTGCGGAGGAGTGCAGAAACCTTATATTTTTAATGTCGTTTTAAAACATCCTTGCGCCTCAGAAACTGGCCTCTATGCCTACGCTTCCTTCAGCGGTGAGTAGAACAAAGATTTAGGTAGCCTAGAGTCATCCATTCTTACAAGGAGTCCACACCTATGTAGGTAATCAATATACTCATTTCAGTATTTGTTTATTTCTGACCATTAACTTCAATATGTAAAATCTTTTTCAACTTGTATATATTTCTTTCAGATTATAAAATTGATCACTTTATTTTTACACGGATAAGTTAATTACCAGTAAATATTTTATAGTGCCGTTGGGCAGCTCGTAAATCATCGGGCCGTTCAGTTTACAGTTACAAGCATGTAGGCTGTAGGTTTACGATGATAACACGCGAAATATTAACACCTGGAAGTGACGCCAACTTTATGTTTTTTAACATATGAAAAACAATTATCCTGATGTAAGAAATGATGTAGTCTTTTAATAAGATGGCAAACAAGTAGATAGGTATCCTCATCGCAAAATACAACAATCGCTTTTAGACACCTACTGCCCCGTATTGGTCCCGGGCTCCTTTGAAGAATAGGCCAACTGCTGTTCTACACAGCAGGTCGTGAAAGGCGACCGATTGGCTATACCAGTCACTATCATCGTGACTACTAGGTGGTAGAGTTCTGCATTGTCTCGCCCGGGTCTGGTACCACCGCCTTACGTATTCTTGCCGCGATAGCGTCAGTGCTTGTCACTGTCATGTTCCGGTTTGGAGGGTCAGGTAGCCGGTAAACTTATACATGTGACTTTAAACCTCGCCACAGGATAGCAACGCACCATTAACACCTTTGGTGTCAATAGGCGATGGTTGACTCTTTCCATCAAGAGACCCATCTGCTTGTTTGCTATTTTATATTATAAAAAAAACACATAAATGTTAATGATACATTGCTGTCCGTGTGATGAAATGCCATGCATTATTCTACCGGCTATATTACTCCCCAAACCGAAACACGTTCCGTTTGGAAGACAAAGTAGCTGGTAAACCTATGCATATGGTGTTAGATCTCGCCACAAGATAGAGACAATACAAAACTCTACCACCTGGTAGCCACGATAATAGTGACACGTATAGCCAATTATTCTGACAACCTGCCTGGCAGCAGCGAATTGGTATTCTTCAAAGGAAGCCCGGGCCAATACGGGTCTTTTACCAGTCTGTATTCTTTTTCGATGGTACTATTCAGCCTTATTGAGCATGCAGTAAGATTAGTATTCATTACATCGCATTGACTGCCACATGCAATACTTTTCTGAAAAAGGGGGAGAGAGATGTGCGCTGACTTACGCACAAGATCAAATAAAATAAAGTTGATAATAATAATAATAATAATAAATATTCACGGGACAAATTACACTGACTGATCTAACCCCAAAGTAAGCAAATTATTTGCTTGTGTTATGGGTGTTAGTCAACGATAATAATACATAGAAATACATATATAAATACTTTTACATACATAATAAACACCCAAACCCGGAAATACAAACATTTATGCTCATCACACAAATGCTTGTCCCCGTCGGGGATCGAACCCGAGCCCCGTTGCTTGTGTAGTCAGGTTCACTAACCACTCGACCAACGGGGCGGTCATAAAATTAGAATTCTTTTCCGTTGATCATCAGAGAGGCTCCTAATCTTTTATCTTTTAAAAAGCTAGTCAGGGAATACTTTTCCACAATATTATAATTATACTCTACACACAGACCTCACTACGTTCGTAAACCCAATATATAGTCAATTAAAAATATATTATGTATTATTAATGTATATTATATATATATATATATATATATATATATATATATATATATATATATATATATATATATATATATATATATATATATATATATATATATGTGTATATATGTTAACTGTAACTTATATAATATCATCGTGTAGTTTGCGCACCAACCTGCATGTCTCGGCTTCTAACGCAAGAAATCCTTAACCTGCTGGTTGTCTGGAAGAGATCGCTTTAGGCGATAAGACCACCAAATTGTATAACATTTTATATAAATATTTATTCTCTTTGGTATGTGTCCTTTTTGGTGTACAATAATTATTATTATAAGATTAAACCTGTTTATGTGGAAAGTAAGCCCTCGCAGCTTTGCCTATTAAGCTGGCAAGGGTTGAGGGGTTACACTGAACTCTAAAAACCAAAATTACATTTTTTTTTAAACAAGCCCACGACTATTAAAATGTAATTGAGAAATAATAAAATAATTTGAAAACCCCCGACTTGAAGAATTTATGTAACGAGAGATAATAAACGTAAAAAGCTTTTATAAGTAGATTTGATCTCTCGCGAAGATAACAAATCCGAGAAAATTCGTAATTAACTCGTATTTTGAGCTAAATGGCAACATTGGTTTGCACAAACATCTTTTTACTCCAAACGCATATACCGTCTCCTTGCCGTCGTGGGTAAAAAATTAGTAGTCTAAATGTTAATATCACACAAACATTCGAAAAATTGATCTTACAAACCCGTTATGGTATGGCAATGTTACATGCATCATTTTACCGACTACCTTACCCTCCAAAATCTAATATGACAGTGACAAGCACTGACGTTATTGAGTCAAGAATAAGTAAAGCGGTGATATATGTTCGCCTCTTACGTAATGCCTGGCAGAACGACAGATGGTCTTTTCTTTAAAGGGCCAACATGGTGTGACTAATATTATGTATCTTCATTCCAATTACAGCTTTCTATTATCAAGAGTCTGTTGACTAAGCTGGGGACAAATAAACGGACATGGCGAAACTCAAAGGTTTCTTGTAGTCTTCGACTCTTTCACTTATGGAAAGATTCATTATTTTGAAGTAACATATAGGTAACATCATCCAAAAATGTCGGCATGAATAATATGTATTGAATTATAAGGGTCGCTTGTAGACTTCTACAAATGAATTCGAAGTTGTTGTTTCATATATTAAATTGACATTTCAAAATTATAAAGACGCCAAAACAAAAATACCATTTTTTTATTTATCAATCCTAATTAACATTTCACAATTATAAAGACGCCAAAACAAAAATACCATTACTTTCTTTATTTTATAATTAGTGATATATATTTTTCATTCAGTCATTTGACACTTACGTCTATTTAGAATAAGAAGAATTTTAAAAGTTAAAATAAATATCACAAGAATGAACTTCGAAAATAATAAAAAATACGGATATCCTATTTTTCAATCTAGCTTCAGTTAAAAAAATAATGTTAAAAAAATGAAACGATGTCAATTATACATAGATATTGAACTGATATGACAGGGTCGCTTCCATATTCTTTGCATCGATATAAACTCGACCCCTGACCGTGTCGGTTAATCACCACTCAGCCTCATGTTAACACGAATACACTTGTTTGCTGACGTGTCCGCTCGTTTACACTTAATGTCTATATTACTGATCATATACTTTATTATTGAACAGTATTTTTTGGAATTACACTTGCGAATGATTGTATGATATTTTTTTTTGTTGTGAACTATGTTCTTCGATTTTCATTTTATGGTGTAACAAAGGCTCTGTTAGATAAATGTTGTTTAGTAGCTAATTAGAACCATGTATACATATATGACTGATAAAATATTGCACATACTGGACGTTTTGTTTAGTAATCAATTCTGATACAGAATATGTAAAAATAAGTACTTGAATTTAAGTTATTTAAGCAATAATTTAAGATATATATAGATGACCCGACAAACGTTGTTTTGCCATGCAATTTATTATATTATATAGGCAGTTACTTGAGATAAAAACTATGTTGACTTTTAAGTTGGACCAACCAGTTAATATCTACATTACTTTATAGAAATCGGTTCAATAGTTTCGGAGTCCATGGCAGACAAACAACGTGACACTTTATTTATGTATATTATGATATTTCGATTTTATAGAAAAGCTCAACAATTTTTTAAATACTAGCTGTTGCCAGCGACTTCGTCCGCGAGGACTTCTTTTACTCCGCACAGCACCTCCCCCGTAGGTAATAGCATGATAATATGTAGCCTATATGTTGACCCGACCTGTTAGTAATATTCATGCAAAATTTGAAGTAAATCCATGCAGTACTTTTTGAGTTTACCCCGGACATACATACAGACAAACACTATAAAACTATATTTTTGGCTTTGATATCGATTGTAGATCACGCCTCAAGTATTCTTTTCAAAAAATATTCAATGTACAGTTTTGACTTTCCTACGATTTTATTATATGTATAGAATAGATTTCCACGTTTGCTTGACCCTTATTTCAACTGAGACGAAAAAAACTGCTTGATATATAAATTATAAACAAACTAACCTCTTCGTATATTTATAACTCGAGGACGCAACATAATTATAACTAACAAAAACCAATACTTTAAAGTATTTCCAAGTTAAGTCCGTTCTCGTTTAACTTACAAAGGTACCAAACCCATTACATTTAAAATATGGTTCAACTTTAAACCATAAAACTCATATTAAACTCATATCAACAACTTTTTAACTTTGGACATTTACACTCATGTGTATTTTCTCATTGGATATTATCATTACAAAGTATTTTCTTTATTAGGTTTGTTCCATTGTTGTTTGTAAAAATGTAAAAGTTTTCTTATTTACAAAATAAAGATAATGTTTATTTTTTTAGGTTTTATTTTTATATTAAAAGTATCTTCACGCCCGTATCCCTGAAGATGTAGGCAGAGGTACAACCAGTGCACCCACGACTAGTTCAAGATACTTTGTCCCACAATGTGATAAGTGGCAAGCCTTTTGTTAACCAGGCACTTATCGAATCCCGAGCAACGTTGCTTTTATGAGAAAACAAAAAAATCCGCAATAGCGTCAGTGCTTGTCGCTGTCGTGTTCCGGTTTGGAGGGTAAGGTAGCCGGTAAACTCATGCATGTGGCATTAGACCTTGCCACAAGATAGCAACGCACCATTAACATCTTTGGTGTCTATAGGCGATGGTTGACTCTTTCCATCAAGAGACCCATCTGCTTGTTTACTATCTTATGATAAAAAAAAACTTATTGAATTGACCGACCCGGGAATCGAAACTAGGACTTCATGACATGGTCAACACTGACATTAGATCACTAGACCACAGATGCGATTATATACAGATATAAGATATATATGTATAATATTCTAGTTGTTGACCGCGACTGCATTCGCGTGTTCTACAAACATTACTTCTTTTTGCTTAGTCGAGTAAAAAGTACATTGTGTTATTTCGTTTTTGAGTTTATTCATTACACGCAGTTTCACGAAAAATAAAATATTTTAGCCTTAGATCATAATGTCGTTCGATCCCTTGGTCGGGCAAAAAAGTTATGGATTCGAGGTTTTTTACTCAATAATCCAAAATCTGGCGAATGATTTCTTACTACTTCTGCGCCTCGATTGACCACGTAAAGCTGTGGATCCCGATTATCGCTAGAAATAGACGATAATCATTGTCAACCGACAAACAACTAAGCGATAAATTGGTGAATGGTGGTGAACTTAAAAGTTTTTATACGCCAGGTTAACTCTTCCTACCCGCAAAGAAACCGGCGCGATGCTCTCATAATCTTTTCATCTAGACTCTTAATTACTCTATTGAATATCTATTTTAAACATTCATTGGTCGTTTTAAGGCTTAAGCCAAATTGAAGTAACCGTAATCGCGACCGAGGTCATTAACACCATTCATTAAACTGTATTCATAGTTCATGAATTTTCATGTCTGCATTACAATAGCCGGTATTGTAGGCGCAGATTAATTCAAACGATTCATTATAATAAGCCTGGACCACAATCACACTAAAATACGCAGACACACTAATCCGACAATTCGTTTCACAATAAACATGACATGCTATATTATATTAATGAGGCAGCAGGATATTATAGTCCACGGCGTAGCTGTTTTTTAAATGTTGATTTATTTTACGCTAGCAATACGAAGGTACGAATGAACGAACAGTAATGAAAAAAAACTGTCCCTTGTCCAAGCTGACTGAGCCATATATGATATTATCAAAAAATGGAATAATTTTATTTATCTATACAAATTTAATTTTATAAATGCGAAAGTTAGAATATCTAGATGTATGAATGGATGTTTGTTACTCAATTAAACAAAATTGACAGAACAGATTTGCATGAAATTTGGTACACATATAGACGATAATCTGCTATCGTTTATTGAATACTTTTTATTAATGAAAAATAAGTTAATCCTATTGGTTTCACGAAGCGCTGTAGGGTGCAACTAGTAAAAATAAAACTATATGTTATAAAGCTCGAGGTTTATACCAACAATTAGTCATTTTCCCTTGAAATAAGCAAATACTTGAAAAGTGCATGTATCAATATAAATAAAAATAAGTGTTATAACCGCGATTGTTCAAAACAATTTATGAAAGAATCGCGGTGAATAAGCCCGTGTTAAAATTCAACGGACACTTTAATAACAAGTAAATTTTAAAAAGGATTATAGTTGGAAGTCATGAAACTAATCAAACTTGTACGCTTTATTATATTTCTAAATCAGGCAAAATTTTTTCTTCTCTCCCATAAAGTTAACGCTTTCTTTTATTTATCTACCAACCAAATAAGTGAAACAACAAACGTCGACCCAACATCACTGAATAGAAAGGAATTTCATTTGAAAAAAAGCTAATATTTCATTGAATAGTTAATACTACGTCCTACAACATATCTATTACTAGCTGCTATGCCCGCAACTTCGTCCACGTGAAAAAAATCTAAAATAAAAGTCCCGGGGTTTTACCCGCATAGTTCTAATTCCCAATTATTTCCGGGATTAAAACTATTCTATGTCCTCTCTCTGATTTCAAACTATTTTTGTACTAATTTTCATCCAAATCGATTTAGTGATTTAGGCGTGAATAAGAAACAGACAAAGTTACTTTCGCATTTATAATATTAGTATGGATAAAACTACAGTAATTTGATTACTCAAAACGAAATAAAAGTTTTTAGAATAGTGTTAATTATTTCTAAAACAATGCGTCGCCCTGCAGAGTATATATTTATGACGTGTCACACAGCCACTACTACGGGGGAGTCAGACATTCATTTAGGTAATTGGGTTATTTGTCTCCACGAATTGGGACAATTTATCTGCAGGTAAGGGAGCTTTCATTTTACTTAGACGACGAGCTGCCGAAACAAATGTGTTAAGTTAATCATACTATTATAATGTTGTATCCGCATTTGTTTTATGATGACCTTTGTGGTATCGAGTTAATTTATGTGTTTCAGATCAAATTTATGTGTTTCAGATCAAATTTATGTGTTTCAGATCAATGAGGATATGTTATAGAGTAACCCTGTATAACTTTTAAAGGTCAGGCCAAATTTTCAGGGGTTGTTCAGAATCGATAATATGTTCGATACAAGTAACAAAAAAAATTCAAAACTTCATTTTTATCTGACATAGAAAACACAACGCATGGTTATAATATCAATTACGCAAAAATTAGACATTTTAATGCAATTATTTATTATTGCATTTATTTAATTATTCAATTAGGCTCGTGTGGTGTCCCCCGAATCTCGCGCACACTGCCCGGCAGCCCATTTACACGACTCGGTGCATCCAATTCATGCCTTTACTGGTACATTTTATACCGCTTAATATATGGCGAGCACAGGCGTTCACGGATAGGTGCTCGGCCAGAACTCAGTCTTTAAGAAACGAGTAAGATACTTGTTTAAAAGCCTGTCAGCCTTATTAGCTTAGAAACATATCCGTTGGAAATTGCATCCCCAGATTATTTGATTGAGATAAAGTTGTCTTGAGAATTGTACTGTAGAGTACGTAACACAGAAAGAAACGGTCAAGTGCGAGTGGGACTCGCATACCGGGGTTTCCGAACAAACTTGTATAAAAAACCGCGATCAAAAAATCTGCAAACGGTTGACCCTTCAGGCCATCCCTGAAACTTTCCGCTAAATTAAGTTATTTTAAGCTCAAAAGAGTAAAAAATATAAAGCAATGTCAATTTTTTTATTTACGTCGTTTATAAAGTATTTTTAAGTAAATTACTTAAATTTTTGAAATAACTTTAGGCTAATACACCATTAGCTTAAAGTTATTTCAAAAATATTAAATAAGTTTGCTAAATACAACTTCATATTAACATTTGAAAAGCTGTAATTTTTAAAAATTAGATCCAATTTTGATTTTTGAAACGGCATTCTTTTTAAGTATTAACATATCGTAGTATAGCAAAAAGTGATTGGTTGAAAAATTTTAAAGTTATGTCGAAAAAACATTTTTTTCTTAATTTTTCGTCAACTATTATTATATAGATAAACCGATTTTGATGCCATTTATACATTGGACGCAGTTTTATAAGGAAAAGAGCTGATTAGTTTTTATACTCAATCGGTACATTAATCTGGAAGTGATATTAAAAAACACTATTTCGCCATAATTTTTTTGAGGTTTTTTCAAAACTCCTCAAAATCTCCTAGGCCGACTTCTTTTAAATTTTCATGAAGTCTAAATCGAGGAGAATCCAATCAAATGACATTAACCGCGTTTCGATCGGTCTAGCCGTTCAAAAGTTATGAGATGTTTACACACACACACACACACACACACACACACACACACACACACACACACACACACACACACACACACACACACACACACACACAAACACATACATACAGACACACTGACGCCATCGTGAAAATAGTCGGAGAAGGTTCCGAGGACTTCAAAACGTGGAGATCTGTTGAAAACTCGATTTTCGAAAATCGGGGCAAAATCAGTAACTTCCTTATCTACATACGTCGCGGGAAGTTAAAAAGTCATATTTTGTGATCGCGTTTTTTTGTGATGTAACTAAAAATTATGGTTTTCAGATTTTTCCTTTACATGTACTGTAAGTCATTGCTTCTTGCTAAATTTAGTTTTTAGGGTTTAAGAAGTACCCTATAGGTTTTGATTCCCTTTTGAAATCGAAAAAAATTCCAAAATATACGATATAAACGGTCATATCATTTCATCGCGTTGACTTACAAGTTTGAATTTTAGAGGAATTGTTGACTTCTGTACTTTCCAACTTCGGCGCTTGGTGAAATTCCATTATTACTAACATAATTGACTGATCACCTGTACTGTTATAATTTCACATCAAAACTTTATTTTTGTATATCGCTAGACTGGTTTGACTTGTTAATCATCTTCAAGATGTAATATACTTAAATTTAAGTATATTAATTTAAGTATATTAGTTAAAGAATTACATCCTGGACATGATTAACAAGTGAAACAGGTGAGTGATACAAAAATAAAGTTTTGGTGTGAAATTTCAGTACAAGTGATTAGTCAATTGTGTAACAACTGTAGACTATTTGATATAAATATTCTAGTTGATACCTCTGCGCGTTCTCGAGAAAAAGTCTTAACAAATGGAAAGACAGTAAAGAAGTGATCTGATTCGTCTTATCTTATGAGGTACGAGGTAAACCCTAAAAATGAATCGAAGTATGTTGAGATGACGTCACAACGTGATTTGAATTTCGTTGTTAAGCTCCGAGACTCCAAACAGGTTAAATTCTAAAATTAAAATTAAAACGAACTAAATATTATATTTAAATAAAAAATAATACGTCCTTTATGCATTTAAAAAATGCAATAAACGACAAACGAAGAGCAAGCCAGATTAAGAAAAAGGAATAAAATGTGCGGACGTCAACACTGAACAGCTAATCCCAGCTGATGGATCGCTGACCTGAATCTTTTTTCACGTCAAACTGTACTTTTAAGCCTTGCTTAATCTATCGTGTCTTCATTAATATTGTTTGAATTATTACATCCCTGGTGTTCGATGACATTTGTTTCGTTGTAGCAACCCGCTTTATAACCCGCTTTGTGATGAATTTTTTTGTAAATCCTATTTTTTTCTGGAAAATAAGGTAGCTTTAATTGTTCGTTCTAGCATAGACAATGCATCAAATGTTAACTAAACCTGTCGATTCGTTAAACCGTAAGAAGTAATAAACATAGACAGACTCTTCCTTTTCTCATATCCTTCCATGACGTCATTAAAATTCACAGTGGTGAAGTGTCACTCCGATGTGATTACCACTCATACAATGGTGACCCTTAGATATAAACTTCTAACAACCAGCGTCTATTGATAACTGCTACCTCACCCAACAGCACCTTCACAAGCAACGCCTCATCTACACTTTTCGGAGTCCTCAGCCCAATTCGAAATTTTCACGATCACTAGATTTCCAGGAGCAACCCTATGCCACTGTTGCCAGCTTCAGTAGAGCGTACTCGTCCCTCACTCACCGAGGACCACACATACCTATTCTACTCGTTTCAACCTACCGCAGATTTGGGCACTCGAGGCAAATACACTTCACTAGCTTAACGGGATTCTCAATCTTAAAGGAGAATACTGTAGTTGTCAAAGCAATCTACAAACGCTACAAGAAAAGAAAATAAAGAAATTCAAAGTTATTAGCAATAGTGTCAAGCATTGACGCTGCGGAAGGAATGGATAAGGCGGTAGTACCAAATAGTAGGACGAGACATTGTTCAACTCTACCATCTAGTGCCCATTGTGATAGTGATGTGCACAGCCAATCGTTCGCATTTAATAAACTACCTGACAAAAGCACAGTTGATTTATTCTTCAAAGGGGACCCGTACTATCATCGGGAAAAGTTTATACTCTTAATTAAAAAAATAATATTCTTTAATGCTTCGATTTTTATATGTCATGAATTAAAAAATGTCATGACTCAATATCCGAAGGAAATTTGCAAGAAAGTTGCTAAGTAAAAACACAATCCGCCCACAAAATACCCTGTCAGATACAGGTTGAGTGATAACGCAATACGTAACTGTGACACAGACACCTGCTCTCATCGATCACGCGGTTTGAGAACCGGATAAAAAATATTGTTTGAGATATATTTGAAGAATGTTATGTAAAGTGTATTCTCCAAAATTGTCGGAGCGAGCCTAGGCTGGGCGGGTCACTACCACCGTGAGCACTAGTCAATAAAATTCTGTGTCAACTGACTAGGATAAGGTATCACTACCTACCCATAAGTATTAAAACAGACTTTGGACTACCAGCTAAAGTTTGATTGTAAGGCAATATAATATATTCTCAGCTCAATTTCTTTTAACACACATCAACAATAATTTAACAGTTTCTGAACATGTGTCACGAGTCATGATTTATTTTGCGAAATAAATAAATACACTCTTCTATATAAATACTCCGTAGCTGTGAAATTCATCATAAATTTCTTAATTAGTTTTTTTAATTTAAATCCTACACGATACGTTTTAATTAAGGTGGCCTAGAACCAGATTGTAAGTGAATGAATAAAATTAAATGGCTACGTTTTGTTAATAATATGTGTAAAAATTATGAAAACGAAAAAAATAACCCAAGTGGTTGATAACTACCTTATTTTTAAACCATTCCTACAAAAATGTTGGAAGGGTCTAAAAATAAGGCTTATTAGATGGTTAGTTATCTGATTGAAATTAAATCTACTTTAAAATATACTAAAAATATCAGCTTATCTACCGTGTTACAAAGTTAAGGATTTTACTTGAACTTAAACGAATTTCTTATAAATAAACAAACAAAATGCATTTAAAAGACAGGCGATGAAACGAGATTAGGAAATGGTAATAAAAGATACAGACCGACACGACGACGTGAGCAGCTAATCCTTACTGATGGATCGCTGATTCGACTGTTTTTGTGCTCAGCTGTACTTTTAATCCTTCCCCAATCCGTCTTCCTTCCCGAATGTTGTTTTACTTTACGGTTCAGTCATCAGTTTCGTAAACCCCTTCTCATTTTATCATGCTTTCCCATGAAGCTGCATTTTAATGGAAAAAAAATCAGAGGTAGTCATGAGGGCTGCCGATAGAAGTAAAAACTTAAGTTTATTTAATCTATCAGAACAAATTGCGACCGGGATCGGCCGGTATCGGAAAACCGGTTTGTGGTTTTGAAGGGTTAAAAGCATAAATTTACATGACTGACATTTTCTGGGTTCATGATACAATATTGTATGAAACGGATAATACTTAAAATGTTCGTAAACTGTTTTTATAGCTATAGATATATCATAAACATTTCTATATTCATGACGCTGACGCGACCTGATATGGTTTTCTTTTTCTTATTTAGTGTCAAGTAACAAAATAGAGGCTTAGACAAAGTAACAACGTTATGTCGCAAAATAATATCTAAATTCGTCTTATATTTCCTCATAAAATATCTTTTTTGAGATAGCGAAAACAATTTCCCAGCCAATGTGACATGATCGTTGTGTCGAATTCTTTTTTGTTAAGTAAAAGAAATAAAGCCAATGTGACTGACAACCATAATTTAGACCACTATCTAGGTTATGGTTGTCAGTGACATTGGCCAATAATTCATTAATTATGGTGTTCAAACAATTAGTTACTTTATGATTTCGTTTCGAATTATAACATTGTCTACCAACTTGTAATAACTCTGACAATTGAGCACGTGATATAGCGAAGCATATGTCAACCCAATAAATACATTTTATTCCTTTGCAATTCCGTTACAGTTCTTGTATTGATACTTTGTTTACGTCCCCAGGCTCTTTTATATCTTACTGTTTGAAAACAGTATATATTTATACAGGTATATTCACTAGATGGCAAGGTCACGTAATATTTATAATAATACTAAATCATAATGTATTTAAAGCCTTCTTAATCATAATGTATAAGTGTTGATACTTATTGACAACTCTGTAAGAGATTTGGTGCAGAGTATATAGGAAATTCTATTACAGAGATATGTAAATGAGATGTATGTAGTGCACGGAAATAAATATTAATTAGAATACGCACATTAGAGATAAATGGAGGCTGCCCCAAATTCAGTGGCTGTAACTGTGACGCGAGGAAGTTTGCGAGTGTCGAGACTTGCGAAACTTATGCAATAAAATTGATGAGATGGGGTTTGGCAAACGCTGTTATTGTCTTAAGGAACTTTTCAGATGTGGCGTAAGATACAAATATAGGGCACTTTAATTATTTTTACCGCAGGATAACAACAAAAAGATGGTTTTTGGTTAAGAAGTAATGACAAAAACCAATGGTTTGTTGGCAAAAATAAGCTAAGCTATGCTGTTGCAATAATAGAGGGATTGATATAATGAAGATTTTGTTTTAAAGCTGACCCAAGCTGTTTCGCACACGACCAGAGAAACATATCATCGATATAATTTTTACACAAACTGTTATCCCCATTACAACTCCTTAGGGTTGATTTTTGAAAATAAATAAAACCTTTGTTTTAACCGTGTTTTTAACTCTATCTGTTTGCTGAATATCATCCAAATTAGTTTAGCGCCTTAGCCGTTAAACGTATGAATATAGAAGATCACGACGAAAAATTTAAAGGCAAACAACATCACTAGTGCATCTTTGCTACATATATGTACCACCGAAAAAGTTTACTAATTTTAAACCATATCTATTCACAAAAAACTTGCAGTCACTTGCAACTTCGTTCGCATGACTCGCGTGAAACTCATTACTTTTCTTGCACAGTCGAGTAAAAAAGTAGCCTGTATTACTCTTGGATATTGTAGTCTTCTAAAAATAAAAATAAAATCGCTTAAGTAATTTTTGAGTTAAATTATAATAAAAAAAAAACAAATATATTTTCTCTTTGTAATATTAGATTAGATATGCTGAAGCCTTATCTTTGTAGACCTAGTGAACCAAACGGCGATAAGCACTCCGGTTCACCACGATTGATCAATTTGTTGACTAACGAGGTGGGTGGTTATCCTGATTGTACAAATTCGAGATCGTTATTATTTTGTGATATCGTAAAGCAAAAGCCAAGAATTTTCAAACTTAATTAAGCGCAAGTAAATGAGGAGCATTAGTTAAGCTTTGGCTCTATCAAAATACCGATTTCCTTAAGGAGAAAAATATTAAAGTTTTGAATAAAAAACCGTTTTATAGAGATTTCTTTCAAATTTTTCTTTTAAACTTTTACCCCACACTATACGTGACGTACCATTCGTGATTTTAGCTTAAACCGGTTTGTTTTTAGTTTACAGTTTTCATTTCAAGTACGTTCCAAATGAAACTTTTTATAAAAACGTCTAAAAACCTTTACCAACTGGTACTTTTTAAACCTTGTCGCCTCTGTGGTCTAGTGGTCCGGTGTCCAAAAAGTGCCCAGTTGGCAATAGGCTGGTCATCTATAACATTGTGGGACAAAGTATCTTCGGTTAATCGTGGGTGCATTTTTTGTACCTCTGACTCTTTCTTCAGGGGTACGGGCGTGAAGATTTTTTTTTAATTTTAATTTTTATTTTTAGACCGTTTTTAAGCACTATCAACAGCTATACATGTTTTTCTAATAATAACTTGAATTTTAGAGTAAATTGTAGTGTGCTTGTAATAATTTAATAATTCCATCATTAGACTGTGTAACTGACGTACTTACTGTCTTTTAAATAGTAATTACTAAAAAGGCGGATATGTAATCCTAAGCTAACTCGCTCTATTCTGTAAATTGAACCACATGATTAGCTCAGCTCAGAGCTAATCTAAGTTTTGCGTTTTAATTGTTTTATTCGGACTTATTCAAGTAAAACTTGTCGCAATAAAGGGCCCATTATTTCGCGGTTAATTGTGTTTGTAATTTCGGCTCTCTCGCTTTTCTTGTTCCTCTCTGATGTTGACAATCCTAAGTTATAGGGTTATTGGAGTAGGCTCAGTTAGTGATTTCTCATCGTTTGAAAATAATTTATTTTACAATATAAACGGCTGAATTAAACAACGTAGAAAATACAAATTTACTTAATCTTTATTAGTTAAAACTAAATCCATATTAAAATATTAAGTCTATTAGTTTGTTTGTTTTGCTTTTATGCTTAAACTAGTATTTTGATTTTGATTAAATTGGACTTGAATATAGTTGACGTATATTTTGCATGTTTCTCCTGTAGAAAAGTTTTTTTTTTTTATATATAGAAACTAATCAGATGGTTTTCCGATGTTAAGGGAAACCATCGCCTAGAGACACAAAAGGTGTTAACGCTGCGTTGCTATTCATGTTGTAAGATGGCAATTCTACATGCACAACTCTACCGGCTTATATACTCTATAAACCGGAACACGACAATGACAAAAATTGACGCTATTCTGGCAGGAATAGACAAAACGGTAGACGTTGCAGAACTCTACCACCTAGTAGTCACGGTACTAGAGACACGTATACCCAATCGTGTTGGTCCTGGGCTCCTTTGAAGAATACCTTTGGGCCAACTGCCGTTTTGCCAGGAGAAACAGGTAGGTCGCAAAAGGTGACCAATTGGCTATACGAATGACTACTATCATGACTATTAGGTGGTAGAGTTCTGCAACGTCTACCGTTTTGTCGCCCGGATCTGCTCCCGCCACCTTACCTATTCCTGCCGTAATAGCGTCAATGTTTGTCACTGTCGTGGTCGGTTTCGGGTAGCAGGTAAACTTATTCACGTGAAATTAGACTTCGCCACAAGATACCAACGCACCATTAACACCTTTGGTGTCTATAGGTGACGGTGGACTCTTTCCATCAGGAGACCCATCTACATGTTGGCTACCTTATAATATAAAAGAAAAAAAGAAAAACCTTTTACGAACTGCCTGGCGGAATGTCAGCTAGTCTATTCTTCAAAGAGCCCGGACCAACAAGAGAGAAAAAGTTTTGGGTTTGAATCCCATTCATTCAATCTTTAATTTAGAAATTGTTAATTATGTGCATTGCATTTTGTTATAAAAAATATATTATCACTAACTCTCTCTCTCTACTTTTTGATTTAACTAAATGCGTTGCTATTTTTTTTTTAAAAATGTAGAAATGTATGTATTACAATTTTCTGCTACCCTACTTTCCAACTCAATTTGTATCATTGGCAATAACTGACTACAAAGTGGTGCCTTCAGTTCACACATAAATCTGCTAATTAATGTTCATAATGGTAGTGGCTTGTCCAGCATGAGCTTGCCTTTAGGCACTCCCTGGCATCAAGCCATAAGATTCGTTCTTTTGACCGCCCCGTTGGTCGAGTGGTTAGCGACCCTGACTACGCAATCAATGGCGCTTGAGTTTGATCCCCGACGGGGACAAGCATTTGTGTGATGAGCATAAATGTTTGTATTTCCGGGTTTGGGTGTTTATTAAATATATTCTAGTATTTATATATGTATTTCTATATATTAGTATCGTTGACTAACATCCATAATACAAGCAAATAATTTGCTTACTTTGGGGTTAGATCAGTCAGTGTAATTTGTCACATGAATGTTAATTTTATTTATTTATGAGTAGCGCGTACACTTTTACACCACTATTTAAATATGTTTCAAACAATATTTTTTATCCGGTTCTCAAACCGCGTGATCGATGAGAGCAGGTGTCTGTGTCACAGTTACGTATTGCGTTATCACTCACCCTGTATCTGACAGGGTATTTTGAGGGCGGGCTGTGTTTTTACTTAGCAACTTTCTTGCGAAATTTTCATCAGATGTTGAGTCATGATCTTTTTTCAATTTATAACTTAGATATTATGGATCATTTCACATATTTATAGTTGTAACACATAAGTATCATCACGTCCGATTCCCTTGCGGGGTAGTCAGAGAAAACCGAATGTCGATGGATTTTCAAGTTCACCGAAATTCGCCGGTTTCACAAGTGATGATCCTCGCTGCCGCATTCGACGCCTCGTTGACGTCACGACAAGCGTTAAAAATAAATGATTTATTGGTGAATAAAATACGAAGTAAATAATAGGAGTCTATATTTATAACACTTAGCGAGTACCTTGTTTTTAAAGGAAGTGTCAAAATTAACTGCATGTTAAGTGATTTCTATGAAAACGTTGATAGTGATCATCAAACGAGCTTATTCATTCTTAAAAGGCCGGCAACGCAGCTTGCAGACCCCCGGTATTGCAGTTGTTCATGGGCGGCGGTGATCACTTACCATCAGGTGCACCACCTGCTCGTTTGCCCCCTCTGCTATAAAAAAAATGGAGAAAGACCCCCCCCCTTCCCCTCTTGGCCCATATAGCTCATCTGAATAGTCTAGAAACAATAATTGAGTGAGAATAAGACATCTATTTAATCTGCCTGTCCCGAAAGTGAACCCGCGTAATGATATTTATTATTTTTATAATGCAGTAGGCTGCACCCTGCAGCTTGCTCCATTATAAAAGTTCTTGATAAATTCTACGGGAACAACTAATTTTTTTAGGATAAAAATTGCGGTCGGAAGTAATCAAGGACAAAATCTAAGTTCATGCCAAATTTTATCGAAATCGATTTAGCTGTTTTTGCGAGACTGAGTGCGATCGCCCTGTGGTCAACATTCCATCATAACTTAAACAAAAAACTTGAGAGGTGTGAAGGGACACCCGGATGGAAAGAAGTTCCTTTTATTATTATTTACAAAAAACCTGTATACACTCAACAAAAATAATCGTCGCGACACCACACTGTTCAATGCGAAACAAAATATATAGTTTTTAGAATTTTTGTCTGTTGGTCTGTTTGACTGTATGTATGTCCGGGGTAAACTCAAAAATACTGCATGGATTTACTTCAAATTTTGCATGAATATCACTAACAGATCGGGTCAACATATAGACTACATATTATCACGCTATCACCTACAGGGGAGAAGCAGTGTGGAGTAAACGAAGTCCGCGCGGACGAAGCCGCGGGCAACAGCTAGTTATCAAATATAATAACATCTTATTATGCTATACACATATTCTTGCAAATGAAATCATTCTTTCGTTTATTCATAGAATATCTTCCCTGCTGGAATAGGTAAAGGGATGTCTCATAAATAATGGCAAAAATATCACATTTATAACAAGTAATCTTTGAGCCACAACTCAGTTTACGTGAAATTCGATTTAACCCGCTTTGATGTTTGGTTTTCGAGAGAATGATCACTATGATATTAGTTACGCGCAAGCCGAAAACCTCTGTATTCAGTTGGACGTAGTTAATCGAAAAGGATCCAATCCACAATATGGTAAAAATGAGTTAAGAGCACAATACTATTATGGCCAGTAAAAAACATCTAAGGAAAAATAGCTCTATTACTTTATTCAACGTCATAGCTAGTCCGCATGTATGGCACGTTAAAAAATTAAAAAATATCCAACTTCAAACTTCAATATTTCTAAACTGATTTTGTGTGGATTGGATCCTTTAATGTAACTAAGTCCAATTGTGGCCTAATTTCAAAACTGCATAGTAACAGACCAAGAAATCAGTCAATTTGTCTATGGGTGATACTAATATTTTTTAATTATATAAATATGTTTATATTTGTACTAGCTGTGCCCGCGACTTCGTCCGCGTGGGATTTTTTTTTAAAAAAGTAGCCTAAGTTACTCCTTATTACATCAGCTATCTACCAGTGAAAGTCCCGTCAAAATCGTTCTAGCCGTTCCAGAGATTAGCCGGAACAAACTGACAGACAGACGGACAGACAGATAGACAAAAATCGTAAAGTGTTATTTTGGTATGTGTACCGTGTATCGTGGTCCAGTGGTTTAAGCGTGAAAGCGTAACAGACAGACAGACAGACAGACAGAGTTACTTTCGAATTTATAATATAAGTATGGACTAGTACGGATATGGATCATATAATGATTAAATACTAGTGATCGCCCTTTGATCAAAATTCGACCTTAGACTAAACAATAAAATCTCTTTTAAGTTTGACAGCAGACTTAAGCTGTAAAGAAAATAATATCTAGATGTGTGTATATTATCATTTATAAAAAAAGTATCTTCACGCCCATATCCCCGAAGGTGTAGGCAGAGGTACAACAAGTGCACCCACGATTAGCCGAAGATACTTGGTCCCACAAATGTAATAGGTGGCAAGCCTATCGCCAACCGGGCACTTTTCAATCCCGGGCAACTTTGTGTTTCTCAGAAAACTGAAAAAACACTTTTTTTGTGCCCGACCCGGGAATCGAACCCGGGACCTCATGTGGTCAACGCCAACGCTGGACCGCTAGACCACAGAGGCGATTATCATTTATGTCACATGAATTTAGAGCGTGCAATGTTTATTTTTATTAATTTAATGTATTTCTAATGTGTATTATTCACAAATATTAGGTTACTGCAGTCCACCGCAATGTAAACTTTAATGATGCCAAATTTCATACTCAGCCGTTCGCGTAATTGTTGTAAAAAGGTATACTTAGACTTTTGACTTTACGTAGGTATTATCCTTAGATAAATAATTGGTCTCGCTGTGCTTGACTAGATACCGCCGACGTACTTGTCAAATGCGGCAACAAATACTACGCCGAAACTGGCGTACCCGATTCAGTCACCAATCACAATGCAAGCTCTAAGAGCACACTACTCACTGTTATCCATTTGCACATTGTCATGTCACACACACTACAATATTGAGTTGCCGCATTCACGGAGTTGTTGTTTTCAGATAGTGTGGTATCTTGTCTAGCACCGCGAGACCAATTATTTATCTATGGTGTTATAATATAGTTTTTTTTTTATATCATAAGATAGCAAACAAGCAGATGGGTCTAAGATAAGCAGATGGCAAACTAAAAGACATTGAAAACTCGGATGACTAGGTAATAGTACCATGTGGTTTCCCCCGAGTTGGTTCCATCCCCCGTGTTGGTTCCAGGCTCCTTTGAAGAACAGGCCAACTGCCGTTCTGCCAGGCAGGTCGTAAAAGGCCAATTGGCTATTTGAGTCACTACCATCGTGACTACTAGGTGGTAGAATTCTGCATTGTCTCGCCTGGGTCTGGTACCACCGCCTTACCTGATCCTGCCGCAATAGCATCAGTGCTTGTCAATGTCGTGTTCCGGTTTGGAGGGTAAGGTAGCCGGTAAACTTATGCATGTGGTATTAGACCTCGCCACAAGATAGCAACGCACCATTAACACCTTTCGTGTCTATAGGCGATGGTTGACACTTTCCATCAGGAGACCCATCTCATCAAATTCAAATTCAAATTCAAATAGCATTTATTCGACATGGGTAAGCTCGGTTACACTCATCGACGTCAAAAACATTACTTTATAACACAAGTACACGTATAATTAATTCAACTAATTAAAACATATAACACAAAGATTGCAGCTGGAGAGAATACGTTTTACTGCAAGGGTGGATATTTAACAAATTTTATTGAAGTTTAAAAAATATACAATTTGTATGGCAAAATAAATAGGTACGTAAATCAAAATAATAATAATAATAAAAGAAATATCAAGTCATCTGCTTGTTTGCTATCTTATGATATAAAAAAGATGTTTGAAAACTATTGATATTTAACATTTTTAACAGCTCCTCACATTTTAAAACAAAATTATAAATTGAAGCATTAGCAAAATATTTAGAGCATACGCGCTCATCAATTTTGGATGAGGCAATAAGATGTTTACGTTCTTGAAAGAAATGGTTTTACAGCGAATATTCTGGATTTTATATCAAACTAGCTGACCCGCCGAACCTCGTTCCGCCTAACAGTCAGTGAATCAGCAAATTTTGGATTTTAAAATTAATAAAAATTTATTAAAATTATTTAAAATTATTTAAACTTTCGTGAGACATTATTTACTAAATAACTTTTTCTTGTCTTTTCTTTTCTTAATCAATTATTTAAAAAATTATTAAATTCTATTTTTCATTACGATAATAAATATAAATAAAAAAATCAAGTATTTCAATGATGTTGACGTTGACGAATAACGACAAGATATTATTATACGACCTGCCGTCTTATATATTATATAAGACGGCAAGATACTTATAATGATATTGCAGTTTTAACATTTATTTAAATTAATCTTGATAGAAAACCTCATAAATACACATTCCATAATGTTTAACAGTAATCCCAACGTATGTGTTTCTGCTGCTACTATGTCGTCTGCAAACCAAATAAATTTAATAAGTTTTTCATTAAATTTGACACCAGATTCTGTCGTATCTTTTATTTTATCAACGGCTAAATTTATAAAAATATTAAATACCAGTGCTGAGAGTAGACAATCCTGGTTTACTTTTCATTTTATGTTTACCGTCCTTTCGCTTATTTTCTACTCTTATTATTATCAAAAACTATAATGTTTAACAAAAACTAAATCGGTAAAGTCGTTACCGAGACATGGGTAAATATATGCTCGTTTAAAGGAGAAATTATGGTATTTAATTTGTAAATTTCCGCAAAGTGGAAAACGCGGAAATTTTTTGCGGAAATATTTCGCGGAAATTTGCAAATTAAATACCATAATTTCTCGTTTAAATTATGGATTTCCACAAAGTAACGCCTGAATCTATTCGTTGTTGGTCCGGGCTCCTTTTGAATAATAGACTGTCTGCTATTCTATCAGGCAAATCGTAAAAGGCAGCTGAATGTTTTAATAAATCACTAACATGGTAATTACTAAATGGTTGATTTTCGCAACGCCTCACCCAGATATCGTACCACCACTTTATCCATTCCTGACCTAATCACTGTCGTTTATCGCTTTGCAGGATAACGTAACCGGTAAACATATGCATATGGTATTATTATCCTGCCACACGAATAGCAGCGCACTATTATCATTGTTGTTATATAGACGATATTCGTCTTTTTCTGCCAAAAGATCCTGTTTGCTATTTTATTATAAAAAAAACTCGCATTTAAGATTTTCTCATTAAAATATTCTCATTAGTCCAAGGTAATTTCAATTGATTTAAAAAGCTAATTATACGTCCAGTGTAGTAGTGCGGCGGACGCACAGAGGGCGCGTGGCTCGACTCGCCGCCAGCTGTTTTTGCTTGCCCTGTAATCCAGCCTGTCAGTGTAGAGCGCACATTCATCAAGGCGCATTAACGCGTCAGGTGCTATTAGAGCCACTAGATCAGCGGCAATTACTATAAAATAACACTAACTTATATAGCGTCCTGGATACTATAATACAAAGTTTTAATTTATATATCCCCTCAACGGGTGCATGGTAATGATTTCGGTTTAGATGAATAAGGGATTGGGTGCAATTCTCAAGTCACCTGCCTGACTTGAGAATTGCACGTTATAAATTTTTATTTTTTCTGCAATACATAACGTGAGATGCTTCATGATTTCATGGTGTATAGCATTTTCTCTGCACACCTCGTAACATAAGGTATGTATTTAAGTTGACAAAGTTTTTATATAAGTAACTATTTTTTGTCTTTATGAGAATTAATAAATCTTTAGCCTTATATAAATAGCTTACTTAAAACTGGCTATATACCCAATTAGAATATAGGTAATCTGCTTGTTACATTGTGGGATTTTATACCGGTTGGCTAATTTTATAAATCCACAAATTCTAACTCTTTTGGAATAAATGTGTTACGGTCATTTTGTTTTTTATTATTTTTCTTATAAGTTAACAGACAAGCAGATGAATTTTGAATAGAAAGTAATAAATGTTAATTATGAACTTCAAATATGTAAATGGAAGGTCGTTTGCACGTAGCGGATACATAATAACCCATCATACCTATGTGAATGAAAAAAAGTGAAATTAATTAAATTTGATATTGTCCAAGAAATGTCTGGCCTCAGCGGGGTTTTCCTTTTTGTCCGGACCATCGGTGAGTTTTATCCATTTATTAAACCAGCATTCTTTTTTTCGGTGGCAGCGCAGAGGTTACATAAAATATTTCGCGGAATTTAATTAATTACACCTATTTTGATTAAGGATTTCCACAGTTAACATCTGAATCAATAAAATACCTATATCGGCTACCCTACTCTTTAAATTTGTACAAGTAAGCAATATGTACTCTACAAGTAGTACAGTAGTAATAGCTAGTCTTTTACATGATAGAAAAGCAAATAAACAGATGGTTTCTCCAATGTAACAAAAACGATCATTATCTTTCGACCAAACGAAGCCAAAGACGATTATGTTAACTAAATGGTATTGTAGTCAACTTTGCATCCTGATTGCTATCCGGGTGGTGTCTGTAAAATGTCATATTTTAGTATAAATGCATAAGTTTATCAAAAATCTTACATTCACCATATTCCCCGTGTTGGTCCTAGCCACTATTCAAGACGGAATGCGGACGACGTTGCTTTAATAATACAAGCAAACACACGAGCACAGATAGAGTCACTGGCTTATACTAGTCTTAATTTAATATCCAACTGGGGATTCAGAAATAATTTAAAATTTGCGCCTCATAAAACGTTCTACTTAATACTAAAAGGTTCGCTTCTATCGTCTCCTAGCATAAAATTAAATAATAGCACAGTAAAGAGAAAGGAGTCCGTAACATATTTAGGTTTAGTTTTAGAGAAAAAATATACTTTTATAAATCATATTAACTATATCAGTGAAAAAGCTAAACGGAATTACTTGTCCTTTGCCGGCATATCTACCTCAACGCGGGGTTTAACCTTTAACACTTTAAAGATAATTTATAACGCAACTTATTTAGGTTGTATTACTTATGCATGTTCAGCATGGGCTGATAAAGTTACAAGCGGCGCGACCCGGCGTAAATTACTTCAAAATCAGCGTTTGGCATTAATATTTTTGTGTAAAGCATATCGCACTGTAAGCTCTGAAGCTTTACCCGTTTTATCAGGTGTATTTCCATTAGATTTAGAAATTCAGCGTCGGTCCTCAATGTACTATAATTCTAAAAACTTTATTAGCCCAGAATTTATTAATCCGCAAGCTCAAACAAAAATACGTCGCCTCTTTAATCCCATGATGGATGTTACTAATGAATTAATAAATGAATGGCAGTCGCGTTGGTGCTGCTCACCTAAAGGACGGCATTTATATAACTTTTTCCCCTGCGTCCGGGAACGATTAAGTAAAACGTGGATAGAAATAGATCATTGTGTTGCACAGTTCCTTACTAGTCATGGTAATTTTAAAGCTAAATTATTCTCTTTCAAATTAGTTCCTTCTCCATTTTGCGAATGTTCCACCATAAACTGTAAATATGAACAAACTGCACATCATATTCTTTGGGAGTGTAATCTCTGGCAAAATGAACGTAGCCAAATGCTTGATAGTATACGATGTATATCCGGGGTAATCTACTATTCCGACCTTGTAGCAACACGTGGGAATTTCCGTGCCTTCAAGCGATTTTGTCATACATACTACTGGAAGCAGAATTAAGTAGGCCATTTTCGTAGGTCCTTAAATACCTAAACTACCGTGGTGCAATAGCAATCAGGCTTAACCTGATTGTAAACGTCTCATTTCTTAGCAGTTTTTGCTTTATCTTATGCTGTCTCCTGCTGTAAAGGGAGGGAAACTGGATGTATTTTCCTACTCCTCCTATACTCTTCTGATTAAATTCGATGCGGGTTCCAAGACAGCTTAGCTTTTCCCCTAGGGCACCCTGAGCTCGCAACTCAGAGGTTATCAGGAAGGTTGCCGCTGTTGATTCTGGTTTACAGAAGTTATAGTGGTGGGAACGAGAGGTGGGCCCATTGCCCTTTAAGAAAAGCCACTATTCAAGAACAGAACATTTGCAGTTTTGCCAGGCAGTTCGTATAACGTAAACGATTGCCTATATGTGTCACTACCATGGTCTATAATCAATGGTTTCTCTTTCCATCAAAAGAGCTATCTGCTTGTTTGCTATCCAAAGATAAATAAAAAACGCTACCTACGCTATGATATCAAAAAGGCTATGATACCAAACCTGGCTCGCATTGTCCTACCTCAATGGAGTTGGTAATTGTTATTGTAGTGTTTAAATTTGGAGAAAAAAATAGCCAATTAGCTCCATACCATTAACATTATAATTGCCTATTATTGATGATTATTTGTTTTTATTAAAAGATCTATCAATTTATTTGCTATAATATAAAAATTAACCACATTTTTTTATGTATAACGCAGCTGTTTTTACACGATGATTTTTCTCTTGGTTTTGGTTTAATTTATGTTACATTCTTCAGCGTAAGGAACTACTTTTCGATTGCTCATTCTTAGGCGGTAGACAATACATAAGGTAGAGAAGTCATTTTATAATTACTTTTGAAATTCAACGACGTCAATTTCGTGGCCGCGCCACAAACTCAACATGGCTTTTATTTTACACCAATATTTCCAACACGTTCCCATCTCGTCAGCTTTTTACTTCGCTCGCTTCCAATTTTAATTTTATAAAATAAGTTTAACTTAGTTCTGTATTAAAGTGCTGCATATCACACTGTGGCCTAAATTTTTTTTGGCACGAACCTTACATGACGACTATATTATACTATTTGCATATCATAAAATAGCCAACAAGCAAATGGCTTTTCTGGTGAAATGATACAACCATCACACATATACACGATCGATGTTAATGGTGCGTTGCTCCACATTGGCTGGATGATAATGCACCACATGCTTCAGCTTGCCGGTTTTTTGACATCCTAAATTGGAACACGGCAATGATAAGCAGATATACTTTTGCGACAGGAATAAGTGAAGCGATAGTAGGTACCTAGCTTGTTGTTCATAAATTTAGATTGACAAAAACAAAAAGTCATTTCTGGGGGACAGATGACGATTTTATAATAAGATTCCAAATCACATGCCCGAATTACCGGACAAAATGTTCAAGACCGGAAAAAAAACAAAAATTAATATCTAAGGCTTATTATAAATTAAATGATTATTTGGCAGACAACTGGAGCAAGTAATTACATATTATTTTTATTTTGTTGTTATAAATTTCTTTTTATAATTATTATTATTGTATTTAATGTTATCTAATTATGATGAGTATTGGTTATTGAAAAGCAATTGTTCTAATAATCATTTAATTTTGAAAAGATTGACATGTTGTGTTTGTCGTTTATTGAATGGTAATTGTTCTAATATTATTTTAATTTTAATTAGGTTAACACGATTATATTGGTTTTGTTTAAAATTGGTACATAATGAACTGGTGTTATAACTTATATATTAAGATGTACATATTGTGTCTTCGAGTAATATAAATAAGTAAAAAAATATTCACACCCGTATCCTCAAAGAGGTAGGCAGAGGTACAACAATTGCACTCACGATTATCAGAAGATATTTAGTCTCACAATGTGATAGGTGGCCAGCCTATCGTCAACCGGACACTTTTTATATAATTTATACTTTCCATCGTCGGCACTTGGTGAAATTGCATCATATTGATTCTATAATATAAACACTTGTACTGTTTCACAAATGTTATTTAAATTTTATTTATTATACAATCACTTTTAAATTTACAGCCAACCGGCTTTAATAGGCAAAACCGGTTGTCTGTAAATTTAAAAGTGATTGTGCAATAAATAAAATTTAAATTACATTTGTGAAATAGTAAAAGTGTTTATATTAAAGAATCAACGGACACTTTTTCCAGTCCCGGGCAACGTTGCTTTTCTCTTACTATATAATCATATACCTGGTACCGAATTTCGTTCAAATCCTTGTAGTAGTTTTTGTGTGATCGAATAACAAACATCCAGTCATCCAAATATCCAAAGAACAGAGGCGGTTTTGTACATTCCTTGCGTGTCTTTTAAATGAATTAAATAAGTAAATAAAAAAAATATATCGCTAGGAAGTTGTATAAAAAATATTGAGACTTTAATTTGATTGAATTCTATCATCATATTTAAATGTTATTATTGTATAAAAATTTAATTACATTTTCATTAAAACAACAATTTTATTTCCCCGTGTTGGCCTCGGACTCCTTTGAAGAATAGGCCAACTGCCGTTCTGCCAGGCAGGTCGTACAAGGCGACTGATTGGCTATACGAGTCACTACCATCATGACTACTATGTGGTAGAGTTCTGCATTGTCTCGCCCGGGTCTGGTACTTACCTATTCCTGCCGCAAAGCGTCAATGCTTGTCACTGTCGTGTTCCGGTTTGGAGGGTAAAGTAGCCGTTAAACTTATGCACGTGGCGTTAGACCTCGCCACGAGATAGCATCGCACCATTAACATCTTTGGTGTCTATAGGCGATGGTTGACTCTTTCCATCAGGAGACCCAACTGCTTGTTTGCTATCTTATAATAATAATAAAAAAATGTTTATATATCATAATTTTCATTATAAGTATCAAATAAAAACTCTCCCTGTTTTTGTATTAAAAAATAGTTTAATGTTAATTTATTTTTGTTCTCTTAAGTACCTACAAAGTTTCTTCGCAAAATCTTAGCTCAGAATTATGTCAAGCTCACTTAGATTTCTGAGATTAGCAGCTGTTGTACTGAAGACACCCAATGACAAGATAAATACCTAACCAAAGACTACTAAGGAGAGAACTGATTGCTTACGTTAATCTTACTTAAATTCCAACTTTATTTAGCTACTATTCCCCGAGTTAAAAAAATATTTATTAAATGCGGATAAGTCAATGAGTTGATATTAGAATCTTAAGAAATATATTAAGCTTTAAGGTAATAACTAAATAATGACGTACGAAGTCTTGCTCGTGTACTTTTCGCATTTATAATATTAATGTAGATTAGTAGGATAAGTAGAAAGTAGGCCTAGTAGGATAGGAAGTAGGATATTGTATTATAGTATTGTGTGGTAAATAAACAGTTTTTATTATTACTGTATTTACTGGACATGTAGTATATAGTAGTTATATAAATACAATAGGCATTTGTGGCTTGAAACACTCAGAGAAGCAGATCAAATACTTGTGCTGGCTAGTGACTGGCTACACGACGCACGCATTAGTGCCAAGTGCCGGTGCACAGACTGGATCCATTATCGAACGCGTAGTGCACTTAGCTGGAGGACTTAAATCCAACCATTTCAGGTGAGAAGATAGTACTTGGGCAGGGATTGTCTGCATCAATCAATCTTCGGATTATCGGATTTAAACCATTGGAATTGTAAATTCTATGTAGATTGTTTTACTGACTTGCCAAATATGGCTTTGTATAAAAATTTTTTTGTTATTGCTTAAATAATGCGAAAAAATTATGTCAGAACGGTCATTATTTGCTAGCTTAATAAAATCATATTATTATGTAACTCTCTCATGGATATTGATAGATAAATATTAAATATTAGTTAGCCCGCGTGGTTTTGTCCGCATTACAGTTCGTCGATTTAGGTTTTCATACAGTTTCATCGCCTATTGCAACTCCATAAGAGTTAATTTTTAAACCAAAAAATAACCTGTGTTTTACCCCGGGTATTCAAATACCTTTATGCCAAATTTCATCAAAATCAGTTCATAGTTTAGCTGTGAAAATATAACAGAGAGACAAGACAAGATACTTAATTTTGATGCTAAACTTGTTCGTTTTAAAATATGATTGTATTTTTATATTAGAGATATATGAGGAGGAGGAGGTATGATATTTCCTCCATGTTGATCCGGTCTCTTTTGAAGTATAAATTACTGTATGTATATGTAATGAATATTGTATTGTAATATTAAAGATATTATTAAAATTCATAAAAAAAGAAAAATTATTGTAAGACAGTACATTTGAATTGAAAACGAACAGAAAGCACATAACCAATATTGGTATAGTCAATGAATATGAACTTCGGCTGCACATTCGGCAACAAATCGAAATTCGTTCCCTATTTCATGAATTCCCTAGCATGAATATTTCTCTCATCTCCTGGAAGCCCAGTACATTTTGAGCGACTATTATCAGAGGTAGAAATATACAAACGAAGCAGAACGCTGCTCAAAAAAGCAGAATCCTTGGAGTTAAAACTATATATAAACTTAAAACCGGCCAAGTGTGAGTCGGACTGGCGCACAAAGGCTTCCATAATATCCATACTAATAATATACATAGGAAAGTGTATGTGTGTTTGTTTGTTCATCTTTCATGGCAAAACACAGTGACAACCACTGAATGTATTGCGTCATTAATGTATAAGGTAGGTAACCTTACCTACCTAGGTAGTAGAGTTCTGCATTGTCTATAGGCGATGGTTGACTTTTTCCACATGGAGATCCATCTGCTTGTTTGCTATCTAATGATATAAAAAAGGCGGTCATATCAGTCCTGGATAAGACGTAGCAAATTGGTCTATTCTTGAAAAAAGGCATTCTATTTATTAGCTATTTTGAACAACGACTATATGAACTATTATTTCTTTGAATATTCATAACATTTCATAGACATCATACATGCAAAAGATATTTTGTACAATCTAAGAGATACAAAATGTTACCATAGCACACATCATATCGATAAACGTCGAGTACATTACTTGTTAATTTAATACTCCAATAAACATGTCAGTAGAACAAATAGCTTGTATCGGGAAATATTATGAGGCATCGTTCATGCATGCTGCATACGAGAACAATTTGACGCGATCGGACGGGAGACGTACGCGCCGCACGAGATTGGATCCTCAATCACGTATTATTATAGAACCTTGTTACTGAACGTTCAAGGAAGGCGTATCATAATGATATTCACTTTTAGCGTGTGTAAATATTAGAAATAGCTTATTAAGAAAACTTATGGCCAATTACACTAACATTTTCTAACTAACACTAACATAACTTAGGGCAATCCTAAATAGTATGCTGTCACATTGTTTTCGTTTGAGACAAGAAGTTACAGCATACTATTTAGGATTGTCCTAAGCGACGACAATGTTAGTGCAATTGGCCATTAGTTTATTTAGTATGAAATTAAATCGTGATTATTCTTCTTTTTTCTTCATTTTCAAGAACTTAAAATGATTTAAAGTTCAGGTATTTTACGATAAAACTAAAACAAACACATTTGCTGATGCATTTGAAAAAAATGAGAGTAGATTTTTTACAATGCGCGAGCTCACCAACTGACAAAAAGCGACATTATGAAGTTTGCTTTTAAATTCACTTCATAATGTCGCTTTTATTGAATTATTATTTATTATATTGCTGTCTATTCATGTTTTTTAATATCATTCTAAAAGAAGAAAAACAAAGAAAGAGTTGTAGCATACGGGACGAGATCTGTAGCTATTTTTTTATGTAAGGCCAAAGAAATAAAACTACTTACGTACGTACCTTAGTACACACGCATGTTTTTATAAATGCATATTTTGTTACATTACAAATTACGTTACACTTCTTACTAAGCATTTATACTTTTTTCAATATACATATTTTATACTTTATTTATTTATTACTGAGTATTTGTCTAATATAAACGCTTTTACTAGATTAGTTATTCAATTCTTAAGAGAATTGTATATATTTCTCTATTCTAATATTAAGTTTTTTAATCACTCAAGATTAAAAGTCGATAAATCTTGTGAATTTGACTTACTTATTTGAAGTCAATCAGACAGTGCAGATGAGATTCAAAGTTCAAGCGAAGTATTCCCAACCACGTCGACGCGATGAACAACGGTATTTGACATACTTATCAGGTATCGCAGTTAAATCTAGTGTGGGGCACCTTAACCTCCCAGTGCAGATCGCAAGCAACTCCTTGAGAGAAATAAAATTTTACTTTCAGATTCACAAGATCTTTTTACAAAATTATTACGTATTTATTAAATTTTATGCTGCTAATGCTTTACGACAGTAAACAAATGTGACAGAGAGAATACATTTTCGTCATGTATTATTTGGATCACCTTTATACCTATATGATCACGATGTTAGAAACGGTAAACTGTGTCTTTAAATAATGCGATATTGTTTTCTAGATACTTCTGGTTTCCATTATATCTGGTTTAAATCGTTTTATAGTATAGCATAACAATCAAATAGATAGCTCTCTTGGCGATAAGACAATAATGCATATATTGATCGTGCATTACCATCCACGCGATTGATTTGTGAAGCTACATACATTTGCTGAATAACGCATATACCACTGATTTGGTTTAAAATATTTCGTCTCGATAAGATATATATACTAACACGATTAATTTTGTCTTCATCTTACACTCAACAATAGTTTAGATTTTTTTTTTTTTTTAACATTTTATTGTACATAATAAATAACACGATTAAGAGAATATAAACGTAACATTAGTACAATATGCAAACTTATATTTACTTAAACATATTTGCCAGCGAACCAAATTGAGAATAAGAATAAAGAAAAAATTTGAATAAATATCTCTAGCCTCTTACAGGCTACGTGATAAGAAGATCTACATTAATATTATCAATGCGAAAGTTTGGATGTTTCGATGTTTGGATGGATAAATGTTTGTTATTCAATCACGCAAAATATGAAAACTTGTCTTTACTTAAATATATTTTACCAGCGAACCAAATGAGTATAAGAAAAAAGACCTGATAAGAAGATCTATATCAATATTATAAATGCGAAGCTTGGATGTTTGGATATTTAGATGAATGTATCTTTGGATGGATGAATGTTTTTTATTCAATCACGCAAAAACTTCTAAACGGATTTAAATGAAATTTGTCACACAGCTAGATGATGATCTGGAATAGCACATAAGCTACTTTTCATCTCGGAAAAATTAGGTTATCGCGCAAGATTCGCCAAAACTTTTATAATGCAGCGGGCTGCACGGTACAGGTAGGTTATATGTTTTCACAAGTCCAACAACCAAAGCGAATAAATAACTAAACACACTACAAGTAATTTATCTATATTGATATTATAAATGCGAAAGTTTGGATGTATAGATGAATAGATGTTTGTTACTCAATCATGCAAAAACGGCTGAACCGATTTAGATTTTTTTTAGTATTGATAGGGAAGCTCTTAATTACAACCTCGCCTGATGGTAAGCTAAGATACGGCCTAAGATAGAATGCGCTTCCCTAAAAGGTACCTGAAATTTGGTACACATATAGATGATGACCTAGAATCGCACATAGGCTACTTTTTGTCCTGGAAATATTAAATGTTCCCGCGGGATTCAACCCAACTTTTGCAAATAAGTGAGCTGTACGGTGCAGCTAGTTTGTAATATAAAGAAAAAAAGTCCTGACTGATAACAACGCCCAGCCGACACTTTTGAACCAAGAAGATTAAATTTTTTCACAGGGATTGTTCTTACGATGTAAATCCATACTAATATTATAAACGCGAGTGTAACTCTGTCTGTCTGTCTGTTTGCCTGTCTCTTCTTCAAGCTTAAACCACTAAACAGATTTCGATAAAATTTGAAAGCACCGAAATGAACCCAAGAAAAGGCATAGGATAGTTTTTATCACGAAAGTCCCGCGGGAACGGGAACTATGTGGGTAAAGCCCCGGAACTCTCTTTAAAAAATTTCCACTCGGACGAAGGCGCGGATACAATTAACGAGGAATAAAAAGGATTTTTCAAATTTCATTCCAAAACATGGTGAAGTAGGGGGTAAAATATCGTATAAAATATCTAACATGGACGACATGTGAATTTACTTGCTAGTATAGCAGCGCGGGTTAGCTAGTCTATACTAATGTTATAAGAAAATCTATTTTTTTTAATATTATAAGATAGCAAACAAGAAGATGGGTCACCTGATGGAGTCAACCATCGCCTATAGAAACCAAAGATGTTAATGGTGTGTTGCTATCTTGTAGCGAGGTCTTATGCCACATGCATAAGTTTACCTGCTATTTACCCTCCAAACCGGAACACGACAGTGACAAGCACTGACGCTATTGCGGCAAGAATAGGTAACGCGGTTGTACCAGACTCGGGCGAGATAATGTAGAACTCTACCACCTAGTAGTCACGATGTTAGTGACTCGTATAGCCAATCGGTCGCCTTTTGCGACCTGCTTAGTAGAACGACAGTTGGCCTGTTCTTCAAAGGAGCCCGGGACCAACACGGGGAAGTAGTTTTGTATATTTATAGCGAATAAACTCAAAAACTACTGAACCGATCTTAAAAATTATTTAGCCGTTAGAAGGCGACGCTATCCTGGCGTGATATAGGCTATTTTTTACCCAACTGAGCAAAAGTAAGTAAGTACCCAATTGATCAAACGTAAGTTATGCTTTTGGGTCACGCGATCGAAAATGCGGACAACAACTAGTGTTTAATAACACAATGGTTTATTGTTGACAATAGATATATTAGAGCATAGCAATAGCCAATGTATATGTATTTGGCGCGCATATCAGCTCATAACTCATTCTCTACGGCCATATCTCATCGCAGTAAATCGCGAATGTGAACATAAATTGTTGCAAATGCGATGTTTTTCCGATGCTTTATTACTTTTGAATAAACGTGCTACGTGAAACAATGTGTTTTGTGTCGAGAGATCATCTGGAATATTAGATAATATTGCTGGATATGAACATCCGCAGTCTACCTAGCTGTAGCTTTTTTTCTGGCCTTGATTTAAAAAATAATATTTTTTAAATCGCATCGTTTTATTATCGTTTTTAAGAATAGCCAAACGATTCTCATGTCAGAAGGTTGTGACCGTCGCCTATAGACACCAAGTTTGTTAATGATAAACTGATTTCCGTGTAGCTCGGACGTTAGACTGTGAACCGGAACACGAAAATGTAAAGTACAGAGTGCTAAGTGTGAGTTTTTCTTTTCGCATTCGATCGTGAGCGCGTTTCGAGTTTACTAGGAATTTGTATGTGATTATATATATAAGCCCAATCTTTTAACTATCTTTTTGCTAAATTACTTCAAAATCGGCTCATCTGTTTAACCGTAAAATCGTATGAAACATACTTTCGCCGTTTCAATATTATAAGTTTGAATGTTTACGCTCAAGAAATAGACTTCATAGTGCAGTCTTCACGCTGCAACTAAATTTATTTGTAAATAAACCGGCCAAGTGCGAGTCCGACTCGTACACGAAGGGTTCCGCACCATCATCTATAAAAGAAAATCAGGTTTGTTGTATGTATACTTAAATATTTATTTTATGTATAAGGTATTTATTTTTATAGTTAATATATTTTCAAATACTCCCTTTTTTTATAAATGTTCAAGTTACTATCTGTTTATTAAGATCAAGTTAAAAGTTGCTTAAAAATTACGTTTGTTATATTATGGGAGTAATAATAATAATAATATAATTTAATAATTCCTACTCTCATAATGAAGAATGTTACTAGGTGTGCCAAATCGCTTGCAATTTTGTCTCAGTAAAGCCTGTATGTATACAAATACACTAGTTTTTGTTGTAGTAAAAAATACCTAGTAGTTTTGATTTTATAGGCATTCAAAATTTCGAAAAATATGAAGTCTCGCTAACAGCCACGTGACCGCTTGTGACGTCATGACACAACGCGCCGCGCCACGCTTAGTATCAAATCAAGTCTCCAGCGGTTATAGTACGTATAGTAAGGTATAATAGCTTGCGCAGTATTTTGTTGTTTTCGTCAGCGTATTACTTTAATAGTCTATTAATAGTAAATATTATTCGATTAGTAAAATGAATGAAGGATTCAAAAAAGGGCAATCGGATATTTCACCTAAAATAGATGGATTAATGATTGCGCATTATTTATCAACAAATAGTGATTAAATAAATAAATAAATAAATATTCACGGGACAAATTACACTTACTGATCTAACCCCAAAGTAAGCAAATATTTGCTTGTGTTATGGGTGTTAGTCAACGATACTAATACATAGAAATACATATATAAATAGCAGAATATATATAACAAACACCCAAACCCGGAAATACAAACATTTATGCTCATCACACAAATGCTTGTCCCCGTCGGGGATCGAACCCGAACCCCGTTGATTGCGTAGTCAGGGTCACTAACCACTCGACCAACGGGGCGGTCATTTCGTTGGCGCCGAAATGCGAGGAAGAAAAATGCAAAGGTAAGAAAACTTTCCTTGCTACTACTTATGCTTAATAGTTTATCTGTTCTAAATTATTTTATCAAAACAAAATACCCAACTAATGGCGTAATGAAAGAATGCAACTCAAATAATAGAAGGACCTACCTACCATTAAATTTTTACGTTAAAGACAACAAATATGTATTAGTTTTGTAGCTATCGGTAGGTACGTAGGACGTAGGTATATGTACGTGTATAGGTACCTACCGTTCTTCTTAATTTAAATAAATACCTCGGGAACTCCATCCTTTCATACGCTTGCGTAGCGTTTGCCCATCTCCCCCGTACGGACTTGCATCCGTTGCAAGTGGTACAAAATAAATTCCTGCGTATTGCCACGGGAGCACCGTGGTATATGCGCAACGTAGACCTCCATAACGATCTTGAATTGCCGAGCTTAGCAAAGCATTTCAAAGACATCTCCGAAAGATACTTCGATCGTGCCATCTCGCATCCGAACCCACTGGTGGTAGCCGCGGCTGACTACATCCCAGACCCTAATCCCGATCCCAAACTACGTAGGCCCCGCCACGTTCTTACCGATCCCGATGACCCGATAACTCTGGCCAACGGTTTACACGATAACACTACACACCTACATTCGCGACACCGTCGCCGCCGGCGGCGACGAGGACCCCTGTTTCGCCCTTCGGCGAACCGAGCCCAAGGGCAAGGTTCGGCGGACGGACAAAACAATGCCACTAGCCCTCTCATCGCAAATCACGACCCCACCCTAAGCCGAGGTTCGGTCTCACAGGAGACACCCTTAGGGCGGAGGGCGTACAGCCCTACACCTTTAAATTCTGGCTGAGCACTCTGCTCGCCCCCGCGACCGGTGAAGCTGTAATAGCCCATAAGGCTAACAGCAATTGAGACATTCCGAAAAAAAAGAACCTCGGGAACTGTACATTTTCGAGCCGTGAGTTATTCCAGACTTCGTCCAGATCCGTTCAGTAGGCACAACTCATGATTTCCTAGTATTTGGATTGGACATTTTTTTTTGGAAAAGTATTGAGGTGTAATTTCGACGGCACGGGCGCGCGACCGCGAGCGCCGGCCGCCGAGCGAACTAGACTGAGCGTGTTGTGAGATGACGTCACAGCGTCAACGGCAGCCAGCGTCGTGCGGTTCAACTTATTTTACTTCTAAATCGGAAACTAATTGACGTATCGAAGTAATTCTTTCACTAGTATTTTTTATTTTTCATAGAGAATATGGAGTGCTAATAATCAAAATTAGTTAATATTCTTCATTACAACTAAATATTCAGTGAAAATTTTGAGCGTCTGCCTGTTACCGTTATTAATACTGAGCAAACAAAACGAAAAAGACACGGTTATATTCATTTTTTTTAAAATTTGTTGTTATATCGGCAATGGAAATACATAACAAAGATTTCTAGCTGTCACGGTTTATGAGATACAGCCTGGTGACAGACAGACAGCGGAGGCTTAGTAATAGGGTCCCGTTTTACCTTTTAGGTATGGAACCCTAAAAAACAATAAATATCTGTGAGTCAGGAATTGAAACTAAAATATTATTCAATCATCACAATAAAATAGAGAAAAATAAGGCAGTAGTTGTTTTATACCTCATTTTTGTCTTCAAACATTTTTAAGTACGTTTTCCAAGTTGTATAAGCGCTAAAATATTACTTCAGCTGTGTACTAATTGTAATTACTGTTTTTAAAAGAATGTTAAATTAAAAATAAGTTGCTTACCCTTTCTGACTTTCTTTAAGCATACACTGCGCGAGGGGAGATAATTACACCAACTAATTATTCTGCCACGATAAAATTATTGTAAATTTGTGTGAAGTTGTCTGATTACATAGAATAAACAGTACACTATGACTATGTCTTTTAACGCTGCAAGAATTATGTAATCTTCTTTCATATCATCATCTCTCAATTACTAATTCTGTCTCCTTCATTTTCACCTATTGCTAAGTCAGTGAGATAGATTGAGCGCTAGTCTGCACATTTATTAATATCACGAAATATTTTGACTACAAAGTAGACCTTCCTGACGCAATAGCATCGGTGCTTTTCACTGTCGTGTTCAGGTTTTGAGGATAAGGTAGCCGGTAAACTGCGTGTGGCATTCCAACCCCGACACGGATTGAAACGCACTATTTATATATTTGGCGACTATAGGCTTTTTTTAATATTAGTACAAAACAAACAAGCAGATAGCTCTAATGATGAAACCAAAAACCATCGCCTATAGATAGCTAAGATGTTATTGGTGCGCTGATATCCGTGTTAAAAGCATACTGATGTTATAAATGCGAAAGTATGTTTGTTTGTCCGTTTTTACGGCAAAACAGAGCTACGAATTAACATGACTTTTTAAGTGGAGAAAGTTGAAGGGATGGAGAGTGCCATAGACTACTTTTGTCTTTTTCTAACCCCCACTTCCCTAAAATGAATTTGACGCGAACGAAGCCGCGGGAAAAAGCTAGTCATGACATAAAAACCGTAGTCACGAAATATGTCAATTGACAAAATATTCGTTCTACTGTTAGAGCATCCGCACATTGAGCCACTAATCGCGACCACTAAATGGGATCATAAGCTGCGCACGACTTTTTTCATTCATTTTGTATAGTATCGGCGTAAACCAAGCGTTCGAGTGTCCGTGTTCGAACCACAAGCTGAGGGAGTAGCACAAACTCGCTACTTGTGGTCACGTTTTTCACTCGCTTTGCGCGCATACTCAACCACAGTAGCCGGCTTCTTCCTGATGCCCATTCATCATTCATCTTGATATTTGAGACCATCGTGCGGCACACCAAATTCATCGAATGAGTTCGTGCTCATTCTAAAATAGATAAAGAACTTATCTGGGTAAAATTTTAATTCTTCAAAAGGGAGTTTGGTATTGTCCACGTTCTGTATGAGAAATCAGAATTGGATTCACGACGATGAACTGTATTTCGATGGTTTAGGATTCGGTATCATAATAATAAATTATACTGAGACATAGAAAACAACAACGGCAAAATCAATAGTGTTTTTATGTCACTAAAGCGTTCGAGTCATTTCATTTCACATACAGCATGAACGGAATTAGACCAAAAGTAAGTAAGTGGCTAAATGGTGGCAACTGGTGGCCGCCACTAAGCCGCTAGCGGCTGCGATTGGTGGCTGCATCTAGTGGTTTGACTGAGTCACTAGTGGTTGCGTTTAGTGGCAGCAGTGGCTCAATGTGCGAGCGCTCTTATCTTTCACCCTAAAATGGAACAACACGATATATTTACAGAATTCAATTGCAGGACAAATAATAATTTTTTCCAGTCCCCTTGTAAGCAAATTATTTGCGTGTGATATGGATGTTAGTCAATGATACACATAAAAATACATATATAAATACTTAAGGATAGTTAAACAATCTATATATTAGTACGTGATGCAAAAACTTTGTATATCTATTTACAATAATTAAGTAAACAGTGGAGTGTATTTTTATGGAATAGGGGCGAACGATCAAGAGGCTTACCTGTTGATAAGTGATCACCGCTACCTATGAACAGCTGCAACACCGGAAATGCAGAATTTATACTGCAGAAAAAATTTGCTACATTTAAATTTTACATTGCCGAGGACTGCAGAAATCCAATATTTTTAAATAGTATGCATTAAAAATACAATAAATTAATAGAGCTAGTCTCTTAAAAAATATATTATTGTATAGTCTATGGTCAATAATCGCTAGTTTGCTTAAAAAAATGTATATTAGTGACAGCTCAATACTGTCACGGACGTAATTTATCAAATGAAATTGTCGGACTGCGAATGTATACAAAACTAACGAATACAATTTTCAGAACGCATGAATCGTACAAACAGAAAGCGTCAATAGTGATCTAATCAAAAAAGCTGAAACTGACGAATACATTTATAAAAAAAATATCTCTTAAGGTCGGCACACATGTAACAATGACATATGTGATTGATTGATTGGGTAAAAATACAAAATAATCTTTGATATAGATGGATTTTGTTACTTAATCACGCAAAAACTACTAAACGGATTTGAATAAAATTTGGCACACAAGTAGATAATGATCTGGAATAAGACATAGGCTACTTTTTATCACAGAAAAAATAAGTGATCCGCGGGATTCACCAAAAACTCAAACTATAATGCAGTGGCCTGCACACTGCAGCTAGTAATATACTAAATGCGAAAGTTTGGATGTTTGGATGGATGTTTGTTACTCAATTACGCTAAAACTATTGAATAGATTTGGATGAAATTAGGCGCACAATTAGATGATGATTTGGAATAAGTCATGGGCTACTTTTTATCTCGAAAAAATAAGTTTTTCACCAAAAACTGTTATAATGCAGCAGCCTGATTGCTGTATCTAGTATCATTGTCGTGTTCCGGTTTAGAGGGTAGGGTAGTCGGTAGATTTATGCATGTGGCATTGCCGTGTGTAGTAAAACAAAAGCACAAGTGCATTGTTTAGGATTTTAAGCTAATAATAATAAAATTATATCAAGTTTCAACGATTAAATTTATAAAATATACAATTTGAATATTCATCACGTTAAGTATTTAAGCGTCATATGAAGTTTCGGAAAGTAAGATGAGATTTTATATTATTAACGTATCGTATTATATGCGCCATTTATTCTACATTTCTTGAGATATATAACAAAGTGTGTGTTGGGCCACGCGCAATGTAGGGTTCCGAAGTTGCCCATCACAATAATACGAATTAAAACGAGAGATTTTATTGTTTCATACTATGAACATTTAACCTATTTACCATCAATGACTTATATATATCCACACCACAGGTCCATAGCCATTAATTAGAATCTTCTCCAAGTACATTTTACAAGTTGGTCAACTATTACTCAAAAACTCGTTAAGCCTTCTGCCGTGATCATTTTTCTTTTAACTTCGTTATATTAATTACTACGGTGATTTTTTACCACCTCTAAATCTAAGCTGGTAAGGGAAGAGGGAGGGGGGGACTCGACTCTAACAAAAATTAGGACTTTAAAGCTTAATATTGCACCAACGTGTCCTTTAATTGAAAAATAGTTTTCACAAACCTACAATATTTCTTTAAAAATGTATCTAGCAATATTCTATATTATGAGGTACACGGGAAAAAATAACTTATCTATTTTACATGTAGAGAGGCTGCATCAAAACTAATACTTATCAAGATTTTATGATACCTCTTTGTTACCATAACTAACATCTATACATATACATGCCAAATTACAGCTTTCTAGTACTAAGGATCTCTGAGCTAGACTACGGACGGACGGACGGACATAGCGATAGTATAAAGGTTCCTAGTTTACTTCGAAACTCTAAAAATGTAATGAGCTGATAAAGTACCACACAGGACACAGAGAGATTTTTTATATTAAACAAGACGGCTCTTCTGATATAAGGATAATTACCGCATACAAACATCAAAATAATTAATGGTACAATAGTGATAGTGATGTAATGCCACACATGTTTACACATGTCTACCGGCATCTTTACAGGACAAAACAGTAACAAGTACTGACGCTGTCGCGGCAGAAATAGGTAGTACTAATGAGACATTGCAGATAGATACAATACTTGTGTCAAGTTTCGACTTATCTCGACTTTGTAATCTATCTGATTGGAAACAGACCAATGAACGTGGTGAATAAATACTGGTTTCAAAGGATTATATTAGTTCTATACTGCATTAAAGATACTAATCACAGTCTACGAAACAAAAACAAACTTGCATTAACTACGCCGAGAACTAAATATATAGCAAAGACAATACCATTTAGGGCGCTCAGATTTATAACAAATTGCCAAATGATTTGAAGTTTTTTGAAAGTACTAATGTATTTAAATAAAACTTAACTTGCGTATAGCTGCAAACATCGATAAATAATGAATAATGTAATACTTCTAATTTATATGTACGTTATTGTATCCCATTTTAAGTGAAATGTTAATTTATTACGAGACTAAAGCTCTTTAAATTTATATTTATTTCTCGCTGTTTTGTTGTATATCTATGTTTTTTCTATATATCATCACATAAGTACAAAATAAAACAATAATATACAAAAATACGCATTCTTTCTAGACAGCCAATAAAATCGAGTGCCAAATGTTATTGAATAGTTATAAAAAAACTGCCCCATTAACAAATACATTTATTCATATAAATATTTTTTTTTTTACGTAAGGGGAAGATGTTGAGTAAAGTCCAAAAACACAAAAGAGGATCTTAATTTGAAACGAATTGCATCTCCGTGTATGCCTGAGGACTCCTACACACATTTCAACTGAGTAATACATCGCTGATGATACTATAATAAGCGAAATCAGTTGCGTGTATAAAACTATATGAAATGGAAGTAAACTGGATGTACAAGTAAGTTTATTCGTAAAACATATATTAGAAACTTTGTGTCGAGTAAAGACTAAACCCAAAAGAGATCATAACCGATTTCTAACATGAAAAGGGACGTTCTTTTTTACGTTTTTTTTTTATAAAGTTATATATAACGTCTTTTTTACAAAAAACCTATGTACAATACTTGCCTATAAAAAATGTAGATCCCATCAACTTTTACTTTATTCCCTTAGCCTCATCACGAGTAAAAGAAGACTTTTACTGGTGTTAAGGCGAGTTAGTAGCTGATATACGAAAAAACCAACCGTACTGTATTTTACTTTATCTCATATTTTGCCGGAGTCGGGATGTGACGACCCCATCGCCCGTTGGTGGAATAACCGTTTCTACCAGCGCAGTCAGTCAATCAGTGGTAGTGCTACGCTGTATTTGCAGCCGAATGGTCTGGCACGCCCGGGGAACTACCACTCTCTCACATAATACCGGCATGAAGTAGCAGCTCTGCTGCTCCGTTTCGTCCGGTTTGTGAGAATCCCAGTGGACTGATCCCCCATCCCCCTTACACTATGGATAGTGCATTTTTCAAAGGTAGTATAAATCTGCTCGAGGCAAACGGAGCATTAACATTAAGACAACCACTTCCACGCTTACCGTGGAGTTCTGAAACATCAGAGGAATCCACTCTAACCTAAATGCCGTCCACTACCATCTTAAGACGACAAAGCCGACATTGCATACTTATTGAGACACGGATATCTTCTCCGACTGATACCTCTTATCTCTCTTACCCGGGGTACAACTTTGAGCATTCCTTTATACCACGAGAGTTTGCGCCTACGTTAGAGAGTATATCTGTTCTCGCCGCCTCAGCAGTCTTGAGGGCAAGGTCCTTCCCATCCTATGTTTACGCATAGACTGCAACGACCATCCCCGCGTCTATGCGTGCCTTTACAGGTTCTACAGTGGTAACACTGAAACTGATCGACTAACTGAGCACGTTCAAGCGGCTACAGATCCAGTGCTGCAGCAGATCCCATCCGTAGAGATTCTTGGTGATTTTAATGCCTACCATGCCAACTGGCTTGGGACACACGCCACCGAACATGCGGGAAGATCTGTTCACGACTTTGCTTTGGCATATGCACTGTCACAGCTGGTATCTTCGCCTACACGAATCCTAGATGTGGAAAACCAAAGACCTACACTGTTGGACCTACTGCTGACCACTCATCCAGACGACTACCAGGTATTCCTTGACCCGAGACCCGCTTGGTTCGTCAGACCACTATTTGGTTCGTACCATAGTGCCAAATGTGCGTCATGTAAGGCCTCGCTTTGCAGGCTGTAGACGCATGTGGCACTAGAGATCAGCGAATTGGGACGGGATGCGGTCCTTCTTTGCATCCTACCCATGGGCGCAGATATGCTTCTTGCTAGATGATCGAAGTGCTGTTGCTGACTCTGTCGCTGATGTGGTGCTACAGGGTATGGAACTTAATATTCCATCATCTGTGGTGCCAATAGGTGGCAAGTCCCAGTCCTGGTTTGGTCGCTAATGCATATTGGCTTTACGTCATAAGCAAGAGGGCTAACAAGTCTGGGCCAGTGCATCAACGGCTTGTGATGAAAAAACCAGTTTACTCAGAAAGAAGTACAATTTTGCGTCTAGGTCCTTCAAAAGAGTAATTGCAAAGGCAAAGTCAGAGCATATTAACAGAATTGGCGAGAAATTAGTTTGCCTTCTTGCCTTGCCAAAGCCAAAGCTGTTTTAGGGAATTTCTCTAAGCCTTCCCTTCCATCACTGCATAATAATAATGGCTTTTTGGCCCACACGGCAAAAGAAAAAGCCAATCTTTTGGGCTCACTTTTTGCAAGGAACTCGACTTTGAATGATCATGAAAATACACCACCAACTATCTCAGTATGTGATAGTTCAATGCCAGAGGTTAAATTTCTTCAAACATCTATTCGAAAAGCTTTAGTTTCCCTGGATATACATAAGTCGAGTGAGCCTGACGCTATTCCACCAATCGTGTTAAGAACGTGTGCTCTCGAGTTGGCTTCGGTGTTGACGCGACTTTTCCGGCTCTTATATAATTCAGGCGTCGTACCAAATTCCTGGAAGACAGCTTTATTGCACCCAATACCCAAGAAAGGCGATCGTTCAGGTCCGTCCAATTATCGGCCCATAGCTATTACCTCCTTGTTCTCAAAGATAATGGAATCCATTGTCAACTGCCAGCTCTTAAGGTACCTAGAAGAGCATCTGCTGAATAGTGACCGTCAGCATGGTTTCCATCGCGGTCATTCCGCAGGTGACCTTTCTGTCTACCTTATTCATTATGAATAAGGTAGACAGAAAGGTCACCTACGGAATGACCGCGATGGAAACCATGCGAAGGCAGTTGATACAAAGGGGGAAGCGCTGGCTGTTAGTTTGGATATAGTGAAAGCCTTTGATACGGTGTGGCACAAAGCACTTCTTGCGAAACTTTCATCTTATGAACTTCTCGATAAATTATGCAACTGGATCACCAGTTTTTTGAGAGATCGTAGCATTAAGGTTGTTGTCGACGGTGTATGCTCAGACCCAAAATCTGTCAATGCTGGTGTTCCCCAAGGCTGCATGCTATCTCCTACTTTAATTCTTCTGCATATCAATGATATGCTGCAAATTAGAGGCATTCATTGTTATGCAGACGATAGTACAGGAGATGGTGTATAGTCCGGCCGTGCTAACATTTCTCGGGAACATGTTGACGAGTGTCGGAAAAAACTTGTGCCTGAAGTCGAGAATTTATTGAACAAAGTCTCGAAATGGGGTCGACTAAATTTAGTTCAATACAACCCAGGGAAGACACAAGTTTGTGCATTTACCACCAAGAAAACACCTTTTGCTGCATCCCCTCGTTTTGAGAATACTCCCTTGATTGCCTCAGCTAGCATTGGAATTCTTGGTATCGACATATCGAGTAACGTCCAGTTTCGTGGTCAAATATATAATTAATATCACAAGATCTTTCTTAGTTATACTAACATAAGCTATAGGTAATTTTGGAACTAATATTTATGGATCTTGGTTCTCTGAAAAATAAACATTTTTGTTTTATTTTTATTTATTTTATTTATTTGGAAGGCAAAGCAAAGCTGGTGTCCAAAATAATTGGTGTTATGAACAGGGCGAAACAGTACTTCACACCAGCCGACCGTTTGCGACTATGAAAGTCGCAAGTCAGGCCTCACATGGAGTACTGTTCTCATCTTTGGGCAAGGGCTCCGTAGTATCAGCTCCTTCTTCTTGACCGCAAACAGCATAGAGCATCTCGTATTGTCGATGACCGGGCTCTTTCCGATCGGCTTTATCCTTTGGCGTTGCGAAAAGATGTTGGTTCTCTCTGCATTTTCTATCGCTATTAATACGGGGAGTGTTCCGAGGAGTTGTTCGGCTTAATACCACCCGCTGATTTCCACCATCGGACATCACACCAAAATTCATAATTCCACCCTCACCATTTGGATGTCTACAAGTCCACTATAGTCCGATTTTCAAGGCATTTTTTGCCCCGCACGACTGCTCTGCAGTACCTCCGGTGTTGCAGCTGGTTATGGGCGGTGGTGATCACTTACCATCAGGTGAGCCTCTTGCCCGTTTGCCCCCTATACCATAAAAAATATCTTAGAAATTCCAAAAGTAAAATCAAACTGACAAAAGTAAACATAATGTTAATTATTTTTATTTAAGCGTCTGTTGAAAAGAAGTGAGACAGAAAATGTTCATGATATTGTACCTTAAAATTCAATGTATATTATTTTCTCTGATCTGGCATTGAAGTCTGGGTCATTTATATTTAGTTGGCTCCTTCCTTCAAGTCTCTACTTTGCGCGATATTACCCTAAAGTCAATCAAGTAAAGTTAGTCAAGTTAGTTTATTATTTTTTTTAATCGATTGTTCGCTACATGTGCGATGCCCTTTATGAAAACTAAGTAAATTAAGTTGGAGCGCTTTTATCCCTAAAACACTAATACAATAAAACACTGAAACATTTTTATTTACATAAAAAGGCAAAGTTTGTACGAACTCAAAAGCCGACACTTTATTAAATTATTCCGATTCGACGAGTCAAAATGGCGGCATAATGTTGCTAGTTTTAAAAAGAGTCCGTCGCGAGAAACGCTGTTATTTCGCGTCGCTTGTGGTCAAGTGCTCATTCACGGTTCTTTCATGAAATTGTCCATAAAAGTAAGCACATGTTTGAGTGAATAGTTTTACATGGTCTAGATTTCCGTGAAAGGCTGTAATTTTAACTCATATACTGCTATATATATATATATATATATATATATATATATATATATAGTTCTCTCAACTGCGCTCATAGACAATCCTATCCGGGGCAAAGAGAGCAAGAAAGCCATAGCACTCCCTACTGTGTATTTCTGTAATGTCAGGGGGCTTCATTCCAAACTTAACGCCGGTCACTACCATCTCGTCACGGCGAAACCAGCTTTGCTATTATTGACCGAGTCATAGATATCTTCTCCGGCTGATACATTCTACGTCTCCTACCCGGGGTACAAACTGGAACATTTCCTTGTACCGCGGGCTGGTGTGTGCGACTACGTCAGAGAAGATATCTGTTACCGGCGCGGGTCATTCCCATAGCGGGAATAATGAAGTTGACCGGCTCGTTGAGCATTTACAAACGGCTGTAGATTCCGTGTTAGGGCAGACTCCCTCCGCTGAGATCGTGATATTGGGCGATTTTGATGGCCATGCGGGGTCTGTTCTGGATTTTGCCTTAGCGTATGGTCTTGTGGGGGAGAGTATTGTAGCGGCTCAAACAATCACAAAACGCTACAGTCTAACACAATTGGTAACCATTCCTACGCGAGTTCCGATGTGAATGGCCATACGCCTTCACTGTTGGATCTCCTGCTCACCTCTCACCCGGACCATTATCAGGTATCGGTGGACGCTCCACTGGGCACGTCACACTACTGCCTGATCTGGGGCAAAATTCCGGTCACGCGCCCATTGCGGACGAAGAAGAGGGCTTTTGAAGTTTCATAGCATGGACATTTAAGCTATTCAATATCAATGACAAATTTGTATCCCCACCACGTGTAAAAATCTCTAAGTACATTTTATGAGTTGGTCGACTATTATTCAAAAACTTGTAAAGCCTACTAAACCGAGATAATTTTTCTTTTATCTTCATTATATTTACTACTATCATGATTTTTTTTTCCATCCCCAAAACTAACTGTTTAGCATGCAGAGGGGGAAGGACTTGACTTTAACAAAAAGTCCTACCAACGATACCCCACATAATAGAATGCGTGAGAAAAAAAATAACATCCCCATTTAATTTAGGGGAGCTGCACTAAAAAAAATAGTTTTCAAGATTTATATTGCCACTTTGTTGACGTGACTAATATGTATACTCATGCCAAATTACAGCTTTCTAGTACTAAGGATCTCTAAACAGTCGTGCGGAAGGAACGGACTGACGGATATAGCGAAACTTAGGGATCCTAATTTACTAAAAATGACGACCCGTCAAAAATACATATTTTTTTTTTTTAATAAAACTTTTAATTTTGGCTTATGCCCGAATCTTATGTCAGTAAAACGACCCTATTTACATCAACTACCAATTTCTACGAGACGTAATCTAAAACTGTTCTTAAAAATACCAAATTACCAAATTTCCAAACAAATTATGGAACGCTTTGTCATTATTAATTTGGTTGCTAATAGTTTTAAAATTATTACTACGCATGATAGATCGTTGATTACATGGACCCGGAATTAGCGTGGTTAGCCTTAATTTTTCATTGTTGGCAACCAACTCAGCGGTCATCGAAAATTTGCCCATGTTGAGCCTGACTTACAAAAATCACAGTGCTAGAAAAGTAAAATGGATCCATTGGTCTCTTTAAAAAATCAAATATATATATATATATATATATATATATATATATATATATATATATATATATATATATATATATATATATATATATATATATATATATATATATATATATATATATATATATATATATATATATATATATATATATATATATATATATATATATATATATATATAGCGTATGATGGCCGAAAACCTTAGATCAAACATTTAATACAAAAAGCGTTTCCAACAGGTGAATGATTCTATCGCCGTGTCCCGCTATTCTGTGGTATATTTGTCATTTGTTCCGGTAGCCGCATCTCTTTCACTGTCACAGAGCTCATCCATCATTGTGCTGCTGAGTTATGAGCTCAGTGCGTCACCGTCAAACCTGGACCGGAAGCTTTTCAAATGTTCTACTAATATTATAAAGAGAAAAGATTTTTCTGTTGTTTTGTGTGTAATAAATAAACTCCGAAATTACTTGACTAATTTAAAAAAATAACTGTCATCTTTGCTAGACAACTACTAATAGGTCAGGAATATTGCCTTATGTTTTTTAAATGCTATGTTATTCAGTGATATTCAAAAGGAATTTTAAAATCGGTCCAGTAGTTTATCAAGTACTAGCTGTTACCCGCGGTTTCGCTCGCGCATATTTCCTTAAGAACTTATTTATTCTTTCTTTGTAAGTTACATTCCTTATTTTACTTTTTTTTTGTACTCAATTCATACGACATTTCATGCAAAAATATCTAGGGAATAAAAAGTTTGATACAAAATTTTATTCCCTAATTCACCTCCTTTGGAGTTGAATTTTTGTAAATCCTTCCTTAGTGGACGCCTACATCATAAGAGAAATACGTGTGCGAAATTTCAGCCCTAAGAGTATGGTCTGTGCGTTGATATATCAGTCAGTTACTTTATATATATATATATATATATATATATATATATATATATATATATATATATATATATATATATATATATATATATATATCGTTAAGCCTTCTTCTGATACATTTATATAGTCAAAGTCAAAGTCAAAACATTTTTATTCAAATTATCCTTTACAGGCACTTTTGACGAGTCAACATTTTTTGAGTTACTACCGGATCGGAAACGCGGCCACACACTGAGAAGATCCGGCGGAAGAAACTCAGCGGGCTTGTCTTTTTTTGTGCATATACATTTTTTTAAACAATGTTTTTACAATTACAATTACAATGTATTTATGAATAATATATTATAATTATTATGAGACTGCTATGAGGAGCATCTAATCCCATGCCTTATTATCATCCAAATATTCAGATATTTTATAGTAACCTTTTTTACAAAGTTTAGATTTGATACTTTTTTTAAATTTGTGTATTGGTAGATCTTTAATAGCATTTGGAAGTTTATTGTAAAAGCGTATAGATTGCCCCATAAAAGAGTTACTTATTCTGTGGAGACGTGATACATGCAGAGCAAGATTGTTTTTGTTCCTTGTGTTTACATTATGTACATCACTATTTTTCTTAAATGAAGAAATATTTTTACGAATATACATCAAGTTTTCAAATATAAACTGTGATGGTACGGTTAAAATATTAATTTCTTTAAATTTTTCTTTTAGGGAAACTCGTGGACTGAGATTGTAAATAGCTCTTACAGCTCTTTTTTGTAAAACAAAGATTGTATTTATATCAGTGGAATTTCCCCATAGTAGAATCCCATAAGACATAATACTATGAAAATAACTAAAATACACAATTTTCGCAGTGTCTACGTCACTAATCTGTCTCATTTTTTTAACTGCAAATGCCGCTGAACTCAGTCTACTCGTTAATTTGTCGATATGTGATCCCCACTGTAGTTTTTTATCTATCGTAATCCCTAAAAAGACAGTAGAGTCCACAAGATCCAATTTGTCCCCGTTAAGTTGTACATTGGTATCTATATGCCTTACATTAGGCGTTGAGAATCTAATACACTTGGTTTTATTTCCATTTAATAGGAGGTTGTTAACATTGAACCAGTGTACAACTTTTGAAATCGCAATGTTCACTTCGTCATACTTACCAACTCGTCTTTTCACTTTAAATAAAAGTGAAGTGTCATCCGCAAACAGTACGATTCCATGCCTATCGCCAACAAAGAAGGGCAAGTCATTTATATATATCAAAAACAAAAACGGACCAAGAATAGATCCTTGTGGAACACCCATGGTGACAGTGGCACCGTTTGATCTTATTCCATTGATATCGACCCTCTGAGTTCTTCCATTCAAATACGAAGTCAGAAGATCGAGGGCCTTACCTCTAATGCCATAGTAGTGTAATTTCCTGATTAAAGTATTATGATGAACACAGTCAAATGCCTTAGATAAATCACAAAATACTCCAATTGCATCATGTGATTCCTCCCAGGCTTCATAGATTTTTTTCAATAATTCCACACCAGCATCTGCGGTTGAGCGACCCTTTGTAAATCCAAATTGTTTAGGATGAAACAGTTCAAATTTGTTAAAATGTTTTAACATTTGATTAAGAATTATTTTTTCAAATATTTTACTCAGGGAAGGCAGAACCGAGATAGGCCGAAAGTTAGTGGGATCTGATTTACAGCCAGACTTAAATATTGGAATTACTCTTGAGAGTTTCATTAAATCAGGAAAAACACCATTTGTTATACAGCAGTTAAATATTACAGCTAAGTATGGTGCAATGATATTTATTACTGAGGCAATGATTTTAAGGGAATGGCCCCATAAATCTGCAGTTTTTTTAATTTCTAGTGTTTTGAAAGCATTTAATATATCTTTAGAATCAATAAAAGAAAATTCAAAATTTCATTCACACTTGTTGACACATTGCTTCAATAATAATTCCGCGGTACTGGATGAAGAGCTTAGACTTTGAGTTGTTCTGATGGCCACATTAGAGAAGAATTTTTCAAATTCCTTTGCTACCTCCAAATGTCCCGTAACATTGACTCCTTCTACATTTAATTGGTATTCTTCATCAAAAATACTAGTCTTGCCAATTTCACAATTTATGATGTTCCATGTTGCCTTTATTTTGTTAGAAGAGTGTTTTATCATATTTTTTATGTGTATTGACTTGGCAGCATTGCAAGCTCTTTTAAAAATCTTTGAATAATTTTTGACATACTCTTTGAATTCAGTACTATGATTAAAAGATTTTTCATAATATAAATCAAATAACCGATTCCTGCTTTTAAAAATTCCTGCAGTTGCCCACTCACTAAAACCTCTGCGTTTACTTACAGATATAGATTTTGGTGTAAATATTTGCCTATATTCTGTATCTATCAAATTAAAGAATGTATCATATAAATTATTTGGATTTTCTTGAAAGGGCATCTCAGGCAATTTTGCAGCTAAATTTTTTTTAAAACGTTCTAATCGACTACTATTTATAGGAACAAAAACAATTTCTTTTCTTTGAAGTTTATTTGGTACTCTCAAAAATTAAACTGATTGCCCAGTATGGTCTGAATCTAATGTATTTATAATTGAGCTATTTGTAGGTGTTATATTTGAAAATATGTTATCTATACAAGTAGCACTAGAGGCAGTTATTCTAGTTGGTTCATAGAAAATTTTTTGTAAATTATAAGATTTGAATAGATTTATAAACTTGACTAAAACAGTATATATATAATAATATTCCTGTAATTTAATTGTATTGCAACAATAACGTAATACAGACTCATTCTGATAATGAAGTTACCAATATGCGATGCTACTTATTGGATTTTCAGGTTGTTACCGGTTTGACAGAAATGTTAACCATCATCTGAATAAATTACTGTTTTAGTCAAGATGAATTAAAATTTGTATACCCAGTACGATGCTTTACTAACAGCAAGAAATATATTATCATATATAATATATTTCTAATATATTATTATATATAACCCCTTTGGCGTCTATAGGCGATGGTTGACTCTTTCCACCAGGAGACTCATCTGCTTGTTTGCTATTAATATAAAAAAAAACTATTTTAATAGTGAATGCGGAATGCCCGATTTTTCTTCGATTAATTACTCTAGTAAAGGTTCACAGCTTGAGTGTTTTCTAACAACAAATAAGTTGCGTCTATTTCATAAAGAATTGAAATAAAAAGCAATGAAGGTAATAATAGCTGGTCATTTGTTTAATGTCAGCGCTTCTATAGCTGTTCAGATATTTTGATTCAATTTTGCAAAATTGAATCAAAATATCCAGAATTACAGAACCTAAACCACGCTACTGCAATTAAACTGTCGCTGTTAAAAAACATATTTCATACTAGCTGTTGCCCGCGACTTAGTCCGCGCGGACTCCGTTTACTCCGCACAGCTCCACCTCCGTAGGTGATAGCGTGATAATATGTAGCCTATATGTTGACCCAACCTATTACTAATATTCATGCAAAATTTGAAGTAAATCCATGCAGTACTTTTTGAGTTTACCCCGGACATACATACAGGAAAACAGGCAAACAAACAAACGGACAAACGGACAAACGGACAAACGGACAAACGGACAAACGGACAAACGGACAAACGGACAAACGGACAAACGGACAAACGGACAAACGGACAAACGGACAAACGGAAAACGGACGGACGGACGGACGGACGGACGGGCGGACGGACGGGCGGATGGGCGGACGAGCGGACGAGCGGACAGGTGAACAGACGGACTAACTGACAAACGGACAAACAGTCAAAAATTCTAAAAACTATATTTTTGGCTTCGATATCGATTGTAGATCACGCCCCAAGTATTCTTTAAAAAAAAATACCACCAGTCACCAGATTCCTCGGGACTCGAGAAATCTGATGACAAAAAGGGGAAGTTAAATAAAATACAGCACTTCACCAAACGTATATTAGTCTCTAAGGAAATGAAGTCCGGCACAGACAGGGCTTTAAGGACTCCCAATACGCGCCGTCACGCTATTGTAGAAACTCCCGGCTCAGGCCCGAAAGGGCTTCTAGTCAAGCCAGTGCCTCAACAAGAGCTGACTGTTGAGGTCCGTGGCGTAAGTCCTAGGAGGGCCACAGTATTTGGTCCAGCCAGCTCCTCGGCATGCGCGGCCTACGGAGACCGGCTTATTATACCAGCCCGAACTGAGGAGACTAAAGTCCAAATAAGCTTTATGAAGACCGGCGGAGGAGGCCTGCCGATGAGAGCGGTTACATATATCGTGATTAGACAGCTCGAAGCCATAAGTTAGGCCTGAGTTGTAGCTGTATTTTCCAAACCTTTTAGTAGTAGCGGTACAAATATTTCGTGACACGGCTGTTGTGTCAAACACTATATAAGTTGATGACCCGGCTACCGTATCATTCGCCATGTCTAAAAAGATTTATTGTTTTACGCGTGTATAGACTTGATTAATTCAATTGAAATCAAACCAAGATTACGTTGTTTTGGGTGGTCTTTGAGTGGGTTTTGCTGAAAATGGAAGGTTAGTAACTTTTTTATACAGATATTGTAAACTTTTTGTAAAATAACGTTAGATAAATAGATGTGGTTTTAAAGTAACATGGTGGTATTCTTACCCACTGATCAAGCGAGTCGCCGCAAGACTCTACCTCCGTTAAGGTCATGATAAATCATGACCTTAACCACGGTAGAGTCCTGCGGCGACTCGCTCTTATTCAAGTTTGAATTATAATTTAGGGTGTTACCTACCTACAAAACAAGTGTCTTCGGCTAATCATGGGTGCACTGGTTGTACCGCTGCCTACATCTTTGAGGATACGGGCGTGAATATACTAAAATCAATAAATTAACAATTAGTTTGTCTTTTATTTCATTTTTTATTTTTGTTTCGTTTGTTAATATTAATGCAGCATAAAAAAGGTTGACAGCCACTATTTTTTTCCATTTCACAGATATTTAGAAACAAAGCCTACAAGCTTGACTCATGTGGAAAATTATAGAGGTTTTGTTCAGGGCAGAACGTATTAAAATGCAATTTGAGGAAGATATAATCGATTTAAAAATGACACGACTCCCGTGACATACGCCATACGTTAAAAACAATCGTGACACACCTGTCATATCACGCAACTAATCGGTTAACATATAATATGGTGTCTACAGTGAATTCGCTATATAGTATTCTTATAAAGAGAGCCATATGTTTGTTTGTCATCATGAAATAAAATAAAAATATCAACCACGTTAACTATTCTAGATCAGAACAAAATGTTCCAAAAAATAAAATATTTTTGTATTTTTAAACTCAATTTAATAAATACATTTTGTCATTAATTTTGTTTGACAAATAACGTTAAAACATTTTAATATATCGAATTTCAATATCATGAAAACATCGATATCGAAGAATAAATATTGTTGACCCTCCTTAATTTATTCATATTCATCTATTTTTGTCGTATTTCCCATCTTCACGTCTCAGATAGTTGACAGAATGAATTTGGTGCATAAAATAAAACACTTCTAGTCTATTGGGTACCAATAAATATCAGTGTCGACTGTCGAACTCTTAAAGACAATATATATTATTAGATTCTGTATTTCATTTAAATTTCTCGAGCTTCAGGAATCTGATGACAGCTTATTTTGTGACTTGGATCCTTACCCTCCACTCTCCATAGGGGTTGAGGCTCTAGCGTTACAGTACAGTTCTTCTGTGGGGTCTATTAAATGGGGGGGGAGGGGATATTAGATGAAAAGTTCAGAAAATAGAATATACAATGCAAATCTGGAAGAATGTAGGTATCGTATAAGACCAAGATAAACGTGCCATAATCAGATTAATTGGATTAGTATCCAATCGTGGGCTTTTTACACGCTACCTGGCAGAATGGCAGATGGTCTATTCTTCAGAAGACGCCCGGACGTAACTAAGGCAAAATTACAGCTAAATTCCCCATGTTGGTCCAGGCCTCCTTTGAAGAAAAGGCCAACTGCCGTTCTGCCAGGCAGGTCGTAAAAGGCGACCGATTGGCTATCGATTCACTACCATCGTGGCTACTAGGTGGTAGAGTTCTGCATTGTCTCGCCCGGGTCTGGTACCACCGCCTAATCTATTCCTGCCGCAATAGCGTCAGTTCTTGTCGCTGTCGTGTTCCGGTTTGGAGAGTAAGGTAGCCGGTAAACTTATGCATGTGGCATTAGACCTCGCCACAAGATAGCAACGCACCATTAACATCTTTGGTGTCTATAGATGGTTGACTCTTTCCATCAGGAGACCCATCTGCTTGTTTGCTATCTTATGATATAAAAAAGGCCTATTTGAAAATTGGATTTTCCATTCTGTCAGGCAGTTTGCAAAAGGCGAGGAAGCCTTCGTAAACGAGTCCGATTTACTCTTTACCATTTCTTTAATTACAAATATTTTCTCTTACAGAATCACCCTTATTCAGATTCTTTATTCAATTAGATTAATATTTATTTAAATTAATAATAAATTTCCATAAAATTAATTATTCATTTTGTGAATGTCAGGAATTTTCCGTCTACAATTTACATACATTACAATAACGCTTTTGAAGCGAGAACAATTATATGACTAACAATTATTTAAACCGATTAAATTAAGATGACTAAACATTGTCAACCATTGTTATCAAATAAACGTTTGATATAGCAATGTATTATTGCATTCGTCTGGTATAATATTCGTTTGGCGTAATAGTCTTTTGATTTGATTTTTGCTTGATCGAATCCTATAATGTACAATAAATCATTTTGTCGAATAATATCTTTATGTAGCCGATTAAACTTACAAATTGTTACTGTGACAATCTAATATTCTATGTTTTCATCTCCTTCTCATTGAGTATAAGAAGTTTTCTTCCTGAAGTTTTTTTTATATCATAAGATAGCAAACAAGCAGATGGGTCTCCTGATGGAAAGAGTCAGCCATCGCCTATAGACACCAAAGATGTTAATGGTGTGTCACTATCTTGTGGCGAGGTCTAATGCCACATGCATAAGTTTACCGGCTACCTTACCCTCCAAACCGGAACACGACAGTGACAAGCACTGACGCTATTGTGGCAAGAATAGGTAAAACGGTGGTACCAGACCCGGACGAGACAATGCAGAACTCTACCACCTAGTAGCCACGATGGTAGTGACTCGCATAGCCAATCGGTCGCCTTTTACGACCTGTCTAGCAGAACGGCAGTTGGTCTGTTCTTCAAAGGATTTTTCCTTCACATTTATTTTTATGATATTTTTCTGCGTGTTGTTCCAGGATTCTTTTTTTTTTGAAATGAACTTAAGCAGTTGGTCCAAAGAAGTCTTGTATGGAACATTGACTTCTGTTAGTTAGAACATTGACGTCTCATCGCTCCGGGCTCCTCTGAAGAATAGAATAACTACCGTTCTGCCAGCCAGTTTGGAACAGGCAACTGATTGGATATACGTGCCATTTACATTGTTACTACTAGGTGGTAGAGTTCTGCATTGTCTCGCCCGGGTCTGGTACCACCGCCTTACCTATTCCTGCCACAATAGCGTCAACGTTTGTTATTATCGTGTTTCGGTTTCGAGGGTAGGGTAGTCGGTAGATTAATGCTTGTGGCATTGCCATCCCGCCACTCGGATGGCAATACATCATTAACATCTTTGTTTTCTATCGGTGACAGTTTCTCGTTCTATCAGGGGAGCCATATGTTTGTTTGCTTTCTAATTATATAAAAAGAAATTTAAAAATTATCGTACAGGGTTGTCAAAAAATATTATGTAGGTAACGTGTAAGGTGGCAACCAACCGATAGTTATTTTTATGCTGGGGCCATACTTAAGTCTATCGTCACAAAGCTTCGTGCAATGACACGATAAATGCAGATGTGACTGACTATCGTCGCATACATTCCAGACTGCGTGTGCCTTAGCGCGCTAATGTCTTTGGGACGACAGACGCACGTGCGGCTCCAGCATTAACGAAATGTTTTGAAAAAAGTGTTTCGAAATTTTCCAACTAATCATTTCATGATCTTCCGCAATATTTTAGTACGTTCTTACTTAAAAAAAATCGTCAAATGCTATTTCAAAAATTAAAATCGAATAAAATTTTTAAAAGTTACAGCTTTTAAATTATTAAATTTACATCGTTGACAGCAAACTTACTTCATATTTTTAAAACAACATTAACAGGTTAGTATGCCGATTTATATAAAAATATAGTCAGCTCCTTTACTTAAAAAACTGCTTCCAATACCGTAAATCTGCATAAAATCGGTTGATTCGTTTTTTTTTTGACATTTCGTCGATATTCTTAACCAATTAAAATTGTTGTAGCTAATATAGAGATCCGCGCCATGCCGGCGTGCCGCCGCCGAATTGCCCCAGCGCGCCGCCGCCGCCGGCGGGTCATCTTAAAATTCGCACCGACTTCAAACTTTAATTGAAACTCGCGCTAGCGACTCGTCACGAGCTAAATCTAATCTAAACTATATTATCAGTGCTTATCATTGTCGGGATTTGGAGGGTAAAATATCCGATAAACTTACGCACCACACACACGCACCACAAGGATAGCAACGCATTATTAACATCTTTTGTGTATATAGGCGATGGTTTCTCTATGATCAGGAGAGCCATCTGCTTGTTTGCTATGTTATAATTATGGAGGGTAGAAGTAAGGAGGGTCATCTGTGTATATGAAAAAGTGTCCGTCAAAATGTATTAAATTAGGATGGCGCCACATTTGCATCAAGGTAACTCTTAAAAGAAGCGCCAAATATTGTTAGAGTAGGCTTCAAAAATAAACAAGGAAAGAGAAACTTCCGCTAAGTTATGGCACGCTTTTAAAAATCCGCATAAAGTGGGAAACAATATATGATTATTTTTTTACGTATCATTTAACGATTTAACGCTTATTTGTGAATATCAAAAAATAAATTTTGTTTTGGGATTTACGTCCACTTGGACAACTTTTCACAGCACAAATTTTACCCATAACTGTTCTGTTATTCACTCACTTTTTCATAAAATTAAAAGTTTATATATCAATAACCGTACTATTTACTGTTCACGAAATAAAATCACGCTAAACGCACGTTTGGTTATAATAATTCTGTAAGGTTATATTTACCACAATATTTTGTACAACGTAAGCTGTTGAAATTCTCAATAATTAACTACTTTAGTCGATAATGACATTAAATTTTTTAACTCGGCATACTTCAATTCATCTACGATTGCTACATTCATACCATACCCTGTGCATCTACCAGCGCGATTGTGAAGAATTTTGGAACTGTTATTTAGCGCATACAACTGGACACTTTTTCAACTTTTCTCCCATATAAGATGACTCTCCTTACTTCTACCCTCCATAGTTATAATATAAAAAAATATCATTGCTTAGCAAACCACTACTATGTTGCCGTTCCGTGCCGGTGTGGAGGGCTAGTGAACGAGTTCATTCGTTTCCGTGCCGCGTACCACTTCCCCTCGTGTCATTGTGAATTTTCGTTCAAAATTGTGAAGATGTTAAGATGGCTCTCAGTAATTCAAGCAGTTAGAATAAAAAAAACAATGAGAAATATTATTGGCGTGTGAGTCTGCAGTTCGAAATTTGGAAAGTGATAAAGCAAACCCATTCCAGTTGAAGTCGAGAAACAAGCTAATGACATTATCTTTGGTCAGCAAGAACTATTCGGAAATCCAGAACACGTTCCAAGCATAAAGACATCATCACCGACTCGTTGGCACAGCGTGCTTATTATGCACGAAAGCTTGGTACAATTTTGTAACCGAGCACTCATGAACTAGATATATTTAAATAAGGAATCACGATAGCGTACTCAAAAAATTGGGCAAAAACAATTAAATTGATTCATTGACGAGAATGACGAAGTTGCGCAAGAGTGCAAGTAAGACTGGAGTTATTTAGACTTAAATAGTACCTATGGAGTGGAAGATTGTGATGACGTCTTTTTAAAGTTCTGGGAAGACGAGAAATTCTATGGTTTGCAGGACTGATGCGTTGGGTTTTCTCTATTAAAAATATTGACCCCACGCCGGCGACACCGCGCCGCGCCGGGTACGTTTACTTTCGTGGCTACGGCGCGGACCTCTAAGCCAAAATAACAATTTAGAGCTCAAAAATTACGTTGAATGCCATTGAAAAGATCAAAATCGATCATCATTATGAAAATATACATCTTTTCGAAAAATAAAATACTGTAATTTTAACAAACATTAGGTTTTTGAACTCTTCGAGCTCAAATATTTATAAATAAAATAAATATTCACGGGACAAATTACACTTACTGATCTAACCCCAAAGTAAGCAAATTATACCGCCCCGTTGGTCGAGTGGTTAGAGACCCTGACTACGCAATCAACGAGGCTCGGGTTCGATCCCCGACGGGGACAAGCATTTGTGTGATGAGTATAAATGTTTGTATTTCCGGGTTTGGGTGTTTATTATATACATTCTAGTATTTATATATGTATTTCTATGTATTAGTATCATTGACTAACACCCATAACACAAGCAAATAATTTGCTTACTTTGGGGTTAGATCAGTAAGTGTAATTTGTCCCGTGAATTATTATTATTATTATTATTATATTTGCTTGTGTTATGGGTGTTAGTCAACGACACTAATACATAGAAATACATATATAAATACTAGAATATATTTAATAAACACCCAAACCCGGAAATACAAACATTTATGCTCATCACACAAATGCTTGTCCCCGTCGGGGATCGAACCCGAGCTCCGTCGATTGCGTAGTCAGGGTCGCTAAGCACTCGACCAACGGGGCGGTCATTTATGTCTAGGTATAGTTTTCGCTTCTATGAGTTTAAAATATCTCAGTATAATGAAAAGTTTCAGGAATAGCCTGTAGGTTCAACCGACTTTTGTCTTTCATGATGTTCTTTGTTAGTAAAATAAAATTACGCATGGTATCCAAGTCACAGACTTTGCCTGGTTTGGAGTTCAACATCAAGCTTTGTATTTACACACGTAATCTAAGTAATAATTACAAATATTATCTTATCTATCTTATCTTAATATTATATAACTGATACGTTAGCAAAAGCAACGGCTATTTAAAGCTGGGCTACATTAAAATACTTAGTGCGTTGTCGCAATAAAACTTCGTGGTTTTGGTACAGGTAACTAGGTGGTCACACAATATACTCCATTGAGTATAACCTATCTCGCTTTAACTTGCAAAGCGTACCAATGCAAAAGCAAGATGAACTTACTTGCAGCAGGAAACTAGCAGAACCACCCAGTCCACACAGGCCCTGAGATGAAGCGATGTACTGAAGTGTTCCAGGACATCGCTAAGAGTGATGTTTGTAAATAGAGAAGACTAGCCTGTAGCGACATCTGTCAGCGGAGGTCTTGGCAGAATGGTTCACCGATCCCACTGCCTCCGTAACATAATATGACAGAGTGATGAACACCATGGAGTTTTAGTTGGTAGGTTCTCCTTCTGAGAAAGTCCAACATAACCCGCCCACAGTCCCCGAGTGGGCGGGTATCCATGAGGATTTCCCCATGTAAAAAAAAGGAAACTAACAGAAGTTTGAAGATTTACTGAGTGCTAAGTGTGAGTTTTTCTTTTCGCATTCAATCGTGAGCGCGTTTCGAGTTTACTAGGAATTTGTATGTGATTTGTACAGCGCCACCTAGTGGTAAATTGGTTTCTCATGTTTACCACTAGGTGGCACTGTACAAATCACATACAAATTCCTAGTAAACTCCAAACGCGCTCACGATCGAATGCGAAATGAAAAACTCGCACTTAGCACTCAGTTTACCGAAGTGGTTATCCAAACATACTACGACGACGCGAATCTTCATCATAGGGTGATAAAATATCCACAGCATAAGAAATACGGAGATGTACTATCGGAAATCATGAATCGTGTCGCATCCGTCCCGCTCGCACTGAAAGCCTATGCGGGTAAACAACTTGTGACAAATGTCCCAGAAATAAAATGTTCAGTGTAAGAGTCTTTTTATTTAGTACGTCACTTCCAACCTCCATTGATGTCTAACAAGGATGGCTAATGGTTATCCCCTTACAAATATTTCTTAAGTGGATTTCGCTTTCTTTTATTTGCTTAAATAATAATAGCCGCATCTTTGAAGCGTATTGTTACAGGTTGTCTTTATCGGACTGAAAAATATAGTATTATTTACAAACAGTTTTAGGTTAAATCTATTCACTGAGTACTTCGTGAAGGGGAAAAACAAGTAGCATTATAGAATACAAGTTGACCCGGCGAACGTTGTTTTTGGCATATAAATTATTGAAGTACTAATATCGCTATTAAAAAATAGGGGTTGGTGACTGAAGGGTGAAAATTTAGTGTTGAACGTATTTTTATTTTTTTTATTTATTTAAATTTATGCACAAAAAAGTATAAAGGTTAATCTTAACACCTAAGGGAATTCTATCTTAGCCAACCTCATGTAATACAGAGAAAGGATAAAAGAGTTGGTGCTATATTATACAAAAAAAATAAAATTTGTCCAAAAAATAAAAAATAAATGTTAGGGGTGGATAACCCTTATCACTTAGGGGTGTGAAAAATAGATAGTAGCCGATTCTCTTACCTACTGAATATGCATATAAAATTTCATAAAAATCGGTCAAGCTGTTTCGGAGGAGTATCGTAACTAATATTGTGACACGCTAAGGTGTCACTACCATTCTGACTACTGCGTGGTAGAATGCGGCAATGTCGCGCGAGCGTGGTATCACTATCCTAAGGCGAGGTATTTTGACGCGCGTCAATTTTATAGGAAATGTGCGGCGCGGTATGTTCCGAAACCACTGGGAAACGTCTTAAATTTCGGATAAATAAATATAGGACTTCAGCTGAAAAACAAAATTTATGTTGTATTTATTACGATGACTCGCCTTAACTAGTCCTGCCACGTTTCGTAGCTTGTTTGTAAGGTTAGGGTGAACCAAAAAAGTACCAAATTATCTTTAGGAGAAACGAATTTCGAGTGAAGTAGTGAGTGAAGTGAAATGTGCGTTGTGTACGTATATTGTGTGCTTTTGTGTTCGCAGCTGACGTGGGAAAGTATGGAGTGTGTGGATAGTAATTGTGCCGCTGGGGTCTTCTTTGTTTACGACCCTTGGTGAATTCTACCCGTTTATTAAAATATTGTCTTTGTTTTTTTATTGCGGAGATCACACGAAAAATTTCACGGAAAATAACAAACTGTTATAAAATTAATTTCAACTTTCAATAGCATATGCTTTTTTTATAATAAAAGCGTGTACATTGTACGATATAAAAGTCGCTTTATCTGTAGATACGAGATCGATGTACAGAAAAGCTGGTTTGTTCCTCGTATTTAGCCAATTTCCATAACAATTATTCTTAAATGAGCTCTATTTTTTCATACATACCACATGTTTTTCAATACAAACTGCGAAATTACGGTTTAATTATTAATTTCTGCGAATGGTTCTCTCGAGATGAGATTGTCAGTAAAAAATTCTGAATTCATCGCTTATACATATTTCTGAGTATTCTATCAATTATACTCGTATATCTATCTATATATATTGCTGTTCGTTAGTCTCGTTAAAACTCGAGAACGGCTGAACCAATTTGGCTACTTTTTGTTTTGAATTAATTCTTGAAATCCAGGGAAGGTTTAAAAGGAGAGAAAATATAGAAAAAAATAAGTGTAGTTAAAAACGCAGAACAGCGTTTGCCGGGTCAGCTAGCAAGTAATAAAATAGGTAGTTTTTTTAGTAGTCGACAGTCTAATAAAAGAAAATACGTGATTCCTAAAAAATTCCTACATACAAAAGTCGTCCGAGTAACGCACACATAGTCACTGCTCATGGACACGATATCTCGGAATGGTTAGAAAAGGGCAAGGGCGTGTGCCACCCGCTATCTACACGACAGTGAACTTTTTTGTGCAAAAAGTTTGTAATAGATATAATAATAGCATTAAAACATTTTGTTTATTATTGGTTTATTTTTCCGATTTTCCTCTTTCATTTTCAACAATAAATTAAAACCTAGATACGAGTGCCACTACCATGTTTTTGTGCATAAGTAGATAATCCTAGCGCGAGCACGGAGCGTAGGTATGAAAAGTGAAGTACATAATAATTAATTTAAGTATATCACATCCTGGAGATGCTTAAAAACTGAAACCGGTCGAGTGATAATTTTAAAAGTGAAAAGTTTTAATGTGAAATTAAAGTACAAGTGTTACAATAATTGTGTTACAATAAGTACATAACTCAGTTTGACTTCTGTAGCTATTTGGGTTGTGTTGTAGGCACTTATTTTGCGCGGGTACATGGAGTGACAGAGGCCTGACTTTGAGTAATTGAGCAGTTTGGAAATAGTGTTTATAAAATTATTTTAATATAATATAATAATACGAATATCACGGCTTTTCATATTAACACACATGTTTTTGACATAGTGATTACAATATGTTGTTATGAATACGTAAATCTAATTTAGAAAATTGCTTCATAGCTGAACTTGAGGGTTTTAATATTCAAAAATCAAAAAATAAAAGTGCTTTATTCAATAAAAAAATTTACAAGTTATTTTGACGCATCAACTTTTTTTAAACTACCACCGGATCGGAATCGCAGCCAAAGAGTTCTACAAGAGGATAATCTATAAACAAAGACGCGAATCGATTGCACTACTACAAGCACGCGGGACATGTGTGTGTGACCACTGGCCGCTTGTCGCGTACGCGGCGAGACTAGAAAAAATCGTTTTACGCTTGCGCAGCTAATTGACAATTTCAGGGGTTTTGCAACGCAAGTTGTTTGTTTTGTTAGTTGTAAGTTTGAATACGTAGTATTTTATTATTAATAATGGTTGTTTATTGTACTGCGTGTATGAATAATACTAGAAAAAATAATAATATATCATACTTTAACTATCCCAAGGAGTACAATAGGTAAGTAAATATTTGATTATTACTTTATAAAGTACCTACCCTTATTTTATTGTATGGTCTTTTTAATTAAGAAGAAGGTTGTACGCGGTATGTTTTTGCTTTTTTATTATTATTACAAGTTTAGTATTTGTAACTATATGGGCGGATTGGGTTTTAGTTGGTAGATAGGTATGTGACATATGTGTTAAGTTTAAATATTGCAAGTAAAGATTTGAACCACTTCCCGGTGTTTGATTGAGCTGAATTTTTTTATACCTACATAACTTCGGTGATAATGCAATAATAAGATATAGGTAACCTGATGCTGCATCCAGGATTGTCTCCTCACTAGGGAACTCTTCAATGGTAACGAAATATTGTACCTAGGTATGTTTAATTTTGATAATTCGACACAATATTTATCATGAACTGCTGCTGCAGCTAGCATTGTCTTCTAACGAGTGAACTCTTAAGCGCATAGTAGCATGGACTTGAAACTTTTTATTTAAATTTAATTTTGGTTGCTAAACATGATCTTCACCATAAATTGCTGCTGCAGACAGGATAATCTCACGAGCAAACTCCTCAACGGCCATAGTACCTAACATGATCATAAAAGTTTGAATATGCGTTTAAAAAGCATTTTTAATGGAAAATTGTTATTAACACCTACATCGTACTCGTAATGATTTCTAGCTAGCAAGATAGTCGGTCTGTCTTGAAATTAAATCAATATTTAAAAAATGGGTATATAATCTTTAAAATATACCTTTGTCTTTTTAACCGACTTCAAAAAAAGGAGGTCAGGCCTTTGTTTGGCATTCCAGTCTTGTTTTGTGTTGACTTCAACACTGCCTAAGGCCCACAAGGCACAAAGGTAAATGGCAAAATCAAAGTGTTTTCATATCCAAACAAAATGTTATTTCTCGATAAAAATGCTTTACCTTCCAAAGTAGGTATTGCTGAAAATGAGAAATACTGTGGTCAAATACAAATAATTACTCTGCAGGTATGGCAATCGCGTACGAAGTCGCTATACGAATAATAAAACTGTTTAACAAATGTGACAACCCTACCAAAACAGGTAACAAATTTGCACGTTTTTAAGATGATTAATCTCTGTTCCCCTTATCTACTCATGTGACGCAGCCACGCACTGAGAAGATCCGGTGGAAGAAACTCAGCGGACTTGTTTTTTTTTATATATAACTAGCTGACCCGCGCAGCCCGCGAGTATATTAATAAGTCGTCCAAATAGATTTTAATAAAAATTTAATTCCCTATTTCAGCCCTCCAGGGATTGATTTTTGAATTTGCCTATGTTTGACCCCAGATCTTCAACTATACCCATGCCAAATTTCATGAAAATCGGTCCAGCGGTTTAGCCGTGAAAGCATGACAGACAGACAGACTTTTGCATTTATAATATTAGCATGTTTAATTTGTAAAAATGTAATTGTTACAATAATGATAAAGATTGCTGTTATTAAGAGCAGTTAATCCCATGCTTTCTTGTCATCTAGATATTCAGATATTTTATAACAAACTTTTTACAGAGTTTTGTTTTAACATATTTTTTGAATTTGAAAAGAAAGCTGCCTAATGTCATTAGAAATGACAATGACATTAGGTAGTTTATTGTAAAAGCGTATACTTTGCCCCATATAAAAGAGTTGCTAGTTCTGTGGAGACGAGACATATGCACAGCAATACTGTTTTTGTTCCTTGTGTTTAGGGAGTGAATCTCACTATTCCTTTTAAATAAGCAAATATATCACAATAATTTTATCTTGCGAAACACATTTCAATTGTGTGTAGTATTTGACTAAGGGGAGAACGTTTTTTGTCCGTAGCGAGTTTTGTATATTTGTCGCCTCTGTGGTCCAGAGGTCCGGTGTCGGTGTTGACTACATAAGATTCCAGGAATGATTCCCGGGCCGAGCAATTAAAAAAATGTGTTTTTTTTTAGTTTTCTGATAATTGTTGTCCGGGGTAAGTGCCCGATTGCCAACTATCACGTTGTGGCCTTAAGTATATTCGGCTGATCGTGGGAGCACGTGGGTGTACCTCTGCTTACCGGGCGTGGAGATATTTACTTTGCAAGTATTTAAGCTACTAAAGTCCTCTCCATTTGACTAAAATACTAATGTGCGAGCTACGCTTTACTTTTATACGTGGAGTTTAGCTACTGTTAATCGTTACGGTTTTCTTGAAAACTTAATAAAGTCCAGTTACTTTTCAATTTCACACATTTTTTGTCATGAGTACTAGTTAAAAATTACATTATGGTGTAAAAAATATATTCAATAAGTTCAAGTGAAAATACCGCATGCAGCGCACACTGATCTTTTAAGGCCCTAGCCGGGATCACACGCATGGAGATCGTACTTTTAATTTTTGAACATTAATACACTAATTTCGCGGAGGTTTACTATGTGGTTTAACAATATTTACTTAATATTTTTATTTTTTTTTTTATAGTAGAGGGGGCAAACGAGCAGATGGTGCACCTGATGGTAAGTGATCACCGCCGCCCATGGACATCCGCAATACCGGGGGTATTGCAGCTGCGTTGCCGGCCTTTTAAGAATGAATAAGCTCGTTTCTTGAAGGTATATTATAATTTTATTTGTTAGATACATATGAACATTAATAAATATGTCAACACTATGCAATTTTTTGTTCATCAAGAGCATGCGTCACAGCACAGACAACAGCGCACGTGAGGCATGCCCTTGACGCATGCGCTATGACAGTTGAAAGCGTAGCGCGCGCTGCGATACTCGTGTTTCCGCGCCGGGTAGATTTCTGTGCCACAAAGCTTAATAATTATATTATTCCACCAAGCATAATGTCATCGCATATGTTTCAACGAGCTAGCGGAAACTCAAATGACTATGTTGATGTTGACGAAAGTTGAATAGCATGATGGCGGTCAAAGTTGAAGATATAATGGCTCAGTGCGGACATAGATAATTATCATGTCCTTTAAAATTAACAGTCTTTTACTAGTTAACCCATCAACACTCAGTGCGACATTTAAGCGCCGCACCGAATTTGGTGGAATTCGGTTGGCACCCACACGACGTTTAAGTGTCGCATTCCCATTTGGTTTTCAACTTTCCACTACTAAAATACAGTATACTTTAGTATAATGAAGTTTTGCAATTGATGCTCTTTGATAACTGATTTTTCATAAGTGATTCAGAATTTATAAATTTTGATTTGGATTTTTCTTGGATACTGAGTGGTTAAACTCTATGTAGGTACCTGATATGTTGATAGTGCGATCCTATACTCGCAGAAAAAATAATGCCGAATTCATAAGTTTACTAGCTAACTCTCCATCCAAACCGGAACACGACAGCGATAATAAAGACGCTATTGTATATCGGTCACAAAGTAATAATAATGGTCAAATGCTTGTACTTTTTCTTTTCGTATGATATTCGAACACAAAGTATATGAGAGTGTTTACAAGACACAATGTGTTGAGGATTTTGCCACAGCTCCCCAATAACTGTCTCCCTGTGTAGAACCGGACCACCCAGTAAAGGAGAATTTCACCACGTCGAACCACCAACACGTAGTACAGTTACTCGGAGTGTTCCCCTGTCGTGTCAAATTGTGTTTTGAATTGACCTTTGAAATACTGGATAATAACTCCATCTGTGCGTCAGTTATGAGAATTTTCCTACGTCATACAATTTTATAGAAAGCCTTGGATAAAATGTAACTTAAAAGATAATTACTCATTTCTTTTCATGAATATTAACTCGGTTCTTTTAATAGAATAAAATTATTCTTTACATTGTATTATCCTAGTTTTTGGTCCCCAACAGCATATTTCTTTAATAACTGCATGCAATATTTCCAAAAATAATACTATTGCCGAGGTCAAAAACTATTTTAATTTAAATGCTGCTTTACATAGTTCACCGATGACTTAGGAAACTAAACCTTTTTTCAATCGATTTAACTTGCTACCGATTTTATGATTTTATTATATATATATATATATATATATATATATATATATATATATATATATATATATATATATATATATATATATATATATATATATATATATATATATATATATATATATATATATATAATATATATATATATATATTTTATATATATATATATATATATATATTCAGTAAGACAGTTAATCATAGATAACAGTGTATATAGTAGCAGTTGATTTTGATTTCTCTTTAAAGTTGGCAGTCGACCGGAGAGCAATCATTAAATTCGGAAGACTCTTGAAAGTATTCCGAATTTAATGATTGCTCTCCGATCTGATCCAACGCGATCAATATTTAAACATTAAAACGACTTGAAGTTAGTTCGGAATAACTATACTTATACTAATTTAAAATCCGTCATTTTTTAAATTTTAAATCAGAGGTAAAGATCAATCAACCCCCGCCAGTCAGGCCCATTTTTTGGAGGGGCGAACTTCAGCGTCATTTTTTTGATTAAAAAAATTTTTTTTGTCTTAATTTTCATTATTGTGTAGTTGATAAGCAATAGAATAAGTGTAAAAAAATTTGAAAGGATTAGTCATTACCTTCATATAGACATAAAATTTTTAAAATAGCTTAAATTTTAGACCGCTAGACCACCCGTTCCCCTTAATATAGACCAAAATCAACTGGGTAAATTTTTGAATTTGAGTTTTTGTTTATTGTTTTTTTTTTATCAAATATTGTTATTTTTATTGACTTGAGTTTTATATTTTTTTATATTTTGAATAAAATTTTCCCTGAAAAATTCCCCAAAATATTAACATAAATCGTGAAGACTGTAGAGGCAAGTGGTTTTTTGAATTTAAATAAAAAAACCCAGTGTTTTTTCATCAAAAAGAAGCTTTTTAGGGGGCGCCACAAAAAATTTAATTTTTAACGACCACCCTAATATATATGTGTGTCGCAGCATGCATAATTATTAGGACGAACACATGAACACATTACTAGTTTGAATGGGCTGATGCCCATTCAAACTAATAACACAGTTAATACAGATGGCGAAATTACGCGATCAATATCTACATATATATGTATACACATAGGCCAACTGCCGTTCTGCCAGGCAGGTCGTAAAAGGCGACCGAGTGGCTATGCGTGTCACTACCATCGTGACTACTAGGTGGTAGAGTTCTGCATCGGCTCGACCGGGTCTGGTACCACCACTTTACCTATTCCTGCCGCAATAGCGTCATTGCTAGTCACTGTCGTGTTCCAGTTTAGAGGGTAAGGTAACCGGTAAACTTATGCATTTGGCATTAGACCTCGCCACAAGATAGCAACGCACCATTTCCACCTTTGGTGTCTATAGGCGATGGTTGACTCTTTCCATCAGGAGACCCATCTGCTTGTTTGCTATCTTATGATATAAAAAACACACACACACACACACACATACATACATACAGATACTGACATCATCGTGAAAATAGTCGGAAAAGATTCCTAGGACCTCAAAACGTAGACATCTGGTGAAAACTCTATTTTCGTAAATCGGGGTAAAATCAGTAACTTCCTTATCTACATACGTAGTGGGAAGTTAAAAAAAAACAATCTTGTAATGCATGCTTCTCGTCATCACAAAATAAGTAACGGTGAAAATACGCTCGACTCCAAATCTGCTCGAAGCAAACGAAACATTAACCCTAAGGCAGCCCATTCCACGCAACATCAGGGGGATTCACTCTCCGTCCACTACCATTTTGACTCTTGAGACGGCAAAGCCGGCATTGCTTTTCCTAACTGTACACATATTATATCTACTCCGACTGATACCTGTTATCTCTTTTACTCGGGGTATAAAATGGAGCATTTTTTTCAAGGAAGTAGAGTCAGAAAAGATATCTGTGTGACAGGGACAAGCATTGACGCTATTGCAGCAGCATTGAAATAATGCAGAATTTGCCCATTTAATAGCCTCGATGGTAGTGTGCTCGTATAGCCAATCGGTTGCCTTTTACGACCTGCCTGGCGAAACGGCAGTTGGCCCATTCTTCAAAGAGCTCGGGACCAACACTCCCGTGTTGGTCCCGAGCTCTTTTGAAGAATGTTGCTGCTTGCTTGTTTAAGAAGCTGTTAAGGCTGTTCAGTTTACCCACGCAGAGGTATTGAAGTTAATTGCTTAAAAACCGTAACTATCACTGTGGCACGTATTAATCTAAGGGCTCACCTATTGCCCGCATGTTGACTATTACTGTACTGACGTTGTTGAGGTTTACTGTATATTCTAGCAATATTCTCATTTTATTATAAATAATTTATCGGTTGGCGATAGGCTTGCCACCTGTCACATTTATGGGACCAAGTATCTTCGGCTAATCGTGGGTGCACTTGTTTTACCTCTGCCTACCTCTTCGGGGAAATGGGCGTGAACATACTTTTTTTAAAATTATATATTTATTGGTTACTTATGATGATTTTAGCCATGTTCCAATATGCATACTCATTTACCATTAAACCTGTAGGTTTGAACTATTGTAACATAAACAGAAATTTTAAGCTTGATACTCGTAGCAACGAAAAAAATACAAAGGGGACCTCGGACTATACTTAGTAACGTCAATTTACGATCCGCCTTTTGATACAACTTAGTAGCGAGTTCTATGTTTTTTAATTTTCTGTATAAAAGAGCATAACAATTTCCATGTCATAAAGAATGCGTCATGTTAACGTCAGTGTTAAACTAGTTGGGCAACTATGTAATTGAGTATACCTGGGCAAAAGTTAACGCCAACTTGTAATAACTATGCGAAAGTCATGTAATATCGCATCGTAGGATTCCACATAAAGTTATATTAATTATGAGAGTGATTAAAGTGTTTATCGCAAATACTAAAGACGAAGTATTGAGAATATTATTTGCTAATACTGGTATTTCTATTTATGATTCGTAATTTAGCGCTAAATAAATTATAATCGCAGTAAAATAGCGAACAACCAAATTTACAATTTTTATTTCTCGAAATCCTGAATCATAATCTTAACCTAATTATAGTGACATCACTTGGAAAGAATATGCGATGAAACAAAAAACAAACAATTTTCCAAATCGGTTCAGGTATCATTCGGCAATCGCAGAATTATATAAAAAAGGATTCCAACACATGAAAACCTCTTTCTATTGTGGAAGTCGGGTGACAAGCAAAATTTACTACGCTCTGTGGAAAAAGGTTTAAAGTATATAATTTAGAAGTTTGGTTACCAATAAATAGGGATGTCATCTATTATACAAGAGTTGGGATTTCTGCACCCAGGCTCCAAATTTTAGGCTGTTTGTCCTGTCACCGCTCAGGCCTGACGTCAGTCAGTGGGCGGTCAGCGAGACTCAAAAACGCTAGCTATAACTGCATACATATTGACTCATCAACGCCGACTATCAGCATGTGGTAAGCGAGACAGGAAAATCAGCCTTAAGGATCGATTATATTAATCATGAGCTTGTTGACGTTCGGTTTTCTCTGCCTACCCCGCAAATTATTCACCATAATGACGTTTCTTTATTTATAATAATTATTACTACTATTTGTTTAGATAATAGGAGAAGAGACAAACGAACTGTCAAAGTGAATCGATCATTAATAAACTATAACACAAAAAAGACCTTAATTATTAATCTTTTGCTCTACGCGGGGATAGATTTATGCCTTGAACTGAGCCATAATGATCTAAGTCATATATCCTAGCCGCTTGATTACGAGACAATCAGCAAAGAAACAGTAAACTGAAGTAGAATTAAGTACAAGCATGTTTTACTTAAATAATATTTTCCACTTGTAATTGTTGACAGCCCTTACAGGGCATATATTTACTCAAACCAATAACAACCCATTTCACTTTGCAAAACGAAGGGCCCAAACTGATTGCTGGAGTTGAAATTCGTTTCAGTCCGATAGATATTTAAACAAGCGATCTTTCAAATTAAACTTATGCAAAAGGTTGTGAAAGACCCTTTTCTCCATTGTTGATATGTGCGAAGTTTGTAATTAAATCGAAACAAAACCCTGTAGAAATATCATGCCATTGTTTGGCTCATAATATATTTATAAATATGTTTGACTAATGTGATTTGTAGACGTTCTAATTATAAACGTTTTAATCATAAGGGTAGTGATCTATCGCCTCTGTGGTCTAGTGGTCCAGCGTTGGCGTTGACCACACGAGGTCCCGGGTTCGATTCCCGGGCCGGGCACTTAAAAAAAAGTATTGTTTCAATTTTCTGATAAACACAAAGTTGTCCGAGATTGGAAAGTGACCGGTTGGCGATAGGCTTGCCACCTATTAAATTTGTGGGACCAAGTGTCTTCGGCTAATCGTGGGTGCAGTTGTTGTACCTCTGCCTACCTCTTCGGGGATACGGGCGTGAAGATACTTACGTGGTAGTGATCTAATAAGTATATATTTTTTAAATTAGGTAGAGAAAAGATCACACATACACATACAGTAGATCGTGATGTTTTTTTTAAACTAAGTCTTAATATTTTTTTAACGCAATAAATCTGCAGCAACTGACTTTCCATTCTATGTATCTCCGTAACAGCAGCAGATCTTCCCCAAATTAAATGGTACCACATGGGAAGTATACACTCTCAAAACATGTGGCATTGCTTCCCGCCACACGGATAGCAACGCATCATTACTATCTTCGGTGTTTATAGGCGATGGTTATCTCTTTTCATCAGGAGCCATCTTCTTGTTTGCTATCTTATGATATAATAATAAATAAATAGTAAATATCATGGGACAAATTACACTTACTGATCTAACCCCAAAGTAAGCAAATTATTTGCTTGTGTTATGAGTATTACTCAACGATACTAATACATAGAAATGCATATATAAATACTGGACCAGCCAGTCAAACCCAGAAATACAAACATTTATGCTCATCACATAAATGCCTGTCCCCGTCGGGAATCGAACCCGAGCCCCGTCGATTGCGTAGTCAGGGTTGCTAACAACTCGACAAACAGGGCGGTCTAAAAAACCTTGTAGGCGGTTATAAAAACGGCTTAGAAGCAACATCGTAACTAGATTATGCGCAAAATTGACTAATTTTCGTAGTATTTCGTTACAACATTGCATTCTTTTTGAAACCTATAAAGATAACTTCCAAGTATTACTGGAATCGTTTGATTTTACAATAAGTAGCCATACGTTCGTTACTGTTTAATGTCTTGTCTAATCGTCTCCGAGACAGTTAACTGTGGAGCGTTACACAGTAGACAATTATCTCGGGCAAGCGCAGGTGCATCCTAATTTACCGCCTAATGTTTGTTGGGCGGCTACGTAGCTGGGTTTGGATTTTCAGCGGTAATTGAGGCTTGAAATAGAGCTCACATCACGATGTATTTAATTACATAGTTGTTAGGGACGCTGAGGATAATTGGTAACAAATACGTTTGACTATCGGACAGTATATAACTATGTAATGAGCACTTGGTTCGTGGAATTTTAGACAGCAAAAACCTTACTTTAATTATAATGTATGACAAATATTATACATTGAGTAGATGTGCTAAGCAAAAAGTCATCCCGTTGATAGAGAAAGAAAGAAAATAAAATTTGGCACTCGTGTCTCTATTAAACCTATATTAACACGTCAAATATGTTCTTTTTCTTTCTATTAACAGGAATTTTCGCTCTCAAGTAGCCCTAAATATCGTATCGTATCGTATCGTAACGTCTAACAAATGTTACGCAACAAAATCCTTGACATACAAATACTGAAAATGTAATTAAACATCATTGAAATATATTTTATTGATTAAGGCCTTACTTTGCGGAAATCCATTATTAAAAAGGTGAAATTAATTAAATTTGCTATATACAGTACGTAAAAAAACCCTGTCGGATAATTAAAGGTGTTATTTGGTACCGTAATACGATTACATAATACCTATGTGTAATTATTTTATGGATATTAATTAAATAGTTTTCCCAATAAAAAACGTAATCTTAAATGGTATTCTCATACATTAAGTATAACAACACCTATAAATAAGCAAATTCTATTATCAAAGAATGCCGCGGAAGTCGGATGCTACAAAAGGATACGCGGCGCGTGTGCAGCGCGTTAAAAGTTCGTTTGTAAAAAGCCGAAAAACGAACACCGCGCCTGCGCACGGTGTTTTTGTGAAAGCCGCCAAAGCAAAACAATGAAACAAACAGCGACAAGGTGTTGTCATTTTTAAAATATTTGCTTAACTCTATGGTGATATAACTAAAAATGCGAATATTAAAAAAACGATATGTTTTTATTTTCAGAAATAAAGTAATTTTAATATTTTCAGTTATGCCTCTTTCGGATCGTACAGGGTTTTCTTTACAAACTATATATATTGTGTATATATACACAATATATACACATGCACAATATATATGTGTGAATCACACAATAACGGCAAAAATATGTCTATATCCTAGTAATATAAATGCGAAAGTCTGTTTGTTACGCTTTTACGACTAAACTCGCTGAATGGACTGTCGAATATTTTGGCTATTTCAAAGAATAAAGCTCGAAATCCCGTGATTTGCACTTATACATAATTTGAACACCTATTCCGTGAGGCGATATACCGACGGTCCCTACGTATAAACGGACATGTCAAAAACTGTGGTTAACAGGAGAGCCTAATTGATGTTCAAATCTCTCTTGAAATAATTCTACGCATAATTAAAAACATTTTTTTCTACAATGAGTTATTAGATTTAGGGAGTCCATAACAGTATTAAAGTATTTAATTTCGTATTTTCCTGAAAAACTGATATGTGACTGCTTTTACGTTGACGTTCATATCAGACAAGTTGGAGACACCTCCTCTAAAAACAAAACAAAAAAAAACGGAAAATATAATTCGATGAATTCATAAATATAAACGTTTTATGAAAAACAGCAACTTATTTCATTTTCAATACCATGCTTTAAACAATTTAAAATCACCGCTTAAAAATATTAAAAATATATTAATAATGACATATCTCTTTATAACACCGTACAGAACGATATGTATAGATATCCGCATCTACGACACCTATTGTTTGTAATTATTACACTTGTTCTCTTAACCCATTTGTATAAGTAGCGAAATACATAAAATAAAAAAAAAACTTAAATAGATGTGAGTGTTTGGACAATTTAAGGCCATATATGTAATAAAAAAAAATTACATTTTTGACATGTCCTTATATACGTAGGGACCGATGACACATGACGTTTTTGGTATGAATGAGCAACATAAAATCCAAAATTTTCGTTTATCGGAAATCCCTTCTCCTGAGCGGCTATTTAAGTGAGCTTTTGTTTTAAGTATCTATTTTTAAATTTTTTGATGTGACTGTGGTCTATGCTTTGTGCTGGAGGTGAATGTTGAGAAAAACGACATTATAGACTAGGTAGCATATTTGATTGTATTATGACATGACGCTAGTCGTCTTGAGTTTTAAAGCTCGCGCAAACGACGAGAAAAGGGCGTGTGTAACGAGTCTCTCCTAAAAGTCAGTCCCAAGTTTATTGATATGTTCATATCAATGTTACATGTCCACAGATAATAAACTGTAGATCATCATGTATATTTTTTTTCTTAAATGGTGATACCGTACAAGTAGTGAAATAGAAAACGTATCGATATTTTGTGCTATCGAGTACTTTTTGCTGTTATTATACTGAAAAGTATTATGTATTCGAAACTTTTACTCGATGAGTATTTTTACCAGGAATAGTAACTGTCATTGTCTTCTTTTTAGAATTATTACAAAAATATATTTATCCCGAGTAATTCACTAAAACTTTAATAATACATCGGACTAAGGATGCAGCCCACGAATAAATATAGTACGAGTGAGTAAATAAATGAATTGTATTTTCAGTGCAAGCGCTTAATTCAGGAACAGGTAAGCATGAGAATTACTTTGAACGCAACAATAGACACCTCGACACTCCGGTTCACCTCGGACACGGCACTACTGTCCCGGCTAAAATAATAAATAAACGGGGATTTATGAGAATCTCCATATCAGGGATGGGCAAATAATGTTTGCGCTATCGATATAATTATTGAATTTTATTTCATTGCACGATTTTATAATATTATTTAACAAGCAAACGATTCTCTTTTTAATAAAAATAACCAACGTCTAAAGGTATCAAGGCTGTTAAAGACGCTTTTTTTCGTGTGGCAGCGGTGTAATATCATTACAACTTACAAAACAAGGCCTTTTTTACACTCCAAACTGGAACTCGACATGGTCAAGTTTTTACATATTACGGCGTTTTTCATTATTTAATTTAGTGGAACTTTCCTGAATTTCATAACTTATTTTGTAGTCAAAATGACAGTAAAATCTAGTCTTCTCTTTCCTTTTCCTTGTCAGTAAGAAGACAAACTTATGCTGCCTCGATTAAAATAGGGAGAAAGTAGTACCTTAGAAGTTCTTAAATCTAAGATTCTGATAATGGTACAGACTCTGCTATTAGATTACCAATTGAATTGTTCGTTGCTTAAATTAGCTTTGTTTTTTTTTCTAAACGAAATAAAATGAAAAATATAGAAACCATTTAATGCTGTTAAATTATTGTTTCCTATGGGAGCAATCCTGGTTAAATTGCACCACGTTTGTAAATTTGTCAAATGGTAAAATGTTGTATATAATACTGGCAGCTTTATTTGCTCCCAAATGCATCATAAGCAATTACAAAAAATGGCTTTAATTCACCAGGGATCTCAGTATAGCATCCAATTTATCGATAAGATTTGATCAATAAATAACGTTAACAGCCCTAGTCTGTCATAACAATATTATTTTTCTCCAACCCCAATGGCCGGAGTTAATTTCCTCTGGGAACACCACCGCGAATTGTTTCTAAAAAATAATGACACCTGAATTATAAATAAAAGGTATATTATGATTAATCGATTTGTACTACAGCGATTTCTTAATTACTTTTACTAGATGATTAGGATCTGCAAAACCAATTTGGATACTTTTAGGCCGTCGTTTTACCTATTCTTTTTGCTATAAATTTGCTTGGCACTGTCACATTCTGACATAAAGGGGAGATGAGTTAATTGTGCAATTGATTTACGGTATAGCCATGAGAATAGGCGACATATCATTACCGCCGCCGACCGACTGCCTCTTTGGTCGAGTGGTTAGCGACCCAGCGACCTTGACTACGCAATCGACGGGGTTCGGGTTCGATCCCCGACGGGAGAAAGCATTTATGTGTTGAGCATACATGTTTGTATTTTCGGGTTTGGGTGTTTATTAAATATATTCTAGTATTTATATATGTATAAGTATCGTTGACTAACACCCATAACACAAGCAAATAATTTGCTTACTTTGGGGTTAGATCAGTAAGTGTAATTTGTTCCGTGAATATTTATTTAGTTATTTATTTATTTATTATTATTAACATCACTGATGTTATCATAATACGTTTATATTTCACGATCAGGAGAAGGTTATATTATGCTATGACCGGGCCGCATCGCATCGCAGCGCATTTGTATATTTCTTCTTAACTTTGAACTAAAATTATTAATCATTCTTCATCAACAATTAAAGCCGTCGCTCATCTGATGACATTTTGTGAAAAATAAGCAAATGAAAAACAAACAAACTGAGTCAGTCAGGTCAGTAAAAACATTACGTTAAAGATAATTTAAAATTCGAAACCTATCGATTAATTTAAAATAATGTTGTTTATATCTCCAGTGAAATAAAAATACAAGTGTGTTATGAACTAGTTTCAAATAATAATAATGGAATTTTACCAAGTGCCGACGATTGAAATTGTAAAATCTATGAAAATAATACATTTATAAGATGGAAAGTTACTAGTAGAACGATTTAACTACTTCCGGATTAATCCGGAACTCGTACTAATACTACGCTAACGACCAGGATATAAAAGTGACTGAAATAAGTTTCCCGACTTCAGTGTCGAAGGCTTTACTTTCGAATTATGAACTCTGGATTTCATGATTCATACAAAGGCCTTTATGAAACTGCGCACAAAGGATTGTTAATCATCGGCTGACATATTAATTTAGAAAATTTAAGCCTTAGCTCTTGAAGGTAAGGTTTTGCTTTTATTAAAATAGATAGGATTAGCGTTTACTGTGACATATTTCTTGTCTCTTTGAGGCTTTATGTTTACAGGATATTAATGCTTTGGTATTTCTTGTATCTCTAAAATATGTGTACCACAAACTTTAAAAATATTCTACAGTATTTCTACAAAGTGTAACTGCCAGGGCGTCTCAAGCGTGTAAAGTTGACAGTACATAGAGCGAAGACGACGCGAATGCTTGCACACCGAGGTCCGTATCTCCGAGCCGTTATCTCCCTTGCTGATTCTACCAGTTATATTTGTTTTAAAGATAAACCCATGCATGTTTCAGACCAAGCTGCATTGGGATGACACCGCGAATAACTAAATATTTCAGTTTTGGTTCTATAAATTTTACTCAGATCTTTGGATAATGGTATTTCTAGCTCTAATATATTATGGTAGAGGTGATGACGATAAACCACATAAATTTTACCTACAAATGGCTTGACGTCAAACGCCACTTTTTCTTTGTACATTTTTAAATCAAGAAAATCTTTAAAACTGGAATGAATATTATTTTTAACTGTGCCATATTTATCATTTGTAACAAAACATTATTTTATGCATATTTTCTATACAAAACAGTTTCGATATTTCATATTTGTCAGGCGTCCCTCGACTGCATTGCAATATTTAAATCCCAATCGAGGATAAGAACTTGGAGCTATTTATATTTCTTTAAAGCTTTTAATATATAACCTGCCGTAAATTTTTTGTCACCGATATCGGCAATAACTTTATTTAGTGCAATTTCTTAGACTGAATAGACAGCGAGCGCATTCACCAGCTACAGTAACTTCCAAAAGCATAAAGTTTGATCTGATCGCCTTTGTGGCGATCATTTCTTGTCGCCTTTTCTTTGCTCTCTCTTGCATTTTTACATTGTCTTTTGCTGTAGAGGTTAGGTATCATTTGAATAAGTAATAAAAATAATTTATCAAATATTTAAAATAAGGAACAATAATAAAAATACAGATAACTAATTTAGGTATATTTATAAAAATTAATAAATATCAACTCCATGCTCTAATTGTCCAGTGTCGTAGTTTGACTACATGAGGTTCCGGGTCGATTCACAAGGCAGGCAATTTAAAAAATTGTTTTTTTTTTCTGTTTAATGATAAAAAAAACTTTGTCCAAGATTGAAAAAGTGCCCGGTTGGCGATAGGCTTGCCCTTATCACATTGTGGGACTAAGTATTTTCGGCTAATCTTGGGTGCTCTGGTTGTAACTCTAACTTCTTCAGGGATATGGGTGTGAAGATACTTTTTTAAATCAACTTCTTGTCTCACTCACTAAAACCAAAAAATTCCTCACAGTATATATGTAGCTATTATAGCTTATACGCGGTATCTATATCAGTAAAACGACTCATCCTAATTACAACTAGTTTTCTGTTATTATCAAATTATTTGCTAATCGTTACTGCTGCAAATGACGGATCGTTGATTATATGAACCCGGCATTAGGTGTTAGTTAAGAATTTTGAAATAAGGTATGTCTAATTGAAGATGCGGTATGTTAATATATTAATTAAAAGCTGACCCGGCAAACGTTGTTCTGCCAACTTTGTGTCTACTTTTCCGTTTTTTTCTACAATTTTTCAACTTTTAAACCTAACCTGAACCTCCGTGAATATTTAAAAACCAAAATAAGCTAAATCGGTCCAGCCGTTCTCGAGTTTAACGGGACTAACGTATAGCAATAGATTATTATATATATAGATAATATATTAACATTGAATAATATAATGCAAGAAGTTGTTAAGCCGGATGAGTCATTTTACAGCTTACGATAATATAAAACCTATAAATATTTTCCGGCGTCAGGACGTGACGACCCCATCGCCCGCCGGAGGGATAATCTTCTTTTTTGAAATTATTCCACCGGTGCAGTCAGTCAAAAAAAAGTGGTAGTGCCATGCTTAGCTGAATGGGTCGGCACGACCGGGGCGATACCACTACCTCACTTAAAACCAACATAAAGTAACAGCTTTGCTGTTGCGTTTCGTTTGGTCTGTGAGGTTCCCGGAGGCCCTTTCCTCCCTCCCCCTAACATTATGGAAGCACAATATAAAGCACAATATAAAGGTATCGCTAGCGTAAGCGGTGGAGAATCCCCCTCTGGACATCCATGTTCAGGGGTTTGTAATCAGTCTAATCTTAGATGCCCAGGCTGCCCTGCGTACTCGGGGGGGGGGGGGGGGGGGGGCACAATTGCGCACTCAAACTTCGCTGCTCGGGGCAAACTGAAGAAAAGTCGACAGGCACCCCCTACCACACTCCACGTAGATTATACTAATATTAGGGGTCTTCCACTCAAACCTAAATGACATCCACTACCACTTTGAGGCTTAGTTATTTTTAACTGAGACGCACATATCTTCTCCGGCTGATACCTCATATCTCTCCTACCCGGGGTACAAATTCGAGCATTCATTTGTACCTCGGGCGGGAGTTTATGCTTATGTCAGAGAGGATATCTGTTCTCGACGTCTCAGCAGCCTTGAAGGCTGTAGGGACCTATCCATCCTCTGGCTCCGTGTAGACTGCGATGACCATCCCCGCATCTATGCGTGACTCTAAAGGTCCCATAGCGGAAATGCTAAAGTCGACAGGCTCGTTGAGCACCTTCAAACGGCTGTAGATTCCGTGTTAAAACAGATCCCCTCCACTGAGATCGTGATCTTAGGCGATTTTAATGTCCACCACGCCGAATGGCTGTATTCACGTACTGCGGAGAGGTCTGTTAACGATTTTGCCTTGGCATATGGTCTAATACAATTGGTAACCTCGCCTACGCGAGTTCCCGATGTGGGCGATCATACGCCTTCACTGCTGGATATTCTCCTGACCTCCCATCCGGACAATTATCAGGTATCTGTGGACATCCCTCTTGGTACGTCAGACCGCTGCCTGATCCGGAGTAAAGTGCCGGTTACGCGCCTATCACTGCCTCCTTTTGCTGGCTGTCGTCGCGTTTGGCACTATAGGTCAGCAGATTGGGACGGGATGTGGTCTTTTTTTGCGTCCTACCCATGGGGGTGGATGTGCTTCTCGCTGGATGATCCGAGTGTCATCGCTGACTCTATCGTTGATGTGGTGCTGCAGGACATGGAACTTTTCATTCCATCTTCTGCGGTACCAGTTGGTGGTAAGTCTCAGCCTTGGTTTGCTCCTGCAAAACGGGTTCTTCCCGCAAGCAGGAATGCTAGCGCGCTTGAGCTGCAGCGTGGACATTTCGTAATGAAAAAGCCAGTGCGTTAAGTAAGGAGAACAATTCCGCCTCGAGGTTCTTCACAAGAGCTATCGCCAAGGCAAAATCTGAACACATTGGCAGAATCGGTGAGAAATTAGCTCACCTTGCTTCGGGAACTCGTGCGTTCTGGTCTCTCGCCAATGCTGTCTCGGGGAATTTCTCACAGCCCTCTCTTCCATCCTTACACGGAGATGATGACTCTCTGGCCCATACCGCAAGGGAGAAGGCCGATCTTCTGGGCTCGTTCTTTGCAGCAAATTCAACTCTGGATGACCAAGGAAATGTACTGCCTACCATCCCGCAGTGCTATAGTTCTATGACGGAATTAAAATTCCTGCAGTCTTCCGTACGTAAAGCCCTTTTCCTTGGACGTCCATAAGTCGAGTGGACCGGATGGCATCCCTCCGATTGTACTTAAATCGTGTGCTGCAGAGCTGGCGCCGGTACTAACACGCCTATTCCGGCTCTCTTACTCACTTAGCGTAGTATCGATTTCATGGAAGACAGCTTTAGTGCAACCCATCCCTAAAAAAGGAGATCGCTCTAATCCGTCTAACTATCGGCCGATAGCCATAACTTCCTTGTTCTCCAAAATTATGGAGACAATCATCAACTCGCAGCTCCTCAAGTATTTAGAAGAGCACCAGCTGATTAGCGACCGCCAGTACGGTTTCCGTCGCGGCCGCTCAGCTGGTGATCTTTTAGTATACTAACACATCGGTGGGCGGAAGCAGTTGAGTCCAAGGGGGAAGCATTGGCAGTTAGTTTGGACATAGCGATACCGATCCATACCGATAGCATACCCGATCAAAGGCCTTGATCGGGTATGGCACAAAATGCTTATGGCGAAGCTGCCTTCCTATGGGCTTCCTGAGAAATTACGCAAGTGAATCACCAGTTTTTTGGCTGATCGGAGCATCAAGGTCGTAGTTGACTCACGTAGTTAGTTGCGTGCTCTGACCTTAAATATATCAATGCTGTTGTTCCACAAGGCTGCGTGCTATCACCGACACTGTTACTTCTGCATATCAATGACATGATGTGAATCGCAACATACATTGCTATGCAGATGACAATACTGGTGATGCTGCATACTCCGGCCGAAGCGGTATTTCTCGGGAACACGTCGGAGAGAGCCGAAACAAACTTGTGTCCGAAGTTGAGAATCGACTAACCAATGTCTCGGAATGGGGTCGCCAAAACCTGGTCACTTTTAACCCCAAAAAGAAACAGCTTTGCGTGTTTTCCACTAAAAAGACGCCCTTTGTCGTGTCACCTCGATTTGGGGATACTCTCCAGGCAGCTTCAGCTAGTATCGAGATTCTGGGAGTCGACATATCGAATCACGTTCAGTTTCGCAGTCATTTGGAAGGTAAGGCTAAACTAGCCTCCAAAAAGCTCGGTGTGCTCAGCAGAGTGAGGCAGTACTTCTTGCTGGCCCATCGCCTTTAACGTTATAAGGCTCAAATTCGGCCCCACATGGAGTACTGTTCTCAACTTTGGGTCGGAGTTCCTCAGTACCAGCTCCTTCCTCTTGATAGCATTCAGCGTAGAGCGGTTCGAATCGTTGACAACCTGGCTATTTCGAAACGGCTTGACTCTTCGGCATTGCGCAGAGATGTTGGTTCACTCTGTGTCTTCTACCGTGTCTTTCACGGGGAGTGTTCCTCGTATCCTATTAAATAGAGATAGCGTTACTTTAATTCAAAGATTTTGCTTATAACTATTCAAACTTTAAGCTTAGTCTAGTAGTTAGCTTTTGTATCAATCTAATGACTCAGTAGAGAATCTAAACTTTAACTTACTTGTTGAAATACTTACATACCTCCTTGTGAGTTGCGCTACGATATTTGAGTGTAATGGCTACGATGCCCGTGTAGCACAGTTATAGCATGTAGGTACTCGTAGAACAATCATACAAGGTCTGGTCTACGAGTAATGAAGTACATTTTGCAACATCGACATAGCTCGATACACACAGCACAGATATTATAATAATTATTTCATATTATTATAATATCTGTGCTAGTCATATGGTGATACTCTTTCCATCAGGAGACACATCTGCTTGTTTGCTATCTTATAATATATTTTAAAAAAAATTCAAATTTTTTTTTCGGTTTTTTTCAAAAATTCTTAAATCTCCTGAAACTAATTGGTTTCAATTTTTAGGACGTCTAAGTTCGGGGATCTGGTAAAAAATCGATTTCTGAAAATCGGGGCAAAATAAGTAACTTCTTACCTACATACTTAGCGGAAAGTTAAAAGAATCATAAAAAATTAATTGACGTAGAAAATCACAAAATAATTATTTTGAAAAGATTTTCAGGATACCTTGTATCCCAAAGTAAAAGAATCGGTCTAATTTAATGTTAGAAATTCACACGTTTACTGTTTTTTTTGTTGTCCCCAGTTGGCAGGTATATAAGTTCTTTCCGCTAAAAAAATATTCTTATTTTTTTCGTTATTAGTTGCTAATCACGACTTCATTCGTGTAAACCAAAATCCGCAAAATTTGCTTCGTGAGGCAAAATGTTAGCCTATTTAATTATAGAGAAATTACCTAGATAGTGTAATTTCTAATGAGAAAAGAATTTCTAAGAACGGTCCATCAATTTTTACTGTTTTTTTTGTTGTCCCCAGTTTTTTTTTTTTTTTTTTTATATCATAAGATAGCAAACAAGCAGATGGGTCTCCTGATGGAGAGTCAACCATCGCCTATAGACACCAAAGATGTTAATGGTGCGTTGCTATCTTGTGGCGAGGTCTAATGCCACATGCATAAGTTTACCGGCTACCTTACCCTCCAAACCGGAACGCGACAGCGAAAAGTACTGACGCTATTGCGGCAGGAATAGGCAAGGCGGTGGTACCTGACCCGGGCGAGACAATGCAGAACTCTACCACCTAGTAGCCACGATGGTAGTGACTCGATAGCCATTCGGTCGCCTTTTACGACCTGCCTGGCAGAACGGCAGTTGGCCTATTCTACAAAGGAGGCCGGGACCAACACGGCGAGGTATATAAGTTATATAAGTATATAAGTTCTTTCCGCTAAAAAAATATTCTTTTTTTTTCGTTATTAGTTGCTAATCACGACTTCATTCGTGTAAACCAAAATCCGCAAAATTTGCTTCGTGAGGCAAAATGTTAGCCTATTTAATTATAGAGAAATTACCTAGATAGTGTAATTTCTAATGAGAAAAGAATTTCTGAGAACGGTCCATCAATTTTGTAGTTTAATCGTTACAAACTACAAAATTACAAATATTTCCTCTTTTAATATTATAAGTGTTAACTATAGATAAGGATTTTCGATATAATAAATAGATAACAACTTTCAATAAACTAATTTTAAAATAATATTGCTTTACTAGATTGTGCCACATCCAAAATTAACCACTTTATACCTCAATAATTTGAGAGTAATTCTCTCGTTATTACAGTGAAGTCCCGCGTTCTAGTAAATTTAATATTAGCGGTGTGACCACATTATTTTTAAAAGCGAATATAACCTACATTATAATATAATGAATTAGTTCCTAAAATTTTATTTTACATTTGGTTGCAAATAAGTAGATGACTCTCCTAATACAAATGGAATATTTATCTCTCTACTTAGCCATTTTTATATCACACATGCATATTTAATGACTATTCTAAGGTAAATACAACTATTTATAAAGGAATAACAATATATAAACAAAACTGTAAAAAATAATCACTACTTTCTATCGTCAACACTTGGTTAAACTGTATTTTATATATTTCCTTAAATTAAACTCTTGTTTTTTTTACATATAATTTACACTTTATTTCTTTTATTACCAACTGTATTTACACTTTCAAATGTTATATAAAAAACAAAGTAACTAACGCATTTATTAACATACCTCGAAAGTATAGAGGAAATATCGTTGAGGGGATCAACATTTTTTTGCCAGCTGGTCATTGAATTCGTTTGTTTTGCTCTTGGTACTCTACAAAAGAACCGACACGATCATTTTATTTACCACTTGTGACCTTTTATGCAGCCTACTAAGTTATAAATATATTTTTAAATTCCTTTCGAACAAAGCATTTGCTATATTAAAAAGTAACCAATATGTTAAGTTTGAACAGTATTTGCTATTGTTGTTGAATCCATTTAGCCTCTGGGGCTCGAAGAAGAAACAAACATATGCACACACAAACTTTTACATTTACTAGTGGAACTACTATTTCTTATACTAATATAACTACAGTATCTGTACACATATACACTCACACACAAATCTCGGGTGTTCATTTTATTTCTATCTTTGTGGATTTTTATGCTAAATCGCCTTGTCGTATAGTGTGGCCACGATCTTATTCTTCAAACATTATATTGAGTAACGGTTATCTAGCGTTGTATATTGCAAGTTCCGATCAAATATCTCAATTCACTCACTCCTTTGCATGTGGGTTTAATTACCTATCTGAAAATCATGTAAGTTTTCGTATTATAAATATTTGACTTATTACACAGTTAATAAGTTTGAAGCTAAACTATAAGCTCATATAAAATGGTATGTTACATTCCAATATAGAATTTTTTTCTTACGGAATAGGTGGCAAATGGACAAGAGGCTCACCTAATGGTAAGTGATCACAGCCGCCCATTAACAGATGCAACACCGGAGGTACTGCAGGTGCGTTGCCAGCCTTTAAGGAATGAGTATCGCACTATAGTGGACTTGCAGACATCCAAATTGTGAGGGTGGAATTTAGAATTTTGGCGTGATGTCCGATGGTGGAAACCAGCGGGTGGTGTTAAGCCGAACAACTCCTCGGAACATTACCCGTGGTAATAGCGATAGAAGATGCAGAGAGAACCAAAATCTCTTCGCAACGCCAGAGGATCAAGCCGATCGGAAAGAGCCCGGTTATCGACAATACGAGATGCTCTACGCTGTATGCCGTCAAGAGGAAGGAGCTGGTACTGCAGGTCCCCTGCCCAAAGATGAGAACAGTACTCCATATGAGGCCTGACTTGCGACTTGTATCGTCGCAAACGGTCGGTTGGTTTGAAGTACTGTTTCCCCCTGTTCAGAACACCAATTTTTTTGGCTACCAGCTTTGCTTTACCTTCCAAATGATCACGAAACTGGTCGATAACAAGAATTCCAATACCGGCTGAGTCAACCAAAGGAGTTTTTTTTTTATATCATAAGATAGCAAAGAAGCAGATGGGTCTTCTGATGGAAAGAGTCAACCATCGCCTATAAACACCAAAGAGGTCTAATGCCACATACATAAGTTTACCGGCTATCTTACCCTCCAAACCGGAACACGATAGCGACAAGCACTGACGCTATTGCGGCAGAAATAGGTAAGGCGGTGGTACCAGACCCGGGCGAGACAATGCAAAACTCTACCACCTAGTAGCCACGATGGTAGTGACTCGATAGTCAATCGGTCGCCTTTTACGACCTGCCTGGTAGAACGGCAGTTGGCCTATTCTTCAAAGGAGGCCGGGACCAACACGGTGAAAATTAGGAGTATTCTCAAAGCGAGTGGATACGGCAAAAGGTGTTTTTTTGGCGGTAAACGCACAAACTTGTGTCTTCCTTGGCTTGTATTGGACTAAATTTAGTCGACCACATTCCGAGACTTTGTTCCATAAATTCTCGACTTCAGACACAAGTTTTTTCCGGCACTCGTCAACATGTTCCCGAGAAATGTTAGCGCGGCCAGAATATACAGCATCTTCTGTTTGTCGTCTGCATAACAATGAATGCCGCTAATTTGCTGCATATCATTGATATGCAGAAGAACCAAAAAAGGAGATAGCACGCAGCCTTGGGGAACACCAGCATTGACAGATTTTGGGTCTTAGCATAGACCGTCGAAAACAACCTTAATGCTACGATCTGTCAAAAAACTGGTGATCCAGGGAAGTCCATAAGATGGAAATTTCGCAAGAAGTGCTTTGTGCCACACCGTATCAAAGGCTTCCGCTATATACAAACTAACACCTGGCGCTTCTCCCTTGATCTCAAATGCCTTCGCCCATGAATAAGGTAGACCAAAAGGTCACCTGCCGGACGACCGCGACGGAAACCATACTGACGGTCACTTATCAGCAGATGTTCTTTTAGGCACCTTAAGAGCTGACAGTTGGCAATGGATTCCATTATCTTTGAGAATAGGGAGGTGATAATTCTTAAGATAGCTTAAGGTTACAGTTATTTATGAATACGTTTTTTGTGGCAAAAAAAAATTTGTGGCGATTAATTTTAATTTATATAGATGACGGTATTGAACTAATTGTTTTTAGATGAGGAGCTTAGAAGTAAAACAAACAAAAATATCGAATCTATCAAATAGTTTTTACGTGAGGCGTGTACAATGACAAACTTTATAGATTTAGAGATTAAATACAAGTGTTATTCCTTTTTCTTCCTTTACACACTTATAATATTTTCATTACTTACATTCACTTTTTAGAGTTTAATCGTGTTGTGACTTCATTCAATATTTTATACAACAAATTAATCGTTCATTCAGATACAAGCATTCAATTAATTTTAGTGATTATTTCAACCTATCCTTTTTGAAAAAATAAACCTTTGAGCGTTTAAGCCTATCCTTTTTGCAAAATTAAATCATATAACAGCTCCTCTTATTGAACCCAAATCTAAATTAAAACTACTTTAACAACTGCGCTTATCAATAAGACTAGCCGGTCAGGTGTGGCGCACCTGTGTGATTTATGCACACATTATTGTGAGATAATTATGTTCTTGTTAACAACAATGAACAAATATAGATAAGGATAGTACAATGATATATAAAAACCCAAGATACACAATCAGTGTCTCAAAAACGTCCTCTAAGAATGGGCGCACAATTTAAAATTGTGCGCTCACGTCAAATAGAATCTCGTCGTTCACGTCACTGCCCGCACGTCAAAAATACAGAATTGTTCTCTGATAAATTGTAAAATACAACATTATGAACGTTAAAAAATATAAGATATTGTATTTTCGGTAAGGATAAGAGTTTATCGATGTATTTTTGTTGTTTATGTGACTAAATATAGGGTGTAATGTATGATTTTCATTTTATTTGTCCTAAAAATTTACTAGACGCTCCAAATATAATACGACAAAATTTCGGTGGTCACTTTTTCAGTAAAAGGACAATGCATTACAACCTCCTTTTAATTTAGTCGAATAATACAAATTGATCCTGTTATTATTAGTGGAGTCGATTTTTTTCATTAATAAGTTATTTTTTTATTAGGAAGTTTAATTGTTTCTTTAATTACTGATTTTGAATACCTTTTATAGTTGTTAACCAACTGCCAAAAGAGATGAGGACATCAATTTGACGATTTCAAAATGTTTGATTATATTGATTACTTATTTTGAGGACCAAGTTAAGTGATTCTTTTTATTCTATTTGTACGAATATAAAATAACAATATATAATTGTCATTCTTACGATGAACTTTGGAAATATATTACGAAACTTTTAATATAACAAATTTAGGATATCATACGTAGCATCGAATTTTGTTCTGTTTACACGTGTTGTTGATAACGCTTTCTTAAGTGGAAGGAACATTAAGAAGAAGGTTGCATTAAGAATGTTTTTTATAAATTTAATAATTTAATTTTAATAAAATGTTGTTTTTGATTGCGGATATCTTATACTATACATATTATAAATGTTAAAGTTTGTATGTTTGCATGTTTGATAATCAATGACGTAAAAATTGCTGCACCAATTTGGATTTGGACTCGGATATAAGATGACCTGGAATAGCACATAGAATACTTTTATCCTAATGCAGAGGTCTGCAACAAGTCTCGTATAAATTTTAAGTGACTGTTTATATGTACAAGTTGTTTTATTTGCATACTAACTGTTACCCACGGCTTTGCTCGCGAATATTTACTTTAGAACTTATATAACCTTTCTTTATTCTATTAAAAATCTCAACGTTGCCTGTGGGCCGCCAGTACTTTAAAATATAACATTTACATATTCATCTAAATTATTTATATACGACATTTTTGTTATTAAAATTTAAATAAAAAACGTAAGACCTGAACTTCCTATAACTTCTAAATTTTCTACACCTAATATCACAACTAACTATACCTCAAACTAAAAATACCTATTAGTAACACACCTATCGAATAAACTAACGTAATTAAAAAATAAACTTATAATTAACAGGAAATATCTAATCTAAAATTACCTTTGGCAATAATATTATATGTACTAAAGTATACTCCAAACTAAATATACTTATCTGTTAGGATTGCTATGTATGTAACACACCTATGTAATCAACTAATGCAACTTTATTAAAAAAATCGGTGAGCTGGTTGACCCTAAAGGTCACCTGAAACTTCCCGCTAAATTGAGGTATTTTAAGCTCAATGAAAAAACTATGCCTAAGCATAGAATTTTAAGTTCGAAAAGTTCAAAAATCCAAAGTTTTTTTAAAATGATAGTTATTCAGTATTTGAAAAGATGTATATTTTTTCAAAATGATCAACGAGTTTGATTTTCCGAATAACATTGAATGCAATTTTTTAGCTCTAAATTGTTTTATTAGGTTAAGAATGTCAAAAAAATGTAAAAAAAAGCTTTTATCAAAAGTTTTCGTCATTGATAAATCCCAAACAAATCAACCGGTTTTAATCTGATTTACGGTATTTCGCGCAGTCTTTTAAGCAAAAGAGCTAATCAGATTTTAAAATAAATCGGTATATTAGCCTGAAAGATATTTTAAAAATACGAAGTAAGTTTCCTGCAAACAGCATAAATTTAATTAAAATATTGTAGAAAGTCGAAAAATGATTGGTTAAAATATTTCGAAGTTATATCGAAAAAACACTTTTTTTTAATTTTCCGTCAATTCATGCAAATATGTTTAAGGAATAAGGAATATAAACCTATTAAATCTCCACCGGAGTTGAATTTTGAAAAATCATTCCACTTAGTAGTAGATCCCTACGTCATAAGAGGAATACGTTTGTGAAATTTTAAGTTTGTAGCCCTAAGGGTTGGGCCTATGAGATCATATAAAACATCATCCCCTATTTTACCCTCTAAGAAATTGAATTTTGGAAAACGCGGAAATACGTAGGTAAGTCATTAGTTATGCAGTATTGTTTTACCGAATCTGGCTTACGCCGTAGTGAAAGATTACATCCAGTTTAATCTGCTTGTACCTTCTTTATAAAAACAGACAAACTCTAGATCAGCAGCTTACCTCACTCAGTTTTTCCGACCAGCTTTAATATTAAAATTTTTAAGAGGAGGTTCAATAAAATTTTCAGAAGCCAGCATCGCATTAGCAAATAACCTTTTGTGTTGCAAAGGTCAATGGGCAATATTCGCTCGTACGCCTGCAGATGCTATAACTAAACAAATATTCGTTTACATAGTATTACAAAAAAATAACAACAGAAAAACTGAAATCTAATTCAAAAAAAGAATTTTACGAAAAGCTAAACTTATTTCTAGGAAATTAATGTGTTTCCTACTATGCTGTCTATACATAATATAATAAGTCTGAAAAAAAATTCATGTCTGTTATCTAATAGGAATCTATGAACTTAATAACGTAGTCATTGTCACAATTGCAGTAAATTTCCTTCTTTTAAACCTATTAGAATATGCAAACTAAATATATCAAGCGTCAAATACTACATGGCTAAATACCCTCAGTTTGCCGATATGTTTAGGTTCTGTTTAATAGAACCAATAACCTACAATATTTTTGGTAAATATAAATTATGTTAACATTCATAATTTGTTTTATTGATATATAAATGATCTACGCAAAAACAGATTTTCGATCAGATTTTTTTTAAATATAAATTTTACAAACCCCTTAAAATACTACCTAAGTCAACGCATAAAAATATATTCGACTCCACTGACGCCTTGTCCTACAGACTAACTTAAGTCAAAAATTTTATTGCTTTTTATAAAATGCTTTTTAAAAACAACTATAAGTCTTGCGCTTAAGGTTGAATATGCAAAAACTCGTTTTGGCCTTAACTATAAATTTTTTAGACTAATTAACGACAGTTTTGAGTATCAGTTTTGTTCGAAACTGTGTATCTTAGGTTTTTTATATCAATGGGATAGTATAAATAAGCTGGAATCAGATGTTTTAGATTCATTTAAATTCTATCACTTGTTGAGGGCGTTACTCTGTCCAAAAATAATACTGAGCATCTAAAAATGATTCAAGTGTTTTATTCGGCCAAACTGCTTCTCGGGTTATATGTTTCAGAAATGGGATTTAATACGCCCGATCATACGTTAACAGTTTTGAAAAACGTAAACCGGAGTAGGTGTCTAGTAATGATTAATTTTTCTTTGAAAAAGATTTGAAACACATAGTGAGCAAGCAACGAGATGTTGATATAGATGGAATGATACGTAATGAATATTTATTATGCAACTATGATTTAATGGTTTTGCTAGAGAATGGAGCTATGATGATCTATATATCTTATACTTTGCGTTGAGATTAATGGAAGGAGGCTCTTCATATCACTTTTTCACGATCGACTGACTATGTGAATAAATCAGAACGTATGCTGAAATCTGGTTTCCTCTCGGTACATCGCGACAGTCCCCAAAAAAGTTTAGTCATATCCTATACATAACTAAGATGTTACAAGATTTTATTTAACTTACAATATAGCTACGTATGTGTGATCAAATCTACATACATGATATAAAATAGATGGCTGTTAGATCAAGTTTATATACATGATGTAAGGTATGGATAATAGGATGTGAGATCAAGTCTGTATAAGATATAAAGTAGACGGCTATGCGATCAAGTCTATATACATATTATAAAGCAGATGTCTGTGTGATAAAGTCTGCATATATTATATAAAGTAGACGGCTGTATGATCAAGTATATACACATGATATAAATTATACGGCTATGTGATCAAGTCTGTATATATTATATAAAGTAGACGGCTATGTGATCAAGTCTATACACATGATATAAAGTAGACGCCTGTGTGATCAAGTCTGCATATATTATATAAAGTAGACGGCTATGTGATCAAGTTTATACACATGATATAAAGTAGACGGCTGTGTGATCAAGTCTACATATACATTAAGTAGACGGTTATCTGATCAACTAAACGTACAAATTTAAAAGTAGACAGTTGTGATATTAGTATAAAACAAGTCTGTAAAATGTGATGTAAATACCTGTGTTCAGTGGTTACTAAATAAATAATTTTCATAAAAAATTCTTAAAATTAGATCTCTTAAATGTTAATAACAACTTTGTAACATATGAAAAAAAAATAGAGATGTTTGAACTAAATTTTTAAAAATTAAATAAAAACATTTAACTGTGGTATGTTATTTTCATCTTCAGATCTACGGGGCTGCTGCTGAAGAACGAAATGAGATCCGTTGGACACGGACTACGCAGGATGGCCGAGTGTTAGCAACTGCACTTATCAACAAGACTAGGCGGTCAGATGTGGCGCACCTGTGTGATTTATATTACTGTGAGATAATAATATTGTTGTTATCAACAATGAACAAATATAGATAAGGATAAATAAGTTGGAATCAGTTTTTTTAGATTCATTGTAATTCTATCGCTTGTTGAGGGCGTTACTATGTCCAATAATTATACTATGCATGTAAAAGTGATTCAAGTGTTTTATTTGGCCAAACTTCTTCTCATTATACTATTAAAGGACACATAGTTGATCTCACAAAATCATAGAAATTGATTTAGCCCTTTAGGAATTTAATGATATTCACAAGTAGAACATTTTTGAAATCTTTACATATAGAAATTTAGCTTTCATATATTTGTGGCCACAAAACTCAAAAACTAGTTGATAGTTGAATTGATATTATTCACATATAGCCAGGGAACAGGGAAGTATTTTTATATTCCGAATTTTGAAGGGAAATGAAATATTCTAAGCATTTTCGAGTGATTTATGAACGAACCCTAGGGAAGCGCAGCTAGGTTCAGCTAATATGTATATAACTAGTATCTTCCAAATTTTTATCGCCCTGATTTGAATTCCAAACTTATAACACACGCATAATTTAAAAAATTAAATAAAAAGCGTGCGACAAAATATCTCTGTTACAGGAATGGCAACGTACCATTGGTCATCCTTTGGCTCGGTGGTCTGGTCGTGATGTTCATTATTCACAAATGAACAATGTCTAATACAATTGTCATCTGCTTGTTATAAAATATTAAAAATGTTTCTGATATTAATCACGAAATGCATGCTTTATGTGTGATAGATTTATTTTTAGATTTCAAACAAGATTTTCTACAAAAATAATATTCACGAATCAGGTGCTTTTATTCATTTTGCTATTAAAACAGTACACAAAAAGTAAACACGTAAACTGATAAAAGTACGCCAGACCGAATTCATATTTTCAATCTGAAAGTCGCAAAAACAACAAACGTGTTGAGCCCGCTCGGGCCGAGTAATTGGTAATTTGTTAATTTCCGGTTCCGTAACTACATGCGTTGTGATTATAGATACATGAAATTTTTAAATATATCAAAAATTTTCATCATTTTTGAATTGTTAAGGATGCAGTCTGAAAACTATATAAAATTGGTTTTATACGGGAATGACCTCCCTCCCTGTATCGGATGCATTTGTCTGTTTTGAAAAGTTAAGCATATAGAGCTTCGCGACAGATTGTAAACGGCGAACGGTGCCCAAACACATCATTAACATCATGACAACGTTCTATAAGTCAACATAATTTTGTAGCATCTCACCTAAGTTTGGTACCACCACCTCACTCTAAGTTGCCATCACAGTGTCAGTGCTTGTCACTGTCGTGTTCCAGTTTAAAGACTAATATAGCTGGTATACTTATTCATATATCATAAAATTTCTACCACACGGATAACATCATTTATAAAAAGTGAATTTTTAACAACTAATCCTTCTTGACAGACGGCTGGGTGAGGCAATTAACAATTAACAAGATGTCTCTTAACCTAGTATTCCCAACTTTAGATATTCTGCTAATATTTAAACAGGAAAAATTAACTAGCTAAGTTGGAACCAGCATTCTTAATTATCAGCGCAGGATTTCTTGAGCTTTACAATGTCACTGCTTTTATCAAAGTTTTTATTTTACTTTATTTTTACCAGTGATGTCAAATGCAATTCTCGCGTTACATTTAAATCGTTAAAGAAATTCACCATTGCAAACTTAATTCATAAATCTATAATGGCAATATGCCCCAGTCTATGTTAGTAAAACCTTTATTAGCTACGTTTAATATAAATACAATCTTATCTTCTTAACAAAAATACGAAAATTTTTCCACTGCCTATAGGCACATTCTTTAATATAAGAAAATCTTAATCGCAGGTTTGTAATATATTAAAAATTTATGTACTTTTTCCATCGCCTGTAGATACCAAAAATATACGTAGCTATCCTTGTAGCATAGTTAGAATGCCACATGCGTAGGTGTACCGGCTACCTTACCCTCCAAACCAAAACACGAGAGTGGCAAATGTTGACTCAATAGTAAAGGCAGGAATAGGCAAGGCGGTGGTCCTTGACCAGGGCGAGAAGTTGTGCAAATCTTCTATATAGTAGTCGTAATGGTAGTGACACGTTTGGCCAATCGTTTGCCTTTTACGAACTGTCCGACAGAATGGCAAATAGTCTGTTCTTCATAGTAGATCCGGAACAATAAGGAGGATTTTCTTACGGTTTCCATCAGATGCTAGAAATGTGTCGCATACTCGGCTGGACTGTAAAATCTCGTACACAAATTTATGTAGTTAGCTTACAAGTGCACTTTAAAATTGGACAACTACAATTAAATGAACTAACTTAAATATAATAACAATAAATATCACTGGATAAATTACACAAATTGATCTAACCCCAAAGTAAGCAAATTATTTGCTTGTAATATGAGTGTCAGTTAGCGATACTAATAGAAATATGAACACCCAAACCCAGAAATACCAACATCTGTGCTCGTCACACAAATGTTTATCTCTGTTGGGAATCGAACTCGAACCCGATTGATGCATATTCTTTCAGGCTTGCTAACCACTCAACCAACGACGTCGTAAAGATAAGAAAAAGTATACAATTGTGCTAAAGATTTTCGCAAAACTGTACCATCTAGAAAAGTTCCAAACCATAACATGAAAAAATCATAATTACAGTTGCGCCTTGGACTTAAGCGGTTGTAAAAAAGGTGTAAATATACATTTACCTGGTTGTTTTACTGCCGGCCCGGTGAATGTGGTCTCACACAACGCGCAGTGTGTAAACGACGAAAAATAGTGGACTGCTCATAATTTAATAAGGAAATGTGGCATGGCCGCCACCGCGTGTAATGTTTCGTTACATAACACGATGGTAAAAAAGCTACAACCTGGATATATGTAGGGTAAACGCTTTATGATTAAAGTTTTTTTTTAATTCTAAACAGAAACGATATTAAATATGGATAAAAAGTATCGTGTGTAAATCTGGGCATAGACTATATTATCTGAATATGTCTAGTAGCGTCAAAACTGAAATAAAAAAATATCATCTCGCCGTTTTCTTTGTAATAAAGGCAATGTGAACCAAACACTACGATTCATCGATTTGTCGATTGACGGGGTAAGCGCTGATACCTATCGCCGCATTTGACCGCGACATCATAATGATAATAATCGATAATATAGACTATTTCTGGTGTCAACCGGGACCGACAGATAAACGTGCTCACTCGAGGCACGAAGATGTTAACACACACATACTGCTACTGAGATTTTGAAATTTCGAACAAAACATCTGATAGCCCAACTCATATGCCGAGCCCGAATTCTCGTGATTTCAGCTGAATAATCTAACTTAGACTTAGACTTCCAGGGGTTTACTATAGATATCTACGTTAATGTAATTAATTGTCGTTGACTCTGCGTATGCGTATGCGTATTCACTCTGCGTAAACATACTTTATTTATTATTAAATAGTGAGAATATATATATTTTTTTTAATTCGAATAGAACAATTGGCAAAAATCAAATCAAATCAATCAAAATATATTTATTCAGTTAAATAAATTGTGCATTACACTGAATTGTTAAATCACTATAAACTATCTTATGATCTAACTTAACATGTATCTGCCTGAACTATGTTAACTTGTGTTTCAGGCGATAGGGGCTAGTGAAATACAATAATTTTAATAATCACTAATAAAAAATTAAGTACTCATAGTTTACAATGTTATGTAATTAAATTAAACTCTTAAACTATATTGTCTTTGTTAACGCACAACGCCGCGCAGCGCGCGGGCAACCCACGCCGCGCCGGGCCCCCTCTCGCGCCCGCGCCGGCGACCACTCTACTCGTCGACGGGTCCTCGGCCGCATCGCACGCGCGCCGATGTACATCTATTAATACTCATCATCGTTCACATTACGGTGATTGCTTAGTACAATGTAAGAAAGAACAAACTCAAGAATAAACAACTTCATCAAGCACCATTGTTGTCATTCCCACGTGGAAACCGCCCGGGACAAACGCCCTAACAGTTTTATGGTCACATCGAGCCGGCTTTATGAAAAAGAAGCAGCCACGCGGTACGACCACGCGGACATCGCCCGGTGCAGTTCGTACTTCGTGCTTCATGGAAGATTAGAAGAAGGGGCGAGCATATCACCGGCAGCATTTTTCCACGACCATTAAGTATATCCTGCGATGGTAAATTCGTGAGTTCGTTCCATATACTTCGCAATCATAATCATACCTTCATTCCAAACATATTCATTATTTCTTTGTTCTACGTGGCAATAAATCTACGTAGCAAACTCGCATTTAGTTTCAATCATAATCATACCTACATTCGAAACATTCATTATTTCTTTGTTCTACGTGGCAATAAATCTACGTAGCAAACTCGCATTTATTTTCAATCATAATCATACCTACATTCAAAACATTCATTATTTCTTTGTTCTACGTAGCAATAAATCTATGTAGCAAACTCGCATTTATTTTCATTATACATTATACACAAGCTAATTTATGCACATTTTCATAAATTACGGCTTTTAAAATCCATTAAATATAGTTACACACAGTAACTTCCTACCCACAACCAATCAAGGTTTTTTTCAAAAATACACCCTCATCTTTATTTATTCGAAGCTTAGCTTATTTAACATTAAACATCCAGTCCTATACATAATTACATAGGTACATTATTCTTTTACATTATTCAACATATTTATTCAATTCATTTTTGCTTTCAGCTGTCAAACCGAGGCGCTTGAGCTTGACCGGTTGAGTACGACGACCCACGTGCAAGGTCATTGCGCCCGCGTGACGTGGCATGACAGCTTGCTCTCAGCTGAATTTCCTTTAGTCTTTCTTGCTCTGCACGCATACGCATTTAAGTATTCTTCTTTTTTTTCGCTATACCTATATCGTTACGACATTACAAACTTTAAAACATTTTGCTTAAAAGTATTCATTATTTCATTATAGTTACAATATTGCAAACTTTAACATTTTGCTAAAAATAACTTTAAAATAATTTGCCTTTTATCTAACTTTAATTTATTCATTTTTTGCACTACTTGCTATTTTTGCATTACTCTTTTTTCATATAAAGTTCGCTATGGCATCTCAATTAAAAGAGTTAAAAAAGAAACGCGCTTCCTTCAAATCCAAACTTACGCTTTTTATCAAACATTTGGATGCTACTATATCATGTCAATGCCTGAACAGCATTCAGGTCACTGAACTTACTTTGAGACTATCCAAAATAGAAGAAATGTACGATGAATATGATTCAATACAGTGTAGTATAGAGGCTTTGTCGGATCTTTCAGATGACGAGTCATCGCCTGAAGGTCAGGACCGGGATGAGTTTGAGAGCCAATACTTCACCGCGCTTGCCACAGCCCGAGACCTGTTGAGCAGAAACCCGGTGCCAGGTGACAAGCTCTCCGTTACAGGTTCTGGATTTGCCACAGGTGGTACAAACCTCAAATTACCTATCATACATCTTCCTACCTTTTCTGGCCAGTACCAAAATTGGTTGGAGTTTCACGATACATACATTTCTCTTATACATTTAAATGATAGCATTCCAAAAATAAATAAATTTCATTACTTACGATCTGCCTTAAAGGACAGTGCTAAACAAGTTATCAATTCTTTAGAATTGTCAGCCAACAATTATGATGTGGCATGGCAATTGTTGTGTGAACGTTATCACAACAACAAACTTTTAATTCACAATCACATTCAAGCCATTTTAGACATTCAATCTATAACAAAGGAATCGTCTTCCGAATTGCGTAATTTCATTGACATTATTAATAAGAACTTAAGGGCTCTCACTTCATTAGAAGTTGATACGAAAAACTGGGACCTACTCATAATACACCTTGTTTCTAGCAAATTAGATGCGACTTCGAGTAGGAATTGGAAAGAACATTGCAACCTTTTCAAACACTTACCCACCTTAAGTGATTTAATCGCCTTTTTGAAGCAGCGTGCTGAATTGCTAGAAACCATCGAACAAACAAACACTAAACGTAGACACAGTGAACCTACCAACAGTACAAAATCATTTATCACACAGAACACAAAATCATCATACTCATGTCATTATTGCAAACAAAACCATCCTATTCATTTGTGTCAAAAATTTAAAACATTAAATTCACATGCAAAACTACAAAAGGTGAAACAACTAAAACTTTGTGCTAATTGCTTGAGGCAAGGTCACAATGAAAAACAATGCAAATCAGGGTCATGCAAGATATGTGGCAAATTTCACAATACATTATTACATTTTGATAACGTCCCTCATTCAACAACTCCTGGTCAGTCCAGCAACAATGCTGCTGAGGGGGGTTTAGTGCTAGCCACTAATGAAAGGGTCACTAATGAACACTGCTCTTCTTCTGAGGAGTTACAACACAACATTGCATTATCATCCATGACACAAAACAGCTGTGTACTTTTGTCAACCGCACTCATAGAAGTGGTTGGTAACAATGGTTCCAAACACAAGGTGCGTGCCTTATTAGATAACGGCAGTACCACAAACTTTATGACAGAAAGTTTAAGCAATAAACTCAAGTTGCCAATCCATTCAACTTCAACAAAGGTTGAAGGATTGAATAGAAACACATCATACATTAATAAACGTTCAACAATTACATTTTCATCTCTTATTGAAAATTATACACAAAAAATTGATTGCTTTATTGTACCTCAAATTACACAATCAATACCTCCCATACAAATTGACACTTCTTTACTAAACATTCCTTCGCATATTCAGTTGGCGGACCCAGGTTTCCATCACCCATCTGAAATAGACATTTTACTAAATGCTGAGGTATTTTGGAATGTTTTAGGCAATAAGCGCATTACATTAGGCAAAAATAAACCAACACTTAATCAAACTAAATTAGGTTGGTTGATCTCGGGTACCATGTATACCAACAGAAATAACACAAAACATACTTACCTTTCTAATGATACAGTCCACTGCTATTTTTCCAATGACATCCAAGTTCAACTTCAATTAGATAGATTTTTTGAATTAGAATCTCTAACTTCACCTCGGAAAACAACAAAAGATGAAAATGAGTGTGAAAAATACTTCTCTCAAACAACAACACGAACCAAAAACGGTCAGTTTGTAGTTCACATCCCATTAAAACAATCACCAGATGTTTTAGGTGACTCTTACCAACAAGCTTTAACCAGATTTTATTCATTAGAAAGACGGTTTATGAGAGATTCAGTTTTTAAACATAGATATTGTCAATTCATGCAAGAATACATTGACTTAGGTCACATGTCCATCAATAATAATGAACTACACAAACCCTATTACATATTACCTCATCATGGCATTCTCAGAGATACAAATCTTACAACAAAATTGCGAACGGTATTTGATGCCTCCGCAGTGACATCTTCGGGTCTGTCTTTTAATGATATACAACATATAGGCCCAAATGTACAAGATGACTTAATTAACATTTTAATTCGGTTTAGACAACATAAGTATGTTGTCACATCTGATTGTGAGAAAATGTACAGGTGTGTTATAGTTTCAGAAAAGCAACGTCAGTTACAACAGATACTATGGCGTTCCGACCCGTCAGAAAAGTTGAAGTTGTACAAGCTCAACACAGTCACGTACGGTACAGCTTCGGCTCCATATCTCGCAACTAGGTGTCTTGTACAGTTAGGTAATGAATGCTCAGATCCCACGGTACGTGAAACAATATTACATGATTTTTATGTTGATGACTACATAAGTGGTCATGACTCTGAAAGTGAACTCGTACACATATGCAATGATGTAATTAATCAATTAAAAAAGGGACAGTTCCATTTAAGAAAATGGCGTTCCAATTGTTCATCAGTATTGCAACAAATACAATCTAATGACAATAATGATGAATTATTAAAATTAGTTAACGATGTCAGTGCAAAAACATTAGGACTTCAGTGGTCTTGCAAAGATGACAATCTTTTATTCTCTATAGATATTAATTTTGATAACAAGACAGTAAATAAAAGATCCATATTATCTACAATTGGGCAAATTTTTGACCCGCTTGGTCTTATAAACCCATGCATTTTACATGCCAAATTAATTTTGCAAAAACTTTGGGCCACCAAGGTCTCATGGGATGATAAATTACCGTTAGAAATTGAAAATAATTGGCTACTCTTTTTAAAATCCCTACCTCAACTTAATAACATTGTCATACCGCGTCGAGTACTGTGTGACTTACCAATACATATTCAATTACACACATTTAGTGATGCATCGTTACATGCATATAGTTGTTGCATATATTTGCGTTCCTTGTCTAAGGATGGTACCATTTCTGTTCACTTAGTTACAGCCAAGAGTAGGGTAGCCCCATTAAAGGGAATGACCGTGCCACGGTTGGAACTTTGTGGTGCTTTATTAGCAGTCAGGTTAGCAAATAAAGTAAAACAAGCATTGAGACTTAGCATAAATAGTTGTACCTTTTGGTGCGACTCAACAATTGTTTTAGGATGGATCCGAACACCAAAACCAAACCTAAAGGAATTTGTTTTAAATCGTATTAACGAAATCACCGAGGAATCAAACCAAATACAGTGGAGATATGTACCCACTGAATTAAATCCCGCAGATATAGGTTCTAGGGGTTGTAATGCAAATCAGTTACAAAAATCAAATTTGTGGTGGTCGGGCCCTCCCTTTTTATTCAAATCTGAGTCTTTTTGGCCTACACAACCAATTAACATTCCTTCAGAACTGCCTGAACTTAAATTGCTTTGCAATGTATCTGCTGAACAAAACAATTTTGTTCATAAGTATTCTAGTTTTGGCAAATTGCAACATATCACAGCATATTTATTACGTTTTATACACAATTGTCGCAACAAAAACAACAAGTTTACACAATCTTTTCTAACAGTGCCAGAATTAAAATCTGCTACTTACACTTTATGTAGAATTGTACAACTGGACACACTCACAAAAGAATACAACGGTTTTCTCAAAAATAACGAGTTACATAGGAAATCTCAATTATGTAATTTAAATCCTTTTATGTCAAAGGAACATAAACTCATTCGTGTTGGTGGTCGGTTAAGTAACTCAAATTATGATTATGACACCAAGCACCCAATACTTCTTCATTCATCACATCACATTACAACTCTATTACTCAAACACTATCACAAGCTTTTGATGCATTCTGGACCTCAGTTACTTTTATCAATAATCAGACATAAATTTTGGATTATAGGAGGTCGAAATTTAGCCAGAAAAATTACTCATGAATGTATAACATGTTGTAAATTTTCAGGAAAATCAACACAACCTATCATGGGTAACCTTCCTATTGAACGTTTACATTCTGAATATCCCTTCAGTAACACAGCAGTCGATTATACCGGTGCAATCCCTTTGGCTGACAGAAAAGGTAGAGGTTGCAAAATTATAAAGGCATATATATGTATATTTGTCTGCCTGGCTGTCAGGGCTGTACACGTGGAGCTTGTCACTGATTTAAGTACTGAAGGTTTTATTGCTTGTCTAAACAGATTCATTGCACGTAGAGGAAAACCCCTCAACATCTTCTCGGACAATGGCACAAATTTCGTAGGAGCTTATAACGAAATTCGCAAATTTTTAAAATCTAAATGTAATGATCTTAGTGCGTATGCTGCAGATCAATCTATCAACTTTAAATTTTACCCTGCCTATAGCCCACACTTCAATGGCCTTGCAGAAGGTTCTGTAAAATCAGTTAAATATCATTTACGCAGAGTTTTATCATTAGCTCATTTAACCTACGAGGAAATGAACACAGTTTTAGTTCAAATTGAGGGAATCCTAAACTCTCGACCTTTGACCCCTTTGTCATCTGACCCTAACGATCTCATTCCATTGACTCCCTCACATTTTATTCTGGGACGAACAATAACGATGTTGCCTTCTTCACAGGTATACGTAGAAGAAAATAAAGCAAAGATGAGCACATTGCCTCGTTACGAGAGAGTACGGGCACTTGCCACTCATTTTTGGACCAGATTTTATAAGGAATATATTTCAGAGCTCCAGAAACGTGTGAAGTGGCAACTCAAAGATGGCAGACTGCTACGCCTGGGAGACCTGGTGGTGGTAAAGGACGATCGCCTACCACCCAATCGCTGGCTCCTTGGACGAGTCATTCGCCTGCATCCCGGACAAGACAACATCGCTCGTGTCGCCGACATCCGTACTGCAGCAGGGGTTCTTAGCAGAGCCTACAATCGCCTGTGTCCCCTGCCAACCAACAATTCATCTTTGGAACAGGATGTTCCAACGGGGGCAGCCTGTTAACGCACAACGCCGCGCAGCGCGCGGGCAACCCACGCCGCGCCGGGCCCCCTCTCGCGCCCGCGCCGGCGACCACTCTACTCGTCGACGGGTCCTCGGCCGCATCGCACGCGCGCCGATGTACATCTATTAATACTCATCATCGTTCACATTACGGTGATTGCTTAGTACAATGTAAGAAAGAACAAACTCAAGAATAAACAACTTCATCAAGCACCATTGTTGTCATTCCCACGTGGAAACCGCCCGGGACAAACGCCCTAACAGTCTTAAGTAATAATATAACTAGGAAAACGAGAGTAATTCTTTAAAACTATCACAAATAGGAACAAGAAGAGAAAAATTAAACTTAGTAAAATACATAATTCTAAGTTTTGTTTATTTACAAACTAATAATAACTTCTGTGTCATCATAGGACATACTTTGTAAAATGTCAATTTACGTTTTGCAAAATACTTTGCAAAATACAAAATACAATTTATCTTCGCAAAATACGAGGTAACTGCTGTTACTTATGTCGTTGCGGCACATGTCCAATAGCGCGTGACCTTACGAGATGCCGCTCAATATATTAGTTCCTTGTTGCCTATTCCTGTTCAAATATACAACATGTTCCAGAATTAATGCATATCATCAAACATGCCAATTAGTTCTTCTAGTTATAAGCGTGACTTTGCCTGCAATTTTTTTTAATGATTTTGATCATTTTTTATGTATAAAATATTTTATATTTATTTTAATTTAAAGACATGGAAAACAATAAATAATTACAAAAATGGGTCTGTTCAATTTTCTGATAAAAAGAACACTGCCCGCTATAAGTGCCCGGTTGGCAATATTGGCTTGCCATCTATTACATTATTTATTGAACTAAGTATCTTCGGCTACTCATGGGTGCCCTGATTGTACCTCTGCCTACCTTTTCGGGGATGTGAGCGTGAAGATACTTATTTTTAAAAGACACGCTAGGCGTACAAGCAGCTGATAAGTAGTTCGAGTTAAAAGCAAGCAACTGAATCGTCGCGTTAGATACTTGTATCATATGGTTTGCCGCTCCGTTGGTCGAGTGGTTAGCGACCCTGACTACGCAATCGACGGGGCTTGGGTTCGATCCCGACGGGGACAAGCATTTGTGTAATGATCATAAATGTGTTTATTTCCGGGTTTGGGTGCTTATTAAATATATTCCACTATGTATATATGTATTTCTATGTATAAGTATCGTTAACTAACACCCATAACATACACAAAAACTTTGCTTACTTTGGGGTTAGATAGGTAAATGTAATTTGTTCCATGAATATTTATATTTATTTATTTATGATGACGTGGCGGATTAACTGCTTGTTTCTTATCTTTAATACGTAATGTACCCAATATTATTATAAGTAAATAACAATAGTTTTTGCGTCCCGTTTTGACGCTCTGGGGCTCTACTTATGTAGTTGAAGTATTGTTCAATCGAATATAAGCGTTTAGTCACTTAGGGCTCTTACATATTATACTGCCATGACGCGATGCCATGAAAATTGAGATTTGTTTATATGCAACAAAGCCCTTAAACTTTGATAGAAGTTTTGTTGCGTGAATGAACATTGGACTTTCGACTCTGGATCATTTTTTTTAATGTAATGGCAATAAATTAAAAAAAAAACTTGTAATAAACGATCTTAAAATCCAGGTCTAACGTTGGACAACCTGTCAGCTAGCAAATGTAGATTTTTACCTCAACATTTATTTATTTATGCACGCATACATTTGCACAAGTAGACATAGCGCCCAAGAACATTCGAACATTTTCATAGCGTATTCGATAAAAGGTGTGGATGATAGGTCTTCTTGATTTTTTGAACATCCCAGTTTCCTTACAATGAAGACAGAGTTAACGTCAATTACGTTAAGGAAAACATTTTACTGCAAATAGGTTGTTGTTTATGTGTGGAGATTTTCGTGCATCCTTAAATAGGTATTGTGGTGGTTGACGTATACCAGCGCATATAAATGTACTCTCATGCATCCAAATTATGTTCTGGTGTCAAATTTACAATATCGATCACCTAAAGCACAAATGTGATGGGTAATCATTTGTTACCCAACCCCCAACAACATCCTACGTGAAAAAGACTCATCCAATCACAATGAAGTCATGGAGTCTAAAATAAAAAAAACAAACTTTGTGTACATAAATGTCATCAAAAAGTATACAATAGAGGTCACGCCAACGTCACTTATAGAGTTTTAGGAAGAAAGCTATAAAAGCGCTTTCAAATACGTTTCCAAGTAACTGTTAAAACAGCGCTACAAGCGTCATTAAAAACTTATGCTCAGCACACTTCACTGAATCTACAACAGCTAACTTCATAAATTAGTTTATCCTACGCTAGCACCATTCTATAACTTTATTTTTAGTAGACAGCTGGATACTTTTACAACTGTCCACCAAAATAAGTTGGTCCTCCTTATTCTAGACTCCATGCATAAAGCGTTAGCCAAACGTACGCGTATCTGAAGTTAAACCATAGTCCTACTGCACGCTACACGTTTGCTACTCTGAGGATTCTCGTCAAAATAATCAAGAATCCCGTCTTGCAAACGATTTCCTTAATCGTTTACTGTGTAAGTCCATGTTAGGTTCTCAAAAAATAATAACAAAAACTATTACACTATTATCAAACTACACTTACATACACCAGCATACAGATTATTAAACAAGGAAAGTGATTAATTATACATGTTTTATAACCACGAACAATTACTGACTAATTAGGAGTGCTTACGGGGAAGTTAACTGCACCAACGCGTGCCCTTTTTTAGTAACCTCTCACTTACTTCTCAAAGTTTTAATTTTGTGGAATAGAGAGCCGTAATATGTCGTTCATATAATTTACGTATATAGACACAATATCCTGAAGATGCTAATTTATTTAATAAAAAAATAGTTTGATCGTTGTACCCGTAAGGTTTATTTTAGTTAAAAATATTAGTGACTGATTTATTATATTTCTAATATTCTTGGCTAATCTTTTATTTACAAGTTTTCAAAGAGATTCTAATAGTCTTTTATTCACAAGAAGCCTAGGCTACTACCTAAAACAATTGGAAGAACCAACTGTATTTCCTCCGTTCGGAGTTAACACTACTAAAATATGTATAGTGCCCACGACGTGTATACAACATTTCAATCAAATGTAGACGCAGCTAGTGAAAACACAATTGCATTTTTACTTTTACTCTATAATACCATTGCAAAGTGGGAATAAATTCATCATCGTCTTTGAGATAACGAAACAATTTCCTAGCCAATGTGAAACTATTATCACGATCAAATTGTGTCAAATTGTTTTTGTTAAAAAAAATGAAAATGATGTGGTGTCGCGGGACACCAGGTAGGAACGAACTTCCTTCGGCTAAACGGCATTACTCGCTTGTGTACGCGACTGTCGCGCCTGCGCACGTCTCATTTAACGCTTTTATTCCACGCATTTTTCTTACGGTTTTACTATCACATTTTTTTCAGTTCGGTCGCGCAGCAAAATTCCTATCCCCTCCAAGCCTGCCGTAAGGAACTTCGTTCCAAAAAATTAAGCTAATGTACTTAACTACGCAAAGCCTAGACAATGAAATCAAATCAGAAATCAGAAGTACTGTATTCAATAAAACTTTTTACAAGTTATTTTAACACGTCAACATATTTTTTAAAACTACTACCGGATCGGAAACGCGACCACATGAATTTACTGGTTTAAACAATTCGTTACTTTATGGTTTCGATGATAACATTTATTGACCACGTGATTTACCACGACTTTAGTCAATTCAATATATCTTATTATTAGTTAGTTAGTTTGTCTAAGAAATATTCAATAATCGTTATCTGGTCGATAAAATGCAGTGCAGTCACCTCGCCAACCGACAAACCGGTGAATCGTGATGAACCGGAAAGTCGACAGATGTTTGGTTTACGCTGCCTACCCCGCAAGGGAACTGCGCGTGATAATACTTTTAACAAGCCCAACAAACGCAAGTTCTTAAAATCATTGCTAGAACCAGTAACATTGCCTTAAAATGTGTTTTTCGAATATCTCGCATGGACAGGTATAATATAGTTACAATTTTATTGTATTAAGTACGGATAACGTTATTTTAATTCAAAGATTTTGCTTATAAATAGTCAAACTTTAAGCTTTTTTATCAATCTAATAACTCAGTAGAGAATCTAAACTTTAACTTACTTGTTGAAATACTTACATACCACCATGTGAGAGTTGCGCTACGATCTTTGAGTATAATGGCTACGATGCTCGTAGCACGTAGCACAGTTATAGCATGTACTCGCAGACTGGTACACGGACTGGTCTACGAGTAACGAAGTACATTTTGCAACATCGACACAGCCCGATGATATTATAATAATAATTTCAACAATAATACAAAAAGAACAAAGCTAAATTTTCAGACATATTTAATATTATTCTTTAAATATATACACCTTGTTCAGAAACCTCTCGGTCTTTCAGTCTATTTCCAACCAATCCAGTGAGCTGTAAACACGCGCGACAAAATACCGATATGAATTAGCCAATCAGAACACCGTGTTCCTTTTCCCTGCATCTCAGATTATTAACAGAATTAATTTAGTGGAAGAAATCCAACATTATTTGTCAAATGTAGATAGTTAATAGGTATTCATCTAAAAATAACACGTATTTCTGAATTTGAAAATATACGCTCTACCCACTAAACGAACTTTTTATCTCATGTTAAGAGATAATAGTCACATGTAAGCAAATTTATTTATTTAAATCTTTATTTTAAAGAGTAATCAATAAAATAAAATCAGAACAATTAGCGATCTTATCTCCAATAACATAGATTTTTTCAGCCAATCCGTAATATAGAAATATTTATACTAAAAATAATTATTGATTTGGTGTTTAATGAATAAGTTAAATTAAAAATGAAAACAATAAAATTAAATACCATAGTTAAATAAAATACATGATAATAAAATATACATAAAATAAACACAATATATACATAAACTCACATGCAACATACATATGGACGAATATATAGTCGCCGGTCCATTAGTGAAAAAACGAAACTTTGGTGTGTATAAAGAAATATATATATATATATATATATATATATATATATATATATATATATATATATATATATATATATATATATATACATATATATATATATATATATATATATATATATATATATATATATATATATATATATATATATATATATATATGAAAAACGTAAGAGATCCTACTATGAAATTGATATGTAATTATATATTACTATTATTATAAGGCATGCGCTTGATCGCGCAAGTTTATCGTTTATTTTTGTTTCATTGGTCAAATCAAATATCGCTCCTTTCTCCGATTTTCTGTAACACATTTCCGGTCTATTTCCAAAATCGCTCCCAATTTTTCATTTTATTTTCGAAACGGCTTTACAGTTGATCTTATGGGTCGTTACTGCATCACTGAACTTTTTTGGGCAAGCAGAGTGCTCAGCCAGAGTTTAAGTTAAAATTTGGGCTACTAACGCCTGCAATAAGAGCTCCTGTTAGATCAGACCTCGGCTTAGTGCGGCGTTCGGACTAAATGTGGAGGTCGGACTAAATGTCGTGGCTGTCGATAGAGAAGTCTTCATCGTCAGGATCGGCAACGACGATGTCGTATTGTACGTCGCTCCCAAAAAAATATCCAGCAACCGAGAGAAAATATGTTACACCTCAATACATAAAAACTACTTCGTGAAGCGATGCTAATCTGATGATTTGAATAAAAACTCTAGTCTATATTTTCCATCTAATTTACCTATAAAAATAATACACAAAAGTAGCAAGCAATAATGGCATGGGTGATGATGGACTACATATTACGTAAGACGTTTTATTGTCTCGCCCGGGTCTGGTACCACCGCCTTATCTATTCCTTCCGCAATAGCGTCAGTGCTTGTCACTGTCATGTTCCGGTTTGGAGGGTACAGTAGCCGGTAAACTTATGTATTTGGCATTAGACCTCGCCACAAGATAGCAACGCGCCATTAACATCTTTGGTGTCTATAGGCGATGGTTGACTCTTTCCATCAGGAGACCCATCTGCTTGTTTGCTATCTTATGATATAAAAAAAAGACGATAAAAAATGTTACTATCAAAAAGTCACGGTATTAGTATTCCAACTACTATGAAAATTATTTTAAAGTACAATTGACCAGACTTTGCTTGTCTTCACTTGACGGAGCCGCAGGTTTAAAATGGACCAAGAAAAGCACGGTTAAATATTTTCAATTACGAGAAAGTAAGAGCTCTTATTCTACAATTATTTTTAACAACAAAATATAATATAACATGTGGTTACAAGACACGTGTTGAGAACGTGTATAATCCTGTGTTCTCAACGATCGTAGATATCATGTTTTCAATTTCCTTGTGGCAACAAATATTCCCTTGGAATGTAGGTCTGGTACTTTACTATTATCGTAAAAGGAATGGAGATATTTATTCTTGCTGTAAATCACTTTTTCGCTTCTTTGGTGCTCTGGATATTAATTCACGTCTGTATTTATAAACGACGTATTCGAAAATATAACATAATAAGCATAAATATAAATAAAATTAGAACTTTAAAACGGTTATTTGGGCTGTTCGGGTTATAGTAGTTTAAAAAAAAGTTGGCGCGTCAAAATAACTTGTTAAACGTTTTATTGAATAAAGTACTTCTGATTTTTGATTTCTGAAAATTTAAAAGGTTACAGAAATAATTACAGATATAAATATAATAATTACATCGAATACAGTAGACGAAGAAAATAGTTTTATTTTCATAACTGATTAAAGCGATTACAGGGAAAATCGGTTCTTGATAAGAGCTTGTAATACATATCTATAAAACTCGAGAACGGCTGAACCGATTTGGCTAATTTTGGTTTTGAATTAATTGTTGAAGTCCAGGGAAGGTTTAAAAGGTGAGAAAATATAGAAAAATTTAGAGTAGTTAAAAAGGCAGAACAACGTTTGCCGGGTCAGCTAGTAATAAATATTATTTTCACATTAATATATTTTATTATAAACTAAAAATGTATGTTGCTCTTGTAATAAAAATGTACATGATTAATAATTTTGTTAATAAAATACCGTTAGGATCAATACCAATACACATAATATTATGCTTTGGTTCTTAACGTATCAAAATTATTAGCACGTTTTATAGTAATTATTAAGTTTTTTCGATTTTCAATTTTGTATTTTATGTTATTTCTATGACACACACGCTGTATTAACTAGTGGTGAAAACTGTTTTGGCTTATGAACTAACTTAAAAAATATTGTAATCATATGTGTCATAGTAAACTGTAAGTTTTCCTGAATAAATAAATAAATAAGAAAATAAATCAATTCTAATATTATAAATGTGAAAGTCTGTCTGTCTGTCTTTCTCTTCATCTGTCTTTCTCTCAATCTGTTTAGTTTTCACTACTAAGTCGCTGAATCGATTTTGGTGAAATTTAGCAAGGATAGTCTAGGATAGGATAGGATAGGATAGTCTAAAATCCGGGTTTAAACACCATTAAATATTTATATTAAAAAAAATAGCAAACAAGCAGATGAAAAGAGACAACCATTATAGACACCACAAATTAAGTTAACAGTGCTTGCTGTCAGTTTGGCGGGATCAGCTAAGTTATCCTCCACGCTAGATTAGGACGGTGACAAGAATTGAAGCTGTTGCGGCAAGAATAAGTGAGGCAGTAAAGGTAACAGAATCCGGAAACTCGACAGAACTCTACCACCTAGTAGTCACGATGATAGTGTCGCGTATAGCTAACTGTTTACCTTTTACAAACTACCTGGCAGAATTATAAATTATTCTTCAGAGGAGGCCCGGATCCATACTAATATTATAAATACAAAAGTATTTGATATAACTATAACTTCGGCAACGCAACTGCAAGGCCTCTGGTATTGCAGATGTCCATGGGCACCGGTGATCACTCAACATCAGGTGCACCTCCTGCTCGTTTGCCACCTCTACCATAAAAAAATAACTGTCTGTCTGTCTATTTATTCTTCATGCCTAAGCCACTGAACCGATTTGAATGAAATTTGATACAAAGATAGTATTAGACCCAAGAAATATAGAATAGTTTTATCCCGGAAATCCCACGGCAACGGAAACTATGAGGTTAAAATTCCGGGAATGTCTTTTTTTTAAATCATGGTAATAAGGAGTAACTTAGGCTACTTTTTGCACGCAGAAGAAAAAATTTTAGAATTTTTTCCACGCAGACGAAATCGCGGGCACAGCTAGTAAATAATAAAATAACATTCCAAATAAACATCCAACTAATCGCTATATATTCTTTTTATTAAATTCATATCTTTCTGCAAATTTGTCACCCCATTGTTCTTAATTCGTGTATCTCTAACGTCAGAGTTATTATATTGACATCAAAACCACATCAAAGCCTTAACAAGAGTATACCATTGTTGAAAACTTCAAACAACCACATCTACCGGAAATATCTTATTTAAGGCGCAAATTAGTTAAACGCAAGCCACGAATAAGATTCCCGTATTTACCCTTCACAAAACATAAAGCAATGAGTTTGAGGAAAATAGGTGTTTACACAATTGTCGGGTATATTTGAAAGCTTGAGTGGTTTCCATAGCTAAGACATTTTCGAGAGAGAGATGAGAGATGCTCTAATATATATTGCCATTTCAACTATACTTCTCATGATCCCTGTTTGTGGAACTTAACCAAATTCAACAAGTAGAGGCAGAAAGTCTATTTGAAACAAAGAAACGTTGGTTTCCATGGCTTCATATCTTTTTATAATATAAATCTATATATATAAAAATGAATCCTTATTTTCCTTGGTCACGACATCACGCCTGAATGGCTGGACCTGGATTTCGGTAATTTTTTTTTTGTTGTGTTTGTAATTGTAAGGAGAAGGTTCTTATAAAAGAAAATATTAAGAAAATTGCGCGGAAAATTAGAAAATTTAAGAATACTATACCACCATATAAAGTTTAATCCCGTAGACTTATATAAATTAAGTGTCACGTTGTTTGTCCGCTATGGATTCCTAATATGTAAGGCAAAACAACGTTTGCCGGGTCAGCTAGTTATTTATAAAATAAGAAGATAATAATTTATATTATAAAAAGATTTGAAGCCATGCGAACGAACGTTTCTTTGTTTCAATTAGACTTTCTGCCCCTACTTGTTGAATATGGATAATAATAACCGGCCAAGTGCGTGTCAAGCTACGAACAATGTAGAGTTCTTTCTGTAGTTGCCCATCACAATAATGTGGACTAAAAGAAGGCTTTCTTACTGATTCATACTATGAAATTTGAATCTATTTAACGGCAGTTAAGGTATTTATCCACACCGCGGGTTCATCGCCTGTAAAAACTTCACTAAGTACATTTTATAGGTTTGTCGAGTACTCATAGTACTCGAGTAGTTGCTTTTGAATTCTACTTAACCGCCATAGTTTTACTTTTAAATGTATCCAGCGCGCAGGCCAGTACGGCACAGATCCGATCTCTCAGAGAGACGGTGGTCGATCGTATGAACTTGTCCTTACAGGCAGTCTCTGATTGGAGCGATGCCAATCTGGTCAAAGAACACAGGTCATTTTAATTTTGTACAACCCTTGCGTGACTTTCGGAGTGACGAATATTAGATAAACTAGAATAATTTTCTACGATTTTTAAATCAATTAAATAAAATATATCTCTAGGTACAATCATTTAAAAATATTTGAGACTATAATTCGATTGAATTCTGTCATCATATTTAAGTGTTACCATTTTATAAAACTTTAATTACATTTTCATTAAAACATTAACAGTAATAAGTTTATATATCATAATTTTTATTATAAGTATCAAATAAAAAGTCTCCCTGTTTTTGTATTAAAGAATAGTTAATGCTAATTTATTTTTTGTTCTTTTAAGTACCTATAAAGTGTTTTTGGAAAATATTAGCTAAGAAGTCTGTCAATCTAACTTAGATTACTGAGATTAGTAGTTGTACCGAAGACACCCAATGACAAGATAAATACCTAACCACAGAATACTAACGAGAGAACTGATTGTTTACGTTAACCTTATCTAAATTCCAACTTTATTTAGCTATTCCCCAAGTTAAAAAATATTTATTAGATGCGGATAAGTTAAGGAGTTGATATAGAATTCGCTACGCCTACACTCAACTTTGGTTGGTAAATCAAATCAAAAGCCCAAGTTGCCTCAAAAAAGCTTGGTATTCTGGCGAAGGTGAGACAGCAACTGTCCTGGGCTGAAATACAGCCCGGGACAGTTGCTCAACCTTTATCAAGCACAAGTCCGTTCGTACATAGAATACTGCTCTCACCTCTGGGATGGATCCGCAAAATACCAACTGGAGACACTTGAGGCGATAAAGAGGCGTACCAAGAGGCTCATAAACGACGATGATCTGATAGGCAAAAAAAACTCCAGAGCCTCGCTCATCGCCGCAGAATGGCTAGTTTATTGGTCTTTTATCGGATACACTTTGGAGAGTGCGCTGCAGAAATACACGACTTAATTCCGCCATCCCCGTTTTTCTATCGATCGTCGAGATGCATAAATTCTAGGCCTTGCCATAAGGTAAACATTTCACGTACCCGGACAAAGCAGTTCGACTTGACATTCTTCATGCGAACTGCAAGGGACTGGAACATACTTCCTGAGTCTGTGTTCCCCGACGCGTACAATTTGGGGATCTTCAAGAGAAGAATGAACAGGTACCTTCTAGGGAGGTGCGTCCCATCTAAGGTCGCATCTTAGCTTACCATCATGCGAGATCGTAGTCAAGCGCTTCCCTATCGAAATTAAAAAAAAAACAACAATTATTTTTTTTTTAAATACAAAACCATCTGTTTAAGTGGCAGAGGAGTTAGACAGAAACACTTGACTCACATAAAAAATAGCACTTTAAAGCATAATATTCCATCAACAAATCCTTTAATCGAAAATCTGTTTCCATAAACCCACAATATTTTTAAGACCTATCTAAGGATATCCCACACTACGTGTTAAACGAGAAAAATATCTTCACTTAAGTGTGCAAGAGATCCAGTTCCCTAAAAATATATTACAGAATCTGCATCATTTTGTAATGGTTCATAAAATAAACTTAGCTTTCAAAGTTCAACCGCGCCGCCACTTTGCTATCCTGTCACACAAAATAAATGATACTAGCGATAGCTCTGTGGTCGAAAATTGACCACAGAAAAATAGTGACAACAGATCATAGCCGTAAAGAAAATAGTATAAGTACATGTATATTATCACGTATGTTACCTGTAGTGTGTAGTGTCTATATTTTTTATTATCTTAATGCGTGTTGTTTAAAAATATTTGGTTTCTGCAGACCTCCGCAACGTTAGCTGTAACCGTGCCAAATTCCATAATCCTCGTTCGCGTAAGTGTCTTAAAAAGGGGTAAAACGTTTTACCTTCACGTGTTAATATACAGATCTACTCTTGGTATTCCAATTTTGGTTTCCAGAGCAATTGGCTTGGGAAAAAGGTGTGAATATAAACATTTGTATTCATTGCACGGCTCCTGTCCATCGGATGTCAGCTCAAGATTGATGGAACCAACTGAATCGCAATAAATGCCGTTCGCCGGCAATTATACGTCGTCACGGACGGTCAGATCGACTTATTGCGCGATTTACGGCGTATGTTGATGGAAAGATACTATCTTATTTAAAGTCAGAAGATACTTATATAATACGAAAAACTAATTAAGTACAATAATGAAAAATTTTGAGTCAGAGACATTTCTATGATATTTTCGTGGTTTAGAAAGAAGTGTAATAAATAATATAATTTATGTAATATGTATATAATCAATGTATTAAGTTTAATAAATAATATATTTATCGCCTATGTAGTCTAGTAAGACTACACAGGCGATAAATTTAATTCATCATTTATTATCCGGATTACTAACAGGTGTTGGTGTTGACCACACGAGGTCCCGGGTCAGACAATTCAAAATATGCTTTTTTTCAGTTTTCTGATAAAAACAGTTTTACCTGAGATTGGATAAGTACCCGGTTGGCGATAGGCTTGCAACCTATCGCCTACCGGGCATTATCATCATGGGTGCTTTGTTATACCGCTGCCTACCCCTTTGGAGATACGGGCGTGAACATACTTTTTTTGTAATAAATGAGTTTTTCCTTTTCATATCTCATTAGAAAATGTGTTTAGGTATTTAGTGACATTCTCTAGATCAAGATAAGTTTCTTATTGATAACATTGTATTATTAACTCGGTATCATCATAAAGTAAAAGTTTTAGTATTTGAAAGAGAAGCAACCAGAACGGACATAGAGTTGTGGTAAATGATGTAGTGCTGGAACAAGTGGATGAGTTTGTATATCTTGGATGTGCTTTTAGCAGGGATGGAAGGTACACCGCTGATGTTGAAAGAAGAATGTGTGCAGGGAACAGAGTGAATGGAGCGTTAGGGAGATTACTTAATAGCACAATTTTAAGTCAGGGTGCCCGTCTAGCCCTGCATAATCATGTGCTTATCCCAACGCTATTGTATGGAAGTGAGAGTTGGGTATGTCAGAAAGGGCATGAAAGTACAATCAACGCGGTTGAGATGAGGTCGCTAAAAAAATATGTGGTGTTACACTCGCGGATCGGGTTCGTAATGTAGAAGTGAAAGAGAGGTTAGGTTTAAAAGAAAGTGTCGGTGTAAAGATGTGAAAGGGCGTGCTCCGTTGGTTCGGACATGTAGAAAGAATGGTAGATAAAAGGTTAACAAAACAAATATACAATGCGAATGTGGAAGGATGTAGGTACCGGGAAAGACCAAGACTGACATACCACGATCAGATTGATCGAGTACTGTCCGGAGGTGGTGTCAAGAGTCTTCTCAACCGGCGTGTGTGTATGAAGAGAGTGATGAATGTGGTGGAAGCGAGACAAGCCTGCAAGGATCGTGATGTATGGCACTCGGTTCTCTCTGCCTACCCCGTAAGGGATCTGGCGTGAAGATATGTATGTCATCATAAAAATATATTATTCTACATTCCTTATACCTTATATCTACATATCTTCACGCCATATCCCTTTCCGAGCAGGCAGTGAAAATTGAGTGCCATATGTCACGGTCCAGACAGACTTGCCTTTCTTTCTGCACATTCATGACTTTCTTCATGCAAACACACTGGTTTCGAAACCTCTTGACACCACCTTCGGATAACACCTGACCAAATCAATCATGGTACATCAATGTGGCCGCGTTTCTGATACGGTAGTAACTCAAAAAAATGTTGACTCGTCAAAAGTGCCTGTAAAGGATAATTTGAATAAAAATGATTTCACTTTGACTTTGACAATCTTGGTTCCCCGGTACCTACATCCATCCACATTCGCATTGCATATCTGTCTTGTTAACCGTTCATCTGCCATTCTTGTAACATGTCCGAACCAACAAAGTACGCCCTTTCTCATTTATACACCGATACTGTTTCTTTTATATTATCAATTATGAAGCAATATTGCAAACAGTTTACTTGTTCGCAGATCTAACAATAGGCTTCTTTTATCCCAAAAAATACGTTTTTCTCTTTTTTCGTCCTTTCTGATTTCGTCGTTTTTGAATGATAGAATTATCCCTCAGTTGCAGGGTCGCGTAGGTGTATGTGGGTATCTTTGTCATACTTTCAAGTTTCAACGACTGGACGCATTTGAATATAATTTGAAATACGGATATTAAATACCGAGACTTAAATCGTTGGCATCTGGGGCCCGAAATATGTAAAAAAAGTTAATTGAGTCAAAGGGTTTAGGACTCATACATATCATGCCGCGTCGTAGCATAGCGCGACGTTGCATCATATTTATCTGTGTAAGACCCCTGATTATTTCGACTCGATTTACATTTGTTGTGTAAATTTTAGATATTGTTTATTTCGGAATGAAATGACATTAATAATGCAAACGAACCCGGAACCCTGCATCAGATATTCACCAAAATAAAATGGTGGTTTCCGTTTCTCTTTTATTCCTATTGCTAAAGCGTAAATTCTTGTCACTGTAGTATTTGGGTTTGGATGGTTAAGTAGCCGGTAAACTTAAGAATGTGGATTTATTATTCCGCCATACGAATAGCAACGCACCATCAATATCTTTGGTATATACAGGCGATGATTTTATCTTTATATCAGGAGACTAACCTACTTGTTTGCTTTGCAAATGTAAATAAAAAAGTGTAACACAAAACTACATTTATATTATACATTTCAGTAAAAGAATCCAACACCTCATGATTTCAGTCAAAAAGGTTAAAAGGTTACCTCTTAATTAGATCGGATTTTTTTAATATATTAGGAATTTTAACTTATTGGTTACTCGATGAATTTTAGTTAAATATATTATATTTCGATCAATTGATTCGTCTAAAAATACTTAAATGTAATGGAAAAAGCTAATCAATTTCGTTTTCCCCTTCACCCTAGGGGGCGACAAAGAAAACATTGATTAGTATGATCCTCCTGAGAAATGTCGGGTATAACTTGACTGAATTTCAAAGGGGGAAATTATTATGACACAAATTTTATATTTGTCCTTGTATTCCGGGTTTAAAATAGTTTATGTATTCAGCCCAGGTGTATTTCACCGGATAATGCGCTGTAGGATTTTACCACCTAATATTTACATTTGAAAAGACACGTTTGACCAATGGTTCGTCTTTTACGAACTGATTAGCTGTTTTTACCAACGGAATTTCGTGTTTGGGGTCTCTACAAATATTACAGAAAGCTTACGGTGAATCGACTTTATCAAAAATACTTACATAAGAGTGGCACAAAGCGTTTAAAAGCGGTCAAAGTGTGATGGAAGAGTTGCCTCGCTTACCAACTTATTCACCAGATATAATTCCTACTAACTTTTTTTTAATGCCTAAACTCAAATTACCACTCCGTGTCGCCTATTTTCATTCGGTAGAAGACATCAACGAAAATTCACGGCGAGAACTGAACTCAATTCCGGGAATCACGTTGACAAATGTTTTAATGATTGGATTATCTGTTGGTGTAAATATACATCGTTTCTGAAGGAGCATGCTTTTGAATGCGATAAAAGAAATTTGGAGGAATAACTAAAATATTGTGTATTATTGATCGTTTCTCGTTACTTTCTTGACAAAGTAGTCTATAGTTGTTTTGTCTCCGTCTAAAATTGCATCCATATTATCTGTTTACTTGTTTAAGCGGGATTGAGTAACAAGCTTCTAAGCTTTCACATTTAGAATATTACTATTTGATCTGCGCACCTACGCACGTCAGAAAGTTAAGTCATCGATATAATCTCTTATACATCCCCTAATTCGGCGCCCTAAAGGTTTATTTTTGAAAGAAGTACCTTATGCTTGACCCGAGATCTGCAACTAACTTATTGACAAATTTCATCAAAATCAATTCAGCGATTTTCCTGTGAAAAAGTTATCGTAAGTCAGAGATACTTTCACATTTATAATATCTATCACGTATCTCACTTTGATTTTTTTTGTGAATTTTACCATAATATCTGTCACGCATCACTATGATTTTTTTTTGTGAATTTTACTATAATATCTACCTATCACGCAACTCACTTTAATTTTTTTTGTGATTTTTACCATAATATCTGTCACGCAGCTCATTTTAAATTTTTTTGTGAATTTTATCATATCTGTCACGCATCTCACTTAAATTTTTTTTATGAATTTTACGGGTGCTATAGGCACATTTTTCTGGAATAATAAGTAGTTCCCCGTGTTGTCCGCGCCCCTTTCTGCGGTTTTGCCATGTAGTTCGTAAGTTAATTTTAATAAGAGAAGTACTTTATGAGAGAAATACTTTTGCTACATGTGACTTGGTAGATAGTGTGGTGGACGAGGGTGGATAATTGTGCCACTAGGGTCTTCTTTGTTATCCGGAATCTCGGTGAATTTATTCAATTATTGGACTCTGTTTTTATGGTTCCACATCTCAAAAGTAAAAAATGGAATCCTTATAAAATCATTTTGGTGTCCGTCTGCCTGCCTATCCGTACATTTGTCAAGACCCTTTATCGCAGGAATGTTTAAAAGTATCTAGTTGAAATCAAAACCATATTCTCAGGTCTACAGTCCCTTAAAGCTGTGAAAAAATCAAACTTTTATGTTAATGTTAAAAAAAGATACGGCCGTTGCCACAAAAACATACTCGTATATTTCGACATTCTTAAGGGAATCATAATTTATCGGTTATTTCCCGTTGACCTAGAACTGTGAAAGGACAATGATGAGGGTCTATACAAAGTTTACTTAGAAACCATTGCATGTTGATAGATGCTTATCGCATTATAATACATTATTAATTTCTTCTGATTTTTGTCTCAATACTAGATTTTTTATACAAAAGAGGGGACAAATGCACAGGAGGCTCGCCGGATGGTAAGTGATTACCACCGCCCGTAGAGAACTACACTACCAGGGGTAGTTGTAGTTGCGTTGCCGGCCTTTTAAGAATGCGTAAGCTCTTTTCTTGAAGGTTCTTAAGTCGTATCCGTTTGGAAAAAATTTGCTGCCGATAGCTGGTTCCTCATAGATCTGTCAAAATCGTATTGGTTACGTTCCTGAATTTTGGGTAATAATACCAAAATTGAGATATGTTACCGCCCGACATGCTAAAAGCAAAAACGGGTTTAGACTGTGTCCATTACAGACGAATATGTATTACGTGAATACGTCTACGTAACGGATTATATTTTTCTCTATCATTTTTGGGGTTCCGAAGTAAACTAACCCTCATAGTTTCGCTATATCTGTCCGTCCTTCCGTTTGACTGTCCGTCCGTCCATCCGTCCGCAGTCTAGCTCAGAGCTGAAATTTGGAATGAATTTACATGTTAGTCTTTTTTTATATCATAAGATAGCAAACAAAAAGATGGGTCTCCTGATGGAAAAAGCCAACCATCGTCTATAGACACCAAAGATGTTAATGGTGCGTTGCTATCTTGTGGCGAGGTCTAATGCCACATACAGAAGTTTACCGGCTACCATACCCTCCAAACCGGAACATGACAGCGACAAGCACTGACGCTATTGCAGCAGGATTAGGTAAGGCGGTGGTACCAGACCAGGTCGAGCCAATGCTAAATTCTACCACCTAGTAGTCACGATGGTAGTGACGCGCATAGCCACTCGGTCGCCTTTTACGACCTGCCTGGCAGAACAGCAGTTGGCCTATTCTTCAAAGGAACCCGGGATCAACACGGCAAATTTTTTTTAGGTTAGCTCCTCTACATGTAAAGTGGGGATATTAATTTTTTTCTTGTTATGTTTATCGTTAAATAGGTTTTTAAAAAATGTTGTCGGTTTGTAAAAACAATTTCTCGATTAAAAGGCTTGTTTCTGAAATATTAGGCTTTAAAGTGCTATTTTTTGCTAGGTCAAAGGTCCTTCCCTTCTGCCACCTAACAGTTGGTTTCGAGGGTGGGAAAGAATTCACGATAGTAGTAAATATAATAAAATTAAAAGGAAAACTCTTACGGCTTAGAAGGCTTTTCAAGTGTTTGGGTAATAGTCGACCAACTTATAAAATGTACTTGGAGAAAGCTTTGTAGGCGATGAACTTGTGGTGTGGATATATTCGTCATGGACGTTAAATAGGTTGAATGTTCACAGTATGAGACCATAGTACAAAAGTTTTGTTGTTAGCTAAATGCAATAATTGATTGATGTAATGAATGAGAGATGCTTGGATGTTTTATGTGTAACTGAAACTAAGCGTAAAGACTCTTCCTTTACGCTTAGTTTCACTTCCCCGTGTTGTTTCCGGGCTCCTTTGAAGAATAGACCAACTGCCGTTCTGCCAGGCAGGTCGTAAAAAGCGACCGATTGGCTATGCGAGTCACTACCATCGTGGCTACTAGGTCTACCACCTAGTGGTAGAGTTCTGCAGTGTTTCGCCCGGGTCACGTACCACCGCCTTACCTATTCCGCTGCCGCAATAGCGTCAGTGCTTGTCGCTGTCGTGATCCGGTTTGGAGGGTAAGGTAGCCGGTAAAGATCGCAACGCACCATTAACATCTTTGGTGTCTATAGGCGATGGTTGACTCTTTCCATCAGGAGACCTATCTGCTTGTTTGCTATCCTACCAAATTAAAAAACAGACTTAGGTGATCTCTACGGTGACAAGAAGGCCCTGTAATATGGTGTGCCCACGATCGTGCAGGTACCGGAGTAAGTATTTTTCTATCGTAGTTTTAAATTATGGTATGGTTGATAATGGTATGGCTAGGCATTGGGTAGACCACAACATATTGCCCTGGTTCGATATCAATATTGGCGTCAGGCAAGGTTGTGTGTTGTCAGCTCACCTGTAATTTATCCTATATCTCTATAAGTATTTCCAAAGATTCAAAGAATGTGGGAATGCAAATCAGTGATCTAGTGGTAAACTGCCTAATTTATGCAGATGATGCTGTACTTTTAGACTCAACTCCATCTGAGCTTTAAACATTGGTCACAGTTATGAATGATGATTGTAAGAGAATGGGCTTACCAACTGAATTCGAAGAAAACTAAAGTTGTAATATTTGAAAGAGAAGCAACCAGAACGGTTGTAAGAGTTGTGGTCGATGATGTAGTACTGAAACAGGTGAATGACAAACTCATCCACCTATTCCAGCATTTATCTTGATTGTGATTTTAGCAGGGATAAAAGGTACATCGCTGATGTCGAAAGAAGAATGTGTGCCAAGAACAGAGTAAATGGAGCGTTAGGGAGATTGCTTAAAAGCACAGTTTTAAGTCAGGGTGCCCGTCTTGCCCTGCATAATTATGTCCTTAGCCCAATGCTATTGTACAAAATATTATTGCAAAAGCCCTCTTTTTAGTCCACCTAGTGGCAATGGACAACTTCGGAAACCTAGATTGTGCGTAACCCAAGACGTATTTTACCAATTTATCATTTGTCGTACAGTTGCCGCCATTAATCGTTTCGGGCGCCTTAATCTTTTTACGTTCTAGGGACTTCGTCACTTTCATTTATTGGTTCATGGGTGTCAAAAGATTGCTATTTAAAGGCCCGTTTAGGTATACGTCCCTTCTTTTCTTTCAAACGCTAAATCAAGATAGAATATCTTGATTTGCGGTTTCAAAAAATTTATGGACCGAAAAAAAATATCCAAGTTTTTTTAAATTAAATGTAATATATATCTACTATAAGCATTGACAATTTTATTTTTTCTTACCCAATCGATAAATATTTAAAAGAACTGTCAAATAAAACTTAATTAAATGTCATAACTACTCCTAGTAAAAAAATATACTATAATATGCAAAATCAGTAACGCAGCGAAATTACCTAAAAATGTCAGCACTTCCTCCTCCATCCTACGTGTAGCATCGTAGTTCTCACTTAGCTTCAAAAATTCTTTGATTCTTTAGCTATCCAGTGGTTCCATCCAGATTTTGGAATTTAATGATAGTTATGTAGCTATAACACTAAATTGTATCCCCCAATTTTGTTACCATCAATTTTCTTGGACTGTCCCTCGCAATGAAAATTGAAAGACGTATTCACGTCAAAAGAGATAGACTTGTTATTTTTGTCCCTTACTGCGTATCGCCTCTAGTTTGCTTGGCTTAAGCGTGATTTACGCTGAATAATTGTGACATCTCTAAGTTTTTGATTAGATTCCATTAATTTACACATTAATATTGTGGTAAGCTCGATTAAGTCCAGTCTTTAGCTTACTATAGGTATGAAAACATGGTGTTTTGCCTAATCCATAATTAGCGGAATATGAAAAACATTACTTTTAACACATCATTATTTAACTTTATTCTACAAAAATCTATAATATAAGAATAATATATAATATGTTATAGCCAGAATGTGTAAAATTATAAAAATAACATCGCAATTATCAAATATTCTCCACCGAGATTTAAAAGTCTTAGAGTTCAATCATTCTTACTACAGATATATTTTGAATTTAGCAGGTTAATACTTCTTATGTCCTTTACGGGTGCATACATTTGTCAAATTTTGGTTTTTTTTTATTTTAGATTTATTGCCACCAATGAAGTATTTAATATTACCACTGGACTTGCTGCTGTCAAAGAATTTTTGTGCCTATTTCAAATAGCCATTTTGGCGCTGTAGACAGATGCGAGCGTCCGTGGAACTAAAATAAGTGATGCTCACATGTCGACATTTTCGATAAATTTAGCGATCGTTTAATATTTACAGCTAGGTGGGCTGTGGGTCATGAAAATACTAAAATGATTGTATTATTTTGCGCATATACTCTTATACAAAATAAACAGGAATAATAAGAAATAGAGCGATTCAAGATTTCCCCGTGTTGGTCGGGGCTCCATTGAAGAAAAGATTAACTGCCGCTCTGCCAGGCAGGTCATAAAAGGTGACCGGTTAGCTATTTCGTGTCACTACCATTGTGGCAACTAGGTGATAGTGTTCCGCAACGTCTCACTTCGGGTATTTGGTAACACCGCCTTACCTATTCCTACCGCAATATTTTTTTGATGAAAGAAAGGCATATTTTTTTTTTTTTTTTTTTTTATATCATAAGATAGCAAACAAGCAGATGGGTCTCCTGATGGAAAGAGTCAACCATCGCCTATAGACACCAAAGGTGTTAATGGTGCGTTGCTATCTTGTGGCGAGGTCTAATGCCACATGCATAAGTTTACCGGCTACCTTACCCTCCAAACCGGAACACGACAGCGACAAGCACTGACGCTATTGCGGCAGGAATAGGTTAGGCGGTGGTACCTGACCAAGGCGAGACAATGCAGAACTCTAACTCTACCATCTAGTAGCCACGATGGTAGTGACTCGCATAGCCAATCGGTCGCCTTTTACGACCTACCTGGCAGAACGGCAGTTGGTCTATTCTTCAAAGGAGCCCGGAACCAAAACGGGGGATATGGTATAAAATAATTCAATCTCAACCACTTCAAACTTCGTGTTTCACAAATGACAAAGTTAGGAAAAAGTTTATATAACATTAGTTAACAGACTACGTTCAGGACACAATATCTCAACAAAAAATTGCATTCCTGATAAAAAAAAGTTAATTTTACCAACTGTAACAACTGTAACGTTATAGATGACATAGTACAAATGCAGCTTACGGAATGTTAAAAATTTCAAAAAGAAAGGAAGGAATTGATGCAGAAATATGAAATTAAATTATCTAGGAGTTTATCTAAACATACTAGCGCAACCAACTTCCAAAATTGCAAAATCTTTAATTGACATATTTCTGCGTCAATAACGCTTGTAAAATTTATTTTTAAGTTGGACAACTGGTATAATCCGTAAAGAAAATATTATACATGTGTGTATAATGTCACGTATGTCACACGAATGTAGTGTGGGTAATGTTTATTTTTATTATTTTAATGTATTTTTAATCCATTCTGTTTAAAAATATTAGTATTTTGCAGTCTTCCGCAATGTAAATTTTAATTGTGCCAAATTTTATAAGCCACCGTTCGCGCAATTGTCTTAAAAAGGTGTCCAAAGTTTTTCCTTCACATATTAATATATAGATAAGATACGATGGGACTTACATATTCTTAAGGAACAGAAGTCCCATAAAACAAAACAGATTACAAAAATCATAACAATGACGATGACAGTTATGTCATATCAATATCTTCATGGCATACATTTCTTCTCACAAAATAAATTTTGAAACTATGTAAGTAAATAATGTAAGACATAAAATGTCAGGTCCGGTAACCAGGTAACCGAGAAGCGGTGGGATCAGAGTAAACTACTCAATTCGTCTGTCACTGCTACACCTGAAGCCCGGATATAAATAAAGTTCCCGGACAACTAAACTCCGTAAGAGGCACGTGTCAAGCGGAGCGGATTACGATCTGAGGTGGTTAATGGTGTGGTCCAAGAAAAATTATACACATCATTTGTTTTTACTACCATTGTGATTGCTAGGTGGTAGTGTTCTGCAATGTCTCGTTGGGGTATAATAGTACCACCGCCTGACCTATGCTTGTCGCAATAGTAGCGATGAATGTCACTGTCGTATTGCGGTAGCAAACGATAGTAACCCATCATTAATATTTTTTTTGTCTACCGGTGATGGTTGTCTCTTTCCATCAGTAACGCCATCCACTTTTTTGCTATGTCATAATATGAAAAACCAGCTTTTATCTGCAACGTTCTGTAATTTTAAGGTTCCGTTCCCAAAAGGTGCCAAACGAAACACAATATGTCTTCTCTGTGTTTGTTACACAAATCTATCTCTTGGACGAAAATAGATAGACACCAGCAATTTTTAAAGAATATGTGTTACTGTGACCGATATTATAAAAAATACTAAAAATCGCATCAGATTAACATAGAGGGGATACTTTGTATATCGCTGAGGCTCCCGACCAATAAGTCCTTTATATAGAGCCCGGCATCTAGGGCATCCCATCAGATTTGTTATAAAATACAATAACTACAGCTTGTGGAAATTGGCATATTATACTTTTTTCGTTATTCTTATATAAACTTAAATTTTTTTTAGCTCATATTAAATTTATCATACCTTAATCTGATGCACTGTAGTATTTCCATGTCACTATTTCTTTTGACATTTTTGAAAATCTGTAAACGCTTCCCCATGATTAAATGAAAAATTTTATTTTTCCAATCATCTAATCTACAAAATACAATAGTCCCTACAAAGTTCAGATACGACCTCACTTCGCATCTAGGGCTCTTCTACTATAATTTACCGTAAATATATTTTAAACTTATATCTGAACAAAAGCTCATGACATTATTAATTGTGTAGCGAAAAAAGTACACGTGGATATAATTATATAAATCATTACTTCTAAATATCTTTCACGTTATATTAGTTTATTGGTTGACGAAATAGATGATTTCCGGAGCAAAATTCTTATAACTTTAAATACTCTTACTTGTAACTTTTGGAAATCGGGTCTCCGAGTTATGTGTTACCTCAGTGGTACGGACGTAAATGCTACCCAAGAAGGTGATACTAATATTTATGTCATCCTCAATTCCGGTACATCTTACACTTGTACTATACACCAGAACATAGGATTACTAGCACGCCAACCGAGGACTCAAGTATATTTACGTAAAAGACAAAGTGTTCATTGAATTTCATGAATGCCATGACAAAAACACATCGCTGATTTGGAATTCAAACGACTGCATAAGTTGTGTGACACGGTATAATGTGGGGAAGAGAATACATTGTGAAGAGACTATTGTTAGATCTAGATTAGGAAATGACAAAACATTGACATCATAGAATAGAACTATTTGGTTATAAGCCCGAAAAAATATTAATCGAACTGGTTTAGTTATTTTTGTTAACACTCCTGTTATGAATCGATATGTAAATAAATTATATTTTCATTGCTTAGAACTAATACACTGGACGAAGTATTAATTGTTCTATTAGTGTAGTTACTAAGGTTTTCTTAACATTTATAGTACTTTAAATTAATATCTATCAAGGTAAAATCAATCAAAGTATCAAAGTAAATATGTTTAAACTCTAACAGACCTCGATGGGAATGTGGGGAAGAGAATACATTGTGAAGAGACTATTGTTAGATCTAGATTAGGAAATGACAAAACATTGACATCATAGAATAGAACTATTTGGTTATAAGCCCGAAAAAATATTAATCGAACTGGTTTAGTTATTTTTGTTAACACTCCTGTTATGAAATATAATAAATACATCGATATGTAAATAAATTATATTTTCATTGCTTAGAACTAATACACTGGACGAAGTATTAATTGTTCTATTAGTGTAGTTACTAAGGTTTTCTTAACATTTATAGTACTTTAAATTAATATCTATCAAGGTAAAATCAATCAAAGTATCAAAGTAAATATGTTTAAACTCTAACAGACCTCGAAAATTCTTCTCGGTCTTAGATTAAATTATGAAGCTTTTATTGCCTTCCAGATAAATGGAAACATCAAAAGGCAACTTTTAAAAAATCAACCCCTTAAAGCTAGTATTACATAAGCTAATATAAAATAAATAGTGTATGAAACTTTGTATTTTTTTATATCATAAAATAGCAAATAAACAGATAGGTCTCCTGATGGAAGAGTATAAAAAACTATATCGACGTCGTGTTAACTCGCGGGTAAACCTGCGCGGGCCAGATAATATATTTTATATAATAATAAATAATATTATATCATACTAGCTGACCCGTGTAAAGATTTCGCACGGCGCCATCTAGCGTTTTCCCAGTATAAAACTGTATTAAGGTGTTTGATGTATCACCCACAGACGGCGGTCTTATAAAAATTATATTTAATTTTTATAATTTATTAAGAAACATATTTTTCTATTTTTTTCATATTTTTTGCCCAAGTCGAAAATAAAAGCTTTAACTGGGTATTTTTTTTGGTGACATAGTTAAAGAGATCGATCCACTCCAGGAAAAACACCTTTTAGAAAATAATATATGTGATAATTTATTTACTTGTTAAATCCACAAATGTGTCTAATATATTTTTGCATTCTAACTTTAATAGAGTTATGGTCAAGTTTCGACCAAAGGGCAATCGCTAGTTTTATATAATTAATGATTTTTTTCATAGTTGGACCTTTTTCTGTAAATTATACATTACTGATTGCGCCCTGCAGCTCGCTGCATCAAATTGGTTTTGGTGTATGTCACAGACACAACTTAATTTTAGGGATACAATTATCCTATATGCTATTCCGGGTCATCATCTTCACATGTTGCAGATTTCATCGAAATCGGTTCCGTAGTTTTTGCGTGAAAGAGTAACAAAAATGTATCTATCCATCCAAACATTCTTTCACAATTATATATTTTTTATATCATAAGATAGCAAACAAGCAGATAAATCTCCTGATGGAAAGAGTCAAACATCGCCTATATACACCAAAGATGTTGATGTTGCGTTGGTATCTTGTGACGAGGTCTAATGCCAAATGCATACGTTTACCGGCTATCTTACCCTCCAAACCGGAACATGACAGTGACAAGCACTGACGCTATTGTAGTAAGATTAGGTAAGGCGGTGGTACCTGACCCGGGCGAGACAATGCAGAACTCTACCACTTAGCAGCCACAATGGTAATGACTCGCATAGCCAATCTTTCATCTTGTACGACTTGCGTGGCAGAACGGTAGTTGGTCTATTCTTCAAAAGAGCCCGAACCAACTTGGAAGAAAAATATTAGTAGAATTAGCTGTATCGTTCAGCCCGCTGCATTATAAAGTTTTTGATGAATTCTGCTGGAACAAGTTATTTTTCTTAGACAAAATGTATTTTGTATGCCTTTCCAGGTCATCATCTACCTGTGTGCTAAATTTCATCCAAATCTGTTAAAACTTTCGCGTGATTAAGTAACATACATTCATCCATAGATAAATAAATAAATATAAAATATCACGGGACAAGTTACACTTACTGATCTAATCCCAAAGTAAGCAAATCATTTGCTTGTGTTATGGGTGTTAGTCAACGATACTAATACATAGAAATACATATATAAATACTGGAATATTTTTAATAAACACACGAACCCGGAAATACAAACATTTATGCTCATCACGCAAATGCTTGTCCCCGTGGGGAATCGAACCCGAGCCTCGATGATTGTGTTGTCAGGTCAGTCACCACTTGATTAACGGGGCGGTAATGGATGGATACATCAAAACATTCAAACTTTTGCATTTATAACATCAATATAGATTAAAAGATTAGTATTGCGGGGAGTTTGCGAATTCATAATGTTGCCGTAAAATCCAATATGTTAAAATTTTAAAACAGTCTTGAAGCATCATACGAAAGTTAGGCAGTACGCTGACCGACGGAGAACTCTCCATGTTCCTGCACTCACGTGCGTATCAAAAGGAAATTTACTACAGCACTAGTTCACAACTGTTTCAGAGTGTACATAAATTCAACGTGTATTTTCAGGGCGCTTTTATTTATTTTAAAAAGTAAAATAACATACATTCTAACTGGAAAAATATATTTATGAGTAAGTTTTAATTAAAATTTTTATGTATTTTATGTTTGTTTGTTATGCCTCGTGGTCTCGGGTTTACCCTACTTGGCTTAGCTTATGTGTGCCCGTGTTCGATTCCCGAGTCGGGAAAAAGTATTATTGAGATTTTCGTGAAGTTTTTCTCAAAAGTTTAAATCTCAGTAGCAGCTCGGCGACTGGTGGTGTGGCAACAGCCACTCCCGTGCTTTGGATGACCACATAAAGCTGTTGGTCCCATATGTCGATAGAAGCGATCAGGTCAGTGATTTTTCACATAAATAATAATAAATATTCACGGGACAAATTACACTTACTGATGTAACCCCAAAGTAAGCAAATTATTTGTTTGTGTTATGGGTGTTAGTCAACGATACTAATACATAGAAATACATATATAAATACTGGAATATATTTAACAAACACCCAAACCCAGAAATACAAACATTTATGCTCATCACATAAATGCTTGTACCCATCGGGAATCGAACCCGAGCCCCGTCGATTGCGTAGTCAAGGTCGCTAACCACTCGACCAATAGGGCGGTCTAAACATATATCATAAGATAGCAAGCAAGCAGATGACCCTACAGATGCAAAGAAATAACCATCCCTCATAGATGCCAAAGACGCGAATGGTGCATCGCTATCTTTGTGGCGTGATATTAATGACATATACATAAGTTTACCGGCTACCTGAACATAACAGTGACAATTACTCACGTCAATGCGGCAGGAATAGTACCGGAATTTGAAAATTACTTCTAATTAATTCTAGTTTGTATCTCACGCCCATACCCCCAAAGGGGTAGACAGAGGTATAACAAGTGCACCCACGATTAGCCGAAGATACTTGGTCCCACAAATGTGGCTTTAGGTGGCAAGCCTATCGCCAACCGGGCACTTTCCAATCCCGGGCAACTTTGTGTTTCTCAGAAAACTAAAAAAACTTTTTTTTATGTGCCCGATCCGGGAATCGAACCCGGGATCTCATGTGGTCAACGCCAACGCTGGACTACTAGAACACAAAGGCAATTTTCTATTTTTTATCATTTTGTCCTGTAGGGTCTGTAGATGGCTTGAACCGTTACAACACCAAAGATGTTAATGGTACGTTGCTGTTCATGTAGCTAGCGAATAATGTTCCTTATATTAGCTTACTAACCGATAAACTTATGCAAGTGACATTAGCACCTCTTCTCCTTACCCTCCCAACCGGAACTTGATAATGATAATAACACTATTGCGGCAGAAATTGGTAAGGCGGTGGTACCCACAGACCACATAAGTACTAATAGACACGCCATATAGAGGAAACGTATCACCGCGTATATAAGCGAACGCTCCTATTACTGTCAAAAATGTCGTGCATTTGTAGGTTATATTATATTGTGATAGAAATAAACATTTTGTACTGTTTTATCGTACCGAATGTGCAGGCAAGGTTAAAAATTTACCCTTTTAATGATTTTATCGGTAAGTAGCATAACTGTATTTCTGTGTATAAATGCAAGCTACACTGACAAAGTAAGAAATTGTCTTGAAAGGCGTATCCATTTAATCCGTGGTGGTACCATATATCGGGACGAGACGACGCGTATCACTACCACCTTGTAGTTACAACGGTAGTGTCAAGTTTAGATACGAAGGTCACACTATAAGTTTTGCGTAACTTAAAAAAACAATAAGTTATAACCAAAATACTACGTTTATTGGTTTTCAAAATAATCTTTTATTTTATATCATAAGATAGCAAACAAGCAGATGTGTCTCCTGATGGAAAGAGTCAACCATCGCCTATTTCATGCGATCGAACCATTTTTTAAAACAGGAGGACCTCATATCTGAAGGCATGTTTTCTACGTGCTGATTGAACGTGATAGCGTTCAATCAGCACGTAGAAAACATGCCTGCCTCTTCGGAGTTGGTAAAAGTAAAACCTCTCATCAAATCTTTGATTTTGGGGAAAATACAGAAATCACAGGGTACTAAGTCGGGGCTATGCGTAGGATGAGTGACGAGATGTACTTTTTCAATAATAAAAATGACTTTGTTTTGTTGGCCGTGTGTGAAGAAGCGTTATCATGGTGTAGGAGAATGCGGCTTTTGGGTCGTCTTTCGCGAAGTTTTTCTAACACCTTGGGTAAACAAACGGTAGAATACTACTCAGCATTAACACTTTTTTGATGATTTTGATCTTCAAGTGGAATTGTACAGATGGGACCCGTAGCCGAGAAAAAAAACGCAATATTTTTTTTACTAACGTTTCTCGCCTCTCTCACTTTTGTTGGCCTGTTCTCATTTTCAAACACCCATTCACAAGATTGCTGTTTTTTTTTCGGGTTCAAAACAATAAATCCTCGTTTCGTCTCCTGTGACAATGTTATAAACAGCATTAGAATGTCCGTGACCGTACTTCAGTAGCATCTGTGAGCACCATTCCACGCGAGCCCGCTTCTGCTCCGCTGTCAGTTCATGAGGGATCCAACGAAAATAAAGTTTCCGAACTTTCAATTCTTCGTGTAAAATTTTCTGAATTTGGCTCATACCAATCTCCAATAGTCCTCAAATTGTCTCATAGGTAATCCGGGGGTTTTCTTCAATTAACCGCTTAACATTAGCCACATTATTTTCGTTGACGGCAGTTGAAGGCCGCCCTTCACGAAATTCGTCATGTAAAGAAACTCGACCTCTCTCAAATTCAGCAAACCATCGTCTCACGGTACTTAAACAAGGTGCTTCTCTCCCAAAAGCATTTTGAAGACGAGCAACACAGTCTTGCGGAGAAAGAGAACTTTTAAAATCATAAAAAATCATCGCTCTTAAATCTTTTCGACTTAATTCCATTTTCGTTACGTACGTAGAACTTTGATGTGTGATAAAAAAAACAATTGACAAATCATTTCCTGACAATTGTTTTTTTTTATTACTAAGAAGGTTGCGACGTTTTAAAAATATAACATTCGAAATTCAAATAGTACCGATTAGCTAGAAGTGCAAAACTTTTAGTGTGCCCCATGTAATCTTTCGCCTTTCAATCGATTGAGGCGATCGATTGGCTATGCGAGTCAGTATCATCGTGGCTACTGAAGGATAGAGTTCTGTATTGTCTCGCCCGGGTCTGGTACCACCGTCTCACCTATTCCTACCGCAATAGCGTCAGTGCTTGTCACTGTCATATTCCAGTTTGGAGGGTAAGGGAGTCAGTAAACTCATGCGTATGACATAAGACCTCGACACAAGATATCAACGCACCATTAACAACTTTGGTGTTTATAGGCGATGGTTGACTTTTTCCATAACACATGCATAAGTTTACCGGCTACCTTACCTTCCAAACCGGAACATGACAGAGGCAAGCACTGACGCTATTGCGACAGGAGTAGGTAAGGCGGTAGTACCTGACCCGAGCGAGACAATGCAGAATTCTACTAATTAGTAGTAGCTGATAAAATATAGTCTCAGTAAAAAGCTATTATGTGGAATTACGAGTTAAAACCTTAATTATAACGGACATGTACTGCTCCAGGCGAAAATTTTTGTTAATAAATGTTTAAAATAAAGTATTTTCAATATAACTCCAACCGAGTCACAAACGTGGTTCGCTCCTTGTGGAATAGCCAGAAATTTAATATAAAACTATGGGACATAACGTACGTTTCAGGGCGCATCTGTGGACTTTGAGAGCGTGTGTTTTTACTAAAATACCAACTTGTTGTGTCGGAGTTGTTGGAAAAAATATGCAACATGGAAAATATGGCTATTAGTGTTTGAATGGAAATTTAAAATTGAATTTAAATTTTATAAATGGCTTGTTTAAAAGTCAAAACTCGGATGCATATTATTTATCGGTTGCATTTGTTTTGAATTTTTAATTAATTGTGATTTGTTAGTGTTGGTAAAAGTTTGGGAATACAAATTTGTTAACCGAGTCATAGTCAGAGTTCTGAAATCAGAAATCAGAACTACTTTATTCAATAAAACTTCTTACAAGTTTTTTAACGCGTCAATTTTTTTTAAACTACTACCGGACCGGAAACGCGGCCACACATAATAATGGATGTTATTATCATCACTTTAATCAGATTTAAAAAATGTATATGTCAATGATTAAATTAACAATACGAGTATTAGATCGAAAATTAAGACTATGCATAAGATAAAACATATCAGTTTTATAATGGGTTTACTACACAACTAACGAAAACACATGACAGTAAAGATACATTTCGTATCCTTAGTAATGTAAACAAAATATTTCGCTTTAATACGGTATTTTTCGTTCACGTAATAAACTGACAACATAGTGCATGCCTCAACATGAAGTGTGAGTCAGTGTGGTGATGTTCTACTCTCACATCACCAAACCAAACAACTTTCTGAAGCAAAAATTGCTCTTATTCATATTGCACTTATAAAATAATATAAATACACGTATATTAAGAAGAATCAAATTCTTAATGGATTTAATATTTTTAAAACACAATGATCTAATTTAGTGTAAAAAATCGCATCTAAACGGATGTGCGGATTTGGCACGACTACGTGTCCAAAGCCAGGGTATAAATGTCAATTATTTTCTCTCGAAGGATAACTTGGACTTCAGATAGTTGTATCATAAACTTTCGGAAATGTCATCTGCGGCTAGGTGGCTGGGTTAAACAGCAGAAGTCTTCTAGAAGAAGCGCACTTCGAAAAAAAAAGAATTTTGGTAATTTCCTCCCGATTGATAATTTGTCAAATTATAGATTGCCCAATCTTAAAGAAAACAAAAGAAATGAAAGAAATGAAAAAAAGAAATGAAAGAAATGTCAGCTGCCTATATAGTAGTGGAAATTACGTTAGCTGGTCACACGAACATGAAAAATAATATCAGTCTTATCTTCTCAATTGAAAATTTGTCAGATAACAGTTATCACGATATTGAGAATAAATAAATACGTCAGCTGGCTGTATTTCGGTAGAATAATTGTCAGCTAATGCCCATAAAGACGTAACACAGGAGCTAAACTGGAGCATATATCGCCATCTTAAATGCACCAGCTGACGAGGTTTTCCCCAGCATTTTTATCTGGGAAGATGGGAGATCATTTTATTTTATTGATTCAACCAAAATATTATGTATATATTATCATGAAGTGTAATTTCGAATAACTTTAGATACGTCCTACAAATTTGAAAGGTCATAGTTAATATTATGATCCTGTAAGCAATAAGACAAATCAATTAGCAATGTACCAAAGCGAAAACACGTCAGCTGGTGCATTTAAGTAGATGATATTCGCTAGTTCCTGCGTTACATCTTTATGGTCATCAGCTGACAATTATTTCGACGAGATACAACCAGCAGAAGTATTTATTTATTTACAATAATATAATATCTGTTATGTTATTGTAAATAAATTTTATCTCTTATTATATTAATTAATAATAACTGTTATCCATTAAATTTTTGATTCAGAATGACCGAAAAAATGTTTTCTTTTTCATGTTCGTGCTGCTGAAATATTATTATCCAACACATCATTATAGTCAGCTAAATTCTTGTTTTCTTTAAGATATTGGACAAGTTATAATCTGACAAATTTTCAATAGGGTGGAAATGATAAAAAATTTTTAGTGCTTGAGAGGCTACCGCTGCTTAACCCACCCTCCGAGCCGCAGTTGACGTTCACAGAACTTCACAACAACAACAACTATCGGAAGCATTTTATTATTGCCCAAAAGGAACTTGGTTATGAAAATCTGTCGCTGGCTGGCGTACAATGTTATTATTGATGGCGTTAAAATGTTAATACGAGTATTTTCATATCAGAACATTACGATCGAGATTTTTTTATTAGCTTCAGAATTACAGCGCCTAATTTCCTATTGCAAATGGTTGTTTAATTCTATTATTTATTTATTTATTTATTTATTTAATATTTTTATATCATAAGATAGCATACAAGCAGATGGGTCTCCTGATGGAAAGAGTCAACCATCACCTATAGACACCAAAGGTGTAAATGGCGCGTTGCTATCTTGTGGTGAGATCTAATACCGCATGCATGCACAATACCACATGTGACAAGCACTGACGCTATTGCGGCAGGAATAGGTAAGGTGGTGGTACCGCACGGGACACCAATTCGTTGTTACTCGTATTTAATCACAAGATCATAGAAAACAAATTATAAAGACGTGTCGACTTATCGTTTTTTTTTTTTAAATTAAGTATAATTAAACATTACCGATTAAACACTAACATCTGCAATAGAAAACCGGGCACTATAAATCTGAAAGTAAGAAAAATATCTCAATATTATTTTACGATCCTTTCTTACTAAACATAATTGTACATATGAAGATAGTTACGAAACAATTTTCTTAGCCAGCATGGAGATTCCTTTTCTTTTTTATCACAAGATAGCAAACAAGCAGATGGCTCTCCTGATGAAAAGACCAACCATTAGATTTTACACTTTCAATCGTCGGCACTTGGTGGAATTCCATTATTTTTAATTGAAACTAGTTTATCACTCACTTACTCACTTTCGCTTTTTAAAGCATCTTCAGGACGTATTACGTCCTGAAGATGCTTTAAAAAGCGAAACCGGTCGATAAAATTAAATAATTTAGTGTATAATAATAGTGAAATAAAAGTACAAGTGAGTGATAAACTAGTTTCAACTAAAAAGACCAACCATTGCCTGTAGACACCAAGGATGTTAATAGTGAATTACTATTGTTTTGGCAGGATCTTAATTCCATATATATAAATTTACCGGCTGTTCTACCATCCAAAATGAAACGCAACAAATGCAAGCATTGACGCTATCGCGGCAGATCCGGACGAGGGAATGCAGAATTCCGTCACCTAGTAGTCACGATGGAAGTGACTCGTATAGTCAATCGTTCGCATCTTACGAAATACTTGGCAGAACGGCAGTTGGTCTATTCTTCAAAGGAGCCTGGACCAAGACAGGAGTAATTTCTACCCTTATCATCAGCGGACGAACTCAAGAATTTTCGTGTTACATTAAAGCCTACGAACGCTCTATTCAGTCAGGCTACAAATTAATATTTATCAATTAACTAACTGAAGCGTACAGCCCGCTGTACTACAAAAGTTTTTGGTGAATCCCGCGGGATCACTTAAATTTTCCGGCATATAAAGTTTTTTTTTTATATGTATCATAAGATAGCAAACAAGCAGACGGGTCTCCTGATGGAAAGAGTTAATCATCGCCTATAGACACCAAAGATGTTAATGGTGCGTTGCTATCTCGTGGCGAGGTCTAATGCCACATGTATAAATTTACAGGCTACCGTACACTCGCAACCTGCCTGGCAGAACAGCAGTTGGCCTCTTCTTCAAAGGAGGCCGGGATCAACACGGCGAAAACGGCGAAAAAGTAGCATATTAGCTATTCTAGGTCATCATTTACCTGTGTGCTAAATTTCATTCAAATGCGTTCAGTAGTTTTGCATGATTGAGTAACAAACATCCATCCATCCAAACATCCATCTATCTAATCATCCAAACATCCATACTTTCGAATTTTGGTCGTCTTTACACATGCAAAGGCCTTAGAAACAAATGGACCGTTTTGTATAAAATAAAAACGGGTTGTGGCTGTGTCATGGCCGTGTATGTTTTACGTGAATACGTTTACGAAATGGGTAATATTTTGCGACGGTAACATTCATCAATTATCATTCGTCATATATTTATTTGGCAACGACGCCAAATATACGACGATCGGTTATAATGCCTTCATCTTTTGCGTCCACGGCACTTTTTTTTTATATATATATATCATAAGATAGCAGACAAGCAGATGGGTCTCCTGGTGGAGAGTCAACCATCGCCTATAGACACCAAAGATGTTAATGGTGCGTTGCTATCTTCTGGCGAGGTCTAATGCCACATGCATAAGTTTTCTTCACTCTTTTATATGGGGGTTCGTGGGTATCGATAGAGTGCTATTTAAAATCCCATTCAGATGGTATGCGGTCCAAATACAAATTATGATATGGCTTTTGAAAGAATTTTTTTGACCGATAACAATTTTTTTTTTGATTTTTTTTACTTAAATCTCACATATATTTATTCAAAACATTTAAAATTATTTTTTATTCACAAACTCGATAAATCTTTACAAGAGCTGTAGAACATACCTTAATAATATTCACGGGACAAATTATATTTATTGATCTAACCCCAAATTAAGCAAATTATTTGCTTGTGTTTTGGGTATTAGTCAACGATACTAATACATAGAAATACATATATAAATACTTTTACATACATAATAAACACCTAAACCCGGAAATAAAAAACATTTATGCTCATCACACAAATGCTTGTCCCCGTCGGGGATCGAACCTAAACAGAACTTCATAGCTGCTCCGAGTAAAAATATTCACTATATGCAGATTCTGTAACGCAGCGAAATTACCTAAAATGGCGGCATTTCCTCCTTCTTTACCCCGCTAAGCATTGTAGTCCGCACTTGGATTAATAAATTCTGTCATTCTTTAGCTGATCCTTTAGCTATCCAACAGTATAATTAGATTTCAGAGAACTGCCCCAATTTTGTCATCAGTTCTTTTAACTGTTCCTCAGTATGAAAGCAAATTTAAAGATGTATTCACGTCACTAAATTAAAAGTCCGTCTGGCCACAGAAATTCCATAGTTATTTGATTATCATTGCATAGTATAAAACAAAGTCTCTGTCTGTCCCTATGTATGCTTAAATCTTTAAAAATACACAACAAATTTTGATGCATTTTTTTAATAGATAGATTAATTTTTGAGGAAGGTTGTCATATATAAACCTTTCCGATATTCCCACGGGAACAAAAGCTACACGGGTGAAACCGCGGGCAGGTCGCTAGTCTTATATATAACATTCTCGTGTCACAATGTTAGTTACGATACTCCTCCGAAACGGCTTGACCGATTTTTATGAAATTTTATATACATATTATATATATATATATATATATATATATATATATATATATATATATATATATATATATATATATATATATATATATATATATATATGTTAGGTTTTATTTAATAGAGCGGGATTTTACCCGAAATTATATTTAGTGGGCAGAATTATTGTTTTAACTGGTATCCCCAAACGTGGGGATCACCGTTGGAACTTGTTAAAGATATGGCAGATGGACGACGACGCTCGAAAGAGCAAGCCATGCCGAACAGTTGGCCTCCAGTAAACTGTAAAAGTAACAGAATTGAGATCATTCTTGAGCGTGCATAAGTAATTTAAGGTAATGTATTTTATTGTTATATATTTCGTTAAAATAAGGTTGTTACTTGTTAGTTGTTAGTGATAATAGCAATGTGAAAATAAATATAAATGTAATATAATTGATTACGTGGTTTAATTAGTAAAGGTAGTTCCTAACATTTAAAGAAAGGGCCGTTGTCCATGTGAAATAGCACATCGTGTTAGCATATTAATCGCCAAATGTAGGGTATTTCTTAAATATCAGAAGTGAAATTACCCACAGCCTCAAATTTGTATAAATTAAAGGTTCAATTAAATAACTAGATTACCAATATTAATTCTGTTATATATATATAAAGTATATAATATAAAGTGTAACATTCTCATATCGATTTTATATTTCGTAAGTCTCATTTTTATACATTTTTCTTGGTTAGTAAAAAAATAAAAAGGTTTTATGAATATTGTAATATCAATTTTTTTTAACTGTAATTTCTCAGTATATATTGGAAAACTTGATGTATGTACGTAAAAATATTTGCTTATTTAAAAAGAACATTGATATTCACTCCCATCTTGCTGTGCATGTATCTCGACTCCACAGAATGAGCAACTCTTTTATGGGTGGGTAGACAAAGTGTACGCTTTTACAATACGCTGCCTGATGCCGTTAGAGATTTATCAGTTCACAATTTCAAAAATGTGTTAAAACAAAATTGTGAAAAAAAAAGGTTACTAGAAAATATCTGAATATCTAGATAACAGGAAAGCATGGGATTTATATTTACTGTAACAATCAGATACTTACAAATTAAATATTTTGCAATATCTTACTAAAAAAAGATACGAATAAATGACTAGCCCGCTGAGTTTCTTCCGCCAGATCTTCTTGTAATAGTGCGGCCGTGTTTCCGATCCGGCAGTAGAGTCAAAATGGCTTGTAAAAGGTTTTATTTAAAAAAGTATTTTTGACTTCTAGACTTATTATAATTTCGCACACCGGCATTACCGATAGACTATGGTGATTTAGAAATTTGTAACACTTTTGTAACCGATTTTTATGAAAGAAATATTCTATTCTATATTCTATTAAATCGCCAAGTATTGCTTTAAAATTGATATGAATTTACTATTTATGTAGTTGTTGGAAGTCAATTTATTTTCTTTCTTTTCTCCTTTTTTTTCCAATGGTCTTTAAAAATAACGTACGCTGATAGATATGTAGGTACGAAGAATATACTATGCTTTGCCGTTCTAAGTTTCAGATACCTGATGTGCAATAAAAAAAAATGAAAGATCACTCGTAACATCAGAGCACTCGGAGCGATCACGTGGTAACGAGAAAATGAAGGTGTTTAAAATGAAAATCGAGCCGCATAATGAGTGCCTTTGCCGTCAACGCAGCCTGTCTTCCTCGTGTAAGCAGAACGTCAATTACTACGGATATGACAGAATACGAGTAGAGTCCATACCAGAGAGGTAACCTTAATTTGCCACTAAAAAAAAAACTTTGATGCTTCAACAAGGAGGATTATTAGGAGACTTAGTTGAATTTCCCAACAAAATGGATGTGAAGCAGTGGACTACGAATAGAGGTGACGTTAGGAACACTTGTACCTTCAGATATTTTAATTCTCGAAATTAATACTTCAGTCAGTATCAGTAGGCAATCCGTCACCGCCTAGTATCCATTTCTATGACCACCGCCTATATTACGTTTGAATTAAGATATTAAATGAATGTTTTTGTTTAAAGTTGAAAGGTTCCGTAGATTAGAATTATTTGATACAAAAGACAGAATTGTTTATTCAGTTGGAGGGTAAACTAAAAAAAAAATCACTCGGTTAAACCCAGAATAATTACATTTATTTTTGAGTAATCCTGTTTAACCTCGTATAGGGTAATAGTTATAGTTAGTCATAAATTTAAAATGTGTATTGATTTTAGTCCTGGGCCTGACGTGGTATCAATTACAGCTAAGACTGATCTTAGCTCAGAGTATAAAAGCTCAGTTGATTAATTAAATTCCTTATGTCTATTACAATATCTAACTCGGGGTAGCTATCTTTATGAGCCAAATTCAATATCTGATGCAATCGATGATTACATAAAGACGAAAAAAAATTGAAATAATGGTACAGGCAAATTTTACTTTCTATACATTAAAATGTTGTAAATATAGTTACAGAATATATTTCTTGTGAGATTTATTAGTTGAAGGATAATTATAATATTTAAAATTTCTAACGGTAAACGACGGTCCTAAGTATTCTGTGAATTTTAAAGTTTTGTCTTAAAAGCAACTTCATCCGTGATTAAATTACAATGCATACAATCTTTGTATTTATAGGTATATTTGTAGGTCTCGTTATTTTGTCTCCTTAATATAATTATGAAAATGGATGCCACAAATGGATGAGATGACGAGCATGAATAGCCATTTAGGTATTTGAAATACATCTTAGCTGAGCCAACACTATTGCCTATTTATGACACGGCAGTACAAATTCAACTGCTTTTGGGATGGGAGTGAACTAGGCAACGATGGTATATTGCTACAGAGATTGCGTGATTTAAAGCCTTGCCATCTGGTGGTTTTCTTTAATGTTCAACATCTTATAAGAATAATATATACGAGTATATATAAACACATTTTTATTTGCAAGCGTTGGCAGATACTTATTTAAAAAAAAACCCACAGTACATAGTATATGTGCTGGGTCTACTGTTGTCTCTCGTATAACAAGATGGTACGGCAACTTGTTACGAATGTCTGTGTGGTATAGTATATCAACCGGAAGTAAAGATGTATCGCGTAAACTCCTAGACAACAAATGTAATAACTACAGTAGGTAAACGTTGTAGTTCGAACAATCTCTCCACCACTTATGTCATTAAAAACTGAAATTTGGCTATTGGCCCCATTTCGAATTTCATAGGATTTGTGAAAACCTCATATCCTTCAGATTTGACAGATAACAGATAGAAATAAAAATTAGTAGTTTATTATATAACAAATAATAGCATAATAAATAATTATATTAGAGACAACGAGATAACATTAAGGAGATGAAGCTGTATAGGAAGGGAAAACTTCGTTGGATGAAATAAGAAATAAAAGTATTTTCGGAAATTCTGGCTCCATTCAATTTAAAACATTAGGAACATAATATTTCTCTGTAGTAAATGGAGCCAATATTTTAAGTTAAATCTCTAGCAGTATGTCGATGGAAACTTCTTGACGTACTATAACGGACATAAAAAAAAAAGGAAAAATCTGCTTCCCAAGTAAGGACATTACATTTGTTTTTTTTTTTATTGATTTCTGCAACACACATCGACCAATTACAAAATTGTTGTAACCACATATGTGTAGGTACCGTGGCTAGTCTACTATTTAATCTCTTGCTATCCCACTATTTTAAAATTCGGTGTGGTGCAAAGCTAAAGTAACGATGAAAGGCATTCGGATTCTTCGGATTTATTCTATTAATTAATGCAAAATGTTTGCGAGATATCGTTTTCTAATTTTCTTCTGATATAAAAATGAATGAAAAAGATTAGAGAATGGCTTAATTTTATAAGACATCAACTATTACTAGGTAAGAGGTTTTAGACAATTGTGATTGATGCATCAGAGTAAACACACGGGACTTCACAATTGAAACAGGGCTTTTCTCCTCGTTATGGCAAAAGAAGTAAAAAAAAAATCATGAAAACTATTTTCAACTAAAATGGCAAAAATAGGAGGGAATTCTTTATACGTTACATCGATCTCTTTCAAGTGTTAATAGATGATGCCAAGTTAAAGCTTAACATGTTATTATAAATTTGGTGAAAACGATTGTTTATTTCAATGGTAAAATAAAGTTAGCATTTAATGATTTTCTTTGAATTCATATTAAGTGAATAAGTAACCAATATAAGAATTAATTAATGGCTTTTAACAATGAAAGGTGAATATAATTTTTTTTTTGAAAATGTGACATGTTCGTGATTCGGGAGGATTACGATTAATATGATAAAACTTAAAATATGCAATGGTTACTGTCGTAAGACCCAACAGTATTATGGGGGGTGGTTTATTTAATGTATATAATTGATATGTATGATACTATGGTTTTGGTCGCGAGGCAGGAAGACTCGCGCCACTAACATAGACGAAGGAATTACATAATATACTTTGTAGTACGGGTACGGGTATATTATGATGAATGGAAAAAAATTGGAATATAATTATTATTTAATTTATTTGGGAAAAATAAGTTTATAATGTAAAGTGGATACATGTATTACATAGTTATGAGGCCCTCAGCCTCAGCCGTGAGGGTTTAAAATATTGTGATTGTATAACAAGAGAATAAGAGACACGGGTGAAATATTTTGTAGAGAGAATACTCATATTAAAAATAAATATATGATAGAATTTATATATTTATTTTTATTATAATATTGACCTTGACAGTTATGTATATTCAAGAATCTGCCAAAATTATCAATGGAGATTCTGATCTATATTGTCTGGATTGTTTGAGATGTTAATTTGATGAGCATTGAAGTTATTTTAAAATTCTTTTACATCAAGAAATACCAGTAAAATGCCAGAACAAATTAGATAAAGAAGAAAGTTGTTTAAACGCCAGTTTTGTAACATTAAATAATTTAGTGATTTAAATTATGATGTCCCTCTATCACTTTGAACTTAGTTACTCTTACATGGTTTACCGAGTCTGTTGTGAGATAAAATTATTACTAGAGAATACGAGGACCTTGAATTATAAAAAGGGACTATTTATTTTATTAATAAATTAAAATATTTTGCATAGTATAGATTTTTTTATTGGCTTCATTTCCAAATTATTTTATCACATTGTTAAATGATATTTTTTTTGTACATGTATTAAAAAAAAATTAATTTAACTAACAATTAATAACGTATAGTTACATATTACCGCTATAAATCATATTGTTATTAGCGTATTAATAATATATGTAATTAAAATATCCGAAGCGTAAGTTTTTAAAGAGCTGAAATTTAATTAAAATATCTGGTTATTAAATTATATACTTGTTAAATTAAATTTATGAAAGAAAAAAAATGTCTTTGTTTTAAATTCAAGTGTAGATCGATTTTAATTCTATATTGATTTAATTGTTAGGTGTACACCTGTTGCATGTAGATTTCCATGAGGCAATATTTATAAACAATTATATTATATAATAGCTAAATGTACCATGTACTTAGTACATTAAATGATTACGGAAATTACTATGAATAGGAAATCTTATAATACATTCTAATAAAATTGTAACGCAAAGATAATAAAGACGTACAACAACGCTCTACCTAAAAGTAAACATTTAGGGATGAAAATTCATTAAAAATATTTGCATGTATTAATCGAGTATTCTTAATTCATGCAAAGAATATTCCTCATGTAAAAAGGGAAACAGAAAAGGAATTGTAAAAAAAGAATTATATGTGCATAGTATTAAAACATTAATTACTAATAACTCCGTTAAGTAGAATCAATTAGATAATATATTGTAGTAAACATTGTAAACAAAAATAAAAATTAAAAAAAAAAATGGAATGGATGTGTTATGATATTTTAGATATTTTTTTTAATTATTGATCAATCGTAATTGTTGATTAATTATTTAACTGCTATAATTTATTAGGTTTTTATGTATGGTTTTAGTTACTGGTAATTATCAGTATACAAAATACAAACTCGGTTTAAAACATTGTGATTACCATTCTTGTAAATAGCTCTGCTAATTAGATATCCATTGTATTGTATTAAAGTCAATATTAGCTTTAGGCAGAAAAAAAAAATGTTGAGCCAAGTGGTAGACACATTTAAAGATATTTTTAACTTGCATTTATTATAGTTCAATTGTTATCATTCATTAATCAATTTTTATGATGTATTAGGTTTATATGTATGGTTTTAGGGTTAAGTGGCTAATAATTATTGGTACTTACCTATATGAATTTGTATAAAAATTGTTGCATTGAAAAATTACAATTAGCATTCCTGTAAATAGCTCTGCTAACTGTCAAAACGTAAGTGTAGATATATTTAAAGATATTTTTCGCTTTACATTATAGTTCAATCGCAATTATTGACTAATTATTTGTTATAAGTAATATATTACGCCTATGTGTGGATTTAGTTGTTAGTAATTATTTATATACAAATGTCTGTAAAATTACTGTATTAAACATTGTAATTAGTATTCTAGCAAATAGCTCTGCTAGGCTGCTATCCATTGTAATGTAAGTAAACATTAAGTAAGTAAGCAAATATTGAAAAAAAGATGTAAGTGTACATATTTAAAAGTATTTTTCTTTTTACATTGTAGTTCCATTTAATTATTGATCAATTGTAATTACTGATTATTAGTTAAGGCTTACATGTATGTTTTTAGTCACTGGTAATTATTAGTAAACACAACATAAAATAGCATGCCATCAATATATGGCGGAATATTGTAATTTTTTTTAACATTGTACGATCTGTAACAATTAAAATATTTCATGTAACATAAGAAAGTAGATGTAAAATGGAAAAAATACTAAAGAGGCCAAGTGTTAGGTTTAAGTAAGAGAGCGTGCATGAGGACATGCACGAGGTCAGGATGGTCGAGTGTTAGGTTTTATTTAATAGAGCGGGATTTTACCCGAAATTATATTTAGTGGGCAGAATTATTGTTTTAACTGGTATCCCCAAACGTGGGGATCACCGTTGGAACTTGTTAAAGATATGGCAGATGGACGACGACGCTCGAAAGAGCAAGTCATGCCGAACAGTTGGCCTCCAGTAAACTGTAAAAGTAACAGAATTGAGATCATTCTTGAGCGTGCATAAGTAATTTAAGGTAATGTATTTTATTGTTATATATTTCGTTAAAATAAGGTTGTTACTTGTTAGTTGTTAGTGATAATAGCAATGTGAAAAGAAATATAAATGTAATATAATTGATTACGTGGTTTAATTAGTAAAGGTAGTTCCTAACATTTAAAGAAAGGGCCGTTGTCCATGTGAAATAGCACATCGTGTTAGCATATTAATCGCCAAATGTAGGGTATTTCTTAAATATATATATATATATATATATATATATATATATATATATATTCAGTAGGTCTGAGAATCGGCTATTATCTATTTGTCATACCCCTCAATGATAAGGGTTGTCCACCGATATATTTTTTTATTTTTTTTCTTGGACAATAAATTTTATTTTAATTTTTTTATAATGTGGCATTAAAAATACATACAACCCTAAATTTTCACCCTTCTACCGTTTACCCCTATTTTTTAATTCAGTAATTTATATGGCAAAACAACATTTGCCGGATCAGCTAGTATGTTATAGAACTAAAAGAACGGATTTGCGTGAAATATGATTAACGTAAGTTCATCGCTTAATATAATAGACTTTTATACTAAATAAATAAAAAGTTCCTTTGAGGATTACCTTGTACACAAATTGTAAGGGCGATGTTTCCAAGGGACACACGTATCCACTACAATTCATATCAAAGGGCCAATAATCTCTATGTTATCTTCAAAGACATGATTTATACCTTATATGTTCATACGGGCATCAGAATAAACTAACACACACATATAAAGGTTAATTTATACTAACCTATTGAAACGGCCAAATACAATGGGGAAGAAAAATTCTCCCTAGACATCGTCATTTTTCCCGGATTTTCCGGAAGCAACGCGATAACGCTTTTCTGTTGCCCTGGACGTGCGGTAGGAAATTGTTCTACGAAATATGGCCGCCAAATATATAGCGAACGTTTTGTGAGGCAGCTAGTACAGCTAGCAAATATATTTAAACGATAAAATCGTCAAAATAAATTATAACGTTGACACTTGAAGCGAAATCCTTGTAACCCTTTTTACTAAAATTACGCGGACTGATGAGTATAAATGATGGCACAGTTAAAGTTAAATAGACAAGTTTAAAAATCTAATATTTTCATCTATACTTTATAAAAATAAATAAAATAAGAGTTTCCGTTTGTAATATTAAAATAATCGCTTTTTAGGGTTCCGACGTAAGCTAGAAATCCTTATAGTTTCGCTATGTCCGTACGTCCGTCCGTCGGCACGATTGCTCAGGGTTCCTTAGGACTAGAGAACTGTAATTTGACACGAATATACCTACATATTAGTCATTAGTCATATCAATAAAATGGTGACGTAAAATCTTGAATTTTTTTTCCGGGTGGGGAAATGTTAATTTTTTTCTCACATACCCATTGTGTGGGATATCATTATATTGGTTCTCAAAAAATATTGTAGGCTTGTGAAAACAAGTTTTCGATTAAGTGACTCGTTTGCAAGATATTATTCAAAATATAATAACTTTTAAGTGCTAATTTTTGTTAGAATCAAGTGTCTCCCTCTATCTCTCCAGGCTGAACGGATGATTTTGGTGGTGGGCAAAAAATTATAGTAGTAGTAAATATAAGGGGGCGTCCATAAATTACGTGAGGTGTTTTTTTTAAATTTTCAGTCCCTCCCCCTCCCCCTGGCGAGATGTCGTGAGATTTTATTCAACCCCCTCCCCCATCCCCCAATCTTACGTGAGATTTTTCAAAATGTCGGTTTCTTAAATATATAAACGCGTTGGATTGTTTTTGTAAAAAGAAAAAAAAATTGCTTCGTGCTTTTATTTACGACTTGTTAGTGTCTTAGTCTTTCGAACGAATTAGTGAGTGACCTATGATTACGCTTGCATGTACAATCTGGATAATGGACCAAAATAGTATATTTTTTTTTGTTTCAATCAGAAAAAAAATTGCGTGATATTTGCCGAGACCCCCCCTCCCTCCAACGTAAGATTAGATGAGATTTGACCCGACCCCCTCTCCCCCTTAAACATCTCACGTAATTTGTGGACGCCCCCTAATAAAATTAAAAGGTTTTTGAGTAAAAGTCGACCAACTTATAAAATGCACTTAGAGAAAACCTGAACCTGAGGTGCGGATATATATTTGTCATTGACTTTGAATAGCTTAAATGTTCATAGTATGAAACTATAAAAGCCCTGATCTTAGTCTGCATTATTGTGATGAGCGATTCCGGAACCCTACATTGTGCGTGGCCCGATACGCACTTTACCAATTTTTACTAAGCACATGTGGATGCATAAACGGTACATATTCCAAAATAACATTTTTTTACCATTTTGTACCATAGCCTCTTTATTTCTTTCGGCTTATCTTTGAAACGGTTGGACCGATTTTGATGGGACTTCCACTGGAAGATAGCTGAATTAATAACGAGTACCTTAGGCTACTTTTGTCATATAAGTTTTATACACGGATGAAATCGCGGGCACAGTTAGTATAATAAATTTTTTTAAAACTAGGATGCGTTTAATACTCACGCGCACACACACTGTTAATATTATTTGTATGTAGTTAAAGTATAATATAACATTTTTAAAATTTACCCCGAGTTGTTACGGGCTCCTGTGAAGAATAGACCATTTGCCGTTCTGCCAGGCAGGTCGTAAGAGGCGAACGATTTGCTATGCGAGTCACTATCATCGTTGCTACTAGGTGGTAGAGTTCTGCATTGTCTCGCCCGGGTCTGGTACCATTGCCTTAACTATTCCTGCCGCAATAGCGTCAGTGCTTGTCACTATCGTGTTCCGGTTTGAGGGTAAGGTTCCCGGTAAATTATGCATGTAGCATTAACACCTCACTATAAGCAACCCACCATTTACATCTTTGGTATATAATATAGTGTTTATGCGATGGTTTCTTTTTCTGTCAGAAGACCCATCTGCTTGTTTGCTATCTTATGATATAAAAAAAGTAAAGTTACCTTATATCAAACACTATATGACATGGTAACTGATACCAGTAAAAACTTTTTATTTATTATAAAATGTAACTTGATTATAAGTATAACGCGCTGCGGCGGCTGAGTGGCATACGGATTAATATGCCTATGCCTATGGTGCCGCTGTTCAGTTCCATTGAAGAACTTAAGGGTTAGATAATGATATCATACTGGTAACGTGAAAAGGAAGACCTTCCTAGTCAGGTAAGGTGTACTGACTGGGGACCAAAGTCTATACAAGTGTTTACAAGATAAGTAATTGTAATATCGCGATTCAGGAATTTTAATTTGAAGTTTATTATTTTTTATTTGTATACTATCTCTCTTTTTAGATTTTAGATAGATTGTTTGAACCACTGTAAGCCCTAACATTTAACCCAAACCAATAACATGAATTAAAAAAAAATTAGAGTAACTCCAATTTAATTAAAATATCATAAAATACGAGCAGGTTTCAATTTAACTCCTAAAGGGCGTACCAGATATGTACGCCACAATCCTTCGAAAATAATGTTTGTAAATCACAAAGCAATTTGCCGGGATGTTTTATGCCGCGGAAATTATTCCTGATGAAGCCCCAAGAACAATCCTCCCGGAAATTATACTATTATACTTTACAATGCCTTGATTACGCTGTCAGATGTCAACCTATATAATGGTAATCTCGGAAAATAACCCTTAATTGAAATTGGAATGGGGTATGTCTATAAACTTTCCTTTCTTGATATTCAAGTACAAGTACATCCATGAAACATTTTTTTAATATAATTTTGGTAGCTAGAGCAAAATATATTATTGGCTTTTAAGTAATTATTCAATTCAATGAGTAATACAAATCGGACGTTGTATTGTCGAGTTTAGAATTACCTGCTAAATTTAAGAGGCTAGTCTCTGACCGTGGGAATTTAAAATGGAACACATACATTCATATATTTCACTAATCATTTACGTTGACCATACGTCACACAAAGGCCTAATAATTGTGTAATCATTGCATGTTTTCTTCTGCGATAAACGTAATAGCACTAACAAAAACCGCAATGTTTCTATTTTTCATTGATTTGCCAAAAATAAGGGTACAAGTCACTTTTCAAATATTAATATTTTGTTGTTTACAAGAAACTCACTTCATATTTATAAGATAACTTTCAGGCTAATACACCGATTGATTTCTAGATCTAAACAGCTTTTTTGCTAAAAAAACTTTGTCTAAATCTGTAAATTGGATCAAAATCGACTGATCCATTCGATATTTATCAATAGCAAAATTTTTGGGCAAACAGTGTGTAGCGGCTCAAAACAATCACAAACGCTACAAGAAAAAATAATAAAAAATGGACAAAAATCAATAACAAATGGAAAAAATGAAATTCAAAAATAAAATCCTGAATCGCGTTATCACAATTATTAATCTTGTAACAATATATACAAGTTTCAACGCTTCTCAAATGGACTTCGGTCCCCAGTCAGTACACCTTGCCTGGCTGGGAAAATCTTCCTTTACCCCTTACTTGTCCTTGTGTGACGTCATCGACCTCCACAGTTATGACGTAACCTGACAAGCAGCTGGCCCGTTGGTTCCATCACTAGGACCCTTCGGCGGTAAGGACCAGCGGCGCCACAGTGTTGTGACACCGACGCTACAAGTATATTTGACATTACTTTGTCATTTTTAAGCCTATCCATTTTGTAGTCAGTTAAACATTTTAGACTCAATTACATTCAATGGTATTCGAAAGATTAAAATCGTTCATCATTTTGAAAATAACCAGCTTTTAAAAAATTAAAAAGATTATCAATATAAAGAGCTGTCAATTGTCAAAAAAGCTTAAAATCTACACTTGGGTATAGTTTTTTCACCTTTGAGCTTAAAAACCTCAATTTAGTGGGAAGTTTCAGAGATGGCCTGCGGGGTAATCGATGTGTACCTAATGGTAAATGATCACCACCGTTCATAGACATCCGTAATACCAGGGGTCTTGCAGTTGCGTTGCCGACTTTTTAAGAATGAATAAATTCTTATCTAGAAGATCCCTAAGTCGTATCCGTTTGGAAACACCCCTGCCGGTAATTTATTCCACAACAGAGTAGTGCAAGGCAAAATGTGTCTGGAGAATCGCACAGTTGTGGATTTCCAGACATCGAGATGGTGAGGACTTCAAATTTTGAGGCGATGTTCAATGATGGAATTCGGCGGCAGGAATCAATCCAAACTACTCGTCGGAACACTCCCCATGATAATACAATAGAAGACGCAGAGTGAAACTACATCTCTGCGCTATGCAAAAGAGTCAAGCTGTTTCGAAATAGCCTGGTCGTCGAAGATTTGAACCACTTAGGCTGAATGAGATCAAGACATTGACTTACTGTAAGTCAATGGATCAAGAAGAAAAAGCTGGTACTGGGGAGCTCCGGCCCAGAGATCACTACAGTACTCCATGTGAGGCCGAATCTGTGCCTTATAAAGTTGAAGGCGATGGGCCGGCAAGAAGTACTGTCTCACTCTGCTGAACACACCGAGCTTTTTGAAGGCTAGTTTAGCCTTACCTGTAATATAAATTATTACATATGACTCTAAAATACTATGAATATTATTAACTCAAAACATTTCTTAAAAGTATTGCTTCATTTCCGATTCTTAAAATCAAGCACTTTAGTTAATTTAAAATACCTCTATGACAACCAACTTTCACTTACACTATAATATGTGTCGACTTTAATTAAGAAAACACTATTTAATCTGTTATATTCCTTAAAAAATATTCTATGTAGTTATTTCTGCAGAACACATTTCGAAATAAAAAAGTTTGGAGAAATCTTTAGACGTGATTATTGTTTGTATAGGCGTCACGATAACTTCTAAAATATTGACAGTCTCGAGAGTGGGTTTTTCATTATCTCTAGAATTTCATACTCTTTCCCTGATTTCGTATTTTATGTCAAACCAATAGCATGTTTGTTTTTTTTATAAATAAATACATATTATCATATTTTTTTATATTTCTTATTCGCAAGAAAGCAACAAGCTAATTTCTTATGAAAAGAGAAACCATCGCCTGATGGTGATGGGAGATGATAGACACCAAAGATGTTATTGGTGCTATCCATTGCTATCGTGTGGCGGATTGATGATGCCACATGCATAAGTCTACCGCCTATCTTATCTTCCAAGCTGCAAAACAATAATAAGAAGCATTGACGCTATCGCGGCAGCAAGGGTATGGCGGTGGTACCAAACACCCGCCGAGACGTTGTGGAACTCTACTAAGCTTTGAAAGGTTCGTTGTAAAACTTTCTTTATTTTGTTATAATAAAAAAAACTTAACGTAAAATGTTACTAACTACAGGCACATCTTATAAAGTATTTTCGCGAATAAATTTTTTCATAATATTTCAAAAATGTTTTCATAATACTCGTATTATGAGAGATTAAGTAAACATAAGCGATTAATTACACTCGCAACCTTCCCTGGAATATTTACGTCAGAAATTGGAAAATGAATTTCAAACTGACGAGCTGTCGCCTTTGATTCTGGGGGGATACTAAAATATTTGATGGACGTTTTTAAAAAATTATTTCGGCATTTTACCGATTAAATTCTCACATCAATTTGTATGGAAGATGGTGGTCAAAAATATTAAGTATGTTTGTATTAAAATTACTTTTTTATAAGGTCGTTTAACAAAAAGCTAAAACGGTTGAAGTATATAGTATATTTTTAGTTATATTTTTAATAAAGTTCTTTATTAAAAATATATCTAAAAATTTTTAAAATCATTGAACAAGAAATACTGTAATTTTTTGCAAACCGAAAAGGTCGATTATGAGGTTTTGAGTGAAGTTTACGATTTTTATATACAAATCTAAGAATTATTTTGAAAATATCTCTCGATGAAACTGTTAACAGTTTCATTAAGATTACTACTGAATTTTTCTATAAAGCAATTCCATATATTCAATAAAGAATTTTGAAAACCGCAACACTCATTTTAGCAGTTTTTAGGAAATTGGGCCTTAAGGAAATGAAGAATAAATAAAAGCATTTTGAAATACCACAACATTTTTATTTTTGTAAATAGAATCATTTCACTTTTTTGATAATATTGTCGAACTACCCACATACGAGCGTATGCCCCTTTTTGGCAATATTGTCGACCTACGTACCTACGTACCTACGAGTGCATGCTCTTTTTTGATAATATTGTCGACCTACCCACATGTGTATGCTCCTTTTGGTAATATTGTTGACCTACTCTCATACGAGTGTATGCCTCTTTTTGGTAATATTGTCAACCTACCCACATGCGAGTGTACGCCCCTTTGTGGTAATATTCTCGACCTGTCCACTTACGAGTGTATGCCCCTTTTTGTTAATATTGTCGACCTATCCACATACTAGTATACGCCCCTTTTTGGTAATATTGTCGACCTACCCACCTACGAGTGTATGCTCCTTTTAGGTCGGACAGTTTTGAGGTTCGATAACGATTCAAATTCAAATTCAAAATATATTTATTTCGTAGGTAAAAATTACACTTGAAATACGTCATTAGTTCATTATACTTACATACATTCTGTTACACGTATAATATTTATAATAAAAATCATTTAATTTTTGTGGTACATAAAGATTAGATTTTACATTTGAAATATTTATAATTATTCAAAATTATAAATACGATTCAAAATCAAAGTCAAAATCAAATTTCCTCCTTGTTGGTCCGGGTTGAATCAAAGGAGTGAAGAATACCAACTACTGTTCTGTCAGGTAGGTGGTAATAGGCGATCGATTGGCTTAATACGAGTCACTACAATCGTAGCCACTAGGTAGTACAATTCTGCATTGTCTCGCCTAGGTCTGGTATCACCGCCTGACATATTCCTGCCGCAATAGCGTCACTGCTAGTCACTGTTGCGTTTCAGTTTGGAGGATAAGGTAGCTGGTAAACTTATGCATGTGGCATTAGACTTCGCCACAAGGTTTAAACGCACTCTTAACATCTTTAGTGTTTATAGGCGATGGTTGACTCTTTTATTAGAAGACCCGTCTGCTTGTTTGCTATCTTATGGTATAAAAAAATCAAATATTCTTTTTATTCAAATTATCTTTTACATGTTTACTTTTACTTTCGACGGATCAACATTTTTTTCAGTTATTACCGGATAGGGAACGTGGCCACATTTTGAGAACTTCAGTCTGAAGATACTCAGTCGGATTGTCTTTATGTACATATTTTTTAAATTAATGTATGTACAGTAATTTTTTAATAATTTATTAATAAATTCTTAACAATTTATTAAATTTCATTATAATTACTATGAGAGTGTATGAGGAGCAATTGTTTTCATGCTTTCATATCCTTCAAATATTCAGATATCTTATGATAAACCTATTTTACAGAGTTTTGATTTTATGCATTGTATAAATTTGTGTATTGGTAGATTTTTATTATCATTTGAATGTTAATTGTAAAAGCGTCTAGACTGCCCCATAAAAGAGTTAATTATTTTGTGGAGTCGAGATACATGCTGAGCAAGATTGTTTTTGTTGCTTCTATATAAGTTATGCCCACCATAATTTTTATTACATATTATCTTATATATTATAAAAACGAATATATATCAAATTTTCAAATATAAACTGCGATGTTACGGTTAAAATATTAATTTCTTTGAATTTTTCTTATATTGAAACTCTTAAATTGAGATTGTAAATAGCCCTTACATCAGCGGAATTTCCCCAGAGAAGAATCCCATATCTTATGCTATAAAAGTAAATAAAATCTCTCATTTTTTTCAACTTTAAATGACGCTAATTTTAACAAAAATAATAGATAATCTGATGTTTCACCAAGCAGTTGACAAATGGTAAATAATTTATTATTTCTGTCACTACCATCGTGACTACAATATGGTAAAGTTCCGCAACGTCTCGTCTGGGTATTTGGTATCAACGCCTTACAAATTTCTGTCGCAATAACGTCAATACTTGTGATTGACGTGTTCCAGTTTTGGAATATAAGGTCGGTAAACTTTTGCAAGTGGCATTCACACCTTGTCCGAAAAGCAACCCACCATTAACATATTTGGTGCCTAAATGGTTGTATCTTTCCATCAGGAAAGCCATCTGATTCTTTGTTATCTTATAAAAAAAACTATAAGGAGTATTGTTTGTATTTTTCGATAATTGGAATAGACGGCTTATCGTGCTTAGAAAAAGCATGATTGATGGTTGTTTCACATCATCATATCAGAAGTATGGATCTCAAAAGACCTAAAATATTTTTATCTATTTGAGTATCGAAACAAGGACCTTATGATCAGAGCTGAAAAGCTTACCAAATCTATAAGGATAAATTTATTACATCTGTATTCATTTTTCTTTGTTTAATTTCGGGACAAAATATTTATTTTATGACGCATTGACATCATTTTCACTATATTGAAAGTTTTTGTTTGCTTGTCTTTCTGTATGTCTGTGCAAATCGCTATAACTTAAGAACGGCTTTACTGATGTTAATGGAAATGGGAATACAGTAAAAATACGTAATTGTGCAAATTATAGGCTATAGCTTGTGGTCTAGGGGATAGTTTATTCGGCTCAGATCATGAAGTCCCGGCTTCGATTTCAGGTTGGACAAAAATGTTATTAAGGTTTTTTCGAGGTTTTTCTCAAAAATCAGAAATTTCAGTAGATGCTGGCGGATGGTGTGTTATAGTGCGCGCAACTAGTTGGCCGCGCCTTAGGTGGTGACAGGGGTAAGGGGGCGGGTTGTCAACTGCTCGCAATGCACATGAGCTTAGACAGTGATGACCAATCTGAAGATATCGTGAACAATATTTTTCATTTTTTGAAAAGAATAAATAAAATACAAATTGAACTTTTTAATGTTAGTTCAGTAATTTGGTAGTAAACACGTGTCAGTGGAAGTTACGAAAAGTATTTAGTTCAGGCTGAGTCATCAGTATACGTTTATCGTGATCGGCATTGAAGACACTCTGCGTTGAATGCGTTCAAGAGGAAGGAGCTGGTATTGTGGAGCCCCTGGCCAAAGATGAGAACAGTACTCCTATGAAGCCTGATTTGTGACTTGTAGAGTCGCAAACAATCGACTGTTTTGCCCTGTTCAGAACAACAAGTTTCTTGGACGAAAGCTTTGCTTTTGCCTCCAAATGACCACGAAACGAGATAATGATGAGTTATGGATGTGTATTAAATATGTGTATTATATAATAAAAATCAGAATTATTCAAATCGGTTTAGTAGTTTTTGGGATTACCACGTTCAAACAAACAAACAAACTCAATTCTCAGAATCACTTGATTCTGAACTCTCTGAACTTGATTCAGAATCATCTTGTGAACTTATAATGATTTGGTCCATCATAGTATCAAATTTCATATCATGATTCCAGTATTCCTGTTCATTTTTTTGTACGTGGTCATCGCATTTTTGCCATTGTTCGGCAGAGAATTCGGAACATAGCCTTGTTAGTATTGTCATTTTCTCGTCCAATGTAGCATTAATGTGATCTCTGGCCAGGAAATTTTTAATATTTGCCCACACAAGCTCGATCGAGTTGAGGTCTGGATGATATGGAGGTAGTCTGAGAACAGTATGACCTGCAGCTTTCAGAAGTTCGTCAATCTTGAATATTTTTTCTGATTGGGTCGCATTAATCAACCTCAGGAGTTCAGCTTTGATCATCGTGGGAGAAAATGTTACATTATGATTTTGCAACCAGTTCTGCATATTAATTTTCAAACTGGACATAGTCGGTTTCTTCTCAACTTGCACACAATGATAGGCAGCATTATCCATAATTATGACTGAGTTAGGTGGAAGTTTAGGTATTAATTTTTGATCAACCCAGTTGTAAAAATTTGTAGAGTTCATGTCTCCATGATAATCCCCCGTTTTTGAATCTGATTTAAAAATTAGCAAAGCATCGTCAACTAACCCGTTCCGGCTACCAGCGTGAACTATTATCAAACGCCTTCCTTTGCCTATATCTGTATAAATTCCAGGCTCCGACGAAGATTGCCAACATTTTTGGACATTGTGACTTTGGTTAACGTAAGTTTCGTCCAAAAAGAATATATTTCGTTTGTCTTCTCTGAATTTTCTTATAGCCCTCATATATTTCACTCGCCATTCAACAATATTTGGTCTCTCTATTAAAAGGCATCTCTTCGATTTACATTTCTTAAATGAATATCCCAGTTTGTGCAAAAGTGTTCTTAAAAAAGTCAATCCGCAGTCTAAAATATTATCCTCTTTTAACACAGCATTTAGTTTTCGTAGACTTGGAATTTTTTTCTCTACCGTATAAAACTGATTTATTTTTCTTCTTATCACTGCTAAATCAAAGTCATCAACTTGTATTTTCTTTTTTATTTCTTTTGGTCTACGTGGAGAACTAAATCTTGCTTCCCCTGTATTTTGCAACGATTTTTTACTTTCAGCAATCACTCTCCTAACACTTCGTTCTGATATCCCTGTTGCTTCTGCTACTAGTTTATGTATATTCGCATCAGTTTTATATTCTAAACTATTGACATCGGCTTTCCGTTTATTAAAAAATGTATGCACTTTAAATATTATTTCCTTAGATTGTCTTTTTATCAGCGGACTCATCTCGCTGTTGCAATCTTATGTGCGTTTTGTCTAAACTAGCCGGAATTTTCAAGGCGTGTTGCCGTCGCAAAGTACGGCGCCGCACTGAGTAATGACAGCAAGCGCCCCTGCCTCTCCGCCCCACCGTTCACATACCTAAGGCGCGGCCAACTAGTTCCGTGCGCACTATACCACTTTTGTGTCTCGGTTGAGAAAGTAAAGCCATCGGTCCCGGATATTGATATAAATAGCTCATAATCGTTATAAGCTCAGTAAAATGTGGCGATGTGTATCACCTTCCATCTCGCTTACCGGCAAATCGGTGAATCGTGGTGAAGTAGAAAGTCTATAGACTTTTGGTTTACTCTGTCTACCCCGCAAACCACCCCTCTAAACTCAACTTGTATGCAATATTTCGACCAAGCAAACGCTAACGAATTCAAAATAAAAATCTTGAATCCTGAGTACGCGCGGTTCCCTTGCAGGGTAGACAGAATAAAAACAACATCTATAGACTTTCCAGTTTAATGTAATGCAATATTACAATTATTTAACTTGTAAACACTATATACAAGTTTCAACGCTTCTCAGATGGACTTCGTTCACCAGGCAATACACATGGTGGCTAGAAAATCTTCCTTTTCCGTTTTACGAGTATGATGTCATCAACCTCCCACTTATGAAGTCATCCTGACCAGACAGAAAGACCAGTGGCACTATACAATATTTCATCAATATCGATTGAGGATAACTGCTGTAAAAGTCAATTGCAAAATTTTATCCGAAAAAATGCAAGTCAAAAATAAAAGATTTTAACAATAAATGTGTGGAGCTGCATTATGTAGCAGGTATATTATAACCTGACCAAGAAGAAACCCACATCAATCAAACATTACTAGTAATACAATAACAATCAATGAGACGTCACAAAAAAGATTTAGCTTAAAAAATGTACCGTCATATTGTATAAATAATTCAGCCATTTTGGAACATACATGAATATTAAAATGGACGTCTGGCTACACGGACACCATTGCTTCGGTAGAATTGATTTGGGAAAACCGTAATGTTTTCATGTTTCGATAGTTTTAATTCAATTTTTTAATATGATGGCTTGAAACAATCCTTTGGTCTAATCATCAATGCTTTGGTATAGACATATGGTTATAGATTTAAATGAGATTGAACAATTTATCCTAGATGAATTTTCAGTTTTCTGAAGAACGTAGCTTCGTGACTGTATGTGTTCAATTTATTGAAAGGTTCGTCACTTGTCAAATTTTGACACTTATAGTCCTTGCAGAATAGGAACTTTTGTCCGTAGAGGTCAAAAATCCCTGAATGGTAAAAAATGTCCGCCGAGGACTTACCATGATCTCAACGCACACGGTGTAAGAACATTTGTTGTCCGATTGACATGCATACGCACGTTACTCTCGCGCATTCAACACAGATTAAAGTTCTACGTGTGCGTTACTGCTCCTAATCAAATTACTTAATTTTTCGATGACTTTACCGTACTTTTATTCAATCCAGTCTCCCGGCCTCTGCGATTGTTCGGGGGACTTTTTGTACTGGGTATTTTTAGTCTTATGTGTGCTATTTGGCACAGTTTAAGAGGGATCTATTTTACTTCTAATTAGAACCGCACGCTCTGCTCCTATTGCCTATGCAGCAATTTTTAATCATTTAATATTTACATATCTTTATTCAATTAGGCTTTTTTATTATTATTTTTTAAATTTAATCGGTTTCGCACCACCGCACCGTGCGCACATACTGTTTAAATGCTATGAATTAATTATAATTTATGAATTATTAGTTCTATACTTACCACCTAAACAATTTAGTGTATTTTACAATAATTTGATCCTATCTGATGACTCCGCAAAAGTCTGTAAAAATACTGTTTGGTACCACCGTGTCCCGTATGGGGGCCCGTTTGTCTTTTAGTGTCGCGTTTTTGCGAAAGCATCGGCCCGTTCATTCCTCGGGATCTCCAAGTCTTGGCCAAGAATAGTCGCATCTCTCGTCCCGAACTTACGGCCTCGCGTATCCTATTCTAAATCTCCCCTGCGATAGGGTTCTCGGGGTCAGGGTAGGACTGACATTCGAGCACTGATGTGGAGTCACAAAAAGAAACGATTTTTTCTCCCTGGCCAACACTTCGCTCTCAAGATGTCGGCCAGTTCCACCTGATAACCGCTGCAGAAGTCAGATAGTCAGTAAGCCAAGTATCTGCTCCGTTCTTCCACACAGATAACGCCATGCTCACTTTTCCTTCTGATTTGGAGCCATCCGTGCAAGCCGACAGTTAAGGCGTTGTGTCCGATAGCTGATCCAGACAAGTCGCACTTTCAAAAGTCAATCCCACCCATCTTGCTGGATGGGGGGTATTCATGGAGTTGAATTCTGCTCTGCAATGCCGCGGCAGGTTGCTCCTCCAGTGACCGTTCACTTTTAATTTCGTAGATAATCTTCTACTCTCAGACCCATAAATCCAGGGCAAGGTCCAAGCTAGAAGCACCCCAGAATTGAGATACTGTTCGATGCGCTTTTGATGGGCCTATAGGCCTTGGCAACTAAATAAAAAGCATCTATGTTGATGGACAAAGAGTACCCCGAGGATAATTCCTCGTCTGCGCAGGCTATCAATGTTAGATATTTCATGCAAGGCAAATGAAAGCGATGTCTCCAAGATCGTGCCTGCTAACATGTTGGTGTCTCGATCAAGTTAAGTACTACCGTCTTAACTATTCTTGTCATAATATCGTCGGCGCTTGTCGCTATTGTGTTCCGATTTGGAGGGTAAGGTAGTCGATAAACTTATGCATATGGCATTCTTACGTCACCTCACAGATAACAAGGCTCCAACAATATTAGTTTTGTTTGCGAACCTATGATGTGAAACAATCAGTAATACTGCAACAACCAACTCAATTTGCCTATAATAATATTTCAAAATTTCCTCAATTTCTCCAGAATACCATTATAAAATCCTGACAAGAATCTGACGATAAAACGATATAAAACGACGAAACCTATAAAACGACGGAAAAACACTATTAACATCTTTGTTGTTTGTTATCGTTTCCATTAAGAGTCATCTGCCTATTCGCTATCTTGATATATACTCGAGAACAGAGAATCTTTTTTTTTACATTCGGATGAAAATAAAATTATGATATTACCTTAGATTTTCAAATTATCAAGGAAAAATAAAATACTGTCGCCATTTCAATGTATTGCAACTGTGCCCTTGCGATTTACAACTTCTATATCTATAATATCCACCGAAATCGGTGCCTCGAATCCGATTGAAAGACAATTTAATATAATGCAGTTTAAATATCCACATATGTTTGATTTATGTAAGGTTTATAAAAAAGTATCTTCACGCTTGTGGGGATACAAGCGTGGAGATACTTTTTTATAAACCTTAAAGCTAGTTTTCTTTTATCCACACTAATATTATAAATGCGAAAGTAACTCTGTCTGCCTCTTTGTATGTCTATCTGTCTCATCTTCACGCCTAAACCACTGAACTGATTTGGACGAAATTAGTTACAAAGATAGTTTTCTTTATATATTATAAGATAGTAAACAAGCAGATAGGTCTCCTGAGGGAAAGAGTCCAACTATCGTCTATAGACACCAAAGGTGTTAATGGTGCGTTGCTATGGTGAGATCTAATGCCACAAACCGGAACATGACAGTGACAAATACTGACGCTATTGCGGCAGGAATAGGTAAGGTGGTGGTACCAGACCCGGGCGAAACAATGCAGAACTCTACCACCTAGTTGTAATAATGGTAGTGACTCGCATAGATAATCGGTCGCATTTTAAGACCTGCCTGGCAGAACAGCAGTTGGCCTATTCTTCAAAGGAGCCCGGGTCCAACACGGAGAAAGTTTGAAAATTAAGAAAGGACATAGGATAGTTTTTATCCCGGACGAAGTTGCGGGCACAGTTAGCTTACAACATAATCGTTGTTTGCCAGCATAGTGCTAGATTGTAAGCAAAGGAACTAAAATTTTATTGATGAACGTTAATACAATACATACAATAAAAGTTTAATAAACAGAATATATCAGGTACAGGTAGTGTAGAAATTATTTAATCAACAAAATTATCCTGTATCTAAACCAAGAGTTTCTTCGGTTTATTTGCTTGTATACGATATAGAAAAGTATTCCCTAGATTCTGTATCAGTTAGATAAATACCGTCTCCAGTACTCTGTATATTACCATATTTGGAGTTGGATTCGAACCAGTGACCTCCTTCCTAAATTATACGATGATATACCGCTAGCACAATGTTTAATATTTAAACTGGCGAAATTATTACTTAAATCGCACATAGTTATTTCTCGCACATTTTTTCTTACGATCAAATGAGCATTATGAGTCACACACTTTTGGACTTTCCAAACTATTTTTAGAAAAAATACTACTATATAAGTAAAAAATCTATAAGTAAACTTTAAAAGCAAAAGTTTATTCACATACTAAATTTCACCCAAATTTCGACGGCTAGTTTTAGCTATACATTTTAGACCTTTTTACGTGGGTGCCTGCCCTAATAGGAAATTGGGCAAGTTTTGTTGGACTGACTTACCAACTCAAACCTCACGGTGTTCACCTCGATGTTGTTGATGTAAGGTCTCCGGAATCAGTTTGGCGATTTTACAGCTGAATTCCCAACAGTCATCCGTAACCATGGGTCCAGACTTTTATGACTTCACGAAGTAATGTGCTGAAAGAAGAAACATTATTTTTACATTAAAAACATTATTTTAGACCTTTTTATGTGGGGAAAACCTCATGGGTACTTGCCCTAATAGGAAATTGGGCAAGTTTTGTTGGACTGCCTTAGCAACTAAAACCTCACGGTGTTCACCTCGATGCTGTTGATGGAAGGTCTCCGGAATCAGTTTGGCGATTTTACAGCTGAATTCCCCACAGTCATCCGTAACCAGACTTTTATGACTGCACGAAGCGATGTGCTGAAAGAAGAAACATTATTTTTCTTTCATTAATTCGATAACCAAATTTCACCACGTTCCGATTCCAATTTCCAACAATACTCAAGTTAACGTTGAATAAACATTTATACACACAATAACCGTTGGATTGTGATTAATGAAGGTCACTAAATTTATGAAAAGAAAACTCTTTACCGGTCAAATACAAGATTAAGAAACTCTTTTTAAAATAAAAACCCATTTTATAAAAGATAACATTTCACGGTACAATTATTTCAAGCAAAAAGGTCCGCCCTACGAAATAATAAACCGCGAACGCTAAATCGCCTTGCTTACTTTAAATTTCAAATGGCGGCGACTGGTAATGGCGGGCTGGGGCGTTATTAACCGTGAGCGAGAGCCGCGGCTACCGGTCATTATGTATTGTAATCGAACCGACGTCTGCGGCCACGATAAAGGTATACGCTAACTTCTCCTTATACACGGAAAGGGGATTTGTGTTGTTTTACTATAGTTTGTATACATAACGAACTAATAGGGAAATCGAATGTTGTCCGTCACTGGTTAGAGATAAAGAACTTAGGGCGCGTGCGGGTTGCAACCAAATGTCAGTCCGATTATGTGTCAGCGCGGATTTGTTTAGTAATACCAGTTTGAACCTAAATGAAATAAAAAAAAAACATTAAACAAAGCAATTACAAGAGTTGTTTGCAGCAAGAACAGAACAACATATAATATACAACAACATTGCATGCACTATTTATAATCATGAACAATGACTCAAATGATTCAGTTAGCGACTAACGGTTTAAGAAAAAAATTTTTGAGTAATTTATTGAAATGTTATCATATTCGTTTTACATAACATTAGAGAACGAAAATTTATGCAGACTATCTTAAAGTAGCTAACTGTTATTTAGATGTTAGGATTAGTGAGCAATTTGGATCGGCAATATAAACGTAATCTAACATTTTCATAAATTAGTCACGCCCATAGACAAATACTGACAACTTTGCTTCGTGCTATATCTTTATCACTTTCATAACAGCACCATATTAGCTAGTTTCGTTTGACAAACTATAGAGTAACACAAGTATGCCATATTATATACTGTTTTTTGGAGTGAAAACTTCGTTAGCCAAGTAAAACGATTTTTGATAGGAAAAAATCGTATGAGCTATTTTGTGTATTTTCTTTAATTTTACTATGTTTTAGAAACAAACGCCGTAGAGTAATAGAATGAATCAAATTATACAAAGTTAAATTTAAAACATCGTCAGAAAATCCCACACATGTTTTCAAAGGATCCGACTCAGAATCATGATTCAAATCTATTTAATCTAATCTATTTCGATTTTCAATAAATCGTTCCATACACCTTGTATAGTTCTTTGTAGTCGTGAATTAAAATTATTAATAATTCTTAATCCATAATTACGCAATTTTTTAAATTAATAGTCGAAACACAAAAGAACACATGCGTACAGTTCCGCTCGCCATAGCACACTGGTGACATCGCTTTCACTCAAATCTGACGAGCAAAACAAAATAATTCATATAAAGTGTATGAAAGCGATCTTCGTGGATTTTTGCGATGCAACCCGCCCCAATATGCTCGGTACTTAAAAATAGCGATTATATTGTCAAAATAAACATCTAACACACTAAGACGAGCCGCAACGGGCAAGGGCGAGCCGCATCACGACAAAAATTCTACTTGTATTGTAGCACATTAAGACGGGCCGCAGCGGAGCGAAGCAGACCATTTCCACATTTCTTTCCAAATATTATTCTCCTTTATTGCTTATCATAATGTGGATCTTGCAAATCATATACCTCTTTGTTGCCTTGAACTAAAATCATTAATCGTTTTTTAACCATAATTAAATATGTTTTTAGTAAATTACGTAACAAACTAGCCGCGCCCTTACTTCGTCCGCGTGGAAAAAATTCAGAAAATAGTAGCCTAAGTTACTCCCTATCACATCAGCTATCTGTCAGTGAAAATCCCGTCTAAATAGGTTCAGCCATTCCAGAGATTAGCCGGAACAATCAGACAGACAGACAAAAATTGTAAAAAAAAAATGTTATCTTGTTATATGTACCGTGTATACCGTGTGCATTTAGTAAAAAGCGGTTATTTTAATATTACGAACAGACGCTCCAGTTTTATTTATTTGTATAGAGTATAGATTACGCAATTTTATGATTAATACTCAAAACATGTAGGAACACGTGCGCACAATTCCTTTTTTTTTTATCATAAGATAGCAAACAAGCAGATGGGTCCCCCGATGAAAAGAGTCAACCATCGCCTATAGAAGACACCAAAGGTGCTAATGGTGCGTTGCTATCTTGTGGCGAGGTCTAGTGCCACATGCATAAGTTTACCGGCTACCTTACCCTCCAAACCGGAACTCGACAGCGACAAGCACTGACGCTATTGCGACAGAAATAGGTGAGGCGGTGGTACCAGACCCGGGCGAGACAATGCAGAACTCTACCACCTAGTAGCCACGATGTTAGTGACTCATAAATACAATCGGTCGCCTCTTACGACCTGCCTGGCAGAACGGCAGTTGGTCTATTCTTCAAAGGAGCCCGGGACCAACACGGGGAAAATATGCGAAAGCGGCGGGTATTTGCGATGCGGCCCGATCCAGTGTGCTCGATCCTTAAAAATACTGATTATAGTGACGACACAAATTAAAAAACTAAAAAAACGATGTATCAGTGTGTACACACTCTAAAATACATTGGCAAGCCGGCTGCATTGGATTCCGTTAGCGAGTGCGGACCGATTTACCGGTAATGTTATTGTCTCGCGTAATGTGAAACCGTATAAAATCGATTTCAACAAAACTACTTTACTGTAAAATCGGAAAATACTTTTATCCCTCGCTGAAATGTGAAAATCCCGGATAAGTTATAAATATTTTCAATTGGAGCTCTAGTTTTACATGACAGTGATTTAAATTTCAGCTATTTCTTCGTTTAGGTTTGGTTTGGTGAGGTCCTAGGTTTAACCCCGGGTCAAGAGTATTATTAAAGTTAATCGAGGTTTTTCTTAAAAGTCCAAAATCTCAGTAGCAACACGGAGGCTAGCGGGTGGCGTGGTGGCGTAGGCTATCGGGTGGCGTGTTGACCAGAGATGTTATTGGTGCGTTGCTATTTTGTGGCGAAGTCTAATACCACATGCATAAGTTTACCGGCTACCTTACCCTCCAAACCGGAACACGGCAGTGACATGCACTGACGCTACTGTGGCAGGAAAAGAAGTCTGATAGAGTTCTGCATTATCTCGCTGGGTCTGGTACCTATTCCTACCTATTCCTGATGCAATACCATCAGTGCGTCATTATCATGTACCAGTTTTAAGGTAGTCGATAACAGTGGTAATGATTGTCTCTTTCCATCTGGAGAGCCATCTGATTGTTTGCTGTCTTGATATGAAAAATACGTTGAAATTTATTAATAGAATTCATTTCTCGAAGACGCGAAGGCAGATTGTTCCTAGTATTGTGGCTGGAAACGTAAAGGTCATCAAACTACCGTTCTGATGTATATGCATCATTTGCAGAGCAAAGTATGAGAAAAGCTGATATTCTTTGAAAGGTGATTCTGAAGTATTAGCTCAATATTTCCATGTCATTGTAATATCATTGACGTAAGTTCATCCCTGTGTTGGTCTCGGGCTTCTTTGAAGAATAGACCAACTGCCGTTCTACCAGGCAAGACGTAAAAGGTGACCGAGTGGCTGTGCGCATCACTACCATCGTGACTACTAGGTGGTAGAGTTCTGCATTGTCTCGCCCGGGTCTGGTACCATTGTCTTACCTATTCCTGCCGCAATAGCGTCAGTGCTTGTCACTGTCGTGTTCTGGTTTGAATGGTAATGTAGCCGATAAACTTATGCATGTGGCATTAGACCTCGCCACAAGGTAGTAAGGCACCATTAACATAATTTGTGTCTATGGGCGATGGTTAACTCTTTCAATAAAGAGACTCATCTGCTTGTTTGCTATCTTATGATGTAAAAAAGGTAACAGAATATCAAATATCGTATCGATCATTTGCTTATTTCCTTTTCATCAAGTTAAAAAGACCTGATGATCTAGAAACAGCTGAATAAATTTTATTGAATCATACTTTTAGCTAAGAAGTACCTAACAGACAGGACTTCAAATTTTAAAATTGCAACCAAATCGAAATATCCCCTTTGAAAATAAGAACCATAGAAAACACACAGATTTACAGATACATACATACATATGTGGGTACACAGTATAGAATGCGCTAACGCAAACCTTATATGTGAAGGCATTGTGGGACGTTAATCATCCGCGCGGCTTCACACTATATATACTAGTCTATGTACCTTGTAATTTAAGTGTGTGACGCAATACAGAATATGCACTACTTATAAAACTCTAATAATTCGGCACTACCTATTTGCGACACCCAAATCTAGAAGTAAAGTGACATCGCCAAAACCCTAACCCTGAAGGGAATCATCTTTATTAGGCAAAACAAAGATACAGAGATACACAGATACACAGGTATATAGGTAACTTACATTTATAACACCCCTCGTTTTTACGTCAAGGGTGAAAAATAAACGACAAATTAAACAAGTGAAAACAAAACATCACAGAAAGTAAAAGACTTTTGATGTTTTATAAATTTAGAATTTATAAAATACAAGATAAAGTAGGTAGTTTACAAAAACATTGTCTTTGGCTTGGCTGTACACGAAATAAATCTCATCTTTTACGAGTATAACTCCTTTGTTGTGATCTAATTTGCTCATCTCATTCTGTAGCGACAGTTGCCTTATCTCAACCAAATTACGCGATCCAACATTCTGACATTCATTAAAATTTAATAACTTTACAACATTTCGACAGCGTTATTTGATACATTTTGTTTTAACGACTTTTCATTCATAAACCATACTGGTATTAATTTCGTGGTTTCTTTTTCACAATCTCTATCTATATAAAGTAAAATCGGATTAGTTACATCCCAATTATAACTGAAAAATACATGTAGTACTGTTCTCACCTCTGGGCTGGGGCTCCTAAGTACCAGCTTCTTCCTCTTGATCGCATTCAACGTAGAGCAGTTCAATCGTCGACGACCACGCTATTTACAATCGGTTTGACTCTTTGGCGTTACGCAGAGATGAAGGTTCACTTTGCATCTTTTACCGTATTTATCATGGGGAGTATTCCGACGAGTTGTTCGGATTAATTCTTGCCGCTAAATGCTATCATCGGATATCGCGTCAAAATTTAAAGCTCTATCCTCAACACCTCGATGTCTAAAAATCCACAACCGTGCGTTATTGTCGGCACCTTTTGCCTCGCACTACTCCTTTGTGGAATCAATTACCCGCGGGGGTGTTTCCGAACAAAGTGCTAAGTGTGAGTTTTTCTTTTCGCATTCGATCGTGAGCGCGTTTCGAGTTTACTAGGAATTTGTATGTGATTTGTACAGCGCCACCTAGTGGTAAACTGGTTTCTCACGTTTACCACTAGGTGGCACTGTACAAATCACATACAAATTCCTAGTAAACTCCAAACGCGCTCACGATCGAATGCGAAAAGAAAAACTCACACTTAGCACTCAGATACGACTTGGGGACCTTCAAGAAACGAGCTTGTACATTCTTAAAATGCCGGCAACGCCGCTTCAAGACTCTTGACATTGCAGATGTTCATGGGCAGCGGTTGATCACTTACCATAAGGTGTACCACCAGCTCGTTTGACCCCCTCTACTATAAGAAATAAATAGACCGATTTTTATAATTTTATATTTATAGCTGTTAAAATATTTTCGCCTGTGTGGTCTTGTGGTTCAGTTAGTCTAAAAGTCTTTTAGTTTGACTATTTTATATTTCCCGTCATAACTCCTAGGTAGGCAGGTTATAAACAGGTAGATTTGATACTAGTCACCTGCCTACCCAAGAGTTGTAACGGGAAAAAATTGTCGATGTAATGTTTGCATATTCTAGGGCTTCATAATTTTAATAATGAATTAATAATGAATGGCTTAATAATGGAAATGGGCTTAATAATGAAATGTTTTAAAAAACTGTAAGCTAGTTGACCCTGCAGACCATCCCTACTAAATTGAGGTATTTTAAGCACAAGGAAACATAAACTATGCATAAGCATAGATTTTTTATGAGTAAAAAAAATTATATTAAAAATAACAGCAATTTGATTTTTGAAAATTAAAAGTATATTTTGAAAACGCTAACCGATTTTAATCTTTCAAATGGCATTCAAAGCAATTTTTAACTTTTAAATTAATTTAAGATGATTTTGTAATAATTCGAAAAAATTTTAATAAAAAAATAATTAAAATAAAAGAAAAATTTTTCTTCGTATTTCGCTGCTCCCTTTAAAAAAAAGATTCATCTGCTGTTCTGCCAGGCAGTTCGTAAGAGGCGAACGGATGGCTATGCGAGCCACTAACATTGTGGCTATTAGGCGGTAGAGTTCTGTATTTCCCACCTGGGTATGATACCACCGTCTTACTTATTCCTGTCGCAATAGCATCATTGCTCCTCACTAGCATGTACTGGTTTGGAAGGTAAGGTTGCCGATAAACTTATACGTGTAACAACGCACTAATTAATATCTTTGGCGTCTATAGACGATGATTGTTTATTTCTACCCGATAAGTCATCTGCTTGTTTGCTATCTTATAATATAAAACATTTAATAAATAAGACGATGGTATTGATCCTGGGACAAAAAGTTCTGTACTGTACCTTAAAATATTGATAATAGTAGTGTCACAATTCGTTTTCTCTCGTCTTTAAAAAAATACAGCAATTAGGTCGTTAATCTTTTCCTCAAAGGAGTTTCGAATTCAAATCTTTCTTGTCAGTATCAAAATATTTACTTTAAAAAAGAATCAATATCCAAACTTAATAATTAAAGAACTTAATATTGAATTTGAAAGGTACGCAAAAAGTTATTTAAAAGCCTGAAATAATGTTTAAATAAAAAAGTATCTAAGAGTCTTAACGGCACTGAGGTAGATCAAAGTGGCTTCTAAGGAATTAATTCAATCTTTCTCGAAATGGTTTCTTTGAATGTTTATCGAATTAAAATGTGCTTCGGCTCCGTGGAAAATGTAATGGAAACCGTAGAATTGGAATAAGGACTTCAATTTTGCATTAAATCTAACTTACGGAGCTATATACGCTTTATTTTATCTTAAGATATTATAAAACAAAGTCGCTTTCGCTGTAAGTTCGTTTGTATTATCATTATATTTTATACTAGCTGTTGCCCACGACTTTGTCCGCGCGGACTTCGTTTACTCCGCACAGCCTCCCCCGTAGGTGATAGCATGATAATATGTAGCCTATATGTTGACCCGACCTGTTAGTAATATTCATGCAAAATTTTAAGTCAATCCATGCAGTACTTTTTGAGTTTACCCCGGACATACATACAGACAAACAAACTAAAATTCTAAAAACTATATTTTTGGCTTCGATATCGGTTTTTCATACAAGATATCTTCCCTTAGGGGTTAATTTTTGATAGAAAAATTATTCTATGATTGACGTTGGACTTTCAACTAACTTGATGCTAAATTTCATCAAAATCGGCTTTGCTGTGAAAGCGTTAGTATTTTTTTATGTTATTGGGATAGACAAACTGGCAGACGTGCCACCTGATGGTGAGTGACGTCGCCAATGAACATAAATGGGATACCTGGGCTGATCTGGCCCAGGTACACCATTCATGTGTTGCCTATCCCGAGACAAGATGTTAAGTCTCGGTGCCAGTAATTACACTGCCTGTCTTGTCCCTTCTCTCCGAAACACAGCAAAGCTGTTTCACGGGAGAAATAAGGAAGATGGTGGTACCCGAGCAGCCAGGAGCGCATCACAGCGCATCCCTCCCACCGGTAAAATATGGATATTGGATAGCATGGATATAGATGATTTAAAGGAAGACTTTGTATAAAATTACAAATATGCTGATACCCTTTAAGCCACAGTATTTATTAGTTAAGACCTCTAGAATTTGGGTACCAGAAATACTCTATAAATATCCAAATTACCAATTGAGAATGCGGTGAGATTTTCTTGAATAATTTAACGTAATGCTATGTAATTTGCTAAAAGCTCAAGACTCGCTACTGAGGGTTAAATATTCAGCGTCTCGCTGCAGCTCGACCAATCTAGCCTATTACCTAATAGGATGTAGCTTAGGAAGCATGCTCACCTAAAACAGTTTGTTCTTTGATGTTTCTTAATTTTTTTGTACTCGTATTTCTATTTAATGTTATACGTACGACCTCCTTAAACTTGTTTCGTCTCTCTAAAGTAATATCACTCAAAATAAATGCTTATTAAAAAACACTCGTGATGTGATTATATTAATTGCGTATTTCTGCCAAGCCAAGTATGATATTTTCGCTTAGTACATACATACATACATACATATCTTCACGCCAGATCCCTTACGGGGTAGGCAGAGAGAACCGAGTGCCATACATCACGATCCTTGCAGGCTTGTCTCGCTTCTTCCACATTCATCACTCTCTTCATACACACACGCCGGTTGCGAAGACTCTTGACACCACCTTCGGACAGTACTCGATCAATCTGATCGTGGTATGACAGTCTTGGTCTTCCCCGGTACCTACATCCTTCCACATTCGCGTTGTATATCTGTTTTGTTAACCTTTCATCTACCATTCTTTCTACATGTCCGAACCAACGGAGCATGCCCTTTCTCATCTTTACACCGACACTTTCTTTCAAACCTAACCTCTCTCTCACTTCGACATTACGAATCCGGTCCGCGAGTGTCACACCACATATTTTTCTTAGTACCTCATAATTATAAATTTATAAAATCATGTGTTACTTGGCAGAGATCATTTTAATTTATTTCACACATTTTCACAAAGTATTCCATGTGTATAAATTTATATCATCATATGTTATTTAGCAGAAACGCAAGAGGTATATTCAGTTTACGCATTTCCGCCAAATACCTCGAGCTTACATATATTTTAATAACATGTAGAAGACATGCATATTTTAAAATAGATTTTAAAGTAATTTTCAGTTTTATGACATACAATATACGATCCAAGCGCCGCTACTTGCATTTTAATTCTATGCTGTTTATATTTTAAAAACTTTTTAGTAATTGGTAATTGGCTACAACTTTTAACCTTTGCCTTTATATCAGGAAGCTTATTAACAAGAAGTTAATATAAATTTCAATATATATTCAGGCATGGCCGTTACGTGTTGCGTTTGCTCGTATATACTTAAGTACCTGAATAATAAAGTTTTGCTCGGCATTTTTATTTTTAGTAAAAATATTTTCCAAAAAATAACCTAGTTAGATCGATTTATCACACCCTAAACCCCTTTAGGTTATGGGTTTCATGAAAATCATTGGAGCGATTTCCACGATTCAGATTATATATTTATATATTTTAAAAGAATTGCTCGTTTAGAAGTATTAAAGTGCTATATTGTAAATATTTGATCTTGTGGCGAGGTCTAATTCCACATGCATAAGCTTACCGGCTACCCTACCCTCCAAACTGGAACACGACAGTGACAAGCACTGACGCTATTGCGGCAGGAATAGGTAAGGTGGTGGTACCAGACTCGGGCGACGCAATGCAGAACTTTACCATCTAGTAGCCACGATGGTAGTGACTTATATAGCCAATCGGTTGCCTTTTACGACCTGTCTTGCAGATGGCAGGTGGCCTATTCTTCAAAGCAGCCCGGGACCAACACGGGGAATAATTTGTGCCTAATCTCTCTATTTGACGTTGAGTGAAGATTTGAGTAGAGTCGAAATATCGATTTGTGAAATTGTGAAAAATATACCTTGAGAAGTACCTAGATTTTAAATATTTTATTTAATCCAAACTGTATTTTCCAAGGGATCTTACTGATTTATTTTATTGTATTTATTACCTAAATTACTTTAAACCTAACCTTTACCCTAATTTACTACTCAAAGGACTATTTCTATAATAACGAAAGCTATTTCACAAGTCCTCGAGTTCGTTTTTCTGAATTACATACATACATACATATCTTCACGCCAGATCCCTTACGGGGGTAGGCAGAGAGAACCGAGTGCCATACATCACGATCCTTGCAGGCTTCACTCGCTTCCTCCATATTCATCACTCTCTTCATACACACATGCCGGTTGCGACGACTCTTGACACACCTTCGGACAGTACTCGATCAATCGGATCGTGGTATGTCAGTCTTGGTCTTCCCCGGTACCTACATCCTTTCTGAACTGAAACATAAAAATACTTTTTATAACACACAATTAATCTTTTAACGTTTTTTTTTCCTTTTTTGGAAACAAGCAGATGGATCTCCTGATGGAAAAAGTCAACCATCACCTATAGACACCGAAGGTGTTAATGGTGTGTTGCTATCTTGTGGCGAGGTTTAAACCCTCCAAACCGGAACACGATAGTGACAAGCACTGTCGCTATTACGGTAGGAATAGGTAAGGCGGTGGTACCACACTCGGGTGAGACAATGCGTATTTCAAATCTGAAAATGGACTTTGTATTTCCTGTTATTTGGATGAAAGTAATAAAACTAAGGAAACACACAAACAAAACAAGTACACAGGCAAATTTTAATTACCATGTCCCAAACATAGATATCTATAACAGTGACAAAGTTTTACTAGGTGGTAGAGTTCTGCATTGTCTCGCCCGGGTCTGGTACCACCGCCTTACCTATTCCTGCCGCAATAGTGTCAATGCTTATCACTGTCGTATTCCGTTTTGGAGGGTAAGGTAGGCTCCCGCCACCCGCAACGCAACATTAACATCTTTGGTGTCTATAGGCAATGGAATCTTTCCATCAGGAAAAACATCTGCTTGTTTGCTAACAACTTCTGTACATCTATAATAAGATCTTCTATAGATACATACAAATAAATAAAATTGGAATTTCTGTTTGTAATATTAAAATAACCACTTTTTACTGAATAAATATGGATGTAAACACGGTAAGTATAAGTATAATATTTTTTTAAATTTTTGTCTGGGTGTCTGTCTGTTTATTCCGGATAATCTCTGAAACGGCTGGACCGATTTTGACGCGACTTTCATTGATGTAATAACGAGTAACTTAGGCTACTTTGTTTTAAAAAAATCTACGCGGACAAAGACGTGGGCTACAGCTAGCATGATATAAAAAAATATACCGAAAATTCAAGCGAGATAGGTTTCTTTAAATAACTTTGATTCACTAAGTATATACTCTTTGGTACGAGCATGTAGGACTATTGCAGTGCTATAGGAAAATAATTTGATTTTAATATCCTATTTAAATTTGTTAATTTTAAATCTTTTGAGATATCAGTGCATAATTTAAGGCTATGTATTTCACTGAGAGCTGAAGACGCGCTATAGCAAGTTAAATATTCAACGTCTCAATGCAGCTCGGCCAATCTAGCCTATTACCTAATAGGTTGTAGCTTAGGAAACGTGCTCATATAGAATAGTTTATTAGCATGGGTGTGATATGTAACCGAGTTTCTATGTTTCTTCATTCTAAAACGGTTGGTTGGGATATAGAGGGCGCTGGTAGTTGTTCTTGATACTTCATTAGTAATTTTACATTTATTCGGAGGCTTATTTCTGGGGTTAGATCAAAAACAAAATGTTGTTGTTTTATCTAGTTAAGATCTTGACAGCAGCTAGAAGTTGGAAAAGATATGCCTTGGAAAACAATTATTAAATAGAAATTTCCATCACCATAACAATTTCAATCAAAAATTTAATTCAGACATGTAGAAAGAATGGTAAATAATTAGTTAATATAACAGATATACAATACAAAAAAGTTTGGAAAATCCAAAAGTGTACGCCGCAACGTTTTCTTTTCCTTTAAATAATTTATTATAAAAAAAACAAATTCGAATGAAGCGATTTTCAGTAGGGATCTATTCTGAGTGGATTAGATAATATTGATTATAAAATAAAGTGAATTCATAAAGCCAATCAACCTATTTCGTGTTTATAGACATAAAATAATCAACTGACGACTATCAAAATATTTTACAGCAAGATTTTTAGAGTAGGTACCTAATTAACTTTTTTCAAAGGCTTAAAGTTGTACAAAATTTTAAGAATTAAGGTTTCTTTTTACATTCATATACTTTTCATATCAAATTAGTGTATGAGTTTAATCCTAAATGTGATTAAAGTTGGTTGAGCCATATATTTTCTTTCAACCGATAATAATAATACACAGCCGTGTGCAATATCAAAAGGTAGTGAAAAATGGAGGTACCAAGACTGACGTACCACGATCAGACTGATCGGGTACTCTTCAAACGTGGTGTAAAGAGTCTTCGCAAACGACGTGTTTGTATGAAGAGAGTAAGTAATAAATGGGGAGGAATTAAGTAGTAAATCTGTAGGGATCATAACATATATCACGTGATATTCTCTGCCTACTCCACTTACAGGGTAGGCAGAGTGTACCGAGCCCAAAGAATACCCCCATCTGACATGAAGATATATATATATATATATATATATATATATATATATATATATATATATATATATATATATATATATATATATATATATATATATATATATATGTGTGTGTGTGTGTGTGTGTGTGTGTGTACATATCTATTTGAATTTTTTTTTAAAGAATACTTGGGGCGTTTTTTTTCTTTTTTCTACCAGGAAAGTCATCCGCTTTAATATTATTCTGCAATGTAAAAAAAACTTCAAAATACCTTAAAAATGTATATTCAAGTTTAGTAAATCGAAACAATCTATATTTCATGTACAGTAGTTCAATAGAATGCGTAATAAAAGTATATATCTAAATTTAAAAAGCTTATTGTATATAAGCTATAAATATTAAGAAAATATAAAATCAGTATCTTCCCTTGTATAATTTAAATCATCTAATTTAAAATCAGTGCTGTAACCACAACCGTTTTCGTGATCAAACTTTCTTTTGAGTACCCCTAGCTTATCACGAGATATCTTGTTTAATATTATACAAATTTAGACCTAGAGTTCGATACACTAGAGTGTATTTTAGAAGTGATGGGTGTTAAAGATATAACGTTCAGTTGGAATTCGATTAGCCTAAGAGTCGAAATTCAAAATGTGCAAATTGGCTGCCAGTGGTGCAAGGCATCAATGTGGCGGCGGACGCCGTAGTGGTTCGAGGAAGGAATGCGGTTGGTTCACACGCGAACTCTTATAACCATAATATTGAAAAATTCAGGACGTACATTGAGTTGAAGTAAAGGAGAATTTGGATTTTATTTACAAAACGATTGAATATTTTTGCGTGACAGGGTGTATAGTTTGTAATAGAATATGGTTTAGAAGGGTACAGTATAGTTAATTGAATAAATATATTTTGCCAAAAATATGTCAATGTTTTTGATTTTTAAAGTAAATGTTAAATCTTAACGGCATTACAAACGATACCTATTTTATTATCTACGATCAATCTAATGTTCTTTATTTTATTGACGATTTTCAAGCAAAACATTATTTTATGGTATGGCGAAGTCCCCGATTCTGGAAATATCTGACGAAATACCATTGATATAAATTAAATTTAAACAAATATTATTCATTACATGTCTTGGATTGCAAATAGATGTGAATTTTTAGCTGAAAGCCAAACTTCAGTGATAAAATTTGTCCTAGTGACCGTTTTCTCCACTTAGGCAATACTTCGTATTTTATTTTAATCTATTTTATTGGTATTTTGTATGGAAGTAAAAAGTTTTTTTAAAACAGTTTTATGTTTTTAAATATTCTGATATTCAAAAATCATGATTTTAAACGTATTTTTATTTTATTTAAATAAAACTGTTTAAATGGATTAGCAAAAAGATATGTTTGGTTAACTTTTTAGGTTTAAATTTAGCCAACAACTCCATATAAAAATAATGTCAAATTTAATGATAATGATGAATGATATATGGCGCTCAATTCTCTCCGCCGGATTAAAATAAATACTAATACGCCTCTATACTGAATAACAACTTTACGACCTTACATTTTAGTTTTCTTATAGTTGAAATTGAATAATAATTACCTTTTAGAATCGAACTTTGTAATGTGTTCTATGTAACCAAGACATTTTAACATTATTGTAACATTGTAGCTGCCAGATTAACGTCTAAGGAATTTCACCTTTATATTTTTGATTAATATTTTGCTAAAAATCTATATATATAAAAATCTATCAATAATATATATATATATATATATATATATATATATATATATATATATATATATATATATATATATATATATATATATATATATATATATATATATATATATATATATATATATATATATATATATATATATATATATATATATATATATATATATATTGTAATGACAAAATGTTGTCGCAGTTATCTTGAAAAATCTTATAGTTGTAACTAGAACACGTTTCATAAACAACTTTTGTTCTACAATTACAATAATATATGAAAAATAAATTTTTAGTTCGATTAATCAGTACTGCCGATTTACTACTGGGGTAATTTACCGCAAACATGGGAAACATATTTCATATAAGTACATCTTGGTAAATCATAATAAAATGGTGCAATAACGGGTAGATAGATAGATATATATGTTTTTTTTTTTATATTATAAGATAGCAAACAAGCAGATGGGTCTCCTGATGGAAAGAGTCAACCATCGCCTATAGACACCAAAGATGTTAATGGTGCGTTGCTATCTTGTGGCGAGGTCTAATGCCACATGCATAAGTTTACCGGCTACCTTACCCTCCAAACCGGAACACGACAGCGACAAGCGCTGACGCTATTGCGGCAGGAGTAGGTAAGGCGGTGGTACCAGACCCGGGCGAGACAATGCAGAACTCTACCACCTAGTAGCCACGATGGTAGTGACTCGATTGCCAATCGGTCGCCTTTTACGACCTGCCTGGCAGAACGGCAGTTGGCTTATTCTACAAAGGAGGCCGGGACCAACACGGCGATGTATAATATTCTATCTAAATACTGAATAAATTTTAAATTACTGATAAATAAACAAGCAGATAGCACTCCTAAAGGAAAGAAACAACCATCGTCTATAGACACAAAATATGTTTCTAGTGCGACGTTATCTATGTGATGGTGTGATGGGGTAGGATGGTATTGCGGGATACCTTACCCTCAAAACTGTAATACGAAAGTAAAAAGCATTGACGCTTTTGCGGCAGGAATCAGTAGACAGCTCTTTTGTGGCGGCTCGGAACGTTGCAGAACTCTACCGACTAGACCGCCCCGTTGGTCGAGTGATTAGTGACCCTGACTACGCAATCGACGAAGCCCGGGTTCGATCCCCGACGGGCACAAGCATTTATGTGAGTAGCATAAATGTTTGTATTTCCGGGTTTAGGTGTTTATTATTAAATCTATTCCAGTATGTATATATATATATATATATATATATATATATATATATATATATATATATATATATATATATATATATATATAATATTATATTATATTATATTATATTATATTATATTATATTATAAAATAAAATAAAATATCAATCCCTATTTTCCTTGGTCACGACATCATGCCTGAACCAATGCATGCTGGGCCAATTTTGGTGTTTTTTTTTTATTGGTTTGTAATTGTAAGGAGAAGGTTCTTATTAAAGAAAATATTAAGAAAATTGCGCGAAAAATTAGAAAATTTAAGAATACTTAACCACCATATAAAGTTTAATGCCATTTTGGCTGCGTGGAAGGACAATCCCGTAGACTTATATAAATTATGTATCACGTTGTTTGTCCGCTATGGATTCCTAATATGAATGGCAAAACAACGTTTGCCGGGTCAGCTAGCTTGTTATAAATTTAAGTATCTAGTTTGTCCTCTCTCGAGCAGCTTGCGTAATCATTTAATCCAATTTATCCAGTCACATGAATTATAAAACTAAAGTTTTCAAAAAAAGTTTTGGGTATTTCTATTTACTTTAACAATTGTATTTACTTCACTGATTTTATTCACAAAAATATGTCAATTAGGAAGAAATATATCGAACTGCCAAGTTAAATAACGTTATTTAACTTGGTAGTCCGATATCTTTATTCTGTTATATTTTACCAAAACATTTGGTACTGGTGAATTCTAATTCAAAGGGTAAGTTAGTCAGTAAATTTACACTAATGTCTCTACTCCTTTCTCACTGCACGTTATCCCTACACCCGCATTTAAATATTGTCAATAAATGTTTTATGTAAAAAGAAGAAGTATCTACTTCTTCTTGGTATCTGGTAATCATCCTCATGTTAGTCCGGGCCCCTTTAGAAGAATAGACTGTCTGCCATTGTGTAAGGTAGTTCGTAAAAGGTGAACTATTAGTTATTCGCATCACTACCACAGTAAGTAGTACTTATCTACTACGTCTCGCCCGGGTTGTGGTGTCACAGCTTTACCTGTTCCTTTCTCAATAACGTCAATACCTACGTATCATTGACGTGTCTCGATTTTTAGGGTAAGGGAGCCGGCAAACCTTCCTTTTGGCATTACCATCCCGTCATGTGAAAAATGACGCACAATTACATCTCAAAATAGATGATGGTTTGTTTCTTTCTATCTGGAGTGTCATCTCCTTGTTTGATATGTTATTATACAAAAAGAAAAAAATATGCACATAAATTTAGCACGCAGTAGTTATCTCTTTTCATCAAGAGCATCAACCCGTATTACAAATTATTTATAAAATTATAACAAGACATATCCTAAAACAATATGCACTGTAGTCACAGCAATGAGGTGGTGCAATTTGATTCAATTAACACGAAGTAGTGTTACCTTGCCTAATTAGAGAACCCCGCAAACTGTGTTGCAAGAGGAAATTACTTCTGCATGCGCCTTTACTTATTTTTGGATGGCTTTTACGTTTGTTTCGTTATATTATTGTTTAAATTTTATATAAGGTATTGTAAAGGGATTAGGCGGTATTCAACTTGGAGATCACAATTTGTTATTCTAGGAAACAGGGACAGTAAAGAAGGAAAAAGGAAGAAATCCACATATGATTTTTCTTACGAACCAAGTACCACAGTAACTATTAATGCAAATCTTTGAATAGCTGGTATTTACTATTTGAAATCAGAAAACACGTTTTACTGTACTTCTCCTGTTATATGAGACAATGTTCTCTTAGATAATCTGGCCAGGTCTAACAAAAGAAGCGGAATTGAACTATATAATGCGTAAATGTTTTTGTGAATTAAGGTGGGGTATTTTGACCCGCGCCAATGTATAGGAAGTGGGCGGTGTAATATGTTCTGAAACCGCTGGAAAATGGTTTAGTTTTCGAATAAATAAATTTAGGACTTCAGTTGAAAACTAAAATTTAGTACATTCTTTTTTGTATTTAAAACTAAATATCATCATATAAAAATCACGTGGAAAATTAGAAATATTATAAACAAATTACTTATTTTAGATTTTTTTAGCCTGTTTTCGGAATTTTATATGATCGAGTAAAGTACATTCTATCGTGTAATGAGTTAGCATATTCTTTAGATAATATCTTCAGATATATCGTGTTATTTTTGTAAAACCGTTATTTAACCATCAATACATAAAAATGTGATTAAGCAAACCAGTTTTTTTTCATTTGTCTCAGTGCCTCGCCTTAACAAGTCAGTCCATTTTAGCGAAATTTGCCAATTTAATTAATCTATATATTAATATTATGCGAAGAAAAAACTTTGTCCACCTTTCTAATAACGCGAATGGCGGAGTATGAATTTTTGGTACAGTTATGGTTTAAAGTGCGATGGGTCGCAGAAACCCTATATTTTTAAATAATATGCATCAAAAATACATTTCATTAATAAAAAAAATATTAAACACTACGTTCATGTTATGTGTGTATACATGATTATACACACATGTACATATACTTTTTATATCATATTTAGATAGCAAACAAGCAGATGACTCTCCTTATGGAAAGAGAAACCATCGCATGAAGACACGAAAGATGTTAATGGTACGTTGCTATACGTGTGGCGGGATGACTATGCCACATGCACAACTCTAACGGCTAGCAACACGAAACCGGAACACGAAAGTAAATAAATATTCACGGCACAAATTACACCCTGATCTAACCCCAAAGTAAGCAAATTATTTGCTAGTGCAGTGCTAGTGTAGTGCTAGTAAATGCATATATAATTTTTACATACATAACTTTTAAATACATAATAAACACCCAAACCCGGAAAAACAAACATTTATCCTCATGACACAAATGCTTGTCCACGTCGGGGATCGAACCTGAGCGCCCTTGATTGCGTAGTCAGGGTCGCTAACCGCTCGACCAAAGGAGCGGTCAAAGGTCAGAGTGAATAGAGCATTGACGCTATCGCGGCAGGAATAGTTAAGACGGTGGTACCTAATACTCAGATGAGATTGCGAAAGTAATAGGTGGATGGTAGTGATATGTGTAGCCAATCGGTCGCCTTTTACAACCTGCTTGGTAGAACGGCAGTTGGTCTTTTCTTCAAAGAAGCCCGGACAAACGCGGGTTAAAACTATTTTATTTTATGGTTAAAGTCAAACTTAAAAAAGATTATCGTATAGTCTGTGGTCGAATTTCGACCAAAGGGCGATCGCTAGTAATATAAAATAGATATAGAATTATAATAATCTCATTTTCCTTTGTAGGCCAGTGAAGGGAACTTCAATATAAGTTCGGAGAAATAGCGGTTCACTGCTTTGTCGAATGTTGCAATGGGTGATGATGATTTACTATTCGCCATATTTTGTCCACCTGACAATGACTATTGACCGAGTGACCCCCGAGTTGCTGAAGTAAGTCCGTAAGCGATTCCTAACTTCAACCGAAATTCCAACCAAATTGCTGTATCTTCTTTTTGACTCTTTAGGTACGGAATCGTCTGTATGATTTGAAATGAAATAAAAAAAAAAAACTTATTTGCAAGAATATGGGTTTCACAAGTTATTAAAAATTATCTAAAAATTACCAACATATTCTATCATGATATGGTGTGCACATATCTAAAAAAAAATTATCTATACGTATAATAAAATCGTAGAAAAGTCAAAACTGTACATAGAATATTTTTTTAAAAGAATACTTGGGTGATCTACAATCGATATTGAAGCCAAAAATATAGTTTTTAGAATTTTTGTGTTTGTCTGTTTGTCTGTATATATGTCCGGGGTAAACTCAAAAAGTACTGCATGGATTTACTTCAAATTTTGTATAAATATTACTAAAAGGTCGCGTCAACATATTGGCTACATATTATCACGCTATCATCCACGGGGGAGCGGCTTTGCGGAGTAAACGAAGTTCGCGTGGATGAAGTCGCGGGCAACAGCTAGTATTCTAGAAAATTGAACATTTTGTGAATCGATTTCCATAGTATTACTACCGCTGGTAGAAGACCCAGGCGAGACAATGCAGAGCTCTACCACCTAGTAAATCGTATTGCCTAGTAGCCACGATGGTAGTGACTCGTATAGCCAATCGGTCGCCTTTTACTATCTACCCGCATAGCAGAACGGCAGTTGGCCTATTCTTCAAAGGAGCGCGGGACCAACCAAGTTTACCGGGAATATCGGGGATCGAACCCGAGTCCTATTGACGCGTAGTTAAGTTCGCTAACCATTCAACCAACGGAGCGGTCATAACATAGCCAAACTCTGTCTTTTACAAACTGCCTGGTAGTATGGCAATTAGTCTATTCTTTAAAGGGGGTCTGGGCCACTATGAACAAATTAAAAAAATCTATCTATAGCCTACACTATCGCTCGCACATTACGCAAAAACGGTAATCAAATGTCAGCTTACACTGACCTAATAGTTTCATATACGATTATTTACACATCATCATCAATAATACAGCAATTTATTAACTTAATATTAATAAAAATAAAATGCAAATGAAGCTACGAAAAAAAGCCAGTCCTGCTTAAAATATTACTCACGAAAGAGGAGAAAGAAAATTTCCCTTAGGAACTAAAATGTTAAACTATTAAAACCATATCAACATTAACTACAATAGCATCTTATAAAATCTCAAAGCTCCTTAGAGAGTCATAAACTCTTAAACGTGAGATGCGATAAATTAACCGCCAGACTTCACGGAAGACTGCTCGTGAATGGGATGCCCCACATTGTTCTGTCAGTTCAGACAAAGCATTACCTGCGATTAACCGACGCGACTCATTATAATTAACTAGGCTTTTAAGGCTTACCATTCAATAAGCGTTTTATTTACGACTCAAATTATATTTTAATTTCAGGCTCATAGGCTTATTATTAATGCATCGCAACTGTATCGATGCAAACGCGCAACCGTGTCAGACAATATCGGGGAGAGAATGGAGGAAGGGTGGTGCGTGAGTGCAGAACCGAGCATCAACCGTTACTGAATCGCGTATGTATCGTGACAGAAGTGCGATAGTATCGCGTTGCACGTCTTGACTGAATGTGGGCCCGTGGGCGAGGACATACAGCTTGTGACCACTTCGCCACTGTATCGATGCGGACACGCGACAGCATCGCCACAATATCGTCTAATTTTTACAATACCTGTATACCTATCACAATATTACAAAAAATATATATGAGATTGGTGTGAGGAGCAATTATTAATCTCAGACTATTTTGTCTTCTAAATAATCTGAGATATCATAATATCCTTTTTTAAACAGTTTTGTTTTAACACATCTTTTAAATTTATTGACTGGTAGGTCTCTTATAGTTTCGGAAAGTTTATTGTAAAATCGTATACATTGGCCCATAAAAAAGTTATTTATTCTATGGAGATGATGCACAACAAGATTGGTTTTGTTCCTTGTATTTAGTGAGTGTACGTCACAATTTTTTAAAACAAGCAAATATTTTTACGAACGTACATCAAGTTCTCAAATATATATTGGGATATAATAGTTAAAATATTATTTTTTTTGAATTTTTCTCACGGGGAAACCCTCGGGCTAAAATTGTAATTTGCCCTAATATATACTCTTTTCTGTAATATAAATATAGTATTTGTTTTAGCAGAATTTCCCCAGAGAATAATTCCATATGGCATAATACCTTGGAAGTAACTACAGTTTACTATTCTTGCTGTATCGACATCAGTTAACTATCTCATTTTTTTAACTGCATAAGCTGCTGAACCAAGTTTATTTGCTAAATTATTAATGTGAGATCCCCATTGTAATTTCTTATATTAATTAATACTTAAAACACAGTGAAATCCATTAGATCCAGGTTGTTTCCATCCAGTTGTATGCTGGTATCTACATGCTTTACATCAGGCAATAAAAATTTAACACACTTAGTTTTTTTACCATTTATTAAAAGATTGTTCGTACTGAACCAGTGTACAACTTTTGACATCGCATTATTTACTTCATTATACTTACCACTTCGTCTTTTCACTTTGAATAAAAGTGAAGTGTCATCCGCGAACAGTACCATTCCATGCTTATCCCCTACGTAGTAAGGCAAGTCGTTTATGTATATCAGAAACAAAAAATGGACCAATTATGTAGCCCTGCGGGACACCCATGGTTACAGAAGTACCAGCGAACCTTTTTCCATTAATATCAATCCTCTAATTCTTTTACTTAAGTAAGAAATCGGAAGATCGAGAGCTTTATTTCGGACTTCATAATGGTGTAACTTCCTGATTAATATGTTATGATCCACACAGTCAAATGCCTTAGACAAATCACAAAACATCCTGCGAATAATCCCAGGCTTCATAATCGTTTTTTAGTAATTCGACACCAGCATCTATGGTTGAGCGACCCTTCTGAAACTGAATTATTTATTGTGAAATAATCTAAATTTATCAAAATGTCTAAGTATTTAGTCTAGTATATTTTTTCCAATATTTTACTTAGGGTTAGCAAAACCGAGATAGGCCGAAAATTGGAGGGCCGGACTTGAAAATTGGAATAACTTTGCTGAATTTTATTAAGTCAGGAAAAACACCATGTGTTACAGAACAATAAAATATTACAGCTAAATATGGTGCAATAACATTTATTACTAAGGCAATGATTCTAAACGAATATCCCCATAAATCTAAAGATTTTTTCGGTTGCAATGTTTTAAAGGCATTTAAGATATCTTTGGTATCAATGAATGAAAATTCAAAATTTTATGGCACTTGTTTACACATTGCTTCAGTAATGATTAAGCAGTATTAACTGATGAACTGAGGTTTTGAGTTGTTAAAATCGCAGCATTGGAGAAATTGGTTTTTGATATCTTGCTGTTTTTTAAATTAGCTTAGATTTTTCCGTATGATTAAACCAAAAATTATGTTTTTTTTTTATTTTAAATTTAATCATAATGTAGTTTTGAGTACATAATAACTAGTATTTTATTTTTTATTACTTTCATACTTTGAACACTGTCAATTTTTAAATAGATCGAGTTGATATTTGTTGTGGTTTATTTCCATGGAACTGATTAATCAATTAAAGACTAGTTCTAATATATAGGCAATTAGAATAGATCTTTAAAATGTCACCCTTAAAGACATGAGAATTAAAATCTATATTTAAAATTAATAAAATAACAAAATATAATAAGTAATTATCATAAGCATGTTGACTTTTAAGGTGGGCAAAATAAACAGAGCGTTGACAGATGTTCCAGTTCACGATGATACACCGGTTTGTCTATAGACAAAATTAGGGGTAATCCCAATTACCGTATTTTTTAATCAAATCTTACTAAATCCTTTAAAAACAAAATTTAAATTTCTCTATAGAAATTTACATACATAGCTTAAATGAAGAAGGTACTACACGAGCACAACTGCAAGGAGCAGCTAGGATGATATTTATTAGTTTTTTTTTTTTTGTATAACAGTGGTGAAATATTATTATTATATTATATTATTATATGACTGTTTTTTTATTTAGGAACTTTGAAGCAAGAATAATTAAAACTAATTAGGTACTTCTATCTAACAATATTAATGTAACTTGAGATTCATTATAACTTTTATGAAAGCAACAAGAATACCGACTAAGGAATATAATTAATTCCACATTAGATGTCTACAATTTGAATATAACATCGCACTGCAAACTTCTTCAAAGATTTCACTCATTATTTTCTCATTAGCATGAATGTCGTCGCGTTTATGACGGGTATAAAACCCGTAATAAATCGACTCACAGGTGGTTTGACTTGTCACTAGACTTAAACTCTGAATTCGGTTTTAATTGCGGACGCCTAATGGGGAAATGATTTTCATAAAAGTACCTCATTTTGTATTAATTCTATTGTAGAACTCATTATTTAAGCACAAAGGGCAGGAATATTTAAAATTAAATTTCAGCTGTGACATCATTTAACTTGCATACCTATAATATATTTAACAAATAATGTACTTGTATATTTGTTTCACATTAAACGCATACACATTTGGTAATTAATCAACGGATTTCGCTTTTCAAAGAATCTCCAGGATTTAATTTTATTTAATAAACACATTTACAGTTTAGAAAAGAAAGGCTTATATTTATCCTAATTAGTGTTCGGTATCTCATGAAATTATATACAGACTGACTGGTGAGTTACCTTCGATTCTACTGAAGAGTATTCGATACTCAATTCTTGTTAAAATAAAATAATAATTAGGGGCTTAATGTTTGACAAATATTTCTTTAAAAATAAGTAATTTTAATTATTATACTCTCTAGCACGCGCTAGTCAACATCAAGCTTTTTGATGTTGACTAGCGCAATATATAATACTCTTTGGGGCAATATATACTCTTTCACAATAAACTTTCCGAAACTATAAGAGATCTACCAGACAATTAATTTAAAAAATGTGTTAAAACAAAACTGTGTAAAAAAGGATATAAAATCTCGGATTATTTAGAAGAACAAAAAAGCCAGGGATTAATTGCTTCTCATACCTATATCATATATATTTTTTGTAATATTGTGATATTGTAAAAAAATAGATGATATGAAAAAAAAAGACAAGTCCGTTGAGTTTCTTTTGCCGAATCTTCTCAGTGTGTGGCTGCGTTTCCGTTCGGTAGTAGTTTTTTAAAAAAATATGTTGACGTGTCAAAATAACATATATATATATATATATATATATATATATATATATATATATATATATATATATATATATATATATATATATATATATATATATATATATATATATATATATATATATATATATATATATATATATATATATATATATATATATATATATATATATATATATATATATATATATATATATATATAATATGTTCAGGTTTCGCTATAAATAATTGATGTGATTAAAACAGAAGAAGCATATGGAATAGGGAGAGCCGCTGAAAATTCCATCAAGAATAGAACCGCCCACATACGTTTTTGTAAACTATTATATGGGTACCATAACAATATGATTAAGAATTAATATTCGCTATCACTGTCATGAAAAAAAATATTTTCACGCCTGAATCCCTGGTAAAGTTGGCAGAGGTACAACAAGTGCGCGGACTGAAAGTACCAAGTCTGCGGAAGCGGATACCTGGAATAGGGGACCGTGTTAGAATGGATATACCGATCCCATAGGTCTCTTTAAAGCAGAGACAACACCATGAGGTTTCAGATGATAAGCCTTCGTCAGAGGCAGGGCAACCTAATCCTCTCGCACTGCCTACACAAAAGGTACCCCATAAAGTGTTTCTCCATGTAAAAAAGGTACAACAAATGCACCCACGATTAGCCTAAGACACTCAGTCCCACAATGTGATAGTGGCAAGCCTTTAGCCAACCAGGCACTTATCTAATCCTGGGCAACGTTTTTTTATCAGAAAACCGAAAAACACATTTTTGATTTGCCCAGAAATCAAATCCGGGACATCATGTAGTCAATTCGGTAATGATACGGAACCACTAGACCACAGATGCGAAGCTTTCATGAAATAGAATGAAAACACCTGTGCTGTTCGTTGCACATTACTTTAATTAAATAAATTTTATATTTGTCAACAATATTTATCTTTTCTGTCGTTAGTTTCAAACCCTGCAGCAAAAGCAGAAAACTATTTATAAATGGAGGTTATTATTTGTTTATATAGAATTTTTATATTAACTAATGAATTCTGTCATCTTCTATATATAATTTTAAACCGATGGAAAGCGGAGGTAATCAATTTGACATGTATGTATGTAATACTGTTGGAATTGGATATTATTTGAATATGATAATCTATTTAGGCGTCCAAGCACGTGCACAAAATTTCGTAAGAATATGTATGCTTATATGTTTGTCCACAAATTTCTGAGGCACTAAATGTCACAACTGGATATATATTTTTTTAATTGAGGTACAATCCAAATTAGGAAACGGTTCAAGATACATCAAAATCGGTTTAATAGTTTTGACGTGACAACGTCTTATAATTCGATAGAGCTGGCTGCACGCACGAAAAAACATGACTCATGCGGCGTTACCTCGCTCTGAGGCGTTCCGTTTAAGGCTTGGAGTACAAGCGAGAGCTTAAGACGTTGTCACGTTCAACTATCGTCTGTAAACCAACTTTACAGACAACCGATTTTTTTTATATATGAGTGTAGTTGTTATTTGACGTCGATTTAGTTATTAAATTACTATATTAACATTGAAATCTCGCTGCTTACTAAACCTATACATACAAATAAATATAATTGGCGTGTCTATTTGTAATATTAAAATAACTCCTTTTCACTGAATGCATATGTATGTGTACACGGTACTTATACCAAAATAACATTTTTCACAAATTATGTCTGTCTGTCTGTTTGTTTCGGCTAATCTATGAAACGGCTATACCAATTTCAACGAGACTTTCACAGTTAGATAGCTGACATAATAAGGAGTAACTTAGAGTACTCTATTTTTAAAAATTTTTCTACGGGGAAGAATTCGCGGGCACAGCTAGTCTTTATTAATATTACAAATGCGAAAGTTTGGATGTTTGGATGGGTGGATGTTTGTTACTCAATCACGCAAAAACTACGAAACGGATTTGAGTAAAATTTGGAACACATGTAGATGATGATCTCTAATAGTAATTAGCCTACTTTTTATTCTAGAAAAATTAAATAATCCCGCGGGATTGACCAAAAACTTTTATAATGCATCGGGCTGCACGCTGCAGCTAGTATTGCATAAACAACACAGCTTCAGCATGTATTAATTTTACTCATTTGTACTAGAAAGAGGGTAATGTTTATCAAGTGTACGTATGTGTATTTCTTTGATACGTTCTATACTAAGCAGTTTGATAGATTTTAAATAGGAATTATCAAAAATTTGTTTTAATTACCGTTTCTGGTCTAATAATCCAGTGTACGTGCTGACAACGTGATGTCTCGGGTTGGATTTCCGGCTCGGGCAATTTAAAATAAAATTCGCGGATAATAGCAAACTAAATTCCACCTTTGAGTTATGTATTTCCCTAAAGTAACGCCTGAATCGATAAAAGTAAGTGCTGAAGTGCTGATCCCATCGCCGTATTTCACTAATGCTTGTTTCCTATGGTAATCAGGACCATACAGGACAGGTGGTAGAGCTCTCTCCTGGTTTCGCCTGGCATATGACCACCGCCAGACTAGAGTCTGCCGCCAAATACCATGACCACACCATATAGTATGTTCCGGCAGTAGTGCCTGGTACCAGTTCCCTTTCCCGAATTGATTGTCCCTGGCGAAGTGTGAGTACGTAGCGCATAATAGACAAATTAGTGTAATTGGGTGTGAAAGGTTGGCGCGGGGGCCAGGGAGACCCGATGAAACGGTTGTCCGCTGACCGCTCGTTGGTTCGTAGGGGACCCGAACCTAGGCTATCCTGGCTTAGGAGGCTGTCCCGCCACCAATTAAAAAAGTCACACATACACACATAATTCCCGTAGGTAGTCGTTCTCGTCCATGGTTTGATCAGTCTTGCAAAAAAGTGCACTATATAAAGGCTGCATTCCGAGCCTGGATGCGAGCTAAAGCTCAGGGTGATCCAAAATCCGATTACCTTAAAAAACAGTTTAATTTTGCCTCTAGGTCTCTTAAGCCCGAAATAGTCAGAGCTAAGTCAAGTTACATTGAAAGAATTGGCAAGAGACTAGTGCGCCTTCCATCTGGAAGTCGTGCGTTCTGGTCTCTTGCCAAAACTATTCAGGATAACTTCTGTCAGTCGTCACTACCACCTTTACGAAAACCAGACGAATCGCTGGCCCATAGCGCCAAAGAAAAAGCGGATCTCCTAGACTTTCTCTTTGCGCGTAATTCATTTGTTGATGATGGGAGAAAACTTCCACTAACCATTCCATCCAGTGTAAATTCAATGCCTGACGTTATATTTACACAGAAAGCTGTTAGACGAGCTCTGCTGTTACTCGACGTCAACAAATCGAACAGGCCAGATGGTATCCCCGCTATACTACTTCGATCATGCGCTCCTGAGCTTACACCGGCGTTAACGCACCTTTTCCGTCTGTCTTACATCCAGGGGATTTGTTCCCGTGGCATGAAAGACTGCCCTTGTTCACCCGGTTCCTAAAAAGAGTGACAAATCCGACCCCTCTAATTATAGGCTCATAGCAATTACCTCTTTGCTATCTAAAGTGATGGAGTCCATAATCAATAAAAAGTTACTACAGTTCGTGGAAGATTACCAAATTATTAGCGACAAACAATACGGTTTCCGTCGAGGACGCTCTGCCGGTGATCTCCTGATCTACCTTACCCATCGCTGGGCTTCAGCCATTGAGTGCAAAGAAGAGGCATTTTCAGTCAGCATTGATATTGCTAAGGCGTTTGATAGGGTTTGGCATAGGGCACTTCTATCAAAACTGCCATCATATGGCTTGCCTTCGAAATTGCAAACGTGGATTGCCAGCTTCTTGAAAAACCGCAGCATCTAAGTCATTGTGATGGCGTATGCTCTAAAGTGGAAACAATTAAAGCTGGCGTTCCACAAAGCTCTGTACTATCACCTACGCAGTTTCTTCTGCACATCAACGATATGCTGCAAAACAACAGCATTCGTTGCTATGCAGACGACAGTACGGGAGATGCTATATACACAGGCCGTGCGAATCTTTCGAAGGCACAAGTAAATGAGAGTCGAAATATGCTGGTGTCTGAAATTGAGACATCTCTGGAGCTGGTCTCAGATTGGGGTGAGAAAAACCTTGTCCAATTTAACCCCCACAAGACACAAGCCTAGGCGTTTTCCACTAAAAGGAATCCTTTTAATAAAGCTCCAATATTCCAGAACACTCCCCTTACCATCTCTAACTGCATTAATGTTTTAGGCGTTGAAATTGCAAGTGACGTCCAATTTCGTCATCATTTGGAGGGTAAATCTAAATTAGCTTCCAAAAAACTGGGGATATTAAATCGGGCTAGACGGTACTTCACTCCTGCCCATATACTTATGCTTTAAAAAGCACCAGTCCGACCGCACATGGAGTACTGTTCGCACCTATGGGCCGGTGCACCCCAAAATCAAACCCTTCAGTTCGACAAAATTCAACGCAGACTGGAGCGCCTTGTCGACAGCCCCACTCTTACTAGTGGTCTTGAACCCCTTAGCCACTGGAGAGATGTAGGTTCTCTATGTGTTTTCTACCGATTGTATAATGGGGAGTGTTCTGATGAGCTTTTTAATTTAATACCGGCTACCACGTTCCGCCAACGCACTACACGCCGTAGTGAGGGATTCCACTCACACCATCTTGACGATTGGTCATCTACGACTGTTCAATTTGCACGTACCTTTTTAATACGAACAGTCAAGCTTCGGAACAGTTTACCTCACACGGATTTTCCGAGTAGCTACGATCTTGGGATTTTTAAGAGGAGGATCAACAAATTCCTTAAAAGTCGGCATCGCATTGGCAACTAACGCCTTATGTTGTAAATGTCCATGGGCAGTGGTGACCCGCTTTCCATCAGGTGGCCCACTCGCTCGTATGCCTGCAAATTCAATAAAAAAGAACCTAAAACTAAATGTGCGCGTTTGGAGCACGGAGGCCTAAGCTGCTACTGAGATTTCAATTTTCGATAAAATCTTAAAAATTATAGACCGTGGTCCCACAAACAAATATTTTTTTGATTAATAACAAGCTGAAGTTTTGTGAAGGCCATGTTGGTCACGGCCTTCTTTGAAGAATAAGCCAACTGCCGTTCTGCCAGGCAGGTCGTAGAAGGCGACCGATTGGCTATCGCGTCACTACCATCGTGGCTACTAGGTGGTAGAGTTCTGCATTGTAACACCGCCTTACCTATTCCTGCCGCAATAGCGTCAGTGCTTGTCGCTGTCGTGGTCCGGTTTGGAGGGTAAGGTAGCCGGTAAACTTATACATGTGGCATTAGACCTAGATTGCAACGCACCATTAACATCTTTGGTGTCTATAGGCGATGGTTGACTCTTTCCATCAGGAGACTCATCTGCTTGTTTGCTATCTTATGATATAAAAAAAAGAACAGTTTCGTTATGACGAGACATCGATCTTTTCTATCTTCGAAAAATTTCTAATCGGATAACCAATAAAGATAAAAAAAAACTTTGGCGTTTCGGACTAGGAAATGTTTCCATTTTACGTGTAGGACAAAACAACCCTTAAATTATAATAAAATTAGGTTGTTTTTAAATTGATTAATATGAATTTAAAAATCTCATAATTCCGAATCTTTAGAATAGAGGACTCGTTAGAAAAACCATCGAATGTGTAGGACAAAAGTTTTTCGTGTTTATCATAAAACAACCAAGTAATTAAAGTTAAAAAAATAATTATTGATATTAATCAATAATTTTCTACATCGAATTAAAATTTTCGAAGCGCTCTAACTCTATTAGTTACCCGTCTCGAAAAAACGAAACTGTTCACAAAAATTCAGCTTGTTATTATATCAACAAAAAAAATGATTTGTGGGACCATGGTCTATAAGTTTATCGGCTACCCGTTCCAAACTGGAATACGAAAGTGACAATCACTGACGCTATTGGAGCAGAAATAGGTATATATTGTGATACTAAACCCGCACGAGTTGTTGCAGAACTTTTTAACAGCAATTAGAAGTCATGATGGTGATAACACGTATAGCCTACTTCTCTTTCATAAACTGCCTGGCAGAATGACAGATATTCTTCTAAAGATGCCCAGGCCAACACGGAGTAAAATAATTTTCATGACCCAGGTATCGAACTGAGGACCTCATGATCTGAAAAAAGTACACAGTCGTTTCCAGTTATCAATTTTATTTCAACGTTTCCAACAACCATGGCCTTTGGATAGACGCCAAGCTTCCTCAGTTAGGGATAAAATTTAATACGGACTCCAGTCTCCACTGAATATTTATTTATGATAATGCCTAATGATTTATAGTCAACGATTTTTGCTAATGATTTTCCTTCGTAGACTTTGAGATTAAATTCGACAGTAACGAATTGATGCTGTATTTTGTGTGGATTTTCACGAAATCGAAAACTATAATTTAAAACAGTTCATCATTTAATTTATGATACGTAAGAACACTTAAATGTGCAGCAGTTTCGGAAGACATTCTTTGTATATTTTCACTGGCTTTTAATTAGAACATAAAACAATTTTAATTCATGTAAATTTGCATTATAATTACTTTTTCAGAAGAATTGGGACCAAGGAACTTGAATACATATGGGTATTCAATCGACTTTCCAAAATAGAGGAGAGTTTTCGCACTTATAAACCGATTTTTAAAGTTCTTTGTTTTTTCGGAGGGTATATTTCCCTTTTAACCATTAACCCTTAATTTTAGCAGGCTTTAATTAATCATTAATAAGCAATTAAATAACAACTACTGGTTGTAATACTTCCCGTCAAAAAAAATATTTTATTGTATTAAACATAGATATACTATACGTCCAGATTGATAATTGGGCAATAAAAAGTGTCCCCAGTAAAAGTCTACTAAATTTGGTAGACGTGGGTAACACGTCAGATAGTATCTTTTTAACAATCATAGGAGAACAAGCTAAAGGAAAATTATAAAATATGCCGGTTTGTAATGACAAAATGTTGTCGCAGTTATCTTGAAAAATCTTATAGTTGTAACTAGAACACGTTTCATAAACAACTTTTGTTCTACAATTACAATAATATATGAAAAATTAATTTTTAGTCCGATTAATCAGTACTGCCCATTTACTACTGGGGTAATTTACCGAAAACATGGGAAACATATTTCATATAAGTACATCTTGGTAAATCATAATAAAATGGTGCAATAACGGGTAGATAGATAGATATATATGTATAATATTCTATCTAAATACTGAATAAATTTTAAATTACTGATAAATAAACAAGCAGATAGCACTCCTAAAGGAAAGAAACAACCATCGTCTATAGACACAAAATATGTTTCTAGTGCGACGTTATCTATGTGATGGTGTGATGGGGTAGGATGGTATTGCGGGATACCTTACCCTCAAAACTGTAATACGAAAGTAAAAAGCATTGACGCTTTTGCGGCAGGAATCAGTAGACAGCTCTTTTGTGGCGGCTCGGAACGTTGCAGAACTCTACCGACTAGACCGCCCCGTTGGTCGAGTGATTAGTGACCCTGACTACGCAATCGACGAAGCCCGGGTTCGATCCCCGACGGGCACAAGCATTTATGTGAGTAGCATAAATGTTTGTATTTCCGGGTTTGGGTGTTTATTATTAAATCTATTCCAGTATGTATGTATATATATATATATATATATATATATATATATATATATATATATATATATATATATATATATATAACTAACACCCATAACACAAGCAAATAATTTGCTTACTATGGGATTAGATTAGTCAGTGTGATTTGTCCTGTGAGTGTGTGAGTTGTGTGAGTGTTTATTTAACTAGTAATGTCGATGTTAGTGACATATGTTAAGCCCATCGTTCTCCTTTTTAAGAACTGCCTGGCAGAATGGCAGATGGTATATTCTTCAAAGACGGGGGGAAGGGCGGTTTAACACACTCGTGCCTCGAAATAGCTATATATCTATAAATATATACACACATTTATTTGCGGATGTCATTTCAATTATATTCAAAGTGAAAAGAAGAAGTGGTAAGTATAACGAAATGAATAATGCGATTTCAAAAATAGTACAGTGGTTCAACACAAATACACTTTATTAAAATACTAGCTGTTGCCTGCGACTTCGTCCGCGCGGACTTCGTTTACTCCGCACTGCTCCTCCCCTGTAGGTGATAGCGTCATAATATGTAGCCTATATGTTGACCCGACCTATCAGTAATATTCATGCAAAATTTGAAGTAAATCCATGCAGTACTTTTTGACTTTACCCCGGACATACATACAGACAAACAGACAGACAGACAAAAATTCTAAAAACTATATTTTTGGCTTCGATATCGATTGTAGATCACGTCCCAAGTATTTTTTTTTTAAAATATTCAACGTACAGTTTTGACTTTCCTACGATTTTATTATATGTATAGATGACAACCAATTCAAGTGTGTTAAATTCTCATTGCCTCATGTAAGGCACGTAAATAGCAATGTAAAACTGAATGGAACTGAGTCTACTACGTACCGCGTTTACTAGGTAGTAGAGTTCTGCATTGTATCGCCCGGGTCTGGTACCACCGCCTACCTATTCCTGCCACAATAGCGTCAGTGCTCGTCCCTGTCGTGTTCCGGTTTGGAGGGTAAGGTAGCCGGTAAACCTATGCACGTGACATTTAAGACCTTTTAAGACCTGCCCGTGGTTTCACCCGCGTAGCTTTTGTTCCCATGGGAATATCGAAAAGGCTTTTTTATTAAAACCTTCCTCAAGAATCAATCTGTCTATTAAAAAAAACGCATCAAAATCCGTTGCGTAGTTTTAAAGATTTAAGCATACATCGGGACATAGGGACAGACAGAGAAAGCGACTTTGTTTTATACTATGTAATGATAATGATTTAGACCTAGCTACCAATTTTTCGCATGTGAAATTTAATAAATAAATAAATAAATATTCACACAGCAAATTACACTTACTGATCTAAACCCAAAGTAAGCAAATTATTTGCTTGTACTAAGAGTGCTATTCAACTATACTAATACATAGAAATACATATATATATATATATTTTTTTATATCATCAGATAGCAAACAAGCAGATGGGTCTCCGGGTGGAAAGAGTCAACCATCGTCTAAAGACACCAAAGATGTTAATGGTGCGTTGCTATCTTGTGGCAAGGTCTAATGCCACATGCATAAGTTTACCGGCTACCTTACCCTCCAAACCGGAACACGACAGCGACAAATACTGACGCTATTGCGGCAGGAATAGGTAAGGCGGTGGTACCAGACCCGGGTAAGACAATGCAGAACTCTACCACCTAGTAGCCACGATGGTAGTGACTCGATAGCCAATCGGTCGCCTTTTACGACCTGCCTGGCGGAACGGCAGTTGGCCTATTCTGCAAAGGAGGCCGGGACCAACACGGCGGAAATTATATATAAATGCTAAAATATATTTAAGAAACACCCAAACCAGGAAATATAAACATTTATGCTCATCACACAAATACCCACCTGGGATCGAATCCGAGCCCCGTCGATTGCATAATCAGAGTCGCTAACCACTCGACCTACGGGGCGTTAAATATAAGTTACATTTCCTACAAAAACATCAAGGTCCAAATCGTATAATAATTTATGCGCGATCTTTGTAATTTTATGTGGGTATTTAAATTAAATATAGATGTATAATATTTACTTTAACCTTTACTTTTTATATTGAAAGCAGGGATAACAAAAAATGAAGGTTGGGCACACCAACCACGCTAGTGTGCGTAGCTTGATTACTGTAAGTACACAAGTGACACCCGTTGACATTTCACACAAGCAGATTTTTCTGAGGACATTTTTAATTGTCAGTTGCTAAAGAATACTCTCTCTGGAGATATATACTCAAAGGTATTAAAATTTGCGTTATTCAAAACAGTTTAACAGGGATCTATATTGGTACACAGGATAGCACCTCATCTGTGCAGGCCATTATAAATATTAGAGGGTGGTCCCAAGTTCTGTATATTTTTACCCATATTCCTTTGGTCAAGATATAATTCATGTTTCTAGAGATACAAGAAATGGGAAGTCAGTAGTTGCAATTTACTGTGTTTAAGTCATGTATGCATGTATGTATGTAGTTACTACTGATAAAAAAATGTAAACACATCACACGCAACAATTTGATCTGTGAATTTATATTACTGTTACATATGTGTTTTAGCACTTATCTCATGGTTGCGAAAACATTAAAAACAAGAAATGAAAATCAATGGAATCGATCGCAAAGCAAAGAAGAATTTTGCCACATTGAATCAGTCAACAGAGCTTCGGTTAGGGCATTCCAGCCAAAGGAAAGGTTGAATATTCAAGACTTGTCATATCGAAATTTTCGTTTTTTGTTTTTAAAAATTTTCAATAATATATTAGTGTTTTTCAAACGCCATTTCTAATGAGAATAAAGGTATAATATTTAAGATAGATCAACAAATAGTACCTATATGAACAAATACAATATTTTGTTATTTTAATTCCAGCACAAAAATGAATGTTATAATTTTGACCACTATATGTGCGTGTCTGTCTGGATGTATGACCGTTTTCCGATCTCATAGTAGCTATAAGAAACGAGCTGTTCTCGCGACATCATCCACGTGGAAAAATTTCTAAAATAAAAGTTATTCCTTATTAAATTGGTTTAAAAGATACAGTCCCGATGTTTTACCCGCATAGTTCCCGTTCCCGTGGGATTTCCAGGATATAAAGTGTCGAAGTCCTTTCTCGAGTCCCAAACTATCTTTGTACCGAATTTCATTGGTTTAGGCGTAAAGAAGAAAAGACAGACTGGCAGCCCATTTATATAATAAGTAATTTAAATAATATGTAGCGGCAACTTTAAATGGTGGCAATAAATGTCATGCATATTGTATAATGACGAAATTTTACATTCGGCATAAGGCTGCATCTAAAAAATATTTATCTTGTATTAGCCATTTTGTATAGGGACGAATTACAGAATTTAGCTACGACATATTTACGTATATAATTAATTTAACGTACGAGACAAAAGCGTTGTATCGCAAATACGTTTACTCGTAAGGCAAAGGAGATAATATCTATGACACACATTTAAATTCAATTAATGGAAAACACGTGTATCGTACTCGTATAAAATAATCTTATAATTGTTTATTAAAAATCTTATACATCTATATTTAACCCATCAACAGTCAGTGCGTCACTTAAGCGTCGCATCGAATCTCGGTGGAATTCAGTCGGCACCCACACGACGCTTGAGCGTCGCATCCCCATTTAGCTTTCAACCTTCCACTACTAATAATACAGACTACTTTAATATAACAATATTTTTTTGTTATAAAATAATATAAATACAGACTACTTTAGTATAACGAAGTTTAACGAAATTTAACGAAGTTTTATAAGAATTTTTCATGAGGGCTGAGGGATTAATATCACTAGCGATCGCCTGTGTCCGAAATTCGACCTTAGGCTAAACAATAACTATTTTAAGTTTGACAACTGACTTTAGCCGTAAAGAAAACACCATATTATACATGTATGTATAAAATCCTGTATGTCACATGAGTGTGGTGTGTGTAACGTTTATTTTTATTAATTTAATGTATTTCTAATGCATTTTATTCAAAAATATTAGGTTTTTGCACGCCTGCGCAATATAAACTTTAGCTGTGTCAAATTTCCTACTCCACTGTTCGCGCAGTTGTCTTCAAAAAGGGTTCAATTTTTTCCTTCACGTATTAAAAATATAGATAAATGCGAAAGTTTAGATGTTGTATGATGGATGTTTATTACTCAATCACGCCAAAACTACCTAACAGATTTGAATAAAACTAGGCAAACAGATTGATGATGAGCTGTAATTGCACATAGGCTATGTCTTATTCCAGAAAAATGAGTTGTCCCTGCGGCCAAAAATATTAAAAATACATTATAAAGACATAGAATAATAACGCATAGGCATTACTACTCTAAGAATAAAGACATGTCTCTTTATACGGCGTTTTAAATGTTAAAACTCGCATTGTAATACACCTTACAGAAGGATAAGTATAGATATCCGCATCTACGAGACCTATTGTTTGTAATTATTACACTTGTTCTTCTCTTATTTGATTTGTATAAGTAGCGAAATACATAAAATAAAAGGAAAATTTAAAGCCATATATGCATTGATTTAAAAAACACAAGATACATAATCAGTGTCTCAAAAACGTCCTCTAAAAATGAGCGCAATATTTTAAATTGTGCGCTCATTTCAAATAGAATCACGTCGGTTGCGATACTGTCAATTTTATTACTTTTCGTACATTGCTTTGTAAAAAGAAGTATAAGTCTTGCGCTTAAGGTTGGATATGCAAAAACATAGATTTATGCCATATCTATAACAACTTGTGTGAAATTAGAGACAGTTTTGTTCGGGACTGTGCATCTTGGATTTTTTATATAAATGCATATATGTGATAAAATAAATTAGACATTTTGACATGTCCTTTTATATGTAGGGACAGCCTCTGAAAATTTGGCCGGACGTTTAATATTTTTAAACGTCACAAGTTCACAAAAAATATTTAATTTCATATTATACTTACGGGTTGACTGATAAAACATTGTAGATACTGAAGGAGGGTGTTAAGTACTCGATTCTGATACTAAATATGTAAAAAGATAGGTACTTAAATTTTAACCTAATTATCCACTAAAAATTTTAAGTATACCTACACACGGCGCGTTTATAAACAGTGATTTACCGAAATCGTAGGTAGACTCGTAAGTACCACGTGTGATGTCCATATTTTTTGAATAGTACCTCACTAACTTCACTGAGGATTATTACATAATTTTGCAATATTGTAATTTTATGGCATTTTAATTGTCTACTTATTAACTATTGTGTCTTTCAATGTGTATAATATATTACCAGCCAACTTGTATACGAGGTGCTTTCAAACTCTATAAAAGAATCGACTCAAGAAATGTAGAAGTCTAAAGGTTACCACTATTGAACCTGCTAGGTGGTAGTGCTGTAACTCGTCTCGATTAATACAATTGTTGATTGTTACCACGATGAATTGTAAGCAATTGTCACTGTCGTCATTGACATATAGTAATAATATGTCAATGACTGTCGTATTATGTTATGAAGAGCAAGATATTCGGTAAACTTATTCAAGTGACATTACAATCTCGCCACAAGGATAGCAATGCACCATTAACATCTTTGATGTCTTTTTAATGAGCGAATAATTTTTATGAACATTTTATTAGCATTTTTATGCTCTTACCATGTTGCAGTCTCCTGCTGAAAAGGGAGGGACCCTTTTCAGCAGGAGACTGCAGCAGCCAGCCAGCAAAATGGTAACTCGATGTATTTTCCTACTCCTCTTGCATACTTCTGATTAACTTGGTTACGGGTTCCAAGACAACTTACCTTTTGCCCAGGGCCCACTCAGTGTTCATCAATCGGTTGCCACTGTTGATTCTGGCTTACAAAAGGTATAGTGGTGGGAACGAAAGGTGGACCAATTGCCTTTTAAAAAAAATCTTTAATGTCTATAGGTGACAGTTTTCTCTTTCCATTAGGTGAAAAATTTGTATGCTTTCTATATTATAAAAAAAAAATGACGCTTGGATTTGATTATATTAACAATAAAACAAGCTAACCTCTGAACAGACAAATATATTATTTGCTCAAGTAATTCTTTTGAAACAGCAAACCAAATCAAGTTTAATTAAAACGGTCAAGTTATACGCCTTTAAGCGAATTACAATCGCTAATTGGATTTTTGATGTTTTATCAAAGTAATTAATTTGTTGTTTGTTTAATTGCTAATTAAATCTTCTAAAGAAATTTTGTTTTTAAATATTATAATTATATTAGTTGTTGCATGAAAATATTAATAAGTTAAAGAAAATATTATAAGAAAATATTAAAAATTTATTTATGGAATTATAAATAAATTTTTTCTACAATATTTTAAATGTTTTTTTTATAAAACTTCAAACGGTGGCGCTATCTTACGCAATATATAGGGTCGGGGCAAAAGTATTTTCGTATTTTGAATGTATTATTAGTAATCAAACCTCTATGACTGTACTGAATGTAACTAGCTGGTTTTAATACCATTAAATGTGTCATTCTGAAGATGCAATAAATAAATAAAAAACTAGTTCCCTTAATTTTTCAATTGTTTTTCAAGCAAGCAAAATGAACATAATTTGTGCGATTTACGGACCTAATGCGGTATTAATAAGAGCTGCACAAATGTTCAAGCGTTTCGAGTCAGGAAATTTTAGTGTGAAAGATGAGGTTCGCTCTGGACGCCATGTCACAGATAAAATCAGTGCCATCTTTGAGAAAGTGGAGTAAGATCGATATATTAGTAGCTACAGCATTGCTGAAAAACTGAATGTTGATCATAAAACAGTTTTACATCATTTACAAAAGTCTGGGTACAAGAAAAAACTTGACATTCGGGTACCACATGATTTCACTGAGAGAAACCTTATACGTGTTTCCATTTGCGATTCTTTGTTGAAACGTAACAATTCCGAACCATTTCTTAAACAGTTGATTACGGGTGATAAAAAATAGGTGAAATAGTATAAAATAAACGTACAAATGACGTACAAATGTGACATTTACGAAATTTAATACACGTGCTTGGACAGGCGTTCGATGGATCATCATACTAAATCCATATTAATATTATAAATGCGAAAGTTTGGATGTTTGGATGGATGAATGTTTGTTACTCAATCACGCAAAAACTAAACAGATTTGAATGAAAATATGCAAACAGGTAGACGATGACCTGAAATAGCGCATACGCTACTTTTCATCCCGGAATGATTATGTAATTCCGCAAGATTCGCCAAAAACTTGTATAATTAAGCGGACTGCACGTTGTAGCTACTATTATCTTATAAAATAAGCAACCATATTACAGATACATGTTTTACTGACAATCTCCGTTTTTTCGTCGATTAAAAATGTGTCATTTCAGTTTTCTTCTGTTTTATCTGTGCCTCATATGAAGATTACACCAGGCCAGTAACGTAACTATTGTCCATCATTATCAGTAAGATGTACAACTCTACCTTTAACGGATGCCCATTTGGAATCAAGCTTTTAAAAAATCAATGTTATAAAATACAAATTTTTGAATCAATTTCCGCCGACCTGTAGGGCTACTCTTGAAAACCGATTTCAATTTTAAATGAATATTTAATGAATTTTGAAGTATTTGGTACTCTGAACAACTATGTTCAATTATTGGATTCGGCGACAGCGCCACACGGATTTCAAAATTTTTTGGAACTACTAATTATTGCTTTTATTTCGGCTCGGGCTCGGGTTCGATTCCCGACGGAGACAAGCATTCGTGTGATGAGCATAAATGATTGTATTTCTGGGTTTGGCTGTTTATTAAATATATTCTAGTATTTATATATGTATTTATATGTATTAGTAACACAAGCAAACAATTTGCTTGCTTTGTCCCGTGAATATTTATATTTATACCTGATTTAAGCTCTTTTGATCTAAAGATACCCTAATATAATTCAAAATATCGCTTACCATACAAATCCTATAAACCATCACACACGACTAATATATTATATCTTCTACCTTTAGTATCTTCAAATACCGAACGATATGGAAATATCTATTTCATATCTTAAGATATTATTATCTTAAGATATTATCTTAAGATACGAAATATACGCATTTATTTATACATGATGTTTTTATTTCGGGATATGCGCTATCGTTGTGCGTCATAATCTATATTATAATAATACGAACGCAAAAGTTGGGATGTTTGGATGTTTGTATAGATGGATGTTAGTTACTCAATCACCCAAAAAACTACTACACGGATTTGAATGTAATTTGGCACATAGGTAGACGATGACTTGGTATAGCACATAGGCAACGTTTTATCCCGAAAAAATAGGTGATCCCGCGGGATTCACCAAAACTTTCATAATGTAGCGGGCTGTACGGTGCATCTAGTATTATATAATAGTTACTATGCGTTCCAACTGAGAATAGGAATGCGCTCATATCACAATTGTGAAGTTATTAATGTCAGAAAAAAATATTTGTTCAGAAAATATTGCTGATTTATTGAAGAGCAAGTGACCTTTTAATAATATTATTTTCATCAATAAAAAAATATGTAAACGGTTGATCCTACAGGCCACCTTTTTTGTTTTTGCTAAAATAATTCTCAGAAATATCAGATATCAGATTAATATCATTGAGGAATAATTTTAAATGTTAAGATAAACAGTTCCCATAAATAATGATATTTAATATTTGATTTAAATAGTTGAAATATTGCCTACTCCATCTTGTTAGAGGACTTGTTGGTTTGCAAAGATTTATCTTTAATATAAAGGTATTGTAGTTTACAGAAAATTAGCGAAGTTTGAGAAGTTCACTCGACCATAAAACTATTCCTCGGTACTTTAAATTTGCTCTTAACGTTTATACAATCTAAATGCCTATACAAATTTTCACAAGTAAATTACTGTTTGATTCCCATTTCGAGCGATCCGTTCAAAGGAAACTTCTAAGACTGGAAATGTGCCTCGTGGGTTGCACCTCTGCATACTCATAAGGGAAGTCGAAGTGATAGTATTTGCTTTAGACCTTTCTGCATTATATATTTAGATATTTATTTTGCGTTATTAATGTCACAACGGTTTCCTTGCGTGAAGTGCAAAGTAACTTTTTTTTCATATTATTAAATAGCAAAGAAGCCAGTGGATCTCCTGATGGAAACAGATAACCATCACATATAGACATAAAAGCTATTGATGGTGCGTTGCTATCCATGTGGCAATACATGCAAAATTCTACTAGCTCATAGACACCTCTCATGGGCACAATATCTCGGAATGGTTCGGAATAGTGTAAGCGCAAGTGCCACCCTCTTGATATCCGCGTCAGTGAACATTTTTGTGCAGAAAATTTGTAACAGGTATTAAAATACCGTATTATCGACTAGTCTGGAAAATTTTGAAAAACACACTTCTCAGGTCTCTGGCCCATCATTGCGAATTACCTTGTGGATTGCACTTGCCACTGGCTTACCACCCACCCGTTTTTCTTCCATATATTATTCTATGTTTAGTTTTTGTTTTTCAGTAAAATATTTCACTACTAAATCAATTTCAGTTAACCTCCTTTGTATATTTATTAATATTTTTAAATCTGTATATTTATTAATATTTTTCAATTCGAGAAAGCTCAGTGTGGTTTGGATGATACTGAAAATCAGCGTTGGGATAAAAATCTCAATATTAGGTGAGTGTTGACCATTTTGAGACATCACACCACTCAATGCAGTTAACATTGGACATCAAACGCTAGGTTACAATAAATAGATTTTCTGAAGGTCTTAGATTGCTCTATTTTATTTATGGTATGCCTAATTTGTTGCCTTTTTGTACAAATATATTACACATAGTGTATATTCACTAACACTGGAGTTTTATGTACTAAATTGATATGTTCATTTTTTATATTTTTAAATAATTCTGTTTTGTTTTTTGTGTTTTATCTTTTGCACATATTTTGATTTTGCTATTGTGTGTGTTATTTACTGCAAATGTTGTGATGTATGTCTTAAATAAACGATTTCTATTCTATTCTAAAATAACATTAAATAATTTTAGTTATTATTAGCTTACATTTCTGTTCTTTCTGTTTCATTCTCAACAATTAATGAAACATCTAAATACGAGTGTCACTACCAGTTTATTGTGCATAAGCCAAAGTTGTTAACCCTAGCGCAACCGCATAGCGTAGTAAGGGATGCAATATCACTCATAAAAAACATCGATATCAGGACATCGATATTTTTTAGAGTAAAACATCGATGTTAAAAACATCGGACTTCATGAACGAAACATCGATGTCGATTATGGTCGATGTTTTGCCATATAAATTACTTGTACTGAATATTTTGTTGGGGTAGTTGAGAGCGGGGGGAAGGTGGTACTATGATAAAACATCGTTCATAAAACAACGCTCATGAAGAACGGTGTATCATCGACGATTGTGGTTTGAACATCGATGTTTATGAACGATATATTGATCTTTGAAAAAGTCGATGTATCGTTTGCATCCCTAAGCGCAAGTGAACAAAAGTGACTTTCAATACCAACTATTTATTTTGTGACAAGCATCGATGCTTTTGTGTCATTAATAGGTAAGACGGTGGTACCAAAACCCGGCCGAGATGTTGCAGAACTCTACCACCTCGTTAGTAGTCATGATGTTAATCACACGTATTACCTTATTCTTGCTTTTTACGAAATGTCTAGCAGTAAGATAACTGATCTTTTCTTCGGTAAAATGCTAGAATTTTAAATAATATAGTTTACATTTGAATTCAATGAATAAAACAACCAAAATTAAATAAGCCACAAAATTAAACTTGCAGCAACTTGTAAAAAATGTTAAATGGGAGTCCCCGAAAAGTTTCGCGTTCCGGAATTGACGTCGTCATTTTTGTTTGAGCCCTAACATTAAAAGTTTTCCCTACCCTTTACACATTCCAAAGTCATTAAACATTTAAGTAACCTAATTTAAGTTAATTTAGGTCCCTGGATGACAGCTATGCCCTAGGCTTTTACAGAATTTATGATTACTTTAGCTACCCTTTGATCGAATGGTTAGTGACTCTTACTACGCAATCTATGGAGATTAGGTTCAGTTTCCGGCAACGATAATCATTTATGCGACGAGTACAATTGTGTATTTGGGTTCGGGTTTTATTATACAGTGTGACAGAAACCCTGTTCGATTGTCAAAGGCGTTGTTTGGTACTTTATTAAAATCATATTTATATTATTATTTTGTGAATAAAGTTGAAATTTCTACGAACAAAAATTAATAAATATCACTGGACTAATTACTTGAATTAATTTAGCTCAAAGTAAGCAAATTATTTGCCTAAGATATGGGTTTCAGTCAATGATACTAATACATATATAACTACTACATATGTACTCATTACGCAACTTTATTTTAAATTGTACTTTCAAACATTAACGTGACAACTTAATATATCGGAATTATTATCACCAAATAACTACATTAAAGAGAGAGAGAGTAATCGAACCCGCGACCTCATGTGGTTAACACTGATACCGGATTGATTGATTGACAGAGATGATTACAATATTTAAAAAAAATATTTTTTGATTATTTCATCGACCTATATCCTCTTCAGGTCGAACAGGGTTGATGCATCCCATGTAGTATACTGTAATTCATTAAATTGTTGTACCAAGATTGTCGAAAGCACCGACATCAAAGGGTCCACTCCCCAGTGCAAAGTCGTTAATTAGGTCTTGCAGTTTGCTTTGATATTCAGGAACATCCATGGCCTAAATAAACATGTATTTCCTACATTAAATACTAGGTTGTTGTATGAGAATATGCCTTTAGGATAGAACAGAATAGAATAAATAGTACGTGTATTTAGCATCTAATTTCTTAAATTACATTTACCTAGTAGACCCGGCTGATGTCGTCCAATGCAAGCAATAAATATTCAATCTATACATATAATAAAATCGTAGGAAAGTCAAAACTGTACATTGAATTTTTTTTTTAAAGAATACTTGGGGCGTGATCTACAATCGATATCGAAGCCAAAAATATAGTTTTTAGAATTTTTGTCTGTTTATCTGTTTGTCTGTATGTATATCCGGGGTAAACTCAAAAAGTACTGCATGGATTTACTCCAAATTTTGCATGAATATTACTAACAGGTCGGGTCAATATATAGGCTACATATTATCACGCTAACACCTTCGGGAGAGGAGCTGTGCGGAGTAAACGAAGTCCGCACGGACGAAGTTGCGGGCTACAGCTAGTTTTATATAATAGTGCGATTATTTGGCGTGAAAATAAGGAGTTACCTGGATTAAATAAAACTATAATTTAAGAGACAGTTAAAATTATACTTCGATCTTTCAAGTTAATATAAATATAATGAGTGATAACTTGTTCTTTGCTCATAGTTGTAGGATGATTTTAATCGTATGTATTTATAAATATATGTATGAATATAATGTATGTATGCATATAGTTATGCATATGTATTTAGTATATAGATATGTATATGTATGTATGTGTTATTTATCTATGTATTACGTATATATGTATGTAGTATGTATATACGTGTCAATTGATGTATATATGTGTTGTATGTATAATTCTTCAAATTCTTAAGTTAGTTTGTTGTTTTGTTCTCTTTACAAGTTATATTGTTTGAGTATATTGTCTTTACAAGTTAAGATTACTATGTTCTTAAGTAAATTAAGATGCACCATCTCCATTAATCATGTTTCTGTTTTGCACGAGGTTGGCTAGGATAGACTGCCCTTAGGCGTTAAGTTTAACCTATGTATGTTTTTATTGTGCATCAATATAAATAAATAAATATTTTACTGGAGGTTTGAAAATTTGTGTTTTTATAGATATTGATGTGTCCGCGTTTCTTTGTCACATGCACTGCCATAGTGGAAAAATAACGCCTAATGGCAGTTTCTCCACAATATTTCTTTGTCCATTCTAAATAACTAAAATAGAAATATTTCGGTTCTGAAAATGAATCAGATCCCCGCTATCATTATTAACCCTCCATTGGTGACCCTGGGCTATTTTTATGTCAGTATTCAAATTTCAACTCCCCAGTATCCTTGTTCATAAAGTACATTTTCCCAATTTCCATTTTAAAATAGGAAATACAATAAAAATTACGCAAAACAAAAAAATCCCTTTCTTAATCAACTCACTTCGAAATTCTATTGGTAAAATAATTGTAGATGCTTAAAGAGGAATTTGTAAAGGGCTGTAATGGACGGGTGAACCGTTCAGGGACAAGACGGGGTCGGAATTATTAATTTTACTTCGGCCGAAACGCTTTTCCGAGCTAAGAGCCTACGCGTAATTTTTCACAAAGAATTTTTTACAAATCTTTCTTTAGCGGACGTGGATGTAGGCGGGCCATTTCGACATCGGGATTATTGTATCCTTTTGTTGCTTGTCAATTATTGTAGATATGTGTTTTGATCCTTTTTTTACAGTCAATGAGTTGAAATATATTTGTTGAGGGATGATCATCATTCCATTTTCTTAGGAGTTTGGTAATTCTGAAAGCTAAAGGTTAAACTCGTTGGTAATACGGACTTTAACTGCGTATAATTTAGTATTATCCTAATATATATTACTAACTGTTTCCCGCGATTTCGTTCGCGTGACACAAACATATTACTTACGTTTGCTCAGTGAGGTAAAAAGTTAGCCTAAAGGTTTTAGCGACCCAGGGGGCTTAGAGAGAGTGACATCGATTTGTGATGTAACGATATCTAAATTCTCCATCGTCTCTTAATATAACGATACAAATGACCCACTTTTCGCGTTTTAGTATTAAATTAAAATTTACCGCAAAATCGTGTCTTAACGACATCACGCTGTGGTAATATCTACATTAAATACTCTATGGTTTCTATGAGAATCACAACATTATAGTGCGCGCGGAACTAGATGGCCGCGCCATACGTAATACGTAATACGTAAGGCGCGGCCAACTAGTTCCGTGCGCACTATAACATAATATCACAGGTGTGACGTAATGCTTCCATATTTGCGTTTCACTGTCACGTGACAACGTTTATTTTTACCGAATTTTTATCCTAAAATTATTATTAATCCTTATTTTTTAAAATTTCCATGTCATAATTAATCATTAATAACTACGATATATTCGTTTCATTTTTAGTGGCAAGCAAGTGGACATAAAAACAATACATAAATATGATTCATGACGAGATTTGAATTGAGAACACTGGTCTAAATGGTGTGCCGCGATTATTAGTGTAGTACGCGTATGTTACGCGGCGCGCTGGTAATGGCGTCACACCTCAATCAAAACATCAAATATGCCGCGAATTGTACGCCGCATTGAAATAATATGTAAAAAAATGTGAGTAATCTTGGTTTCTTGGCTACTTTTTTATCGCTGTGTCGTGAAACTTTGATCTAATGAAGTATGTCGGTGACACCAAAAGATTGTTAACGTCTGGTTTAGAACGTAATTTGTGACAATTATCAACGATCCGGCATTCTTATCAGTACATGTTAGGAACCAATTTAATAGTTACGAAGAGTACCACAAGTTGTTTAAACATAATGGTAATTTACATTGATAAAACTAATTTCAGCTTACGCCTCGTAGAAAATGTTACTTAGTCGTAATTAAAACGAGTGGTTTTACTGACATGAAACCGGGCTTATGTGATCGAACGAATCGTCTGGAATGTGAGTTTTAATATAATTTAGTTTATGAGAAAGCTTGTATAGTCAAGACACTTGAGTTAGTTCAGTACATTGCACAAAGCTGTGACATCTCCACGGTCTCACATTTCTGTATCCACATCGCCACAAGCGCCAGCTGTTAAACATGATTTACTTATCTCTAAAGTTAGGTATTGGGAGCAACTATCACTTACAAAGTTACGCTTACATAAGACGCTCCTAAGCAAGCTGGCGTTAAGCCAACTGATAACATTGTGTTGTATTTTAAAGTATCAAATGTATTTCGAAGATTTGCAGTGGTGCAAAACGTTAAAACATTTTATTATTACATTGTTAAAAGATTATTTAAATATTTTATTATAATATTATGAGACATATATTTCATTACAAAATTAACAGAGATAATGTATTTTTGTCAAAAAATTAAACCGACGTAAAGTGATGGTCAAACATTAAAATCAGTGAATGCATAATCAATCATTCTTTGTTTTCGTACCCTTTTATGGTGGACTTTTTAAAAAAAAATTCTACGAGACAACCCTTGGTGTATATTTCTATAGCTACTATAATAACAAATACTAAAAACAAAATAAATATTAAAGGGGGTTCCCGTTCAACAAACGTGATTTTTTGCCATTTTTATAGATACGGAATCCTTCATGCACGATTGCTACTCGCACCAGACCGGTTTTTCTTAACACCATAACTTATGGAATCCTAGTCGGTCATATTTGACATATTTCTAAAGTTTGTACCAGCACTCAATGGGAAAAATATGTCCGCATCTAATTTGAATTTAATTTTATTATATATGTAAAATATTTAACTGAATAACTTTAATGTGAATCCTAGTAGACAGAAAATATATCTATCAGTACCTAGTCATTTACAGAATGATAAAACATGGTTTAATTATAGAGAAGTAATATTATTTGTAGAACGTGGTATCAGCGTTGGCGCGGGTCAATTAGAAAGGAATGCCACCGCAAAATACCACGCGTGCGAGCATGGGACTCGATTGGTTAAAAGGTGTTAATCAGCCTCTATAACTAGCCTTAATCAGTCACAATAACACCTCTTGTATCCAAGTATACTAACAAATGATCGAACTGTAGTCCAAACTCGAAATTTGTTAATGTTATGGCACAAACATTTATTACATAATTTATAGCCAGTGGCCGAAATTCGAACATGGACTTAACAATAAAATCTATTTTAGGTTTGACAACCGACAGAACAGAAAGAAAATTGTATACATGTGTGTATATTATCATGTATGTCACGTGATTCATATCATGACACTGACATTAAATTAATAAAAAATTTACTTTAATTAATGTAATGTATTAATGCATATTGCTGGTATTTAAAAATAATTGGATTCTGCAGTCCTCCGTAATACAAACTTTAACTGTGTCAAATTTAATATGCGTAATTGTTTTAAAAAGGGGTACTAGGTTTTTGCTTCACGTATTAATATGTAGGAGATGAGAATAATAGAATTAATATATACTCTTGTTTTCAAAATTAAAACAAACGTGTATCGAGTCTAAGGATAAAACTACTAAATAAATTTAATCTACAATTAAAGAAAATACGTTCACAATCTTTAGTTGCTTTTACTCGTTCTTAATTATATACCTCCCTTGGATATTAAAACCAAAATGGCTGAACACCCCCTTGACAAATATTAGCCGGGCGCAATGTAATTATTGCCAGGCTCGTAAAGTTTCCAAATTAAATCTTGAGAATAATCTAAACGTTTGTTGAGATGCGATATATTAAATGTATGACTTAATTTATAAATTAAATAAAAATATCATCACGGCGGTTACTTGCAGGATGACGGAGAGAAATACAAATACACAATATTTCTGTTGAGATAACAATGTATAAGATAAAGTAATAACATACTCGTAAAAACGATAACGTACAATGTTTTGTAGTTACAAAATAACAAAATAAAATTAAAAACTTCAAAAACCCCCGACACATCCTAAGACTGCCATTCTGCTATATATCCGTATGCCTCATTTTAAGAGCAAAATGGCACGGGATCTTTGAAAGAGAATTTTGCAGCATCAAGTTAAGGTTATTGCGGTTCTTTACTCCATGAGCTTGAGTTGTTTTATTGCAAAGCTCCGGTGGCTTCCAGCTCTACTATGCAACCCTGGAAATCATTGTAATTCAGAGTGTATGTAAAAATATAACATATGGGACCACACTCAATGGGCTTATTTTGTTTAGTGCAGGAGTTACATGGCCACTTTCTAGTTCCATTATCATAAGTCCTCATTAGAATAAACCAAATGAGCCTTAAATCGATGGCGTTTCTCAATTTAAATTCAAAGTTCCTGTTCCGTCCTGCCTGCTTCATTATACGACGATAGAAATTATCTAGCACCAGGATATTTCTCAAAACAGAACAAATGCATTCAATCTCGATGGGATCATCTTGTTTAGTTTAAAGGTTCCTATAGTAACCTTCAATTTCCATTATTAAATTCAAAAAATCATTTAGCTCCAATAATATGCCAAAACAAACCGAAGCGAATGAGCCCAATCAGTGTTTTTTTTGTGTATACTTAGGATTTCTCATGGACTTCTTCCCGCCCTATCATCTAACACCGGAAGCCATCCTGCTTCAAAGACTTTGAAAGAACGGATTAGAACAGTTGTTAAATTTTAATTCGAAGTTCCCATAAGGTCCTTCCTGCTTCATTATAGAACCTTCGAAATCATTTAGCATTAGAGTATTTGTCAAAACAGAATAAATAAATTTGAGCTCGATGGTTTTATCTTTTTGTAGTTAAAAAATTACCATAGCCACCTTTTAGTTTCATTATCAAATCCTACATATTATCCAGCACCAAAGTGTATGTCAAAACAAACCCAATCAGCCTACACTCAATGAGTTTATCTAGATTTGCTTAGAAGACTTATTCCAGTTCTACCATCAGGCACTAATAACCATAATGCTTCAAAATCCTTGTAAAATTTACTCCATGTTATTCCAAAGTTCGCAAGAACTCCATCAACAGCTCATTATAAGGCCCCGGAAATCGCCTAGCACCAGGATGTTTGTCAAACCGGAACAAAGGATCCCAAACTCGATAGTTTTATATTGATTAAGATTTTAAAAGTTTCCATGACCACCTTCCAATATCAGAAACTAGAAATCGTCCAGCAACAAGTTATTTTTGTTTAATAGCACACACCCCGTGCTCGGGAAAACTGGAAAAACGTTAAAAACAACAAAGACAAATATCGACACGCGGGGATTGAGCCTGCTACCGTCTCCCTAAAGCCGGGACGCTCTTCCAATGAGCTAGTGTCGACAGGTTTGACGTGGCGAAATTCTTATTTGTTATAATATGATCGATTACGTCGATTGTACTGATCGCTAGGTACACATACGTATAACTAGTTAAATGAGTTCATCGTTACAGATGAAATTCACATTTATAATTTTGATCAGTACTTTCGTATTTCTTATTACTTTTGTGTAATAGCACTCACCCCGTGCTTGGGAAAACTGGAAAAACTTTAAAAACAACAAAGAAAAATATCGACACGCAGTAATTGAACCTGCTACCGTCTCCCTAAAGCCGGGACGCTCTTCCAATGAGCTAGTATCGACAGGTTTGACGTGGCGAAATTCTTCTTTGTTATATGATCGATTACGTCAATTGTACTGATCGCTAGGTACACATACGTATAACTAGTTAAATGAGTTCATCGTTACAGATGAAATTCACATTTATAATTTTGATCAAAATTATAAATGTGAATTTTTAGTTAGTTTAGTTTTTCTTATATTGGTTAGATTATCTTAATTAGTTTAGGAGTTCTCATTTTCCAGTTCCATCCAGAGCTACCTTCCAGTTCCATCATCAGATTCTGAAAATCATCCAGCACTAAGGTTTTTGCCAATACAAGAAAATTAGGTGTTTATTCAAAAACATTACCTCGTTTAGTTTAGTAGTTCACTGTAGAACTACAGTGAACTACTAAATTTTGAAAATCGTTATTCAAAGACGGTGACGAAGTTATATCGTTTCACTACGAAGCGATATTACTTTAACGAAGCTCACGGGTTTGTGAAGACCTTAAGGAAAGCAGGGGGGGGGGGGGGGGCTGGGGCTGTTTACCAGTGAATTTATGAATAGTGACGATGATCGGTTTTTACTCTCAATAACTGGTATCGATTTCAAATAACACTTTTTTGCGCACGAAGTATGCACTATCTTGATTTGGATACCAAACATGTAAAAAAGTATTCATTTTTATTTATTTAAAAAAGTATTTTAACCTAATCATCCAATTAAAATGTGTTTAGTAAGAAGACTTGCGAATAAATATCGAATCTCATTCTTTACAGACAGATAATTGCTACCACGGCACTAGAACTCAAAGCGCGCGCTTATCGCCCGCACGATGACCATATATTTTGAAATTGCCGTTACCGCCGTGTCGGTCCCGGCCTCCTTTGAAGAATAGGCTAACTGCCGTTCTGCCAGGCAGGTCGTAAAAGGCGACCGATTGGCTATCGAGTCACTACCATCGTGGCTACTAGGTGGTAGAGTTCTGCATTGTCTCGCCCGGGTCTGGTACCACCGCCTTACCTATTCCTGCCGCAATAGCGTCAGTGCTTGTCGCTGTCGTGTTCCGGTTTGGAGGGTAAGGTAGCCGGTAAACTTATGCATGTGGCATTAGACCTCGCCACAAGATAGCAACGCACCATTAACATCTTTGGTGTCTATAGGCGATGGTTGACTCTTTCCATCAGGAGACCCATCTGCTTGTTTACTATCTTATAATATAAAAAAATATATGTATGGGATCTATGAAAAAGCAGCTATTCCTTTCAAGTGGAAGATTGAAGAATGGATGAATTATTTTCTGTCTAATAGGTAAAGTGAACAAAAGCTTTGCGGGTAAATTCAAGAATTGTTCTGTGAACATTTTTACTGCCTCGTGATTCTAACTTCTATAGCATAGTCAAGAATATGTATAGTTCTTTTGTAAAAATCAATCACTATTAAGGAAAATAATCTCTCAAACTAATAAAGATAGTAAAGTATAGGTCCTATTATCGAGAGAGTCGCGGACCGTTGAGTACGGCCATTAATCTTCCCGCATAAAGAACCTATTGGGATACTCCAGGATAAATACGGCGGACAGCTTGGGTAATGACGCGTGGAGATACAAAAACTCATTGTTGGTCTTTGCCAATAAATTAATATATACGTCGATATTATTTTAGTTTCAAGATGAAATATAATTTGTTATGCATCTGTCTGGATTCGGGAAACTTGTGTAAAAATATTGTTTTGGATGGGGAAAACATATCAAAGGAACCTTTTCAGGTTAAGTTTTATCTTTATGAAACTACTAATACTGGTGACTTTGTTTGCGTTTTTTATTATATAATCAAACATTGCTAGATGATTGATATGATATGGACTTTGGAAATGAAAGTCAATGTCAGTTTAAAAATAAGAAAAGGCAGGTCGAACATAAATGATAAAACAGAATACAATATAACAAAACAGATATACAATTCGAATGTCAAAAGAGGTACCGGGGGAAGCCAAGACTGGCAAACCATGATTAGAATAGTAGGGTGCCGCCCGAAAGTGGTGACAAGAATCTTTCTAACCGGTGTGTTTGTGTGACTGTAGTAAATTAGGAGAAAACGAGACAATTATGAGAGGATCGTGAAAAATAGCGCCTACCTCATCCTTTACGCGGTAGGCAAAAATAACCCAGTGCCATATTTTTGAGTAATATTTGAGGACTTAGCAACCCAATAGGGACCAACAAAGGGAAAACCCGTTTTCACGGCACTTTCTGCCTCTCACTGCTTCTGTGTGGAATCAATTACCGGTGGGAGTGTTTCCGAACGTATACGACTTGGGTACTTTCAAGAAAAGAGTTTACTTATTCTTAAAAGACTGGCAACGCAACTGCAAGACCAGAGGTCTTGCTGATGTTCATGGGCGGCGGTGATTATTTACTATATTCAGGTGCACCCCCAATTCATTTGCCCCTTCAACCATAAAAAAATCTGTTGATAGTTGACCATGTAGGCTATCCTTAAAACTTTTCGCTAAATTATGGTATTTTAAGGCCAAGAGAATAAAAAATATAAGCGCAGATTTTTTCAGTTCAAACATTTATTTTGTTAAAAAGAGCAGTATATTGATTTTTGTTTATTTGTATATTTTGCAAACGATGATCGATTTTGATGTTTCGAATGGCGTTTCACTTAATTTTTGAGATCTAAAATATTGCTTAAGATAAATAATCGATAGGTTGAGTCATTGATTTGCAAGCTAAGCAAATTGACTGATTTTGATCCAATTAACGGTATTTGGCGCAGTTTTTAAAGGAAAAAAGTTGGCAAGATTGTAAAGTCAATCGGTGTATTATCTTGAAAGTTATTTCAAAAATATTAAGTTTAACGTAATTTTAATATTTTAAAAGCTGTGACTTTTGAAAATTAAATTCGATTTTGAGTTTTGAAACGGCGTACAACGTAGTTTTCTTAGTACTAAAATATCTTAGAATATCAAAAAATGATTGGTTGAAAAATGCGAAGTTATGCTGAAAAAACACTTTTTTCAAAAATTTCCGTCAACGTATTCTGCCAAAGGGATAAACCGATTTTGATTCAATTTATGCATTAGATGTATCTTTTTGAGGAATAGAGCTGATTATTTTTTGTACTCAATCGGTATATTATGTTATATTAAAAAAGTACTATTTCGCCAAAACATTTTTGAAGGTTTTTTTAAAATTTCTCAAAATCTCCTCGGTCGACTTGGTTCAAATTTTCAGGAAGTCTAAGTTGAGTGGAATCCAATCGAATGCAATCAAACGCGATTCGATCGGTCCAGCCGTTCAACAGTTATGAGATGTTTACACACACACATACACACACACACACACACACATACAAACACACACACACACACACACATATCTACATATATACAGACATACTGACGTCATCGTGAAAATAGCGGGAAAAGGTTCCTAGGACCACAAAACGTGGAGATCTGGTGAAAACGCGATTTTCGAAAATCGAGTCAAAATCAGTACATTATCCACATACGTAGCGGGAAGTTAAAAATAAATAAAAAATAGATAGGTGTCTATAGACCGATGGGTGTGTATTTCCATCAGGAGAAGAATAAGCTTGTCCTGAGCCTTCTCCTAATGAATAGAATAGAATAGAATAATTATTTATTGCTTAGAACACGGTTACAATAGAAAGTATTTTTTATATCATAAGATAGCAAACAAGTAGATGGGTCTCCTGATGGAAAGAGTCAACCATCGCCTATAGACACCAAAGATGTTAATGGTGCGTTGCTATCTTGTGGCGAGGTCTAATGCCACATGCATAAGTTTACCGGCTACCTTACCCTCCAAACCGGAACACGACAGTGACTAGCACTGACGCTATTGCGGCAGGAATAGGTAAGGCGATGGTACCAGACCCAGTCGAGCCGGTAGTCACGATGGGTGACGCGCATAGCCACTCGGTTACCTTTTACGACCTGCCTGGCAGAACAGGAGTTGGCCTATTCTTCAAAGGAGCCCGGAACCAACACGGGGAAAAAAGATGTAGTTTTCAAAAGTACGTAAGTAGTATCATGCATTCTACCGAACGGCATGCAATATATATATATATATATATATATATATATATATATATTAATGGTAAGAGACACCCATCGTGCTTTGTTTATGATTTTAAAAGAATCTTTCTTTTGTAGTATCAGTTGAGATATTTACATATGTAAATACGGAAATATCTAAACAGCTACGGGGTTATAAAAAAATTGGCTTAATAAGCAAATATTTTTATTTCCATACCATAAATTCAGATCGATTTGCGAAAGGTCGACACAAAAAGTTGAACTTGCATGTAAAACCCAAAAAGGTTACTAGCAGCTATAATATAAGCCCGTATGAAAATTAAATAAAAGGAAATCGTGAGAAACTACAAGATTTTTTAGGGTCAGCCATAAAATTTTATGGCAGCGTATGCCGCGCTAATAAAACGGTTAAAGGCCCGAAGAACCCCCTTTTACGCCTTTTGGAAGCTGCGTTTCCACTGCGCGTTTAACTGCGATGTATATTTTTGTGTGAACTATTTGTTATTATTCCTCCCCGATGGTTGAGTGGGTAGCAATCTTAACAAAATCGACAGGGCTTGGATTTGATTCCCGATAAGAAAAAGTTTTTGTATGATGAGCACAAACGTTGATAAGAATTAATTAATAACGTTTTTATTACAATAGAAGAGCAAATAAGCTGATGGTTGAAAATGAAAATAGATAATCATGGCCTATACGCTTTTAGCACACTAATGCAGGGAACCGTGGTAGCGAAACGCGCCCCACGCGAAAAAGCGAAATATTAGCGGTATTAAAGTGATCGTTTTCACGCCAAATTTCGCGATTCGGCAATTCGTCATTAACATTTTAGTGCAAAATATCTTAGAGTCAGACTGCTCTATCCGTATGTCCGTACTAAACATTGTTATGTGTAATAATGTGTGTATATAAATGTATAAATGTGGCTGGAAGATAAATCTTTTTTTTTTTAAGTAAGACCCGTAAGGGTTAATTGAAATAAGTCATGAAATTTTGTATGAAATACTAAATTAACGTCATGTTGATGCACTTGCGGGCCAAGTATTGCGAGGGTGAGCTAATATTATATACAGGCTGGAAAAAGACTACATACTGAAGAAGGATGTTTAGTATTAATAAAGGATTAATGAGGGTTGCAGGTAGGAGAGTTAAAATCTTGTGTTATATAGTTTTTGATGCTAACTCAAAAAAAATTAAACATGGTTTTGGCTAACAAATTTCTCTATGAAATTGTTTCTCTTAACAGGGACACCCTAATCACCTTGAGTTATAAAAAATAGTCTACAGCCTATTTTTTTACCTACTAAATATAAGTACAAAAAGTTCAGAGGAATTCGATAACAAAAACTGTGACACAAGACTTTTATACATTAGATACTTATCCATTTGGGCCGAACGGCGAATTATGTTAAGTATTATTAATTGAGGTTTCCCTTCATTATAAAGTTCGGTGTTTGTTGTTACGTAGCTTAATACCTTCCTCCGTAAAAGGCTTATGAAATTAAAAACTGTTCCTCATCGTAAATAGTATAAAATGAATCTCGACCACAAAATTTTCATTAAAAGAAACGGTAAGAGCTAATTTTTAAAATAAATGAAACATAGTCACGCCTATGTCCCCGAAAACATAAGCAGATGTATTATAATGCAACCACATTTGTGACCAGTTCCTATATCAATAAGACGAATCGTTGTAGTTATGATTATTAACATTTTCTACGAAGCTTAAGCTAAAATAATTCCAAATTTTTCAATGGTCCAAACGAGTTGTATAATTATCTTTACGCCCGTATACCCAAAAATCGTAGACACAACTACAACCAGTGCACCCACGATTAGTCCCACAATGTGATAGGTGGCAAGCCTATCACCAACGTATACGTTTTCCCCGTTTGGTCCCGGGCTCCTTTGAAGAATAGGCCAACTGCCGTTCTGCCAGGCAGGTCGTAAAAGGTGACCGGTTGGCTATGCGACCCACCATCGTGGCTACTAGGTGATAGAGTTCCGCATTGTCTCGCCCGGGTCTGGTACCACTACCTTACCTATTCCTGCCGCAATAGCGTAAGTGTTTGTCACTGTCGTGTTCCGGTTTGGAGGGTTAGGTAGCCGGTAAACTTATGCATTTGGCATTAGAACTTGCCACAAGATAGCAACGCATCATTAACACCGGGCACTTATTCGATTCCGGGCAAAATTGTTTTTATTAGAAAACTAAATAAACAAATTTTTGGATTTTGCCCGGAACGGGAATCGAACCTGGGATCTTACGTGGTCAACACAAACACCGGACCAGTAGACTATAAATTCATATTATATTTATTAATAGCTGCAGTGTGTAGGCTACTGCGTTACAAAGTTTTTGGCGAATTCCGCAGGATCACCCAATTTTTCCGGGATGAAAAGTAACCTATGTGCTATTCCAGGTCATCATTTATCCGTGTGCTAAATTTCATTTAAATCCGTTCAGTATTTTTTGCGTGATTGAGTAGGTAACAAGCATCCATCCATCCAAACATTAAATCGCATTATTTTATAATATTAATAGGTATATTATTAACACGTGAAGGAAAAAGTTTGGACCCCTTTTTAAGACAATTGCGCAAACGGTGAAAAACGAAATTTGTCACATTTAAAGTTTTGCGAAGGACTGCAGAAACTTAATATTTTACAATAAAATTCATTATCATTAAAAATATATTAAACTATCTGACCCGCGCAGCTTCACCCGCGAGTATATTAATAAGTCGTCCAAATAGCTTTTAATAAAAATTTCATCCCCTATTTCAGCCATACAAGGACTGATTTTTGAAAAAAAAATGCCAAATTTCATGAAAATCGGTCCAGTGGTTTAGCCGTGAAAGCGTAACAGACAAACAGACAGACAGACAGACTTTCGCATTTATAATATTAGTATGGATTAACAAAAATAAACATTACATACACTACATTCATGTGACGCACGTGATAATATACACACATGTATACTATCATATTTTCTTCAGAGCTAAAGACGGTTGTCAAACTTAAAAGGGGTTTTATTGTTTATTAGCCTATGGTTGAATTTCGGCCACAGTCGATTGCAATAAATATAGATATGTAAAAGAAATAATATAATTGATAAACATCCAAACCAACCAAACCCTGACATACAAACATTTTTATTCGTATCACAAATGTTTTTCTCTGTTTGCAATATAATCGGGATCGATTGTGAGGTCGTAGTCGCTAACCATTCGACCAACAGGACATCATGACATCACAAAGGATCATCTCATCGACAAATCGAGTATATACAGTATCTTATGTAATGGTTTCCAGAAAAGCTAGTTATCTAATTTAGAACGAATTACCCGACCGGAAATTCAGGCTCTGGCTTTCGTGTCTTCACAATTGATGGGACGAAATAAAATTACGAATAGTGAAACAAATAAATAACATGATTGTGTCGATTTTAATCACAAAATCGATAGGTACAGAAGTCAATGTACTTTACTTTTCATACTTACATTCGGCGTTCGGGCTAGGCTAGGGCTATCAAGCTTGGCTTTTGCAAAAAAATCTGGTAGTTTTTTTAAATTTTATTATTATAGAAAAACGGGGCAAACGAGCAGGAGGCTCACCTGATGGTAAGTAAATAACACACAGGCAGCCACACAGGTTTTGCAGCTGCGTTGCCGGACTTTTAAGAAAGAGTATGCTCTCTTCTTGAAGGTCTCTAAGTCGTATCCGTTCAGAAACACACCCGCCCGTAATTGATTCCACAAAGGAGTAGTGCGTGGTAAAAAGTGCCTAGATAATCGCAAGGTTGTGGATTTCCAGACGTCGAGGTGATGACAATGGAACTAAGGTGGCACTTGTATCTAGGTATTTGATTTATTATTGAAAATGAAACAGGAATAACGGAAATGTAAACCAATAATAACTAAAATATTTTAATATTTGTCTTTCTACAAAAAAAAATTACTGATGCGTTTCTCGAGTGAGTGCCATTCGCGCTTGCATTATTCCCAACCATTCCGAGATATCTGTGAGAGGTGTTTTTGTGTGCATTGCTCGAGCGCCTTTTGTATGTAAATGGACTTCTATACCTATTTATTTTTTATCTGAGCTCCTTTTCGAAAAATAGATCAACTGCCTCGACAAGCATTGACGCTATTGTTTTAGGAAAGAGCAGTGATAATGACACTTGTAGAAAGCTTGGCAAATCGATCCTCTTTCAAAAACTGCCTGGCAGGAAAGCATATGGTTTTCTGTTCGGAATTTACGGGCTGAGGGACTAAACGAAAAAAATGGCTTAGTGTGAGGACTGACTCGCGAATGAAGGGTTCCGTATCATCATCTATAAAAATGGCGAAAAATCAAATTTGTTGTATGGGATGGAGGGGTGAAATATTAATGTTATTTTAATACTTTATTTTAAAAGTGAATATATAAATAAATAATTTGTGAATATTTAGTTATATATTCACTTTTGTTTGTTTGCTGCTTGTTGTTGTTTTTAAGAGCGAAAAAAAATTTCAAAAAAATCACGTTTATTATATGGAAGCCGTTCTTAAATATTTATTTTATGCTGGTTTTAGTATTTTTTGTTACAGCGGCAACAAAAATACATCGTCTGTGAAAATTTTAGTCTCTTTTACCGTTAGCGGCCCATGAAATACAGCTACTCTTAGTAGTAAAGCTGACAGCGGAGTCTTAGTAATAGGTGGAACCCTATTACTAAGACTCTGACTTCTACCCTTTGAGTATGGAATCCAAAAAATGCATAACAAAAGAACCAACACCAAAAACCAACCATTTTTTAGTGACACCCGTATCCTTGAAGAGGTAAGTAGAGGTACAACCAGTGCACCCATGGCTAGCCAAAGATAGTCCCACAATATGATAGGTGGCAAGCCCATCACTAACTGGGCACTTATCCAATCCCGCGCAACGTTGTTGAAAAACTGAAAAAACACATTTTGCGCTGCTCGACCCGGGAATCAAACTCAGGACAGGTCAACACGGGATCACTAGACCACAGATGCGATTAAATACCCTTTTTATAAAAAGAAATAAAAAAATCTGTAAGTCGGTTGACCCTGTAGAACATCCCTGAAACTATCCTCTAAAGTGAGGTATTTATAGCTCAAAAACCTTAAGTTTGTAAAAAATGAAAATATTTAAATTTTCGATATATATTTTCAAAATGATGACCAATTTTGGTTTTTAGAGTTCTAAATTGTTTTATTGGCTACAAAATCGATAGGTTAAAAAATGGGATGCTATGAAGAAAACACTAGTAGTGATATGATAAAACGCCATCTTTAATGACGAGTATAATCGCGGAACCGTAATGAAAAATTCCACCGGAATTATTGTAAAGAGCTATCTCCGATTGTTCAATCTCAATCACAATTCAATCAGCCCTGTTTTCATATTTGATGGAAATATTATGGAAACGTCGAGGCCAGATTCTACTCATTTGTCGAGATATGAAACCATTTAATTTTAAATCCATTACTCTTTTACAAAATAATGTACTGTATCATCATTATCCCAGTTTCCGTGTGAGGTAGGTAGAATAAATTGAACTTCAATTTATATTTATAGAAGAGATAGCAAACGAGCAGGAGGCGCACCTGATGGTAAATGATCACCGCCGCCCATGGACATCCGCAATACCAGATGTCTTACGTTTTCGTTGCCGGTCTTTTAAGATGAGTAAGTTCTTTTCATGAAGGTCCCCAAGTCGTATCCATTTGGAAACATCCCTGGCGGTAATTGATTCCACAAAAGAGTAGTGCGAAACAAAACGTACTTTCGTGTTTCTAATTATTTTTGCACCCCGTGCTTGGGAAAACTTGAAAAACTTTAAAAATGACAAAAAATATATCGGCACGCAGGATTTGAACCTGCAACCCATTCCCTAAAGCCGGGATGCTCTACCACTGAGCTAATGTCGACAGGCTCGACGTGGCGAAATTTTTCTTTGCTATATGATTGATTTTATCGATTGTATTGATCGCTAGGTATACATAAGTATAAGTAATTTTTATTAATTTTATAAATGTCCGTCTTCATGTTTGCTTAAAATTATAATTTTAAAATATATATTTCATTTAATTTTTTTTTAAATAATTGGTCATTTCTGTAAGCAAAACAAAATTCTCTCTGGTTGACGTGATTTTTATGAATCGTATTTTACAAATATTGTATAAATTGTCTTTTATATTTTGTTGTGATATGTTTTTTTGACGTCGACAAGTGTTCTTAAATGTACCTACGTCGAATAAATATTATTTGAATTTGAATTTGAATTAGTATAGTACAGTACCCGGCGATAAATATTGCACATCGACCTTTGGAAAGAGACAATCGGCTAATTTCGGCTTCGTAGAGCGTTATCTCTGTCGCACAAAATACAAACAGTCCGGTACCTATTAGGAGCTGTTAAAACAAGTGATTTGCTTCTTTTGATATTTTTATTCTTTGTATAAAATACACTAATTTTTCTATAAGTGATGGCTTTAGGTTGGGGTAAAATAAAATAAAAAAACATTTTTACATTATGTTTACGTATTTAATTATTTTGGAACATTACAGCTTTAGTGTACATAATAAACACCATTATACCTATTGCTAAAATGAGACATTGCAATAAAAATAATAATAATTCTAATTCTCAATTACTTCCATTTCACTATCTGTGCTCTCAAAGAGGTCAATATCACTGTCACTATCAGCCGTATTTATTACTAATCTATCAGTGTAATTGTCTAAACTGTGTTGAATGCTTCTATATTCATTCCCACATTTGATTGCATGATCGCAAACCTTTTTCCACTCTTCAGCGCCGATCATGTTTACTTTTTCAGTCAATAATGTTTTTACTGTAGTTAAGTTCATACCCACATTTCTAGAGGCTACATAGCCTTTCAGTTGAGACCATATATTTTCAATTGGATTAATAGTTATCGACAATTATAGTTATCGACAACGCACCCTATCACAACAAGTATGTTGAGAGACCCCCCAACTCAAACACCGTTAAACGGGAAATGATCAACTGGTTAAACAGACATGAAATTCCAGTTGATCCAAAATTAACAAAAACCCAGATTTACGCTATTATATGTCAGCACAAGGAGAGGTATACAGAGTTTTCTGTGGACAAAATACTTGCCGAACATGGGCACACTGTGTTGCGATTGCCACCATATCATCCGGATTTTAATCCAATTGAAAATATATGGTCTCAACTGAAAGGCTATGTAGCCTCTAGAAATGTGGGTATGAACTTAACTACAGTAAAAACATTATTGACTGAAAAAGTAAACATGATCGGCGCTGAAGAGTGGAAAAAGGTTTGCGATCATGCAATCAAATGTGAGAATGAATATAGAAGCATTCAACACAGTTTAGACAATTACACTGATAGATTAGTAATAAATACGGCTGATAGTGACAGTGATATTGACCTCTTTGAGAGCACAGATAGTGAAATGGAAGTAATTGAGAATTAGAATTATTATTATTTTTATTGCAATGTCTCATTTTAGCAATAGGTATAATGGTGTTTATTATGTACACTAAAGCTGTAATGTTCCAAAATAATTAAATACGTAAACATAATGTAAAAATGTTTTTTTATTTTATTTTACCCCAACCTAAAGCCATCACTTATAGAAAAATTAGTGTATTTTATACAAAGAATAAAAATATCAAAAGAAGCAAATCACTTGTTTTAACAGCTCCTAATAGGTACCGGACTGTTTGTATTTTGTGCGACAGAGATAACGCTCTACGAAGCCGAAATTAGCCGATTGTCTCTTTCCAAAGGTCGATGTGCAATATTTATCGCCGGGTACTGTACCTAGCACAAGTTAAATGAGCATTCCTGCGTGTCGATATTTTTCTTTGTTGTTTTTAAAGTTTTTCATATTTACATCTTTGGTGTCCATAGGCGATGGCTTTTTTCCATCAGGTGAGCCATCTGCTCCTTTGCGGTCTAATGACATATATAAAGAAAAATGTAAATCTTGGGAATTACGTAAAATTAAAATAACTTAATAAATAGTAAATCCAGAATTGTACCAAATAATGCAATCACTGTACTTCACGGCTTACTGCACAACGTGGCATAACTTTTGAGGGTTTTCATGTCACCTGTAGCGGTTCAAGCAATCTAAAAGCGCTGCTAGAAAAAATAATAGAAATAGAAAATCATAAAATTCTAAACAAAATCCTAAATCGCGATATCACTATTATTTATCTTGTAAACAACAGACAAGTTTCAACGCTTTTTAAATGGACTTAGGTCCGCAGGCAGTAGGTATACCTTGCCTGACTAGGAAGATCTTTCTTTTCCCCTTCCTTATCCCTGTGTGATATCATCAACCTCCACATTTGCGACGTCACCCTGACAGTAGTTGGCCCTCTGGTTCTACCGCTAAGCTCTCCAGTAGTATGGACCTGCGGTGCCATATCGCCCGTGATTGTTATTGTTCCCACTTATTTGATCTCGATCCCGTGTTGATCCCAGGCTCCTTTGAAGAATAACTCAACTGCCGTTCTGCCAGGTAGGTTGTAAAAGGCGACCGATTGGCTGCCCGAATTACTACCACCGTGGCTACTAGGTGGTAGAGTTCTGCATTATCTCGCCCGGGTTTGGTACCACCGCCTTACCTATTTCTGCCGCAATAGTGTCAGAGCTTGTCACTGTCATGATTTCGGTTTGGAGGGTAAAACAACTGGTAAACGTATGCATGTGGCATAAGACCTCGCCACAAGATAGCAACTCACCATTAACATCCATATTTGGTGTCTATGGGCGATGGGTGACTCTTTCCATCAGGAGACTCATCTCCTTGTTTGCTATCTTGTGATATAAAAAAAACATAACTATTGCTTATCTACGTAGTAAACTTCAACGAAATTAGTGTAGTAGGTAATATTCATAAAATATATTCAACGTGCGGGCGAAAGACGCGAGTCTTGACTTACACGTTCACACAGCATTTTGCTGTTTGTATGCAATGAACTTCAAAACCTCTGCACGGATGTGCACACTTAATAATTTTATTGGATAAGTAGCTAAAAATGTATCTATTTTTTGAAGTTATACTTCTTTTAGCGCATTATGAAATATAATGTAAATTAATTTTTACGATGCGCGCGCACACTGTCACGAAAAACCGAAAGCATAAAATTAGCTTCTCAACAATTTAGTTTTTCAAAAACCGTTTGTTCGTTTTTTAATTATGCACAAATAATTTTTTTATGTTATTTAAAAAAAATACTTAACTTGATAGTGCGTTATAATAAAACTTTCTTTCAATGTATTAAATACCGTTTTTTCTACGTTACGTTTTCTACATAAACATAGGATAACACGAAGGACAAAATTTTTAGAAAGAGTTTTATCTTCTTACGCCAAAGGAGTACATCTTCTTACGAGTGTAAATGTCCCGGGCTCCTTTGAAAAATAGGCCAACTGCCGTTCTGCCAGGCAGGCCGTAAAAGGCGACCGATTGCCTATACGAGTCATTAACATCGTGGCTACTAGGTGGTAGAGTTCTGCATTGTCTCGCCTGGGTCTGGTACCACCACCTTACCTATTTTTGTCACAATAGCGTCAGTGCTTGTCACTGTCGATTTAAGGTTTGGAGAGTAAGATAGCCGGTAAACTTATGCATGTGGCATAAGACCTCGCCATAAGATAGCAATGCACCATTAACATCTTTGACACAATATTTGGTAGCATATAACACTTGTACTGTTTCACAATAAGATTATATTTAATTTCCGACCGGTTTCGCTTACACAAGCATCCTCAGGGTATTTACAATAATTATTAACTAACAACGAAACTACTATAACTAACAACAATCTAAACATTTAGATTGCGTTGTTAGTTAATAATTATTGTAAATACCCTGAGGATGCTTGTGTGAGCGAAACCGGTCGGAAATTAAATATAATTATCTTATTGTGAAACAGTACAAGTGTTATATGCTAGCAAATATTGTGTTAAAATGTAGTTTCTGTATTCTGTATTATCTGTATTTAGATAATAAGTGTAGAATATATTAACATCTTTGGTGTCTATACGCGATGGTTGACTCTTTCCACCAGGAGAGCCATCTGCTTGTTTGCTATCTTATGATATATAAAAAAATAATTATATCTATTAGATAGAACACGAGCAGATGGCTTTCCTGATGGAAAGAGAAACCATCGTCTATAGATAACAAAAATGTTAATGGTGCGTTGCTATCCTTATGGCAGAATGGCAATGCCACATGCATAAGTCTACTAGCTACATACTCTCTAAATCGGAACACGACAATGACAAATATTGAAGCTATTGCGGCAGGAATAGGTAAGGCGGGTGTATCAAATACCCAGGCGAGACCATGCAGAGCTCTACAAGCTGGCTGTCACGATGGTAGTGACACGTATAACCGATTGGTCGCATCTTTCACCCTGTCTGGCAGAACAGTAGTTAATCTATTCTTTAAAGGAGCCGAGACCAACACGGGGGAAATGGCATATAGTGAGGATAGGTGATTGCGAAAATAATGGGACATATAACTTTTGTCCTCCTGTCTGAGTTTGATCTACGTAATTTAAAAATGTTTTGACCAATCTTGATGAAAACTGGTATAACACGCGATTGCATAAATTTTAAACTATTTTTTTAAATGAGCTAGCAATTATTTCATTTTAGGTTGCAAAAGTTAGCAAATAGGTAGCAATTTTTAATCATTACCTCGAAGCTAAACAAGCTTACTCCCATTATATATATATATATATATATATATATATATATATATATATATATATATATATATATATATATATATATATATATATATATATATATATATATATATATATATATATATTAATTACGTGTCACGTTGTTTATCCGCGATGAACTCCGAAACTACTGGGTTATTGGACGATTCGCACGAATTTAACTCACACAATATGTGCGAATTGACAACTCCAAAAATATACATATTTTATTATACAGAACACAAAGAAAAAAGTACAGTCATGTTCACCCGTGTGAAAGTACAGTCATGTTCACCCGTTAATATGTAGCCTATATGTTGACCCGACCTGTTAGTAATATTCATGCAAAATTTGAAGTAAATGTATGCAGTACTTTTTGAGTTTACCCGGACAGACAAACAGATATACAGACAAACAGACAAAATTCTAAAAACTATATTTTTGGCTTCGATATCGATTATAGATCACGTTCCAAGTTTTTTTTTTTAAATATTCAATGTACAGTTTTGACTTTCATACTATTTTATTATATGTATAGATAATAAGAATACGAAGAATCAATCGAAGCTTAGATAGCAGTTATTTTACTTGAAACTAGGAAAGACAAGCATAATCTCACGGTTTTTCCGAGTAGCTACGATATTGGGATTTTTAAGAGGAGGATCAACAAATTCCTTAAAACTCGGCATCGCATTGGCAACTAACGCCTTATGTTGTAAATATCCATGGGCAGTGGTGACCCGCTTTCCATCAGGTGGCCCACTCGCTCGTATGCCTGCAAATTCAATAAAAAATTCATTTAATCATGGCAAATTTAAGTGCTAATTCATTTACTATTTTATTTTATTTTTGTATGTTCAAATAGTAATAATCTATTGCTTTCTGAAAGAGATTTGATATTTTTTCAGTCCTCAAATCATGTCATAGCGAATGAAGAGAACATTTAGCAATTTCTATTTTAATAAAGACATTTTTGATTATGTCTCATTTCATATCGATAAAAATATTTAACCGTAAATACTTTGGTACTAGAGTGTACTTTATCATAACTGAATTGCACAAAATATAACGTGTGTGCCAATTACCAACAATATTTATTTGGAGTTATCGATTAACACACCAATAAATTAACTTCATGCGAATCGCCTACAGAAAAAAAATTAAAAAATGTCGATTCGCACATTTCGTGCGAGTTAAATTTGTGCGAATAATCCAATAACCCAGACTACTAAATCGATTTCAATGAAATTGTGTAGATATCTACCTCAAGTACCCCACTAAAATATTGTACAACTAATTTGTATAACAAACAACGTTTGTCGGGTCAGCTACTTTAGTATAAAAATACAAAGCATAATATAACAGTGCGTAAGTTGTGATGTTTTAAAAATTAAATATTACCTATAACCATAAAAGGTTCTTTGAGTATAAACTCCATATGCCATATCGCGCATTCACAATTTCTGAATGAATCCAGAACATAAATAAAAAGCTCTTTTTACAAAGTCACCTCAAACCAGTAAATAGATTCCATTAATCTATCAAGAACTCCGAATAACGAGGTCAAATCGATTTAACAAAGAAAATGAATAAAGTGAAATTAAGAAGAACCCTCCCAAAAGCTCGTCTCAGGTCGTTTGCTCCGTCACAGAGCGGGCGCGTTCCAATTTATTGTGAAACTTCGCCAATAAATATACTGCGAATGACACGCCGGGAGAGTTTTGTATAGCGACCTTTAGCGATGCATCTATTCCCTGGTTAGAATACTCTCTGTATCGTACAAGAATATATCTATACTAACATAGAGTGTGTAAGAAACTTCTGTCTGATTATCAAAAACATTTTTTGGTAACTTTAATTATCATAATACACATATTATTATAGGATACATGTATATAAATTTTCTTCAGTCAAAAAAAATTAAACTTAAATGAAAATTTGGCAACACAAAAGACGGACAAAAATGTCATAAAACGCAGAGACAACTGTGACGTCAAAGCGACTGTGGTTTTTGTTTCAACGTGGTGGGGTCCAGTTAAAAATATTTACCTATTTTTAGGAGGGTTTTTATTTTTATGAATAGAATCATTACTTTTTTTTATTATCGATAGGGAAGCGCTTGACTATGATCTCGCCTGATGGTAGCTAAGATGCGGCCTAAGATGGAACGCGCTTCCCTAGAAGGTACTTGTTCACTCTTTTCTTGAAAATCCCCAGATTGTACTCGTCGGGGAACACAGACTCAGGAAGCATATTCCAGTCCTTTGCAGTTCGGATGAAGAATGTTGAGTTGAACCACTTTGTCTGGGTACATGGAATGTCCATCATATGGCGATGCCTAGCATCTGTGTGACAGAAAAACCGGGATGGCGGAATTAAATCGTGCAATTCCGCAGCGCACTATTCAAAGTGTATCTGATAAAAAACCGATAAACTAACCACTCTACGTCGATAAGCGAGGCTCTGGTTATTTTATTATGGATTTTGATAATGTCATCCTTTCCGATTGGACTTGGATTTTGTTTCTCTGTAGCGTCTGTACAATGATTTCTTTTTTGCCAAATTTCGTGATAAATATAAGTTTTATAACTCCTTGATAATAATGTTACCATTTTGAGAATGTCTAGCTGTATGACGGAATATTCAATTTTATTCAATAAAGGCTTAATCGATCTTAATAAAAATTAAACTTTCATTGTACTTATTTTACGTTTATTTTCTCCTAATTGGTCAATTTTCTGTCTACAATTAATATTAAATTTTATTCCCGTGTTGGTCCGGGCTGATTTTGAAAAATAGACTACCTAACGTTTTGCCAGACAGTTCATAAAAGGCAAACAATTGGCTATACGTATCACTAACATCGTGTGTAAGTGTGTGTAACACTAACACTCGAAGTAGAGTTGAGCCACGCCTCACCCGGGTCTGGTACCACCGCCTTATCTATTTCTGCCGCAATAGCGTCAGCACTTGTCACTGTCATCTCCCGGAGGAGAAGTTGGGTAGCCGATAAACTTAAGCATATGGCATTATCATCCCACCATACGGGATAACGATGCACCATTAATAACTTTGGTGTTAATAAGCGATGGTTTCTCTTTCCATCAGGAGAACAATTAGCTTGATTACTGCCTACTGAAATAAATAAAAAAAGATTGATTTTCTAGTAGAAAGAGATACTTATTTCCTAGAGAAATCAAAAAATAATAATTATAACATTTTTTTATTTCTTCTCTTCACAAAAATAAAACATTAGACCTAGTTACAAAACATACAGAAACTATGTGTATTAGACAATACTTTGTATTCCAATTCCTGTGAGAGACTGGTGCCTAATTTAAATACTATGTACCTGAATTATAGGTTACTTGCTCCACCCCCCTAACGAAAATCGGTACATATAATAATTTATGAACATCCACAGGTCTATGCCTATCTTTAACTACAAAAAATAAAATAAAATTGAAAATTAGTGCTATATACATGTGCTAAGTATATACAAAATTATGTTTATTAGCCTGAGTTTATATGTGTGTACGTTTGTATATACGCGGCGCGCGTGTATGTGATTGGTACATATGTATATTTATGTGTGTACGAATATGGGTATGTGCGTGCAGACATGTGACTATAAGGGTGAAACTATCAATTTATTTCTGTTTGTTGGTAATCTAGAGATTTTATCCATTTTTTAACTATGAATTTGCATTTGCCGGATGCCAGGGAATAAATAACCAGAAGCGAGTTAATTTTATTATATAAGGAGCTACCTAAGAAGCAATAATGCTTATGTGCCAGTTTAGATGAGTAGGCCTCTACGGTGTATATTATGGTACCTTTTCTTCTTTTGTCTGCATTTAAGTTCGGTGCGTATGGTAACTCTACATTTTTCATAAATATGACTTTGAGCACGAAAATTTTCCTGACAGTGAGTACATCCCATATATTATACAAATCGATAAGAAAGAAAAGCAGCGACTTTCAAAATGCCCATTTGGGCTCTCCCGAGTTCAACAAGATTTGTTTTAGCAGCACCACCCCGTGATATGATACAATAGCTTATTATAGAGTGACATAGCACATAGCATACTTTTTTGAGTGAAGCTCGATCTCCTATTTTTTTTTTATGTCATAAGATAGCAAACAAGCAGATGGGTCTCCTGATGGAAAGAGTCAACCATCGCCTATGAACACTAAAGATGTTAATGGTGCGTTGCTATCTTGTGGCGAGGTATAATGCCACATGCATAACTTTACCGGCTACCTTACCCTCCAAACCGGAACACGACAGCAACAAGCACCGACGCTATTGCGGCAGGAATAGGTAAGGCGGTGGTACCAGACCCGGGCGAGACAATGCAGAACTCTACCACCTAGTAGCCACGATGGTAGTGACTCGATTGCCAATCGGTCGCCTTTTACGACCTGCCTGGCAGAACGTCAGTTGGCCTATTCTACAAAGGAGGCCGGGACCAACGGCGAAATAATTTAAAAATATATCTTAATTTTAAATATATGTTAATATATTTAAAATTAACATATATTATTTTTAATTAACATATATATGTTAATATATGTTAATGTTAAATATATGTCTTAATAATTTAAAAATATATGTTAATTTTAATATATAATTTTAATAAGGCTACACACGCGTACTCGTATATATACTAGTTAATTGAGTTGATCATTACAGATGAAATTTAAATTTATAATATTAATCAATACTTTCGTGCTTCTACCTATAGGTATATGCGTTTTAGTATTTATTCCGAGCTAGCGAAAACTTAAAAACTTAACAAAAAAATTGACATGACTAAAATAATGGAACCAGCCACGACTAGAATAATGGAATCGAATCATAATGAAGGCAAGGTCGCTATTTCAATCCAGTGCTTTAAAAAAATATAATTGCAAAGTTTTAATATGGTAGTTTAGTAAACTATTGCAAAAAGTTAAAATCAACCAGAAATAGCGATAATCTAAATAGCATAAATTTTGTTTTCCAAACATCGCTTGTAATTTTACCGGCTAAAAGTTTGTCCAGTTTTTGTTTCTCACAATTCAATCGTAAAACAAATTAGGCCACTTTCTGCTTAGATTCGAGTTAATATTTGCGCGGAACTTTCATTCCGATCACAATAAAATACATTGTTGAAAACTTTATATAAACGAAACCTCTATTCTGGAACTACACTCGAAAGCTCAGTGGTGTACTCCTATTAATTTACTTCTTTTTTTTTTAAAATTAGTACTGAAAGATTAATATCGAACTGCCTTATAGTTTATTTGGCTTTAATCATCAGGTCATGTTACTATTACCGTCAGAATAAGGGAAAATTGTAATGTAACGTTCTCACACATTTTTAAACAAATAGACAGAAACGTTACACATCAAAACATTACAAAATTCAGTAGTACTGTTTTATCCAAATTGATACTACCAATTAATAAATTAATAAAGTATGTATATATCTATATCTTTACATAATATAAAAGAGAGTCGCTTTCGTTGTATGTTCGCCTAGGTCTTTTAAACTACGCAACAGATTTGCAGTTTTTATCAATAAAGTGATTAAATAGAAATGTTTATATGTATTATATGCGCTTAAAATAGTAGAAAAAAACCGAAAATTTCAAAGTTTTAACAGCATGTTTAATGAAACGTCCTTGCAAAGCCGGGGCGGATCGCTATTTAATCTATATTAATATTATAAATGCGAAAGTTTGGATGTTTAGATGGATGGATGTTTATTACTCAATCATGCAAAAACTACAAAACGAATCTGGATAAAATTTGACACACAGGTTAGTAGATGATGACTTGGAATAATAGCATATTTACTACGGGATTAAAGTAGCATAGCTACTTTTATCCCGAGCAAAGGATTTGTCCTCGCAGGATTCTCCAAAAACTTTTATAACGAAGCAGACTGCAAGGTTCACTTAGTATTATGATAAATGCAAAAGTCTGTATGTTTGTCTATTTTGCTTTCACAGATAACTAATCAAATTGATTTTGATAAAATTTTGCAGACATATTTGAAATCCTGGAGACAAACATAGGTCTCTTGTTGTTTTTAAAATTCAACCCCTAAAGGGTTAAACTAGGGGAAGCAAATTTTTATGGAAGATGATATTGACAACATTCGACTCTACTTGCAGAAAAAGCTGTGTAGTTTAGTTTACCATAAATCCAGAAAGGATTCTCATTATTATAACTCTACACTTTTATATTTAGACCAACGTTGAACATAATATTTGATTCTCTTCATTCTAATGTACGAGTATTTAGTAAGTCTGACCACAAACGACTAGTTCCTGTACTTCGCAGCTGTGACCCAGCGAACAACTAAATTAACTCGATCTTATTTCAAACGATTGTCACCCGTATTTCAATACTCGTAAGGTGAGGGTTAGGTTTAAAGTAAATAAGTTGTCTTAACTGTAATGCCCTGAATGTTCATGTTGCTACAAAGGACTGTATTAGCGGAGACTAGAAATAAAAAACAAGATAAATGTACTTGAAGTGTTCTGTTACTTAAAGCTGGATATGAAAGGGTTTTTATACGATCTATATTATTAATAATAACTTATTTAATAAAAATTATGCAGAATAAATTTTCTTTTAGCTGTTCTTTTAATTGAATTTGCAGTCGAGATGGCGGGCTGATTGAAATCAGTCACCACTGTCCATGGTCATTTACAACACAAAGAATTAGTTGCCAATGCAATACCAGCTTCTAAAGAATTTGTTGATCTTTCTATAAATATCCCAATATCAAAGCTACTTAGGAAAACAGTGTGAGGTAGGCTTCATGTAATAATTGTGAATTTAAGTAATATCAATATTTATAAGTTTTTCGTGAATTTTAGCATTATAAAAATTATCCGTGATACAATTTTAAATTCAGGGGACATTAACAATGTGCTACAATTAAATAAACTATCAACATGCGTTAGGTTCTAGGCAAGCTTTGTATAGACCGTCTTTTTTCTGATTGCGTTTTAAGATTTATTCTTATTTTCATATCACTAATGTATAATTGCACGCACTTCTCGCACCTGCAAAACTCTCTAACCAGGCAGCCGTTTATTTTGTGCGGCATGTAGCGCATAATACATTACTTATTTTGTGTATTTCCTTAAATTTTAAATTTTTATTAAGAAAAAGCACTGTAGAATATTATAATAAATCAAATTATACAAAATTAAAGTAAAAAAATTGTTACGAAAATAAAAATAAAAACACACAAATTTTCAACGGTTTTTCTCAGAATCGTGGTCCATAGCTATGGTTTCGTTTTTTGGTACACCGTCTTTTGTACGCTGTACATCTATGAGAAACATGCCTATTTTTTATACGCACATCACCAAAAATCTTCTAAATATTAAAACTTGAAAGGAGAGTGATGAGATCGGCCTAAATAGCCTACAAGAATATAGCGTCAGCCGAAATTATTAAATTAATTTTATTCAGAATAAGTAAATATTAGAATTCAACGGACACTTTTTAATAGCAAATTAATTTTAAGAAGATTTTAGTCGGAAAGTCATGAAACTAATTTTGTACGCTTTTTCTTATTTCTACTTCAAGCAAAGATTTTTCTTTTCTGCCATAAAGTTAACACTTTCTTTTATTTCTGACCAACCAAATAAATTATTAAAACGTTGGACAGATAAGACGCAAAATTTTAAACAAACTATAGTATACTAGCGACCTGCTCGCGGTTTCACCCGCGCAGCTTTTGTTCCCGTAGGAATATCGGAAAGGTTTATACACTAAAACCTTCCTTAAGAATCAATCTATCTACTAAAAAAACCGCATCAAAATCCGTTGCGTAGTTTTAAAGATGTAAGCATACATAGGGACATAAGGACATAGGGACAGACAGAGAAAGCGACTTTGTTTTATACTATGTAATGAAAATGCAACAAAAATGAAAATATTTATTATTATAATCGAAATCTACAACATAGAAGGCCGTATAAATAAGTACTCTTAGCATCATCCGAAAGAAACAGAAAAACAAGTGTCATCTATTTACGCTGTAAGCGAATAATAAACATTTTATGTAAACAAACGTTTTATCGTTTTTTAAATTTTAAGTGCTTAAAATCAAATAATCTTCATGATAAGTAATACAAAAATTAATTACATTTGTGTTGACGATATATTGCGATGTGAGTGGCTTAAAATGGAATGTAACTATTGTAAAATAAAGTAATATTAATCTTTGAAGGAATTTCGTAAATTTTAGTATTATAAAAAGTGTCTGTGATAAAATTTACATTTCAGAAGAAATTAATAATGTATTACAATACGGTAAGCAGCATAGCATCATGTGTTGCGTTTTAGGCCAAATTTGTGTGGAGCCTCTCCTTTCCTTTGTACTTTTATATTTAGCGTATTTCAGAGAAGGAGGGAAGAGGACAGGCAGAGATCATAAAATTGACACCTAATGAATGTGGTTTCGCTACTGAGAAAATCACGACAGATGCTATACAGACAATCCGAATACTGTTGGAGAAATCACGGACGGAATTAGTGTTGTTTACACTAATCTACACATGATCTTTATAGATTTTGAAAAGGCTTTCGACCATATGCCTCGAGACCTTATTTGGGATGCACTCAGATCACAACTCGTGCCTGAACACTACGTTGCACTCATACAAGACATGTATAGTGGTGTTACAACTCAAGTGGTAAGCCCAGCAGTCATATGTGGTAAATTTGAAATCAAAGTGGGTGTCTATCAGGGTTCAACATTAAGTCCGCTGCTATTTAATGTTACCATGAACTATCTCACAAGCCACTACCAAAAACCTGTACCATGGAATATACTGTACGCAGATGACGTCGCTCTGATATCGAATTCTGTAGAAGACCTACAAAGCGAATTTGACAGTTGAGTGAAGTCACTCAAAAACAATGGTCTGAAGATCAGTCGTAAGAAAACAGAGCATATGTCGTGTATATTCGATGGTCAGACGGACGCTCGTAATATTCAGCTCCTCATAGACGTTGAGCCTATACCCGCAGTGGATCATTTTAAATATCTGCGCTCAATCATTAGTAGCGATGGCAAGATCGATCGAGACGTAACCCACAGAATAACTACGGGATGGATGAAGTGGAGACAACTTACAGGTGTAATGTGTGACAAGAAAATGCCTATCAAGCTAAAAGGCAAATTGTATAAAACAGCAATTAGACCCGCTATTCTTTATGGTAGGTACAGAATGTTGGGCAGCCACAAAACAACACCTGTCTAAACTGCACTCGGCAGAAATGCGCATGTTACGATGGTCAGCGGGAGTCACATTATTGGACAAAGTACGCAATGTCTATATTCGAGAAAGCTACAAAGTTGCGCCCTTCGCCACAAGATAAAAGAACGGCGCATGCGATGGTATGGGCACGTACTTCGTCGCCCCGAAGACCATATAGTTAAAAGAGTACTACACCTGCCGACAACGGTACGGTGCCGTGGAAGACACACACACACACACACAGAAAAAGCCCCTAGCGATACAAAATATTCTTCAACGTCCACCACACATTTCACCGCGTCAGCAGAAACAAAAACCAGTCCACAGTTAAAGGCATTATTTAGTGACATAATTAATACTATCATATGGGTAAATATTTTCAATACATAAATTTCCCTTGAAAGACCGTCACAAAGATGCCACCGCTGGGATATGATGTGGTGATACCCGCTTTATAATATTTGCTAAGTTTAGCGAAATTGGATAAATACTAGCATTTTAAAATACCCGTAAAAAGTTGAAATTATATGTATTAGTCGATTTTTTAAATTCTATACAAGCAATATAAACATCTTTTAACATATATTTTTTTTTTGTAATTACCACCGGATCGGAACTTGACCATACCCAAAGAAAATCCAGCAGAAGAAATTCGACGGGCTCGGGTTTTTCTTACCGTTGTTTTTTCGTAAATGTAAATAAACTTACAACATTTATTGTTACAATAAATTATGAAATTGTTATAAGGACAGTTTTATTAATCACAGACTGTTTTATCTTTGATGTAACCTGAAATTTTGTAATACGTAAAAGAAACGACTGCAGTAGTGGGCTAATTGAAATACTTGTTAATCAAATCTATGTTTTATTATATCATGAGCAGGGATATAAGTTTTACCATTAACGGCTAACATAAATAACAAACAATGATTTTATACTCATATAAGGAATGTTTAGTTTCCAACACATAATAACAATAACATCTATACATATAATAAAATCGTAGGAGAGTCAAAACTGTACATTAAATATTTTTTTTAAATAATAGCTGGGGCGTGATCTACAATCGATATCGAAGCCAAAAATATAGTTTTTAGAATTTTTGTCTGTTTATCTGTATATCTGTATGTATGTCCGGGGTAAACTCAAAAAGTACTCCATGAATTTACCTCAAATTTTGTATGAATATTACTAACAGATCGGGTCAACATACAGGCTACATATTATCACGCTATCACCTACGGGAGGTGCTGTGCGGAGTAAACGAAGTCCGCGCGGACGAAGTCGCTGGCAACAGCTAGTGTAAAATATATTCAGAAGAAATTGCCTGGGTTGATAATTCAGAGCGATGTTACCTCGAACGATGTCGCAAATGACCTGCACATAATTGATATCTCGTAGTTCATTTAAAGCACACACGTTACAGGTATTGTCGAAATACGATTAGTCAATACACAATCTAATTTTGCTAAATTTTCAAGTTCTTCATTAATTTCTTCATATTTAATTCTATAATTGACTTATCTATAAATTATACCTAAAATTATAGTATAGTATTTCATTACATTATATTAAACCAACGCACAATTATTATAGCATATCTAACATACGTGTTTTTGTAATTGTAAGTGTGTAAAAATATTACACACTTTAAGTTAGGTTAGGCTTTTGATTCTGATTTGTTTGTTCAAAGATAAAAATAAAAAATATATGTATTCTATTCTCCTTCTTCCTTAAATGTTGTAATCCCATTTTGGGTTCTTAATTTAGTATTGACTATTGTTTTATGAATAATGGTGTAGAGTATAAATAAATCTACGCATTATACTCGATACTTTTTGCCTCGCACTACTCTATCGTGAAATCAAATACCGGCAGGGATCTTACCGAACAGATACGATTTGGAGACGGCGGTGAATCACCATCAGGTGCACCTCCTGCTTGTTTATCCCTTTCTATTAAAAAACTAATATTATAAAACATTTGTATTTTTTTTGTTTGTTACGAATAAGCTTTTTCCCCGTGTTGGTCCCGGGCTCCTTTGTAGAATAGGCCAACTGCCGTTCTGCCAGGCAGGTCGTAAAAGGCGACCGATTGGCTATGTGAGTCACTAACATCGTGGCTACTAGGTGGTAGAGTTCTGCATTGTCTCGCCCGGGTCAGGTACCACCGCCTTACCTATTCCTACCGCAATAGCGTCAGTGCTTGTCGCTGTCGTGTTCCGGTTTGGAGGGTAAGTTAGCCGGTAAACTTATGTATGTAGCATTAGACCTAGCCACAAAACAGCAACGCACCATTAACATCTTTGGTGTCTATAGGCGATGGTTGACTCTTTCCATCAGGAGACCCATCTGCTTGTTTGAGATAGCATGATATAAAAAAAAATAAAAAAAGCTCAAATACTACTGAACTAGTCTTAAAATTCTTTTACTTTTTTACCATTACACTATTTCCACTATTCAGGAGTGACATAAGCCACTTTTTTACCCGAATGAGCAAAAAAAAATAATTATCTTTGATCACATGAACGAAGACTTCATAACAGCTAGTAAGTAATAATTAAACGAATTACATTTACGGGAACAATGTGAACAATCCACATGAAAACAGTCAAATACTTTGTACCACAAACGTGTAAAAACTTGTTCAATTTTAAAATCGCAAAGTCTTACTTTTGACATTTTTATTCCTGACGCTTCAAATATGAATTTCTTAAAGAAATATTCATTCAGCTCAACATAGAATACTAATATCACTCCAACATGTGACTTTGAGTTCGACTTGTGAGAGAAAACTTGAACTTCCTCCAACACTCCTTACCAATTGCATATAAATTCAAAGGTTCCCAAACTTTCCATATTTATAAGGCATTTAATGCTTAATACTGAATTTATGGTACAGTCAACAACACAATCTATACATATAATAAAATCGTAGGAAAGTCAAAACTGAACATTGAATATTTTTATAAGAATACTTGGGGCGTGATCTACAATCGATATCGAAGCCAAAAATATAGTTTTTAGAATTTTTGTCTGTTTGTCTGTTTATCTGTTTGTCTGTTTTTCTGTATGTATGTCCGGGATAAACTCAAAAAGTATTGCATGAATTTACTTCAAATTTTGCATGAATATTACTAACAGGTCGGGTCAACATATAGGCTACATATAGGCTACATCATGCTATCACCTACGGGGGAGAAGCTGTGCGCAGTAAACGAAGTCCAACAAGCAACAGCTAGTATATTAATAAATAAATATTATTTAAATATTTGAAATTATTTCAACGCTAAATAAACCGTTAAATATTTATTTGGTAGCAGGCATTACTAAACTTAAACTGAAAAACTAAGAAAAACATATTTTTTGAGTTTCCCGGGAATAGAACCCAGACCTCGTGTTGTCAACATCGATACCGGACCACTGGACTACAGAAGTAAATGATTTAATTAATTGTATTATAGCCTTATATACCGCTCTTCCAAAAAAAAAATACGAAAATCTCTCCCTGACAGAATTCATATAATTTTGAATTGAATCGAATTTGGTGAATTAAATGATCACTATTGATCACTATCCAAAACAGTTTTTTTTTATATTATAAAATAGCAAACAAGCAGATGAGTCTCCTGATGGAAAGAGTCAACCATCGCCTATAGACACCAAAGATGTTAATGGTGCGTTGCTATCTTGTGGCGAGGTCTAATGCGACATGCATAAGTTTACCGGCTACCTTACCCTCCAAACCGAAACACGATAGCGACAAGCACTGACACTATAGCTGCAGGAATAGGTAAGGCGGTGGTACTAGACCCGGGCGAGACAATGCAGAACTCTACCACCTAGTAGCCACGATGGTAGTGACTCGATAGCCAATCGGTCGCCTTTTACGACCTGCCTGGCAGAACGGCAGTTGGCCCATTCTACAAAGGAGGCCGGGACCAACACGGCGAATAATTTGTTTTAATAATCTTTAAAATACACTGTGTATGTATAATAAACAAATGTATTTTATGTTATTCAGTAAGAACCTCGTGTTATTAGAGAAATATAATAAAATTGTCTACGGCCTCTTTTCGTAATTTAGTGATATCGGCTAGGTTTCACATCTTTCGCTGTCATTTATCATAATAAATTTGTAGCCTTTTTCATTATTTGATTGTATATTAACAATTGTGCTTATTTTTATATGTTTCTTTTTGTTTCCTTTGAATTATTATTCGTGATACACGCAAGTGTATCAAAGGTTAATGATTTAATAGAAAATGTTAATTTTATAATAAAGATTTATTGTACCCGGTATGCAATACGAATTATTTAGATATTTGTACAATTAGGCATTACTGTTCAAAAAATTGTCATGTAAAGAAAAATTAAAGTTACTTTTGTTTGCAGGTTTCTTAAACATTTGTACATGTATGTACACTATGCGATCTCCCAATCAGACTGTTCCAGTAGACTATGAGCTCGTTATTCATCAATTCAAACGGTATTTTATAGTTAATAATATGACATATGTACTAGTTTTATTTTGAAATAAAATTTAATAAAAAAGATATAATTTTTCGAGACAAATAACATTAATAAAATACATGTTAATGTTCAAATAATTTGTTTAAATTGTAATTTTTAAAAATGATCTTTCGCCTTTGTGTGTTTAATTTTTTCATTAATGTCAAAATGATGAGGGTAAAAAAATCACACAATTCTGTCCAGATCGGTGTATTTTCGTCTAATAATTGCATAGTACGATGTTTATATAACATATGCTATGCATAACGATTTATGTACATTAGACATTAGACAGATTAACGCAAAAATTTAATTTAAATCTACGTATCGGATTAAACCATGGAACATAGAACAAGGGGAAGTGAAGAGTGGGCATGCCGCATGCGTCACTATTATGCGCTGTTACTCTAAATTGCCTGAGTGATACTTACCATATCTTTAGGAGATAGTCGTCGTGCGAAAATCTATTATACACTGAATTATGCTGTATTGTGCCATCCTTGAATGCAGAAATGATAGTAGAATACAGATGATTAAAAATGGAGATATTTCATATCATCCGAAAGTACAATTTTCATTTTATTTTAATTAAATTCCTGATTTAATATAATCTCTAATGATAGAAAGTCAAGCTAAAATTAGCCGTACACCTTACATATAAAGTTCATTTTAGGTTGACCTAATTTTTCTAGAAAGATATGCGTAATGACAGTCATTACGTATATCGTTCTAGAAAGTTCTCTACTCAAATATGACCAACTGAAAACTACGGAAAAATCAATACTGCTATCTATTGTAGAATAGCGAAACTATTTAAGATTATAGTTTCACTATTGTACAAATAGATGAGTCTATTTTGAATAGACTACAACGTACGGACGTAAATACTCTTTTTTTTGTAGTAAAATAACATTTATTGTAACGCTGTTTGGTATATTTTTAAATGTTCTGTTTGTGTGTTTCGGATTATTGTTGTTTAAAATGAAAACGACCAATGAAACAATGTTTGCATTAGTAGTTTATATGCAATAATGCTTATTTTATGTGTGAGTATGGCGACCGCGGTCCTGATACAAATGTTTGTACTTGCCAATTCCGCTTGTTCTATGTTCCATGGATTAAACAACTAGTCTATGCAACTTATTATTCGGTGTAAATTTCGTTTTTTCCAGCTTGTAAGGTAAGGCGATAAATTTAAACGAGGCTTTATGTTCCACCCTAAAAATAAAATTGTACCATTATCATCAGGAGATGAGTAAAAATATAAAGAAGTGCTTGTTAGTGAAAAATGAAAGCTATTTTTCCTGTTGATTATTAAAACCTCGCAAAAACTCTTTATTTAACCGTACATAATTAAAAATATATTTTAGTACCATAAGTAGCGTTCAATTAACTATCCATAATCCTCAAGAAATGTTTGCTTGAGTTTTGCTTTACTTAAGTGGAGGATCTCCAAAGTTAAAGAACCACTTAAGTGCGTCTAAGTGTTTACGTGGGAAGGTATGTTTTTATTTATAAATTTAGCTTTGTGCTTTTGGATTTAATATTTTTACCCAAATTAAAAGAAAAAATACACTCTTTACATACCATAGCGTTACAAAGACTAGCGAAAACAAATTATAAGAAGAAATTTAAATTAAAGTACATATTACAACAAAAATTAAATTAAATGTTTCCATATTAAATAATAACTAATGTAAGTATCAATGCGGTGGGATGGCAAAGTCACATGCAAAAGTTTACTAGCTACTTTAACCCCAAACTAGAACATGACATTAACAAGCATTTACACTGTTGCGGCAGGAGTACATAAGATGGTGGAACTGACTGTCTAGCAGAATAACAGGTGATCTATTCTTCTAAAGGGCTTCATGTCAACTTGAAGATACTCAATATCAAGCTACATTACAGACCACATGAATACTAATAGCATTGAAAAAAAAAACTTGTCACCGCGCATATGTGCACACGCTCTTATCACTGTCAAAAGTGTCATACATTTGTAGGTAATTGTAAAAAAAATAGAAATAAACCATGTACTATTTTATCGTACCAAATGAAATGACAAGGTATATTAATTACTCTTGGAGTGATTTTATTTCATCTATAGGTAGTTTAACATTGTATTTCTGTGTGTGAAGGCAAGACACAGAAATTGCCTTGAAAGGTGTATCCATTTCATCCGTGAGCTATACCTTCGCCCTATTGAAATTTTCAATACAACATGTGTCACAACTATTAAATAATAGGTGATCATTGCAAAATCAATGCTACAGCACATGCTTGTATTATATAGTGCCGAGCGAAATCCATCGCAATCCATTGTTCATTGCGATGTCGCATGAATATGTTTGCTTTAGTAAATTGAATGTGTGCTCAATTTAAGTTTTCCTTGCTGTAATTTGAATATCATGCTGTATGGAATTTCTGTCTTATTTGACTAATTTGATAAATATTCTCTTGACATCAGATGAGAAATCTGCTTATTAGTTCTTCTAAAATTTATACATGCAAATAAAAATGGATCGCCAAAACATTTGATCTCGCATAGCTTGGGAATAAATTTACTAAATAAAATAGTTCCGTTTTAGTTGGATTTTTTATTGCCAGGACAAAGTTTTTAATAAATTAAATGTTTATAAATCGTATAGGAATGATTTTAAAATCCCATAATATGAAATCATACTAGATTAAAGAAAATAGTGGGGAAACTCTTCTATACCCATACAAATTTCATAAAAACGTAAGTCTGGCTATCCGCTGAACTAATTTTAATGAAATTTGGTAAGGAGTGTTGGCAATGAAGTATTAATTCTTTATTTATTATTAAAATCTTATGGAATCTTTAGAATTGTTAATAATTTACCATATTTTTAACTGTTTAATTAAGGTAATAATTCGACGGTAGTAGACTTAAATAAAACACTATAAAAAGGTCTGTCAGATATGTTTTCGAAGCATTCGTGTTTGAGAAATTGAGAAGTGAAGTTAGTTTTGTCTTTTGTATTTAATATTTAATATTCCGTTACATTCCGTTATTTGATGTTTAAATTAATAAACCTTATATCTTTTACCAAGTGGATCGAACAGGAGATAGTTGTAGAACCAGTATTAAACATAATCTTTCTCTAACTCATCATTTTCCAAATGCTAATCCTTCACTTTTAGTTTTAATTAAATCATCGTTTCACGTCCTGACCGCGTTAGTATCCATGGTCAACTTCCTGCTTGTTTCTCCTACCATGACCTAATTTTTCTTTCATATAAACTCAAGACCGTAAAGAAGAGAAAGATATATGTGTTGCGTCGCTGTTACAAGAATATTGATTTGGAATTGTTGAAAAGTGATGTCAACTCAATCGACTGGTCCTCCGTGACTGAGTGCCTAGATGTTGATGGAAAAATTGACAAATTCAACAATATCATTCTAAAAATTTTTAATAAACATGCGCCGATAAGAAGAATCAGACTAAAACACGACCCAGCTCCTTGGATTAATATTGAAATCAAAAATTTCATGAGAAAGAGAGACAAGGCCAATCAGCACTATAGAAAGTTCCCTACAGCTGAAAATCTAGCCACTTATAAATTGTTGCGCAACCGATGTAATCAGTTGTGTCGTCGTGCTAAGCACCGTTATATTCACGATACTATTGTGGCATCTGGTTCTGACTCAGGCAAGGTTTGGAACCTTTTAAGGTCCCTCGGCGTTGGCCATGCAACTGTTTCTAGTGAATGTAATGTCAATTTAAATGACCTTAATGCTCACTTTTCTACGCCGCCGGTAATTCTGGACAACATTTCTAAGACATCTACTATCGCAAGCTTAACCTCCAGGGCGCTTCCGCTACGCCCAGAATTTAGTTTTAAACCAGTCAACGAATTAGATGTCAAAAAGCATGTGCTTTCTATTTCGTCTGCAGCTATTGGTAGTGACGGTGTGTGCTCGCGTATGGTTCTTCCTATTCTTCCAGAACTTCTTCCGATTCTTACACATATTTATAATTTTTTCTTTACATCTAGTTCCTTTCCGATAGCCTGGAAAATGGCTTATATTATCCCACTTTCAAAAATTCCTAATGCCTCTTCTCCTACGTATTTTCGTCCTATTTCAATTCTACCATATCTCTCCAAGGTATTAGAACACATAGCTCACTCTCAGCTGAATGATTTTCTCAGAAGAAATTCTCTTCTTCACCCTCACCAGTCAGGCTTTCGGCCAGGACATAGCACCGTCACTGCTCTAATCCGAGTAATTGACGACATCCGTCAGGCCATTGATGACAAAAAGCTTACTATTCTTGTTCTTCTGGATTTTAGCAGTGCCTTTAATTCAGTAGACCTTGATGTATTACTAAGAGTACTTGCTTCCCTTAATATTTCTACATCAGCTCTCGACTGGTTTAGATCTTATCTTCAAGGTCGATCGCAAAGTGGATCGATTTATATGCCGGCGTGCCGCAAGATGGAGTCCTTTCTCCACTTTTATTTTCATCATTTATTAACACTATTACTTCTATAATTAAATCAAATTTTCATCTTTATGCTGATGATCTCCAGCTCTATCGTCACTTTAGTATCAGAAATATAGCGGAAGCTGTCAGGGAAATGAACGAGGATTTGAATGAAATATATAAGTGGGCTAAATTTTTTGGTGTGGTAGTTAACCCAAATAAATCTCAAGCTCCGATTCTTGGAAGCCGACTTATGAAGAAGTTGATTAACTGCAGTGACATACCAACATTAAGTTATAATAATACACATATACCTTTCTCTTCCTCTGCCTCTAATCTGGGAATAATTTTCAATTCCGACTTTTCCTGGAACTCTCATGTAGATAACTTGAGCCGTAAAATACATCATGCATTTCATTCCCTTAAACCCCTTCAAAATTTTTTATCTATATTAATACAAAAATTTTATTAATGCATACCCTCATTCTCCCTATAATAGACTATGCCGATTCTTGTTACCTTGACGCAACTGAAGACTTGGTAAACAAGCTTGAGAGATTGCAGAACCTCTGTATCCGTTTCATTTATGGTATGAAAAAATTTGATCATGTTTCAAGTTCTCGGGCTGAGCTTGGCTGGCTTCCAATAAGACAGCGGAGAAAAATGCATATACTTTGTTTACTATATAAAATTATTTTCAATCCACAATCTCCAAAGTATCTTCGTGATTCCTTTAGTTCCTTGCACTTCCCTGAGACCCCATGTCGCTCTAATGTTAGAACCTTGTTACGTTTTCCTCCTAGCAACTCTGCTGCTTATTCGCACTCATTCACAGTATTTGCTGTAAAATTATGGAATTCTCTGCCCAGTGAGATTCGCCTTTGCCAGACTTTAGTATCCTTTAAAAAACGAGTTAAGGAACACTTTCTAAATGAAGTCTAAATTTCTCTTGTATTGTATGTATATTTTTCTCCTTTTTTTTAAATTTTAAATATATGTTAGGTTTAGTTACGTAATTTGTATCTTTTTTTGTACACTAGGTCTACTCATTTCTTTTCTTTCATTATTTTATTCTCCTTTAACGGGTTGGCTGGAAGAAATCTCTTTAAGTAGAGATAAGCTCGCCCATTGTACTATAGTTACGTTTGTATTCTCTTATTAATGTTATTTTCTGTGTACAATAAAGTGTTAAATAAATAAATAAATAATCTTCTTTTTTCAAAAATGCACTTCTGAGGGACTGAAACGAGTCTTGAATTAATAATTTATATGTAAATGTATTACAATGACAAAATCGATCCGATTCCCGACTATCCGATCTATTTTAGTATTTATATAAGTATTTTTTATATATTAGTATTGTTTTCAGCAAATAATTTCAGGTTAAATCAATTCGTGTCATTTGTCTAGTGATATTTATTATTTACTTATAACTTGTAGAAAGTGAAATAAGACTGTTTGTTTTACTACCAATGTGACTACAGTGTGACTAATACATATTCGATTACTGGTCCTGGGCTTTTTGAAGAATAGGCCAACTGCCGTTCTGCCAGGCAGGTCGTAAAAGGCGACTGATTGGCTATGCGAGTCACTAACATCGTGGCCACTAGGTGGTAGAGTTCTGCATTGTCTCGTCCGGGTCTGGTACCACCGCCTTACCTATTCCTGCCGCAATAGCGTCAGTGCTTGTCACTGTCGTGTTCCGGTTTGGAGGTAGGAGGTAGTAAGGTAGCTGGTAAACTTATGCATGTAGCATAAGACCTCGCCACAAGATAGCAACGCACCATTAACATATTTGGTGTCTATAGGCGATGGTTGACTCTTTCCATCAGGAGACCCATCTGCTTGTTTGCTATCTTATAGTATAAACAAAATGTTTTTCGTGGATTCAAAACCATTGCCTTGCTTTTTCCTACATTAAAGAAGCTAAGAGCTTAAATGCCATCATGTTGAACAAACATTCAAACAAGCTGAACTAATTAAAGCAAAAATATTACACCATTTTCAGTTACAGTATCAATTTAAACTTCTAGTACTTTTGCTTAAATATGAAGCTATTGATTTTGTTTAAATTAAAAGAGAAAAAATAAAAATAGATTCTAACTTTAAACAGCACTTGCTAAGACTTCGTTATCCTAATTTAATTTGAAACACATCTTACTTTTATTTTTAAAAGTACCTATTTTTAAATTCACCTTGCCAAACGATTTTCTCCTGTCCAAACTATTTGATTTGTTTATACAACAAAAATCAGAGCGCTTTAAAATATATTAAATTTAAGACATAGTTTAGGCGAACGTCTTGCTATGAATTTAATAATATTGAAAATATTCAAAAATAGCAAATAACATATTTAATACAATTAATTAGAGACAATATACGGTATAGAAAAGCATTAGTAAAAAAGGTAAATATATACTTAAAATTAAATTTAAAATAAAAATGGCATACAAATTAGATTAGTATTTTTTTTTTGTAAGCCAAACGATTTTCTTCTGTATACCAAAGCACGAATAACAAAGCACCGATATTAATATTTTACAGCGCCTGTTAATTTGTTTGCTTGTATATTGTCGTATTCTGTAAAAAAGTCTTATGAAATAGTTTGAGAAGCACTGACACTAAACTATCTTAAGTTCATTGGAATCCTATCAACTTTTTATTCCACGAGTTTGTATGGAGACTCAAGTCAAAAGTTTAAGTGGCATAAGAATTATGTTCTGGCAGTGTGCCACCACTCCATCGACCTTTGATATTGAATTCAAATATCTCTCCTAAGAAACAGTTAATTTGAATTTTTAGAAGGCTAGCGTCTGTTGTTCGGAAACTACGTATATTAAGGTCTCTTAGTTCATTTACCAATTTAATTTCTAATTCGAATAGTGATCAAAACACTTCTTGTTATAGTTTACATAAAAATCTTCTACGACGAATCTTTTTCGAGGCATGCAGAGAAAACTGAATGCTGTAACATTGAATGCTTTGATTCTCCCGCTGATTTTATATTTAATTGCAACTTTCAGTTATAATTTTCAGCTGATATTATATTTAATTGCAACTTTTTTTAATTTTAACTCGTTTTAGGCTTATTTTTTTCTATTTTGTAATTTATATTTTGCGACTCAAAAATTACGATACTTCTTATTAATTGAAGACGTCTTATTATCGTTTGTAATTTTCGTTCTGCCGTGCTTCTAAATAAAATAAAATACGCTAATTTCGGAATTTAAATAAACTATCAATCCCCTGTGGCTAAAATTCGACTATAATCTAAACAATAAAATCTCTTTTCAATTAGACAAGAGCCTCTAGCCATAAAGAAAATGGCACACATGTACGTATTATCAAATTATGTCGTGTGAATGTAGTGTGCGTAATGTTTATTTTTAATAATTTAATGTATTGCTAATGCATATTATTTAAAAACATTAATTTTCTGCAGTCTTGCGCAGACTAAAGTTTATCTTCGCTAAATTTCATACTCCACCGTTTGCGTAATTGTCAAAAAAGGGGTACAAATTTTTTACTTCACGTTTTGATATATATATAGATTGTTTAAGATAAAAACTTATACATATAAAAAGGGGAGCATTATAGTAGATACTTGTACTTAAAGCTGAGTTCCGAGTGACAGTCGAAATAATGCTAGTAAAAAAGCTTGTCCTTTCTATGAAAAGGGAAGGAGTTCGAACTGTCTGGAGCTGTCTGGAAATGTTATAGTCGATCGCACTAACAGCAGCCTAAATTAGTCCGGAGCACTGACCGTACCTGTATCAAACCCTTTCCAAGTTTTATCTGTGCCGGACCTTTGTGGAAAACAGTATAGAATCCGCGTTGCACATTTCTGCGTATCTGAACTAACGGATCATGTCCTTCCTCATTTTTACACTAACACCTTCTTTTAGTATCCATCACTCAGTACAGTATTACAAACTTGATCCACGACTGTCATATGATTGAACACCTTCCATCGTTGGAAATTGATAAAACTGCATCTTAAAATATTCCAAATAAAATTATTTATACTGCAAGATCATCTTTATATTTTACTTGTTTTTACACCCAACTGGATTCACTAATTGATGTTTCGGTGTAAAAATAAATTATATTAACACATGTTCTGCACATTTACGTTGGACAAGAACATCATTATATTTAATAAGACGGGCAGGCTTAAAATTGAGCTTTAAAATAATTTCCCTGACTTTTTATTCTTTTTTTTTGTGAAAATGCTCAACTTTCTATATATCAGCAGTTTGCCTTCCATTTGTGTTAAAAAATACAATTCACCCACTTGCTCTAACAATGCAGACATAAAACAACAAAAAGCAATCATCAATCTGAGCTCAGTAACCAAATAGTCACGGCGATAATGCCAATTCTCTTTCCTCTGAAATACTTTGAAAGTAGATAGTCTATTCTTCACAAAGGACGTGGACTAATATGTGGGCAAACGTCCGTCTATTACTTGTCTTATTCTTGTATAAGTAACGTGAAAAGTTTGTACCTACTTTTACGAAAATGACGCTGACTTAGGAATATATAATTATAAATTACGTATAGTTAAAGTTTATATGGCGAAGTGCATAATGCTAATATTTTTATATACATTAAAAATAAATTCGTACTTATCTCTTACTTCAACGTTACATACTTTCCCGTTCGTTTGGCGTGTGTATGCCAAACGAACTCTTTTGTTTATTCTCAAACTCAAAAGAGATATTAACGTAGTCTATGATCTAATCGAGTTATAGATTACGAGTATTTAATAGATATTTTTTTGTCTTAACATTAATGGGATTATGCTCAAATTTTGGTCAGAGAGTGATCGCTATTAATGTTAAAATGTTTTAAGTCACAAAGTCGATATCCCATATCTTAAAAAAACAAATAGATTTTAACTAGTATTCTTTATTCTTAGAAAAGCTAAGCCAAAGAGTATTTCCGCCCCGACTTGGCTAGATATTGAAAGTTTCTAATGCCATTTGAAATTTATTTTCCTTCGGAGATTGGTTGTGGATTTGTTCCTCGAATAGTCCAGTTTCCCTCTCAAATAAAATTCCTTGAACATTAATTCCTTTACGGGAGAAGGAAAATTGCATTCGTTTCACATGTAGGTTTGGGACAATTTTATTTGTTGGAATCTATTTCTCATAGATTGAAAGGTTGTATAATTATGTTATTTATCTTAAGCGCACCAGGGACTTCAGTATCCTCACGCCCGAATCCCTGAAGAGGTAGTCAGAAGTACTACCAGTGCACCCAAGATTCGCCAAAGATCACCATCCAGCCACTTATCTAATCCCGGGCAACGTTGTTTAGTCAGAAAAGTGAAAAAAAAAACTTGAATTGCATGTAGTATGCATTCGGTGTGATTGATATGTGATTTTAAATTATATATTATGATGGTGAATGTTTTTTGTTAATTTATCATTCCTTTGACTTACAAAGTTATGGCATGAGATCTTTAGCAATTTTGTTCTGTTATGACAGAAAAGTATAACTTCTTACGTGCGTACAAAAACACGTTTTTATATTTAATTACGTTTTGTGTATCAAAATATAAAAAAAACTAGAAAACCAACAGGAAAACATGTGAATAACCTGAGGCGGCCATAAAAAACGTTATAATCAGCGCTCGGATCGTGCCGAAGACGTCACTAGCGGTTACAGAGTAGACACTTAAGAAGTTCACAAATAAAATATTTATAAAACATCCTCACCTTTCCATACTTACTATGTACTACCTACCTACCTACTTACCATAATATTCTATTATAACTATCTGTCTGTCTATCTGTCTGTTATACTTTCACATATAAAACGCTAAACTGATTTCGATGAAATGAATTAGTAAGGAGATAGGTGAAAATCCAAGGTCAGATGTAGGCTATTTTTATTTTTGAAATATCAACCCCTAAGGGGCTAAAACAGGTGACATAAATTTGTATAAAAACAATATCAAATACCTATTATTCATTTCGCGGGCGAAGTTGTGTGGGATTCAAATTAACTATTTGACCTATTTTGAAATCTATATTCTATATTTAATATTATAAATGCGAAAGTTTGGATATTTGGATGGATGTTTGTTACTCAATCACGCAAAAAATACTGAACGGTTTTGAATGAAATTTGGCACACAGGTAGATTATAACCTGGAATAGCACATAGGCTACTTTTTATCCCGGAAAAAATAGCTGATCCCGCGGGATTCATCAAAAACTCTTGCAGCTAGTGAACTATATAAAAATAAATTTTGAACCTCATAAAAACTAGAATACGTCGATCGTCATTCCGAAGCCTTATGGAAAATAGAATTAAAGCCGAGCAATATTTAAAAATATAACTTCCAATGTGTCTGCGGTTAAATACGTGGTTAAATACGTTAAGTTACCTTAACGTTATCTTCTATTACCGCAAATGGGTTCGTTTATATTAGAAACTAGCTGAGCCCGCGACTTCGTCCGCGTACAAAAATTTCGAAAAAAGGAGCCAAAGTTACTCCCTATCATATCAGCAATCTGCCAGTGAAAGTCCCGTCAAAATCGGTCCAGCTGTTCCAGACATTAGTCGGAACAAACAAACAGACAGACAGATAAAAATAGTAAAAAATATTATTTTGATATATGTACCGTGTATACATCCATATGCATTTAGTAATAAGCGGTTATTGGAACGAAGTTCCTTACGGCAGGCTTGGAGGGGATAGGGATTTTGCTGCGCGACCGAACTGAAAAAAATGTGATAGTAAAACCGTAAGAAAAATGCGTGGAATAAAAGCGTTAAATGAGACGTGCGCAGGCGCGACAGTCGCGTACACAAGCGAGTAGTGCCGTTTAGCCGAAGGAAGTTCCTTCCTACCTGGTGTCCCGCGACACCACATTATTTTTTAATATTACAAACAGACACTCCAATTTTATTTATTTGTATAGATAAGATATCAAACAAGCTGATGGATCTCCGGATAGAAAGAAAGAAATATGGATTATAAACACCAGAGATGTTAATGGTGATTTGCCATTCGTGTGGTACAGATGAAATGCCAAATACTATTAGTTGACTGGCTACATTACCCTCCAAACTGTAGCCCACGACAAGAATCGACGTTTTTGTGGAATGAAAAAGTAAAGCATATTTACTAAAACATGGGCCAGTTAGTTATCACGATATTAGTGACACGTATTTTCTCGCCTTCTACGAGATGCCTAGCAGTAATACATTTCATCAATTAATTTTTTTATAATTTATTTATTTTAAAGTCAACTGGTTTCGCCCGTTAGAGCATCATCAGTGCGTTTTATTTATTATTTAACAATTACTGTACACACTCGAAAACAATCAATTTGTGTTTGCTTAGTAAAAAAATCATAAATTTTATAGTGCAATATTATTAAAAGTTTTCGTAGTTGCCTTACAACATATTATGTAACTTATACATTATTTTGTTTATCCTGTTATTTTGTGCCTGGTTGTACTATAAGGAACTTGTCATAAAACTACATTTCTTCTCTGTTCAAATTCACTCAACCAAAAGGAATACTGTTCCCTACTGCACAGCGGTGTGAATCAATCCAGTACAATAAGGGATTGGGTGATTCGCACCGCTCCGAAACGACTAATGCCAAAAGAGCTCTTCGGCAATTTAACCGCGGTCCGAACCGCTCGTGGTGCGAAACGACGAAAGACCCATAGTGGCAACAGAAATACATAATTTATGAAAATTTCACTTTTCTAGCTATCACGGTTTATGAAATACAGCCTGGTGACAGACAGACAGGACAGACAGCGGAGGCTTAGTAATAGAGTCTCGTTTTACTTTTTAGGTACGGAACCCTAACAATCTACAAGAACAAACGCGGCTGCAGTCTGCAACACATAGTTATTATGTCAATTATGTAACCTTATTTTAACTCTATATGCATAGTTACACGACCTTAGAAACGTCTTCGAATGCACCTAAACAAACTTTCTTGAATGTGGTATGAAGATTTTCAGCATTTGCAGTAGATATTTGATATGTAAACATATCTCTTCGAGGTAAAATACATTCAAGTCACGTAAACAGGAAAACTCGCTATACATATTATGCAATATAATCGAAGAGGCCTTGGAATAATTTGCCAACCACAAGGCTCTAAATTCTGTTAAAATTGTGTAGGGAAAAGACGCAATGTTGGTTGCTTGGCATATATGTATCATGTGTATTGTCTGATTATTATCCTGAACACGAAACAAGAGAAATATAATATAGATTTTTTGTCTGTATAGAATAAAAAGGCATTGTAACACAAGATACATTATTATTACGTTAATTAAAATAATAATTTGTTTTTTAAATTATAGTTTCTAAATAAATCATCTCATAAAATATATATATATATATATATATATATATATATATATATATATATATATATATATATATATATATATATATATATATATAAATATAAATCATCTGTACACTTTGTATTCTGTATTGCTTTCACGCATTTTTACATTTTTACTATTTTAGGAAGAAATCTCTCACAGATAAGCTCATCTTTTGTAGAATTTTCCGAATGACATTTGTTATTTTTATGGAAGAGAGGGCAAATGAATAGGAGGTGCACCTGATGTTAAGTGATCCCATGGACATCCGCAATATCAAAGGTCAGAGAGTTGATTTGCCAACCTTTTAAAAATAAATAAGCACTTTTCTTGAAAGTCCCAGAGTGGTAATCGTTCGTAAAATCTTCTACCGGCAATTGATTCAACAAAAGAGTAGTGCAAGGCAAAAAGTGGGTTTCCAGACAACGAGATGGTGAGGGTGAAACTAAAGGAGTGAGAAACGTAAACTCCCAGAATTCTGACCTGGCTGAGGCTCTCAGGAGAATATCCTCAAATCGAGAGGAGAGGTTCCCTTTTTTGCGATAAACGCGTAAAGTTGTGTCTACTTGGAGTTTAATATGAGCAAATTTTGATGACCCCATTTCGAGACATCAGTAAGTCGAGTCTCGTCTTCAAACACATGCTTATTTCTGCACTCTTTGACATGTTCCCGAGAAATACCGCTACGGCCAGAGTATGTAGCATCGCCATTACTATAATCTGTATTGCAATGTATGCTACTAATTTGTAACATGTCATTGATATGCTGAAGAAAAAGCGTCTACGATGGCACGTAGCCTTGGAGAACACCAGCATTGACAGGCTTAAGGTCGGAGAATACACCGTGTACTATGACCTTGATGCTTCAATTAGCCAAAAAACTGATAATCCACTTGTATAATATCTTTATTTTATTGCAAAATATATATAAGAAGGTAGCTTGGCGAGAAGCACTTTATGCCACCCCCGATTAAATACCTTAGGCTATGTCCAAACTAACTGCCAATGCCTCCCCCTTGCCCTCAACTGCTTCCACCCACCAATGTGACAAGTATACTAGAAGATCACCAGCTGAGCTGCCATGTCGGAAATCCCACTGACGATCACTATTCAGCTGGTGCTCTTCTAAATATTCAGGAGTTGGTAGTTGATGATGGTTTCCATATTTTTGGAGAACAAGGAGGTTATGGCTATAGGCCGGTAGTTGGACGGATTAGAGCTATTTCCTTTTTTAAGTATGGGCCGCACTAAAGCTGTCTTCCAAGATTTAGTACTTTATCGAATGAGTAGGAGAGCCGAAACAGGCGAGTATAGCAACAGAATACTGGCGCCAGCTCTGGAGCACACACTTTAAGCACAAAAGAATGCCATCCGGCCCACTGGACTTGTCGGCGTCCAAGGAAAATAGTGCTTTACAAAAAGAAGACTGCAGGAATTTTAGTTCCAGCATAAAACTATCGCACCGAGTGATGGTAACCGGTGTGTTTCCTTGGTATGTGTTTTTATAACATAAAATAGCAAATAAGCAGCAGGCTCTTCGAAAGGAAAGAGACAAACATCACCGTAGACACCGGAGATGTTAAAGCTATCCTCGTGGCGGGGTCTTAATGCTATGTGCATGAGTTTCACGACAGCGACAACCATCTATTCTTTTATTACGGTAAAAATAAATAAATAATACCTTATTTTGTATCTTATATTTATATCGTATTAAAAGCACTTGTACTGTTTTACTTGACTTTTTATTTATTACCACCAACCGGTTTCGCGTTTTAATGCATCATCAGCTAAACGCGAAACCGGTTGGTTGTAATAAATAAAAAGTCAAGTAAAACAGTACAAGTGCTTTTAATACGATATAAACATAAGTTAACATGGAGTTTTACCAAGTGCCGACGATATTCAGTGTTCAAACTTATTTTGTATCTCTAGTACAACGTTACTCTGTACATAGCCAGGAAATTGGACTGTGCACGTTTATCAGGGGCACATCGAGCGGTTCGTGATCAACGACGAAGATTGTGTGGAGAAAAAACATAAAGTGGTCGCTAGTGGAGTAATATCACCGGCTATGGAATGTTATTACTGCGGCGTCTAATGAAATGACGGGAAATCTTTGTAATGGGGACAGATAGGGAAGGGAGACTCTATAAACTGCTAAGTAGATGAGGGTTTGTTAATATTGCATGGTAAAAGTAATTTCAAAATACAAATTTTATTGAGTATCATTACTATCGGAATACTGCATTGTATTAACAAGTTTTTATAAGTTATCCATATTGATATTATAAATACGAAATGAAATGAAACAAAACAACGAAACGAAATAAAACGAAACAACAAAAAAAAAATTAATCGAAACGATAATAAACGATAGGAAAATATTAACTTGCAAGAATATGGGTGTATATGTTATTAAAAATTAATTAGATGTTACCAACATATTCTAAATGCAAATATTATTTATAAAACTTTTGAGTCGATAATTTTAGAATTACTACCGGATCGAACGAGGCCACACACTGAGAGGATTTGGCGGAAAAAAACTTAGTGGGCTTGTTTTTTCCCCTATTTTATGTACTTATTGATAATGCACAAGAATTATTTCTCACCAAAAAATATTTTTTAGAAGAGGGAGCAAACAAACAGGAGGTGCACTTGATGTTAAGGTTCGCCGCGCCCATGGACATGCGTAATATCAGTGGGTTTGCAGTTGCGTTGCCGGCCTTTAAAGAATGAGTAAGCTTTTTCCTTGAAGGTCCCCAAGTCGTATCCGTTTGAAAACACTCCTGCCGATAATTGATGATGCTGATAATGTTTTTATGAAAAATTATAATACATACACACATACGTACATAATATCTTCACGCCAGATCCCTTACAGGATAGGCAGAGAGAACCGAGTGCCATATATCAAGCATCCTTGCAGGCTTGTCTCGCTTCGTCCACATTCATCATTCTCTTTATACACACACGCCGGTTGTGAAGACTCTTGACACCACCTTCGGACAGTACTCGATTAAAAATTATATTGATGACATATAAATGTAAATGTCTGTCTATCGTTAACGCTTTTATAGCTAAACTGATTTTATTAAAATTTGACAAAAAGATAGTTGAAGACCCGGGTTCCTACACAAATTACATTTTTCTTGAAATTCAAGCCCTAAGAGTCTAAAATGAGAATACAATTAAAGGAGGCGAAGCTGCGTGGGTAAACTAGTAAAACGAAAATTTATCACGAAATTTAACACACACTTCGGTTTTATATAGTATAGATTTAGTTTTATACAGGTTGACTGGCAAAAGGTGTACACATGTCGAAAGACACGATAGTTAATGGTCATAACTCATAAGTAAACAATAAAATGTAGCGGTTCAAGCAAATCTACAAACGCTAGAAGAAAAAATAGAAAATAGTAAAATTCAAAAATCAACTTATGAATCGCGATATTATATTCATTCATCTTGTACACACTATATACAATTCTCAACGCTTCTCAAAATTCGGTCCCCAGGCGTTACACCTTGCCTGGCTGGTAAGATTTTCCTTTTCCACATCCTTGTCATGAGTATGACGTCATCAACCTCCACAGTTATGACATCAAGCTGACAATAGTTAGCCCGCTGGTTCTACTGCTCAACTTTCACAGTAGTATCGACTTGCGGCTTAAGAGAACATTGAGCTATATATAATTAAAGATATAAAGTTTAATAGAACACGTAGTAAACCTCAACGAAATTAGTTTCGTTATATTCAAAATTATCGCACAATATACTAACGATTCTAGTCGCGAGTTCAGTAAATAGCTGTTTGAAAAAAATGAACACGCCGCATGTAAAATTGTGTTCGTAACAAACATTTTTCGCGTTCGTCCGTTCGCGTGACCCAAAAATATTACTTTCTTTTGTTCACTTGCGTATAAAGAAGCCTTCTTCGTGAGTATGGCTATCATACATGTTGTCAATATTTTGCTCAAACATAATATATGAAATGAGTATATGCGGACAGCAATTTCTAAATTGTTGTGTCAAAATAAAGCTGAAATGGTAATTCTTTACTTATTATTAAAATAACTCGTATGAAACTGCAAGGCCTCTGGTATTGCAGATGTCCATGGGCGGCGGTGACCACTCAACATCAGGTGCACCTCCTGCTCGTTTGCGCCTTCTTCCATAAAAAAAAAATACTTGCGGCCTGAAATAAAGTAATAATTAACTTATTATAACGTCTAGAATAAAACATTACCAAAAGGTATGATAGATATGTTTTCGAGACATTTGTGTTTGTGAAATTGAGGATTGGAGTCTCATAATATGCAATAAAGTGTAATTAGTTTTGTATTTTACCAAGTGAACCTAACATTAAAATTACATTATATTAAAATATTTTTTTTTAAATCTGACTGGTATGTCCAGATATTAGCATGTTCAACCAAACCAACAAAGAATCTTTATAATTTTAGTATAAATAGATTAAAATTTAAGTAAAGCAGTTTAAATTTAAGCACATTTTTAATGTATTTGGTACTAGAATCGAGTTCTGAACACTCTCCTTCAGTGTGTACAATATTTTACGAGGCCACCTGTATATCTGATTTCTTACATACCTTACTTTCCAAGTATACTCAAAAATGATAAATTAGAATTAAGATGTAAAGTTGATACTTAGTGAATAGTTAGCCTTTAACATCTTTTACCAAGCTTACAGGTCAAAAGCCTTTTTGGTTGTTAACATTCTTAATGACTACCGCTCGTTAAGAGAAAAGGTTTCGGCTGTACTTGAAGATTAACTGTTACAACGCTTCCAGCGCCAGTATAAAATAAACCAGAACTTCAGCTACGTCTTAATATTGTTGGGCTCAAGATACATTGGCTGTAGATTTCACGGTGTCGCATTAAGTTTTATGCGTTTGAAATAGTCCGAAAATTGCTCATTCGATGACTTCAAAATGGCGGTATTGGGTAATTTATTTTCAGTTCTTGAAGAAAGAGTGATTACTTTCAAAGATTGTTTCTAAAGAGACAAGTTAATTTATACATGTTATATGTGTAACCGAACCGTGATAAACAGTTGAAATTTTCACAGATGATATATTTCTATTGCCGCTATAACAATAAATACTAAAAATAGAATAAAATAAATATTAATTGGGGGCTCCCATACAATCAACATGATTGTTTTTGAATATTTTTTTTCTTGATCTTAATAACGACAACCGATAGACGCTTGACATATTCACAGAATACTTAGTTACATATTCACTTTAAAAACGAGTAATTAAAATTAAATAAATATTTAAGGAGGCTTCCATACAACAAACACGATTTTTGCCGTTTTTTATAGACTATGGTGATAGTGGTATACGTGAACTGCTAATAAGTAAAAATTTGAATATTGCAACTCTTCCCAACAATTGAATTTCAAATTTCCTCCGAACAAAAAGTTCTAAAAATATAATCCAACATCTGGTATTTTAATTCCATCTCCGTTAAAACCAGTGTCCGGGGCCATCGGGAGTAAAACTCACTCGGCTGTCGGATTACCCGGGACATACAGTACATTGCCGGGGAATTCAAATTTCCCTCCAGCCCGTTCATACATTTACACTCACAATAAGATACTACTTTATTCGAAATGTTTTTCTTTCGTATTGGGATTTAGAATGTCAGCTTCCACAAAGCCGAATGTTTTTAATCCGCGCAAATTGCTTTCTGTGTTAGATATCTTTTTGAAGATCTCATTGGTATGTTCATGCCTAGAACGATTGGAACATTACTAGAATTTTCTTTGATGTTTATATTTTTATAGACTTTTGTTTTGTTATATTGTTTATTAACAGTGTACATAGATACTAGTATTATAAATAGATTATCCATACTATTTTCTTATATATATATATATATATATATATATATATATATATATATATATATATATATATATATATATATATATATATATATATATATATATATATATATATATATATTATTTTACTTACGACGACGGTGTGGTGAGATATTAGTTACAATAACTTTTTAAGAGCGTACCACGATGAACAAACGGGAAATAAGACGCGGTTCTCGTCAGGCTGATTATGAGGATGAAGAATTAAACAGCAATCTTGTGACAATGCACAACGCCATTTTCTATGACGAGGAGCTGGTGACTAAATTCAGCGGGCAGGATTTTACTCATTCTGCTTCGCGATAGGCACAAAACGTTGATGACAACGCCGTGATTTTTGGCTGGTCACCTCTTCAGCGACTCATAGTGGCCAGAAGATCGCTCACGGGTACAGCAAGTCTGCGGCTACGATCTGAGAAACCTTTCAATATGTGGGAGAAGCTCAAGGCTGGGTACTCAAGGAATTCCCAGATAATGTTGATGCTAAGATGGTGCATGAAATTATGAGCAGTCGTAAGAGAAAGCCAAAAGAAAGCTGTTTAGATTTTCCTAGTCATGAAGGAGTTAGGCAAGCGCGACAAGTTACCAGATTATGTCGCGATTAAATACATCATCGATGGGATACTAGATGCACAAACAAATAAAATAATACTTTATGGAGGTACTCCATACAGTGATTTCAAGGAAAAAATCAAAATGCATGAATGAGTCAAGGAAAAAATGGCCATTGAAGCGCGTAAGCATAGGTAGCAGCACAATAATTATAATTATTATGCAACTTCAGGTCATAATGTCGTAGATGCAAAGCCGTTATTATCGACGTCGAGACGCCAGTGTTTTAATTGTGGTAAAGAAGGCCATTTATCTATTCGGTGTCTACATAACGCGAAAGGGTTAAAGTGTTTTTGTTGTAATAATTTTGGTCATCGAGCTACGGAGTGCATATTTAACGGCGACCTTTCACAATAACGTAATCATAATCGAAACTAAGACAGTAACATCAGCGCTCGTAATCAGAATGTGTTGGCAGTGAACATCACGATTGGAAGCAACGTCAGACTGGTGCGAAGCGGACGATGTTTGCATCAGAGAATTCGAATATGGAGGTTGGTAACAGTGACAAGTCCGCCATTAACAAAGAGATGACATTAGCGATAGGTGCTATCGCTAATGTCATCTCTTTTGAAGTAACCTCAATATTACTTTGCCTGACTCGCGGATCGAACCCGGGACCTCATGGCCTGAGCCGAATAGCTACCCTTTGTGGTCTACAAGGCAGGTCTCGGGTAACTTTTAGTATCTATATTAAATTATAAATTTTGATATAATATGGATGTTTGTTATTGAATTACGCAAAAATGGCGTGACATTACCATCCCACCACACAAGTAGAGACTCATTATTAACATATTTAGTGTCTATAAGCGGTGGTTTTCTTTTTCGTCAGGAAAGCTGTCTGCTTATTTGTGGTTATGACATAAAAACAAAACAGGAAAGCAGGTATTCTTTTCCTTAAAAAAGCCTAGATAAAAGTTGGGAAAAAATGAATAAAATTAAGATTTATAAACAAAGTACCAGATGGTTCCACAAATTAAAACTGGTTGAAGGTGAGCGCTTTGTTGATAGAACTTGTCGGTTGTAGATCGTGAGATTTCGGCTTCGGTTTTAATCCGCTACGTGGTTAGTAGAGAGAAACGAGTTCCATTTATTATGATCCAGGTAGACTTACCTTGCTTCCTCCACATTAATCTTCATTCAAACACGCCGGTTTTATGTTTTTATGACACTTATTGTGAAATTTGCATTTTGCATTTTAATTTGCAATTTTTCCCCGTGTTGGTCCCAGGCTCCTTTGACAGGCAGGTCGTAAAATGTGACCGTTTGGCTATACGAGTCACTAACATCGTAGCTACTATGTCGTAGAGTTCTGCATTGTCTCGCCCGGGTCTGGTACCACCGCCTTACCTGCAGCCTTACCTATTCCTGCCGCAATAGCGTCAGTACTTGTCACAGTCGTGTTCCGGTTTGGAGGGTAAGGTAGCCGGTAAACTTATGCATGTGCCATAAGACCTCGCCACAAGATAGCAACGCACCATCAACACCTTTGCTGTCTATAGGCGATGGTTGACTCTTTCCATCAGGAGACCCATCTGCTTATTTGCTATCTTATAATGAAAAACAATATTTAAAATTATACCTACAAAACCATTTTAATATTTGCCTATAACTTCTTGTTTACAGTAGACGTTAAGGAATTTTCCCAAATGATATCTTATTAGCGGAGCGGTTATTACATTCTCATAAACGTTTGTGGTTTTTTCGACTTTCAGGCCAGACAAATTTTTGAATAGATTATTCAGTTTTCAAAGAAATAGACTTGGCCAAGATTCGATATGTTCTCGATTTATTACAGATTTATGTATAGATAGGATAGAGAGCAACTCTGTCACATCATAATATCTAAGGAAGCTCACCTATATAAAGATGCATATTAGAAAAAAAGTAATATTTTCCAAGTGAAAGAAATAATTCCGATGTCAAGGTGTGTAAAGAAATCATCCGTTGTGAAAAAAATAAGATATTATTCTTATAAAGTTAAAATTCTTGACAATAAAACAAAATACCTAAATTACAATAAAAAAAATCCTACATTTGGAACTGAGATTTTATAGCACAAAATGTTAATTATATTAATTTGTGTCTTAATACGTATCTGCGGTTTGCAAAAATAGATATTATTTTTCAAATTAAGCCAATAATTTGAACCATTATTATTTATTAATTGACTCCTGAGGGAAAAAACAAAATGTATCTATAGACGTCAAAGGTATTAATGGTGTGTCGCTATCCCTGTGATGGAATGGTAACGCCACAAACATACGTTTGCCGGCTAACCCAAATTGTGACTGTTGTATTCCAATTTGGATGGTTCCAAACCGGAATACAACAGAGTTTGACCGACCCTGTTGGTCGAGTGGTTGCTGAACCTGCCTACGTATTAATGGTGTTTGGGTTTGAAACTCCCGACAGGGACAAACATTTATATGATAAGCGTAGATGTATGTATTTCTAGTTTGGGTGCTTTTTAAATCTATTTGACTATATCTATTTATCTCTATCAGTGATGTTTATTTATTACAAGCCGTGCTCGCGACTTCGGTCGCGTGGAATAAAATTCTAAAAGGGGTTTTACCCACATAGTTTTCATTCCCTCGGGATTTCCGGAATAAAAACTATCCTATGTCCTTTCTCGGGTCTCAAAATATCTTTGTACCAAATTTCATCCAACAGACAGTCAGAGTTACTTTCACATTTATAATATTGCTATGAATTTATTTATTAACGAGCATTGATACTATAGCGGTAGATATGCATAAAACGAAGGTACTTAATTCGCGCGAGACATTCTACCACCTAATAATCACGATGGTAATGAAATATGTCCTTAACCAATCCTTTGCTTTTTACGAATTTATGCAAATCCATCATATACATACATAAAATAGGGCGATGAAAATCACCCCTTATCTCAACAACCAACGGAGCGGAAGACGGACGAAGCAGAAAGCCTGTGGATATTCAGTTCACTCTGCCTACCACGCAAGAGAACTTGCATGATATATACTTATTTAAATTCCTCAAACTCGTTTAATCTGTAGAAGTAATTAACATATACATACATCAAACACACTCACATAAACGCTTACAATATAGGTTACAATAGGCTAAAAATACGCTTCTAACTTGCACCATACGTGAAATACATTTGTCTAAAGTCTTATAAAAAGTACACGAATTTAAGTTTTTGTTCATGATAAAAAATTCAAGAGCCAAAACGGTATAACTTCTTTTTGTATCACGCCTTTTAAATAAATTTTACAAGAAGCCTAAAAACTTTGTATGAATTAAATGTTTCCGCTAAGTTTTTGAAAATTGTTGATTTATATCTAAGATAAATAAAGTGAAATGTAAGTTAAAAAATTACGAAGCGTATTTCCTACCCGTGGATTCTTTGTTTTTATAGTATTTTTTTGTCTTTTATATTACATAGTATAGTATTTCATATATTACTGGCTGACCCGGCAAACGTTGTTCTGCCTTTTTAACTACTCTTTTTTTTCTATATTTTCTCACCTTTTAAAGCTTCCCTGGACTTCAACAATTAATACAAAATCGAAATTAGCCAAATCGGTTCAGCCGTTCTCGAGTTTTAGCGAGACACGAACAGCAATTGATTTATAAATATATATATATATATATATATATATATATATATATATATATATATATATATATATATATATATATATATATATATATAGATGTAGTATAACCTCTAGTATCAGCATGGTCTACAAACATAAATAATTTTTGTGGCTTTTAAATAATGGTGCATCCATATCGAAATATATTTAGAATAGTGGTCCACAAAAAAACACCATTTTTGTGGAGTACCGGTTGAAATTACGTGTTAAGTGATGCTATCACATTTATAAATATAAATATTCATAAAGGAATCTTAATACGATTCTCTTGTAGGGTTTTTTTATATCATAAGATAGCAAACTAGCAGATGGATCTCCTGATGGAAAGAGTCAATCATCGCCTATAGACACCAAAGATGTTAATGGTGTGTTACTATCTTGTGGCCAGGTCTAATGCCACATGCATAAGTTTACCGGCTACCTCACGCTCCAAACCGGAACACGACAATGACAAGCCCTGACGCTATTGCGGCAGGAATAGGTAAGGCGGTGGTATCAGACCCGGCGAGACAATACAGAACTCTTCCACATATAAGCCACGATGGTAGTGACTCGTATAGCCAATCGGTTGCCTTTATGACCTGCCTGGCAAAACGACAGTTGGCCTATTCTTCAACGGAACCCGGGACTAACAAGGGGTAAATAAATTGTAATCAATGTGTGGTTGGTGTCATGGTGGTCAAACTTGGAAAATGTTTTGTTGTTTAGTATGTGGTTGAATATCGACCACAAAGGCGATCGGTAGTACATAAAAATGTACATACTATTTAAATATATTGACGGATCCTACGTAAGTAAAACAAAATGCGATTTTCGTTTTACTTATAAAATGACTTCAATTTTATAAATCTTTTAATAACACGAAGAATAAAAGTGAAATATATATTCAAAAAAACTAACTTCTAATAGAAATTTCATTTTTAATTTTCGTGTTATTAAAAAATGTATCTTCACGCCCGTATCGCTGAAGAGGTAGGCAGAAGTACAATAAGTGCAACCATGATGAGCCGAAGATACTTGGCCCCACAATGTGATAGTTGGCAAACTAACCGGCCTCTTTTCAATCCCGGGCAACGTTGTTTTTATCAGAAAAATGAAAAAACACGTATCTGAATTGCCCGACCCAGGAATCGAACCGGTACCTCATATGGTCAACTCCGACACCGCACTGTAAATGTAGAGTAATTTTTATTAGTAAAACAAAAATCGCATTTTGTAAGTTACGACAACTTACATAGGACCCGTCGATATGTAGGCAATAAACAATCAAACGGTGAACATATGTATGTAGCATTAACACCTCGCCACAAGGATAGCAACACACTCCAGAACAAATATATAAAGTAATTCCGTGCATCGCACCATTAACATCTTTTATTTGTATAGGCATCGTCGTCTCTTTCCATCAGGAGCAAACAAGCAGATGGTTAGTTACTTGTTTGCTACTGTATGATATAAAGATACACGAAATAATCTCAAACCAAAATGAGTCATCCGACTATCCGTGTTGATTCCGGGCTCCTTTGAAGACCAACTGCCGTTCTGCCAGGCAGGTCGTAAGAGGCGACCGATTGACTATGCGAGTCACTACTATCGTGGCTTCTAGGTGGTAGAGTTCTGCATTGTCTCGCCCGGGTCTGGTACCACCGGCTTACCTATTCCTGCCGCAGTAGCGTCAGTGCTTGTCGCTGTCGTGTTCCGGTTTGGAGGGTAAGGTAGCCGGTAAACTTATACATGTGGCATTAGACCTCGCCACAAGATAGCAACGCACCATTAACACCTTTGGTGTCTATAGGCGATGGTTGACTCTTTCCATCAGGAGACCCATCTGCTTGTTTGCTATCTTATGATATTAAAAAAAAAACATAAAAATACATACGAAATATTATCAAGTATACTTAATACACACTCAAACCTAGAAATACAAACATCTATGTTCATCACACAAATGCTTGTCCTTCTCGAAAATCGAACTCGAGCCTAATCGATAGCGTAGTCAGGTTCGCTTATCACTCAACCGACAAAGCGGCCGGCGTAGTCATTACATTTGTTTTTTTTTTTCGATGCGTCTGGGTGGACTAAATTGCACTTGATTTCAATAGCTCTAAGGCATCCCCTACCGTACTTGCTGTGGAGTTTTCTTTAAAACAAAGGGGTCCACTCTAACTTTAATGCCGTCTACTCCTATTTTTAAATGGAAAATCCGGCTTTCCTGCTTTTGTCTCAAAACACAGATATCTTCGCCGGCTGATACTTCTTATCTCTTATCTGGGGTACAAATTGGGGTTTTCTTTTGTACCGCAGCAAGTTGGCAAAATTAGTGAGAAATTAATCTCCCCATGTTGGTCCCGGGCTCCTTTGAAGAATAGGCTAACTATTGTTTTGCCAGGCAGGTCGTAATAGGCGAGCGATTGGCTTTACGAGTCACTAAAATCGTGGCTACTAGGTGGTAGAGTTCTGCATTTTGTCACTCGGTTCTGGTACCACTGCCTTATGTATTCCTGCTGCAATAGCGTTAGCGGTCACTGTCGTATTCCGGTTTAGAGAGTAAAGTAGCCTGTAAACTTATGCATGTGGCATAAGACCTCGCCACAAGATACCAACGCACCATTAACACCTTTGGTATCTATAGGCGATGTTTGACTCTTTCCATCAGGAGACCCATCTGCTTGTTTGCCATCTTATACCATAAAAAAAATTACAGCCAGTTCTAGAGATACTAGAGATTGAAAGCTAGCCTTTGCAGTTTTACTTTAAATAAATTTGTAATTTTTTTTAAGTGTCAAATAATGTCCCAACGTTGTTCTTTAGATAAAATCAATCATTGAATTTAGTAGGCTTAGTTTCGCGATCCGCGAGTACCTAGAGTAATATTTATTGAAAGTAGATTACGAAAAATTATTATTGAAACATAGTTTGAAATATTTAATGTAAAATGTTAAAAATATTTAAACCCTAATAAAAAAAATAAACCACCATTCGAATATGGACAATAATTAAATCTATAAAAGGTTTTAAAATTAAACCTTTCGACGTCAAAGAAATAAAAGGTTTTTAAAATTCCACGATATTTACGCACTCCTGACATTCAAATCCGGCACCTCGTGATAAATGCAAAAACTGAGTACTATACAAAAGGGGCATTTTAAATAAAAGTTTATTAATGAAGACGCTTTATCTTAAAATTTGTACCAGATGTAAAATTACACTGCGAGCTCTTAATTACTTAAAAACTCCAGTGGGGTAGAAAAATAAAGGTGTTTCAGACTGTACGAAAAAGTCCCATTCCAGTGAATCGTATCGCTTAAGAAATAAAGTCTGCAGTCTGCAATTACTTTTACATGCAATGAACTACATCTAGATCCACGTGATAGTTATATTCTATGTTCACAGTTTCATCACTTTAAGCTTCTAATTAAGACTAGATGCTACTTGTGCTCCTAAAATGATCTTGAGAAAATGCTCAATGCTATTTTTCATACCACAGGTTCAGCGCTAATAGATAAAAAACCGTGTTGGTCCGGGACCCCTTTGAAGATTTCTGTCTGCCATTCTGCAAGGCATTTCGTAAAATGCGAACGATTTGCTATACAAGTCACTACCATCGTGACTACTATGTAGAAGAGTTCTGAAATGTCTTACTAGGGTCTGGCACCACCACCTTTCGTGTTCACATTTCGTGTTTACACATGACGTCATGTGTTCCGGTTCGGAGGGTAAGGTAAACCGTAAATTTATGCATGTGGCATTAAGAGTTCGCCACAAGAATAGCAACGCACTATTAACATCATTTGTGTCTATAAGGTGATGATTATCTCTTTCCATCAGTAGAGCCATCTGCTTGTTTGCTATCTTATGATACAAAGCAATCATGCTAGGATTTAGAAGTAATCCAATGTTGTAAGTCGCTATTATTTCATCAATTTATTTGTTTATCGGTTACATTTTTATAATTTATTTATTTATCGGGTAAATCGTGCCGTCTATAAAAAATATATAAAGATTTTTGATTGTAAATTGTAATTAACGTAACTTTCATCTTTACTATAATTTGCTTTATATATTTGCGTAATAGCGGCGTCTTCGGGAAAATCAGACAAATATTTTTTTTTTTAATCTTATTCATTATCAACACGTACGTCTTTGGTGTCTGTAGGCGATGGTTTATCATTCCATCATGAAAGTCACCGGTTTTTTTGCTATTAATATAAAAAAACTCATTTGTCAGGAAAAAGTGTTTTTAGAAAAATATCACATTTGCCGCATAAAAAATTAAACCTCATTTCACCTACAAAATCACTTTAATGCCCGAGTCCTTGATGTCGTTAACAATTCCTAGAAACATAATATGTTTTGTACAATACTTTATTATTTTCAATTTTTTCTTGAAAGCATCCATAGTAGTGCTCACCAGCAGAATTGCTCTCTATGCATTGAGATTATTCAATGTCACATAATCAGGCTCCATTTATCTGCCTGCTAATACACAAAAAACCTTTTATGTTGTTCCCCTACATACACATAAAATCATTTTATGCCGTGTCCCTACGTTGGAATATATATAATTTAAATCAAAAAGAATTATCTGCATACAGCTTTAAGTTTCCAAGAAATTGGATGTCTAACAAACAAACATACCGCCCCGTTGGTCGGGTTCGATCCCCGACGGGGACAAGGATTTGTACGATGAGTATAAATGTTCCGGGTTTGGGTGTATATTTAACGTGAATATATCACGTATTTATATATAAGTATTTCTATGTATTAGTTTCGTTGACTAAAACGTTGGTTAGATTAGTAAGTATAATTTGTCCGTGAATATTCATTATTATTATTATTATACGGACATACAGACATAGCGCTGGCTGTTAGTTTCGACATGGCGAAGGTCTTTGATAGGATGTGACTATTAACGTCTAATATTAACCTCCAATTTAGAAGTCAGTAGGTGTGTCACAAAGCACTTCTTGCGAAGCTTTCATCTTATGGACTCCCTGAAAAGTTATGCAACTGGATCACATTTTTGGCAGATCCTAGCATTAAGGTCATTATAGGTGGTGCATATCCAGACCCAAAATCTGTCAATGTTGGTATTCTCCAAGGCTGCGCGCTATTTCCTACACTGTTTCTTCTGCATATCAATGATATGCTGCAAATTAGCGGCATTCGTGTTATACAGACAACAATACAGGACATGCTGTATGTTCCAGCTGCGCTAACATTTCTTGGGAACATGACAACGATTGCCGGAACAAACTTGTGTCTAAAGTCAAGGAATTATTAACAAAATCTCGGTTCGATACAACCAAATGAAGTTATAAGTTTGTGCGTTAATACCGCTAAAAACACCTTTTGTCGTTTTAAGTGCCTCAGCCAATATTGGAATTTAATAGATTCAGGTATTATTTAGCGGAAACCTATAATGTATAGAAGAAATTTTGGTATTTAATTTGCAAATGGTTACGCGGAAATTTCGAAAATTAAATAACACAATTTCTTCTTGGACATTGGAAGTCTTGTTATCGACTATCGATATATCAAGTAACGTCCAGTTTCGTGGTCATTTGGAGGGTAAAGCTAAGCTGGGGCCAAGAAACTTGGTGTTCTGAACAGGGCGATCGATACACCACTTCACACCAGCCAACCATTTGTGACTCTACAAGTGATTGACAGACGCAGGCATATATTAGGATGCCTATTCAACATGCACAGTAAAGTGCATGTTGCGTGTATGAACTTCCTCGTAAAGTTTATTTTAGAAATTGTAAATCTGTTATTCGCTCTTGGTGTTTGTAGTAAGTGGAGTAAAGTCATAAATATTCAGATATTGATTCTGTCTGTCTGCACGTCTGCACGTCTGCAAGTCTGCACGTCTGCACGTCTGCACGTCTGCACGTCTGCACGTCTGCACGCCTGCACGTCTGCACGTCTGCACGTCTGCACGTCTGCACGTCTGCACGTCTGCACGTCTGCACGTCTGCACGTCTGCACGTCTGCACGTCTGCACGTCTGCACGTCTGCACGTCTGCACGTCTGCACGTCTGCACGTCTGCACGTCTGCACGTCTGCACGTCTGCACGTCTGCACTACTGCACGTCTGCACGTCTGCACGTCTGCACGTCTGCACGTCTGTACATCTGTACGTCTGTACGTCTGTACTTAAAATAAATGTATTATGAAGCAAACAACTTAAATCCGAAGCAAACGTTCTGCAATTAGCGAACATAGAGGAATTAGTAGAGCATGAAATCTCAAGGGTTAGATTGAAATTATTTATGGAATATGACTTTAGCCTAAGGCATCATATCCTACCGACGTCCTTGCTATTGAATTGAAATCCACCCACAGGCCAATACACTTTAGCGACTAATTCAATTTCTGCTGTAATAATTTCTTTTGTGCTCAATTTCTATTTGCCTTTGTAATGCATACAATGACTTATGTGAATTTATTATAAAAAAGTTTTAAATAAATGTTAAACGTTTAAAATTTTTTATTTCGTTTGATAATGAGATAAAATACAAAAAGATTTTACAGCCGCAGAAATAGATAAGTGTAGTCGTCGCAGAATAATAAAAATCAAGGTGCGACCAGTGAGCCCACGATTGGCCGGAGATGCTTGGTACCACAATGTGATAACGATGAAACGAGGATCTCATGTGGGCGATACCGACATCGGACCGCACGACCACAGAGGCGATTTTAAATTACTATTATTTAATTATATTATTGTATGTAATATTATATTAATGTATGTGTATGTATGTATGTATGTATATATATATATATATATATATATATATATATATATATATATATATATATTTCGTATATATCGTATGTATATTTCGTAAACCGTGCACAATCAAATCAAGCCATACCTATATCTCAATTCTACAGGCACAGGATAATTTAACCGATCGGCACCTTGTAAAATGTTACTCTGTTGTTTGATTTTTCTTTATCATTTCTTGCCACTCGCTATGGCGTCTATATGGGTGCTACAGCATATCAGTGTTGAGTTTTAAAACTCGACTAAAGCTGAGTAGCACGCCATTTTGAGACATTACACCACAAACGATGAATCATAAAAAGTGTATTTATTCTTTAAGTTATGTTATGTATATTTACAATTATTAAGTGTTTTGTTATGTTTTAAAAAAAGTATTGTTTTTTTTTGTTCACATACTGTGGTTGGTCTCAAATAAATGTTATTATTATATGCTAGGCAGTCAGTAAAAGCCGAACGATTTACTACACGTGCCACTACTATCATGACTACTGGCGGTAGAGTTCCGCAACGTCTCGCCCGTGTATTTGGTGCTACCGCCTTACCTGTTTCTACCACTACAGCATCAATGCTTGTCACTTTCGTGTTCCGGTTTAAGAAGTAAGGTAGGCGGTAAATTTCTGCATGTGGCATTTGCACCTCGTCACACGAATGACAACGAACGATTAACATTTTTGGTACTTATAGGCGTTGCCATCATCATTGTTGCTCTCAGGAGAGTCATTTGCTTGTTTGCTATCTTATAATATAGAAATCTAGTTATTTTACCGTCTAAATGACAGTGAAAAGCATTACTTTAACTGTGGATAGAATAGTTCAGGTGATGTTAATAAACTAATCTATGGGTTCGAAGCTTTGAGTTTATGGAGAACTGTGCCTATTTAACCCAGGTGTATAGTTTAAGAAACATGCAGATACTTAATGCACCCAGGTGAATTAGTATACCGTTCTGAAGGTTTGAGATTATGAAGAGCTGAGCCTACTTAACCCAGGTGCATAAAGTCTAGAAACCTTGTTGGTACTTAATCTACCCAGGTGAATAAAGTCTACCGGATCGAGGGTTTGAGGTAACGGAGAGCTGTGATTAATTCTGGGTGAATTAATGACAGCAGGTGAAGTAATGAGGTTATATATCCCACGAAAATGTGGGGGTCGCGGCTTTCTCAATGCCAAAAACCTACACAATCGTGAGGTGTATAATCTTAGGGAATACTTCCTTCATGTTGACTGTGGAATGCGTCGTGATGTCGTTGCTGTAGATAATGGTCTAACACTGCTCTCCTTAGCAAGAAAGAACTGGCATAAACCAGTGGTATTTAGCACTCAGGACCGCTTGAACGTATGGAAGAGTAAGGAGTTACATGGACGGTTCTATCGGGTTCTTTACTACGCTACGTTTCGGTGACCTCTTTGGGGAGACTGAGGGATTTGCCTGTGCAATTACCGATGAAGTTGTCAAGACGAATAATTACCGGAAATACATCATGAAGGATGTCACGGTCGACATATGTAGGGCGTGTCACCGTCCTGGTGAGTCTATCAGGCATGTTATTTCCGGTTGTTCTCATCTTGCCAATGTAGAGTATTTAAATAGACACAATCAAGTAGCCAAGATTATCCATCAACAGCTTGCTCTTCGGTATGGTCTTGTAAGTTTTGAAGTGCCGTATTATAAATACGCACCGGAGGCAGTTCTCGAAAATGGTTGTGCTAAGCTCTACTGGGACCGATCTGTCATCACAGACAGGACTATCACCAACAATAAACCTGATATTGTATTGGTTGATCGACTAGAGCGCCGGGCATTTATTGTTATTACAGTCCCGCATGACGATAACCTCGTGAAAGCAGAAAAAGAAAAACTAACTAAATATTTAGACTTAACTCATGAGTTTATCGACTAATCTCATGAGATTATCGACATGTGGGGTGTGGACTCAGCAACGATTGTTCCGATAGTCGTTTTCGTAAACGATCTTGTAGCGAAGAGTCTTGAGCAGCATCTTAGAAGTCTTTTGCTACAATTCTGGATCAAGGGCCGGATACAAAAGACAGCAGTATTGGGGACGGCACGTATTGTGAGGAGGTTCCTCTCTTTGTCACCTTGACCACCGGTGGCTTAACTATAACGTTCCCGCTGGCGGATAACCTATTTTGTTTTATATATTTTTATAATATTGTATTTTTTTTAATAATGTTATAATTATAAATGTAATCAAATTAGAATTTAATGTAAATAAAGAGATAATAATAATAATAATATTTATTTGCCAAAATGTGTGTATAATAATAGGTGTTAAAAAGTATAACGTTCTACACATTTAGTCAAAGTATTGACATGCAAAAATTTTAACCAAAAACAATATGGTATTAGATACGTAGGTCACACTATAAGTTTTGCGTAACTTAAAAAAACAACATGTTATAACCAAAATATTATATTTATTGCTTTTCAAAATAATCTCCTTTACATTTTAAATATATTTTCATGCGATCGAACCATTTTTTAGAACAGGAGGACCACAGATCTGAAGGCATGTTTTCTACGTGCTGATTAAACGCTATCACTGTCTCTTCGGAGTTGGTAAAAGTAAAACCTCTAATCAAATCTTTGATTTTGGGGAAAATACAGAAATCACAGGGTGCTAGGTCAGGGCTATGCGCAGGATGAGTGACGAGATGTACTTTTTCGGAAGCTAAAAATGACTTTGTTTTGTTGGCCGTGTGTGAAGAAGCGTTACCATGGTGTAGGAGAATGCGGCTTTTGGGTCGTCTTTCGCGAACTTTTTCTAACACCCTGGGTAAACAAATGGTAGAATACCACTCGGCATTAAGAATCTTTTGATCTTGAAGTGGAATTGTACATATGGGACCTGTAGCTGAGAAAAAAAAGAGATCAATTTTTTACCAACGTTTCTCGCCTGTCTCGCTTTTGTTGGCCTGTTCTCATTTTCAAACATCCATTCACAAGATTGCTGTTTTTTTCGGGTTCAAAACAATAAATCCACATTTCGTCTCCTATGATAATGTCATAAACAGCGTTAGAATGTCCGTGGTCGTATTTCAGTAGCATCTGTGAGCACCATTCCACGCGAGCCCGCTTCTGCTCCGCTGTCAGTTCATGAGGGATCCAATGATAACAAAGTTTCCGAACTTTCAATTCTTTGTGTAAAATTTTCTGAATTTGGCTCATACCAATCTCCAATAGTCCTCGAATTGTCTCATAGGTAATCCGGGAGTTTTCTGCAATTAACCGCTTAACAGTAGTCACATTATTTTCGTTGACGGCAGTTGAAGGCCGCCCTTCACGAAATTCGTCATGTAAAGAAACTCGACCTCTCTCAAATTCAGCAAACCATCGCATCACGGTGCTCAAACAAGGTGCTTCTCTCCCGAAAGAATTTTGAAGATGAGCGGCACAGTCTTGCGGAGAAAGAGAACTTTTAAAATCATAAAAAATTATCGCTCTAAAATCTTCTAGACTTAATTCCATTTTCGTTTTGTACGTAGAACATTGATGTGTGATAAAAAAACAATTGACAAATCATTTTCCGCCAATTGACTTTTTTTATTACTAAGAAGGTTGCAAAGTTTTAAAAATATAACATTCGAAATTCAAATAGTTCCGATTAGCTAGAGGTGCAAAACTTTTAGTGTGCCCCATGTATAAGTAATTGTAACAAATTATATTTATTAAATCAAAGGGATAATATTGTCATTTAAAATTATTTTTAAATTAAAATATTCTGCTTAGAAACTCAATTTAATTACATTACTCCATAACTGTTAATTACAATTCTTCAATATTTAGTTATGAATAGTTGACATGCTTATCAAATACTCAAACTTAATATAACTACTCACCTACTAACCTACATGTTAAAGTCAATTATCACATATAATCAAAGATTAAATCAATTGTCAAAAATTTATTTAAGAAAAATGTATATATTAATTAAGAATCCATAATCTATGTTTAATATTTTTTATAAATAAAAATATAAAAAAACTATATTGCTTGTTAATAACATTGACATGAACATATTTTTTATTTATTTCTTGAATGGAATATTTGAGAAGTTTAACAATATTTAACTTATTCTGACTAATGTATAGATATAGTTAAAAATAACAATAGTTAAGTAAATAGTGTCCAAGTCCCACAACAATGGTGACACTTAAATTCGTATACTCGACAAAATTGCATATTTATTTACCTAATTGTTTACCGACACTGGCGAAGTTGACTGATAAATTATCATTTTCACAAACAAGAAGATGAACAATTAACTTAATTTCTACTGATTTTTAAATAATTAGTCATATTATTTACATGAGATAATTCGATTTCCACGTGTGATGTGCCGAAATACTCCGTGCATGTCTTAAAACCGTAACGGACAAATAACAAAACCTAACGAAAAATATTAAAAGCGTTAGCTAGTGAAGTGGGCCGATATAAATCGCACCGTGTAGACTTTTCCCGCCTCAGTTATATTCAAACGATATAGGGAAGCCATATTTCATTTTAACCGTTCGTCGATAGCCGGTGTAAGTTATGAGCCGGTTATACCCGGGCCGGATTTTGAATGCTTTGAGATGTTTTTCAAATGTAGCGGTGGATATAAGAGTTGGGTTGAAATTTAAAATCATTTATTGCTTTTATCTTGTGACAGTAATATAAAGTTTTAAGTATTTAGATGTCAAAATTATATGGTATGGCTGTTCTAAAATGTAATATAATTGCAATTCTATTCAGCTAGCCTATTCTTGAAGATTTTTTGACGTTTTTCTCGAAAATCAAAATATCAGTAGTGACTTGGAGATTGATGGTGGTTCATAAACCTTTGGATGATCATATATACATAAAGCTATAAGTTCTGGTAATCCCAAGAAACAGGATGTAACCGCATAATTAGATTTATTAGAGTTACGTAAGTACCTCAACTGAAAAAAACGGCATCCTTATAAGATCATTCGTATGGCTGTCTGTCTGTACATCCTTATTTTACAGCCGATTTGCTCCAAAACTACTGAACCAAGTGACTACATAATACGTGTACAATGTTATGGTACATATATAAAAGCCGGTGACCCAAATACGGGCTTGTAACGTGAATAAATATATTTTAAGCATTGAGGGCACATATGGGGGTAAATGGACATTAGGCTCACTTAATGATAAATGATTACTATCATCCATCTACACAACCAGCTACTACTATCACAACTATACAACCAGCGGTCTTACAGTTGCGTTGCCGCCCTTTTAAAAATGATTAAGCTATTTTCTTGAAGGTCCCTAGGTTTTTTTTTTTTTTTTTTTAAGCTTTCCCCAGGAGGTTAAAACCGCCCCCTGGAGGAGTTTATTGTCTGGTTCTACAATAATCTCTTACTACTAGTTCCTCTAACATACAAGATCAGAGCCTTTGTTATTCTAGTTACATGTTTTCTTATGTATAGTTTTAATTATTCTACTTTCTAACATAAGTTGCTGTGTTGTTAATTCACATTGTTATATTTTGCTATATTTAGTTTACAGTCTATTTTATTTTAAAATCTTGTTTGTTGTGTTACAAAGTTTATTTATTTTCTTATATGTAATTTGCAAAAAATTTGCATTATCACATATATTTTATTTATTTCTTTTATTATGTTATACCTATTATATCTATTTTGTCTTATTATATGTATTTTATATTGCTATATCTATTAAATGATATTTATCTATTGTATTGTTTTCTGTTATATATTTTCTAGATATAGTGGGTTATTTTCTTTTTATATATATACCTATGTGTATATATATATTGCATTTATTATGCAGTGCTTTATATTTATTTCCTTTCTTAATTTATTATCTTCCTCACTACACCTAGTCTGTTTTTATTTCATTATATTTGGGATTCATTGCAGTTTTCTTTCAATTTTATGACTATTTATTACAATATGGTTTTTGTACTACAGTATATACTTTTGTATACTTTACGTATACAAAAAATATATTTATTTTACTATGTTTGTTGTTACTTGTATATTATTTCATATTTATATTGTAATAATATTGTTTTTAACTATAGGCTATTGTGGCTCTTGCCAAGGACTCCCACTTTTGTCTAATAGGGCACTGACTGTCGAAGGCATTGTGGTTAATTTTAATTAATTTTTCTTTTGCGCAGTTACAACATTTTGGCGTCGTATTGTTGATCCACTCACTACATTTTGTTCTCGTATGCTCACCGCCACAGTGACTGCATTTTGTTATATTTTCTTTGCAGAGCTTTTTAGTGTGGCCATATCCCAAACACATCGTGCATTGAATGAGCGGAGAGTGATCCTCCACTCTAACTCGTTGCATATCGATGTGAAGGTGACCTTCTTCGGTTATTTTTCTCCATAGTGGCGGTGTAACTCTAGCCACTGCGTGTATTTTCTGTGGATTCCTCGTCTTTTTCCTAAAAAGTATTTCTATGTTTTTATCTTCTTCCCTTAGGTCCTCAATTATTTTTCTGTTTTGTTTTAGAAGTGCTTCTTTAATTTCCTCATCTTTGTTACTGTCTAGGATGTTTTTGATTATTATGAGTGGTTTCTTGTTTACGGCATCTTCTACTTTTAACTTTCCTTCTGCGCCTTTCAACTTTTCTTTAACTTTTATCCTACCTTCTTCAGTCCGGCATCCTATAATAATTTTTCTATCTCTAGCCTTCCTAACGTTCTCTATTTCTATACCACTTTCCTTCGCGTTTATCGTTTTTCTTATTAAATTTAGTATTTCTTCCCCAGTTTCTAATTCGTTATTAGAGCTAACTATTACGGAGTGCAATGCTGTCTTCTCAAGGTATTTTTTCTTACCAGGTTCCGCTACTATACTAGCATACGATCGATCTTTTTGTATATCAGTGTTTGCTGCTACTAGTTCTTTAAATTCTTCTAATTTCTTGTTATTTTCTGCAAGATTTCTTAAAATATCGTCACTGTGTTTTACTTTACTTTGTTCTATTTTCATCTCTAATTTTTCTAACACTTGATTATTTTGTTGAGATATTTTATTTAATTCTATTTTTTGGTTTTCTTGGTTTTCTTGTATTATTGTTTTTAAATTTTCTACCTCTTTCCCATTTTTCTCTATAATTTTTATACTATCTTCATTTTGTTTCTCCTGATTCAGTTCCATTATCTTATCTAATTTTTCCATTACTTTATTATTTTTATCGAGTATTTTGGCTGTTTCTTCTTTTTGCTTTTTCTGATTCTCCTGTATAGTTCTTTTAATTTCTTCTATTTCCTTGTTGTATTTCTGCACTATTTTCATACTTTCATCACTTAGTTTTGTTTGACTCAGTTGAATTTTATTTTCTAGTCTTTCTATTATTTTATTGTTTTTATCGAGTGTCTTATTCATTTCCTGGTTTTGTTTTTGTTGATTCTCCTGTATGGCTCTTTTTAAGTGTTCTATTTCCTTTCCATTTTCCGCTATTCTTTCCATAATGATTTCATCTTGTTTTTCTTGATCAGCAAATGCTTGTGTGAAAGACGCTGTAAGTCTCATCATTGATGATATGAGTTCGCATTGTTTGTCTTTCTGTTTAATTTGCGTCTCCGTTAATTTCTTGAGCTCTTCATCTATTTTTTCTTTCACTGATTCGATATGGCTGAGTGTTTCTTGCATCATTTGTTGAATTTTTCTTATATCATTTCCTTCTCCTTCTTCATTTTGATTATATATTTGTTTATTCTGTTCCGTCCTAATTTTTTCAATTTGCTTTTCTTTTTCTTTATATTTTTGTATTGCTTCTATTGTCATTTTATGCAAGTTTGCAGTACTCAAAAATATATCATTGCAAATTTCCTTTTTTAGGTTTCGTGAACTCTTGACGTGTTTTAAAATCTCCCTTTGTGCCAGGTAAGCATCTTTTGTTTCTTTGTCCTCAAATATCATTTCTTCTATTTCTTCCTCTGTTGGTAACTCAAACATAATTTGATTATGATAATATTTTCTCCCTTTTGGGCTCAAAGAACGTTTGGGTCCATATCTTTCTCCGGACATTCTTCTCTTATTTCTACCTTCTTCTTCTCTGCTTAAATCAGTGCTACTTCCACTGTTTTCCCGGTTTGTTGGTATTTTTCCTTTGGTGGGAGTCCTATAGCCAAACATCATTGTTGAGGAACTCGTCTATATGTATATATGTTAAAATTTTAAAATTGTATAAGTTGTATATTTTGTATAATTATTTTGTGAAATTAATTAGTATTTTATGTTTTAAGTGTATATATATTTATATATATATGTATATATGTATATGTAATTAATGACAAAGATGTAAAAATTGTAATAATAATAATTAAATATCCTAAGATGTGTATAGTATACTCTTCCTATCCCGCTCGGGATCTAGTTTGAAGATGTATTTATACACTCCGTTTTAAAGTTTTTTAAAATTATAATTAAAATAAACTATTTTGTTTTCTACTCTAAAACCCCGTAAAAGGGTTTGGCGTGAAGATATATATACACTTAATCTCTATTCTAATTCTAAATAAACCTTTCCAGAAGGTTGAGTCCACCTGACCCTTTATATACAATTATTATGTGTACTCTTCCTATCTCGTTAATAATATAGCGTGAAGTTAGTTTTACAAAGATTTTTATGCCCGCCTCCAATGAGTCGGATCAAATTTAGTCCCAGTATTTAGGTCTCAATTCAGTGTAAGCACTATTAATACTAAGTATGCTCTTACTATCCTCTAAGGAATAGGCGTGAAGGTATATTTACTAGTTATTTATACAAGTTGCGTCTTATCCAAAATCTTAATCTAAACAATTTAATTTATTAGCTAAATGATTATGACTAGGTTTCTCTTCTTGCCCCACAAAGGGTTGGCGTGAATATATGCTTAATTTATCTATTTAACTCGAATTTATATTTACAACAAAAACAAATTTTAATTTGACTATTTTCTACAATAAGTGTTAATAATGTACTCCTCCTGTCGCTCTAGAATTTTGGCTTGAAGATATTTTAACAATTGTTATATATAATTTTTCTATTTATTCCTTTGTGGTCAGTCAAGTCTATTATTTACTACAACTTTTTGAATACACGCTATACAAAACACCACTATCTTTTATTATTATACAGTTTTCTCTTTACCTCAGTAAGGGTCTTGCGTGAAGATACAACCTATATGTACACACAATAACACACAATAACATTCACTGTATTTATATTCTTAAAACTAATTGTTTGTGTAAACTTTGAACGTTTTGGACGACGTACGGCTCACTTGCCGGGCCGACCGGGACTCTAAGGTCCCTAGGTTGTATCCATTCAGAAAAATCCCTGCTGATTTTTGGGTAATTATTGGAGAGATAATTGGTTATATAGAGCAGTAGTGCATGGCAAAAAGTATATCGAGAGAATGTGATTCTCGAATGTTTCAAACATCCACATGGTGAGAATTAAACTTTGAGTTATCTCGCGATGTCCGGTGGTGCAATTCGGCGGCAAGAATTAATCCAAATAGTTCTTCGGAATATTCCAACATGATAAATCCGATAGAAGAATTATTCATATCAGTTGGGTAATTGTTCTTTGAAGAAAAGACTGTCATCCTGCCAGGCAGGTCGTAAAAGGGGACTGATTGGATATACGTGTAACTCACATTGTGACTACGAATGGGTAGATTTCCGCAACGTCTTTCCCGGGTATTTTCCTGCTGCAACGGTACTAATTCTTGTCATTGTCATATTCTTATTTGGAGAGTAAGGTAACCAGTAAACTCATGTATGTGGCCATCCTGCCACACAGATAGTACCGCACCATTAACATATTTGATGTTGATGGTTTCTTTTCCATCAGGACAGCGATCTGCTTATTTGCTATCTATTAAAATTTAAAAAAAGATACAGAGTGATGCTATATCTCTACATAACGCTGGTTCGAAAGTTAGTCCTGTCATCGATGATTCAAGACGCTCTTTATTAAATATGCTTAAGGAAGGAGCCGATAGGAGCTCCCGCTCCCGCAAACAAGCGCAATACTTTATATGATTCCGGATTTGCGTGTTATAAAGCAGTAAGCGAGGTGTGAACTACTGCCTGGTTCTACTGAGAAAATCCTGTTTTTTAGAGGTTCATTTAACCTTGCCTTCCAGTGACACCGAAATGAAACGTCACTCTATATTCAAAGTATTCCAACTCATACTCCAAGTGTTCTACTAATAGCTGTTGCTCTCTGGGAAGTATTTTTAAAACGTGTCTTCTATGCGACAAATGACGACTTTTAGTGGTGAAATCACAAACTTATATCTTATTGGAGTTAAATTGGGTTAAATTAAGTCAATCCTATTTCAAAGCTATGGAAAGTTGTTTTTCTATTTTAATGAGCTTGTTTCGGCACTCGTTGACGTGTTCCTGAAAATTTCTGCTACGGCCAAAATATAAAGTATCATCTGTACATTCATCTGCATAACAATGAATGTTGCTTGTGCCATTGTTGATCGAAGGCCTTCGCTATGTACAAATTAACTGCCAACGCCTACCCCTTATTCTCCAATGCCTCCACTTTGTGCAAGGATGGAATCGAAGGCAAGCAGATTTTTTTTTGGCCAGAACGCACGAGTTTTTAAATGTAGCAAATTATCTTTCAGCCAATTCCACCAATGATCCTCTATTTCACATTAGCGATTAAAGACCTAGAGGCATGATTGTACACCTTTCTGTGTGTCCTGATATTTATATCACGCGATGTCAATGCGGTGGCTCAGGCCTGGTATCATTCCTGTTTTCGACGTAAAATCGTTTTGCATTGGTGACCAAGCCAAAGCTGACACGGCAGAAAACGGAATGTAAAGTTTCATTCTCTGTATCATCACATAAGCGACGCAGTCAGGGAAGATATTAGGATCATCCAGCAAGAGACAAACTTACCTCCATTGCTAAGATGTAATACAGGATCGCATTTCATCCCAATCAGCTGACTAATAGTGCCAAACGCAGCAACATCCTGAAGAACAAGGTTGTGATATATACGTATATCGCATAAGCGGCATTTTGCTCCTGATGTGGAGCAGAGTGCTGGTTATGTACTTATGACAGTGGTTCGATGAATCAAGTAGAATCTCCACGGATACGTGACATTTAACACCCGGAGTGTTAGTTCAGCAGAAAATTTAAGAGGGATGTTAATGGTCATTCAAATCTGGAACACGCTTAGGTGAAATATATCTGTCTCCATTTGTTCTTGTCTCACGGATAACAACGTACAAATGTCATACCATTTTGCATTTGAAGGCGTCAAGTACTTACTGTAAGTAGCGCCATCTGCTGGTTTACTGTTCTATAAAAGTATTCTGTATAAAAATGGTTGTAAAAATGTATTCAATGAAAAACAAATTCTGGTAAAGCCTGCTGCAACATTTTGAACAAAGTTGTCCTTTGTGAAATATTCAACGGACACAATAGATATTCTACTGCTACTGTCAAAAAATAAAACTTTTGTTTAACATTTAACAACACAAACCATTGTCTTACATAAATATTGAAAATGTATGTAATGTATGTTTATGTTTTATTCTTGCAGGCTAACTCAACCCTTTTTTAATCAATTCTTAACCAATGCTAAAATAATTCTTAAAAAAAAAGAATAAGCGTTTATTTGCAGGTATATATAATAATGACAATAAATGTATGCTAACTTCGGCAATTAATCACAATCGTACCTGAATCATTAATTTGAAGCGTACTTAACGTTGTGATACTATTCCTGGTCAAGTCGGAGTACACCAGCCTACCTATTAACGTTAGTGTTTGTCACTGTTGTATTCGAGTTAGACAAGTAGTGTTTTTTATAGAATAGGGGCCACATGAGCAAGAAGCTTACCTAATGGTAAGAAAAAACCACTACCCATGAACAGCTACAATACCAGGGATTTGGCTGCCTTGTTGGCCTTTAAGGAATGAGTAATCTCTTTTTTTTAAAGGTACCAAGTCTTGTCGTTTTGGAAAAACATCCACTGGCAACAGATTTAACAGAGCAGCCGTGCGAGGCTTATATGTTTTGAGAATCCGTGATGTCCGATGATGGAATTCAGTGGGTAGAGTTAATCTGAACCATTCTTTTGGAATATTATCTAATCATAAAAGTGATAGATGATGCAGAAGGCACTTCAGTTACCAACAATTCGAAACGTGATCCATGATGGGCTGAATGTGATCCAAATTAAGTAGCTAGTGTTGCGAAGCCCCTGGCTAAGGATAATAGTAGAGGAGACAGTGGGAGATCGTCCTTCACCGATCTGATAACCAGATGAGACGTATATTTTATCAAATATTATTTATAAACAAATATGACTATAATTACTTGCCTATCCAAAAGTGCTCATGGCAAGTTTTTATCTTGGCAACAGTACTTTGAGTACGATTTTTGCAGGCATGGCTGTTTTTAATAAAATTAACTTTAATCGTTTTTTTTTTCATCACTTTCATACTTTTGATAGACTAATGAAATTTATTTCACTGATAATTTTTAACACACAAAATATGCCTAGGTAGACTTGTATTCTCATTCCGTGTATGGCTACCTGGCAAGCAGGTGTGAACAGATAAGTGAGTGGGGTAGGTGACTCCATCGATCTGCTAACTTATCGAAAGTTACATCACATTTTAGATTATTTTATTACAAAATTAGTCACATATACTTGCCTGCAAAAATCGTACTCAAAGTACTGTTGCCAAGATAAAAACTTGCCATGAGCACTTTTAGATAGGCAAGTAATTATAGGCATATTGGTTTATAAATAATATTTGATAAAATATACGTCTCATCTGGTTATCAGATCGGTGAAGGACGATCTCCCACCGGCTCTTAGACCATAACAATACTCTATGTGAGGCCTAATTTAGAGTCGTAAACGGTCGGCTGACATGAAGTACTGTATCGTCCCATTTACAATATCAATCTTCATGAAATGTTATTTAAAAATATCGACACCGAGAAGTCCTATTCTGGCTGAGCACTTAAAATGAAAAGAAAATATAGATGATAATTTGTTAGTGATAATCGCATTAACTTGTGATCGCAAAAAATACTAACATTGCCGAAATACACAACATATCATATATTGTCCACCTAGAAATTAATGTCAATTACAGTATATTATTATAAATATTATGTAGAATAAACAATGTAGGGTAGAGTACACAGCCTTGGGGAATACCAGCATTGATTGATTTGGGATTTGAACTTGCACTGTCGATAATAACCTTAATGCTATTAATCTGCAAGAAATCTGGTGAACCAGTTCATAAGTTCACGGAAACCGCATTAAGGAAGTTTTGGAAGAAGCGTTTTGTGCCAGTCGGGTAAGCTAATCTTGTTCACGTAAAAACACCTTTTATGCATGTAGACATCATGTACAATTTTGGTGTCTATGTGGGGTGGTAATTTTTTATATCGAAAAGTCGTCTGCTACATAATAATGATTGCCTTCTGTAAACTGTTCAGGTTACTAAAGCAAACGGCAAAAGAATCTCAGTGATTTCTCACGGATATTTTTTTTTTAAAGTACTGGATTATTTTTACTTTGCTTCAAAGTTTCAAAGGTGAATTACATATGGGGTTATCTTATTTTTTATATACGAAAGAAAAAAAGTAACAAACACGTAAACTTCCTGATGCAAAAAGATGCCAAGTCACATACATATACTAAAGATGTAACTGATGAATGCATGCGGCAAGAAATCTCTCATGCATAAATTTACTGCCTACCTTACCTTACAAACTGGAACATAATTGCTTCAAGCGCTGAAATAAAGTAATTAAAAACGACTACGCACACGATTAATCGGTATTGGTTCCCACTAGTTTTGGACCCACATGAGGTCCTTTCTCAGGGTGCGATACCATGGTCACGATAAGTATGCTGATGCCTAATGCGATACGTCAGGAAACGGTAAGGTAGTAAGTACTAATCCCATGCGAGAAGAAGCTGAATTCTACCACATAATATCATAGATAATTTGTTTCTACTGTAACTAGTTGTCCCGATGACAGTAACATGTTTGGGCTAACCGTTCACCATTAAGGAACTGCCAAGCTGAAAGTCATTTGCTAATTCTATAAAAAGGAATATAAATAATTAATTAATAAACGCCTACACTCACGTTTAGTCGGTGTAGATTCCGACTAGTTTCGGACCTAAATGAGGTCCTTCCTCACCCTGAGTTTGACGTTTGCTCGGTAGCGTCTCGAACTGCGGGCCGATGCTCGAAGTGCGCGGCTCGATGGAATTGGGCGTGTGAGAAACGAATTCGACGATAATGCCATACACAGTGTGGTCGGTACGTTTATACCATCATTGGAATTAAAGTCTGCACATAATGTACCCACAATGTCTACCATACTGTTCCGCATTGACGTTATTTTCCGCGTCGGCCTGCACTTCGAGGAACATCAAACGACGCGCGAACGCCAAACTCACCCAGAGGAAGGACCTCATATAGGTCCGAAACTAGTCGGAACCTGCACCGATCAAACGTGAGTGTAATAAATTATTTAGTTTATAAAGTCTCACAAAAGTTTTAATAATTTTAAAAAGGTATATTTTAAAAAAAGGGTTCGGATGAACACGAGACAGGGTTATATGTATGTCCATTTCTATAGATTTTGTAACTACTGAATAGATAAATCAACTATTATGTGTTACAACGCAAGTGTATTTTATTACAGTACACTCTAATGTCATTATATGGACACATAAAACTTTACAAAATATGTCGGGTCCTGCATATACAATATAACAAAAAGGCGCCCGTGTAAATGAACAAATTGTAAGGGAAACTGAGCGAGAAGATTTACATTTACTTTTTAGATGCAATTAAGGTTTGTCCATACAGGAAATTTCATTTGTAAGCTCTTTTCACACGTGTACGCAACAAACACCATTCACATAGAGTATTGTAACTAGTGAACACTACATTCGACTCTATCGATAAGAGAGAGGACACACTGCTACTTTTAACATCGGCGATCGGCGATTCAGTTGCTTTTAGTAGCTGGATGCAGCGACCGATCGCTCCACCGGGCACACTTGCAAACGCAGATCGCGGCGATCAAGTTGCTAGTTGTCGCGACTGATGTAGCGATCAGTCGCGGCAACTATCGGATGCCGGTCCCGGCGATTAGCTTCCGCGGAATGAGAGTTAGTGTTGTACTTAATATCGACGAAGCTACACTCTTATTATCCGTACTAATATTGTAAATGTGAAAGTCTGTCCGTCTGTCTGTTGCGCTTTCACGGCTAAACCACTGGACTGATATCCATGAAATTTGGTATTGAAAATATTTGAAGATCTGGGGTCAAACATAGGCTAATTTATTTTTTCAAAAATCAACCTCTATAAGGCTGAAATAGGCGACAAAATATGTATAAAAAACTATTTACACGACATGTTAATCTATTCGCGGGTGAAGCTGCACGTGTCAACTAGTAAGGTTAATATAAATAATAGAAATATGAAGAATATTTTCTGTTAAAAAATAATTTTAAGAACTAAATAATTTCTACCACTTACCTATTATTGAATATTAAAATTTCGATGCTGCTTTGAAGAATTTTTGAAAAACCCAAAATACAAACTTTACGAACGAAGTAAAAAAAGGAAAAAAAAAATAAGAAAATATAATAACTTTTTTAGTTTTAGTTTTGAAATCAATATCGAATAGTGAATAAAAGTAATTTAAAAAATTAAACCGACTTCAAATATCTGTCAACTATTATAAAGTTGGACAGTTCCCTAAGTTGAAATATTGATTGAACTTGGTTTAAATCAAAAAGAATAATCTCGATATTACTTTTAGTTCCCGATAAGTTTGTAGACAAACATATAAATATAAGTACAAAGAAACAAAACATATAAGTATATATATTTACGAAATTTAATACATACGCTTGGACACCTAAACCTAAACATACTCAAATATTATTATCCAATCTCAAAAATTATATACATGCATATAACTCATCATTAACGCATCATTAACATCTTAGGTGTCTATAGGCGATGGTTTCCCTTTTACATCAAGAGAGATATCTGTTTGTTTGCACGAACATATAATTTTTGAAAATGTCAGCTTTCTAGCTATCGCGGTTTATGAGATACAGCCTGGTGACAGACAGACAGACGGACAAACAGACAGCGGAATCTTAGTAATAGGGTTCAGTTTTACCTTTTAGGTGCGGAACCCTAAGAAAACGCACCATTAACATCTTTGGTGTCTATAGACGATGGTTTCTCTTTCTATCAGGAAAATCATCTGATGATGAATGATGATGATGATCACGTGATGGAACAATCAAACATATTATCGAAATCGTCTAAACTCTTACAGCCAAACTTTGTTGATTATTACATACCTTGCTAATCTAATTACCATTATTGGTGTTTATAGGCAATGATTGTCTATTTTCAAGAGGAGATTTATCTGCGTATTTGCTGTCTTATGACATAATAAAAAAATCGATTACTTTTAATAAATATCGACATTATTTAATTTATTTAAGCCTAACTTAAATAGGCCAATCAATAGTCGACTATTGATAGTTTGCCAATTTATGGTACCATTCAGTATATTTTAACAGCAATGTAATTTAACAAAGACCATAAAGTTAGATCAGCATATTTTTTATATTGCTACCAACTTGGGTAACTGTTACTGCTTTATAAGAAAAAGGAAAGATATCATATCAGTATAAAATTTATAATTTAATTTGTAATTCGTATAATTTTATTTGCCGATTTGTAAGGTAAACAATACTTTCACAAATCGGCAAATAATCGATAGCCAATTATCGAACGGCCACACTATTGCTGACCCGTGGCGTTATCACGTAACTCGCAATGCAAAATTATCGTAATTGCTTAGTTATCGCAAGACACATGGCAGCCTTGTATGTTAGTGGCAGTCGTTGCCCCTTGATTAGTTTTGGTGCTGTAACATCGCAAAAAGTGCATCCAATGACCAACAAGCAATTGGCGACGTTTTTAATAAGTTTCGTTACGTTACGTTTAAATGTCATCGCTGATCGCTGGCGGATTGCAAACGTTAGGTGATACAGCTGCGGGTCTAGCATCGAAGCAGTCGCTGAACGCGCGATTCCGCGTTCAATCGCTAAAACACGATGCAGCATCGATGCAGTCGCTAAAACGCGCGATTCGGATGCCGCGACCGATCGCCGAGAGTCGCTAAAATGCGATGCAGCATCGATGCAGTCGCTAAAACGCGCGATTTGGATGCTAAAAGTAGCATATGGCCCTTTCTCTAAGAGCTGGAGAGTGAGAATAACAATAGAGGGTTTCCATATTTATTTATCTGAAACAATCTTATCACATCCCCGATGACTTGTTGGCTTTTTGTACTTGATATGAACCCTATAATATCTATACATATAATAAAATCGTAGGAAAGTCAAAACTACATTGAATATTTTTTTAAAAGAATACTTGGGGCATGATCTACAATCGATATTGAAGACAAAAATATAGTTTTTAGAATTTTTGTTTGTTTGTCTGTTTGTCTGTATGTATGTCCGGGGTAAACTCAAAAAGTACTGCATGGATTTACTTCAAATTTTGCATGAATATTACTAACAGGTCGGGTCAACATATAGGTTGCATATTATCACGCTATCACCTACGGGGGAGGAGCTGTGCGGAGTAAACGAAGTCCGCGCGGACGAAGTCGCAGGCAACAGCTAGTTTATAATAAATCTTGTTATGAAACCAAAAAAATATTATAAAAAAAAAACAGCTGCAAAATATATTGAAGTTAAGTAACTTTAATAAAGTATAAAACATATTTCACTAGCTGACCCTGACCCGCAGCTTCGCTCGAAAGTAGATTCGCAGGTCGAAGCTTCGAGTTCCGCGTGTCGATATTTTTCTTTGTAGTTTTTAAAGTTTTTTCAAGTTTTCCCAAGCACGGGGTGAGTGCTATAGCGCACAAAAATAATAAAAACAAGCTGAGTACCTATTTTTGTTTTCGCCTAGCTAAGCTGGCAACTAAAATTTTTTTCTATTTTAAATTCTCGTCACATATTGCATAAAAGAAAAAAAAGCAGTCAGCAAATAAAAAAGGCTCGAATTATTGGCTAATTTTGAAAAATAATTTCTTTTCACAAACCCCGCATATGGATGAAAATGATATATAAAGTTTTGACAAATATATTTTTTTTTTCTAAATGACTGACTTACTTCCAAAAGGAAGAAGCTTCTCAATTCGACTGTATTTTTTTATGTTGTTACCTCATAACTCAATCTTTCGTTGACTAATTTGAAAAATTATATTTAGGTTTAAAAGAATATACTTTCTGTTTATTCCCATATAAATTTATTGATGCTCTAGTTTAGAGTTTTTCAATACTCAATACTTAGTACTTTATTGTCATGTGTTAAAAATTGTATGTGTTAAATAGTACATTCTAGGACTAACATATTATTTACCCTGATAGCGTAGAGGCGGCTCAATCAATTTTTATGAAAAAATATTTTTTTCTTTTTAAAATTTATCGTCCAAAAACTTTTTTATATTATAGTAACTTTTATTTATCAATAAGTTTTATCATTTTCTTCCGGTTCCAACTTTTCAGGTAATTAATTAAATATTTTACAGCCAGTTCCAGAGATACAAGAGATTGAAAGTCGGCATTTGCAGTTTTGCTTTAAATAAATTTGTTTTTTTAAGTGTCAAATAATATCCCAACGTTGTTCTATAAGATAAAATCAAGTATTGGGTTTATTAGGTACTAAATTTCAAATTGAGGATTACCTACTGTTTCAAGTCTAGTTTCAGTCACTATGCATATAATTAATATTAACTCAAGTATAGAAGTAGTAATAATAACGAATTATATTGTAGTTTTTATACAAAATATGTAGGTCAATCTCACGTGCAGTGATAAAAAAGTTCACAGTTCAATAATAATAAAAATATATCACGTCAAAAAGAGTATTATTAGATATAGCACATTTTGCTGACATTAAATTTCGTGACATGACACACATAAATCTTTACAATAAATCTCAGATTGTACTCGTACATGGACATTGTAACCAAAAAGGCGCATCGCTTGTGTAAACGAACAGATTGTGAGGAAAACTGGGCGGGAGGATTTACATTTACTTTGCAGACAACATTAGGGCTTGTCTATAAGGTTATTCCATTTATTGTTTTACGCTAAGAATGTATCAAACCACACAAACACACATACACACATACACATACACACACACACACACACACATACACATACACAAACAAATAAGTCTAAAGTTTCACTTAAAAAAAATTACTTGCACTGATAGTTTATAGAGAATGTAAAAATGTAACATGCATGTAATATACCGAAACTCTAAAATGGCCGCAATAGTGTCAGTGTTTGTCAATGTCGAGTGTCGAGTTCCGATTTGGATGGTAAGGTAGCCGGTAGACTTTTGCATGTGGCATTACGATCCCATCACAAGTATATTATTATTAACGTTTAACGTCTTTGGTGTCTATGAACGATGGTTGTCTCTTTCCATCAGGAGAGACATCTACTTGCTTGTTATCTTGTGTTATAAAAAAGTACATTTTAGTGTAAATATACTTGAAAATTGCCAAAAAATATTATTAAATTGCAAAAGCACTATCAATGTATTATTTACTTAAATTATGTTTAAACAAAAATATCTACCTAATAAATATTGTTTTAATCACTTGTTTTGAAGTATTCAAAAATTGTTTTTAAATTTTCAATTTGTTGGTTTTTATTTTTATAACCTTAAGTTTTAATTATTTCTTACTATTAGTAACTGTGATTGCTGTTTTCATTACATTTGATAACTTTATGTTAATTCCCGCATTGCCGTATATTTAAGCTGCATACACCCTAAATGCATTTTATTAATTAGCGCTATAGATGTTGTTGTTTAAATATATAAAAAGAAAGTAGCAATGAATCAATCATACAGTCTAATAAGCTTATGTACCCGAACCAAAACAGGTTCTTATATAACTGTTAATTCATTAGAAAACTGAAAACATATTCCAAAAATGAGGAAGCATATCTTGTAAAATATTTTTAAAGTTATATTCCTCGAAATTTACGCCGTGACAACCAAGCTCAATGTGAATTGGCTCTTACCTTATTTGTATAGTGCATTCAGGCGTTTTTGCTTACTCCATGAATAGAATAACCCGACTGCGTGTAGTTGGAGCGAGGTTTTCCCACCGCATAATGTATTAGATGACTCTCGTATTTGGTCGTATTTTAGCGTAGATCGAGGCAGTCCGTCGTGTTGGGGGCTCCGAATTTGAATTTTAAACTAAGCGTTTCGTTTTATGCAGGAGGTAAAATTTTAAGGGTGGTTTTTAACACCAAGCATAGGGTGACCATAAAATATGTCTAATTTTAATATCATCAACTCACTTGTACTTTTCAAGCATGAAGAGAAGCTACTTGGTAGGTAGACTAATATGTCTAGTTGAACATACCAGTGTCGTGGATGAATGACTATGATGTCGCTATTTGGAGTAACGTGAGTGCTTTGTTGATCTAGCGTCTAGCTAGTTAGGCGTAGATCGATGAAGGGCTGGGTTCAATTCCATAGTCAAGCATTGTGTTTTTTGTATTTTTCTATTTAGAAAAATCCTAATATCGCAGGTAAAAGTCAAGTGGCAGTATTTTAACGTACTAATACTCCTTTCCTTCTGGAAATTAGTCAAGGCTTTGATTACCAGGAAAATATGCTTTAGTTGCTTCAGTTGGGGAAATGTGTCATTAAGGCCACCACCTATTTTTCCAGCTGATAAATTGGTGAATTCAGTTGAACATAAGCCCAAAAATGAAAGATGAACAGGTACCTTCTAGGGAAGCGCGTTCCATCTTAGGCTGCATCTAAGCTTACCATTAGGCGAGATTGTAGTCTTTGTTCGCCGTTCAGGTCGCGCTAAAAATCTCTGATCTGGGCCGAAAAGACTAACCAATACAGGAACCCAGAAAAGGGAGTTTTCAATTTAATTTAAAAAAAATAATTGCATCTTTGCATTAAATTCGGATAACGTGTTGAAATTATTTAATTACTCTAATTCTAAAAATAGAAAATAAAAGAGATACGTTGCTTTTTCATCCGAGATTTTATGCGACACGCGTAAGTTGATTGGCTACCATATCCTTTAAATCGGAAAACAAAGTACTGACGTTAGTGCGACAGGAAAAGGTAAGGTATTGGTAGTGGACTCGAGAGAGACACAATCATGTTAGTCATGACAAGTTTAGGCTACCATTAAGTATTATGTTTAAAAAGTTTTTAGGATCGTAAGTTGACAGGAAGGCAGATGATCGATTCTTCAAAGAGGGCCTAAATTCACATGATGACTAAGAACCATTAATTATGTCAAATGAAAAATATTTGTGAGAAAATGGGAGTGACAAGTCATTAAAAATTAATTAAAAGTTACTAACATAACGATTGTGGATGAAACAAGACTAATCTGCAAAGATCGCGACATATGGCACTCGGTTTCCTCTGCTTACCCCTTAAGGGATCTGGTTTGAAGATGGTATGTATGTACCAACATATTCTACCATGATATGGTGTACAAAATTATTAATTTAAAAATTATCATATCATATTCTATGAAATTAAAATTAAATTAGTCAGTTTCTTTAGAATTACTACCGGATCGGAACGCGGCCAGAAACTAAGAAGATCTGGCGAAAGAAACTCAGCAGGTTTGTCTTTTTATATATTCACGAAATACATCACGTCCTTTAATAAGCCGAATTTATATACAACTATTATGATGTAAAATATAATGGATGACATGTCTCGTAATAGCGTGAAGAACAGCCATCCTAACCACGGATAACTCGCTTTTTAGAGCGTAGCCTTGTAGAAACTCCTTGCCGGTTCTTAATTAAAAGTTGAGTTATTCAACAGTTTTTCTACCCTTAACCGTCTTAGTTTATTTAAAATTTTATAATAATTAAAGGCTATGTAACTGGGTTAAATAGTAGAAGTTATAGAAGTTTGATAAAAGGGGATGATTATTAATGTCTTTAACAAGAATGTTTTAGATTACTACATTTACATTAAAAATATATAATGTTTTTCTTTCAATTATCATAAGATAGGCAATAAGCAGATGGCTCTTCTGACGGAACGAGAAACCATCGTCTATAGACACCAAAGATGTTAATGCTGTGTTGATATCCGTATGGCGGTATTTCAATGCCACGTGCATAAGTTTACCAACTACCTTACACTCAAAACCGGAACACCTTCTTCCCCATGTTGGTTGCGGGCTCCTTTAAAGAAAAAGCCAACTGCCCTTCTGCTAGGCCTTTTACGACCAGCCTGACAGAACGGCAGTTGGTTTATTCTTCAAAGGAGTCCGGGACCAACACGAGATATAGATAGAATAATTAATTTTAATTGGTATTTCGAATATTACTATGGTCACACAAAATGCCGGTACTTAAATGTCTCAGTGGCGTCTTTGTCTATCGACATTTTTCGACAAACAAACAACGCAACTAAGACATTTAAGACCAGCCGACGGAATATTGTACAGCATCATCACAACCGATTCCCTTGCGGCGTAGGCAGAAAGCGAAGGTCTGTAGACTTTCCAATTCAACACAATTCACCGGTTTATAGGTTGCCAGGTCCCATCGTCGCATTTTACCGACCCGATAACAGTTATCGACTATTTCTGACGATAACGGGGATCGATGGCTTTACGTGCATCATCAAGACACCGGAATGGTGACAAAGCATCCGCCAGACTCTTAACTGCTACTGAGATTTTAGATTTTCGGGAAAAACCTCAATAATACTTTAGCCAAACCCAAGGATCAAGCCCAAACCTCATGATCTGAGCCGAATACACTAGCCCCTAGACCACGAGGCACTTCGTTTTTCCAGTTCAACGTTTCATAGTTCATAATCAGAGTGCTAAGTGTGAGTTTTTCTTTTCGCATTCGATCGTGAGCGCGTTACGAGTTTACTAGGAATTTGTATGTGATTTGTACAGAGCCACCTAGTGGTAAACTGGTTTCTCACGTTTTTTTGCTAATAGCTAAATTTTGTTTTGCTAATTGGACAATTTATTCTTATGTTTTCTGTTTGTCTACTTATTGATGTAACTGATGCGTGATACCTCTTAATTACATTATAAATAAATAATTTATAGATTCACTTCAAATTCTCTAATCCACCGTAAGTATAGCATTCACAAATTTTCCACTAGTGGATAGCAAAATCAAATTGAAGTTAATTACAGTGGGACAAAGGCCTCTGTCGCTAATCTTATTTCCGCCCGCCGCCCGTCCAAGAGCTTCTACATTGCAACAATTACAAAGTGGAAATTGTTTTATCAGATTTTTGATTGAAAATTCAATCACTAAAGGTCTTACTTACCTTTTCTTCAAGAGCTTTTGATTTTAATTAAGTGTATAAGACTTTGAAGTTTATTACGGACTGCCTCGTTGTTTATCTATTAGTCTGATCGACTCATGAGGTATTGGGTTTGATTCCCGGGTCTGACAAAAAAGTAAAGATATTTTACCACATTATATTGCATTTTTCCACATTTTTTGGAGTATTTCGAGTCTCTTGTCGGTGTACTATTTTTTTTTTTTTTTTTATATATCATAAGATAGCAAACAAGCAGATGGGTCTCCTGATGGAAAGAGTCAACCATCGCCTATAGACACCAAAGATGTTAATGGTGCGTTGCTATCTTGTGGCGAGGTCTAATGCCACGTGCATAAGTTAACCGGCTACCTTACCCTCCGAACCGGAACACGACAGCGACAAGCACTGACGCTATTGCGGCAGGAATAGGCAAGGCGGTGGTACCAGACCCGGGCGAGACAATGCAGAACTCTACCACCTAGTAAATTTTTTATTTTAAATTTTTTATATTATAAAAGAGCAAGTACACAGATGGATCTCTTGATGGAAACAGACAACCATCGCATCGCAAGTAATTTTAATTTATTTTAATGAAAATGTAGAAGGTATGTTATTAGTAAACGATTGTAATAAGTTTCTCTGAGTACCCCATCGTAAATACTGTTCACATTTGATTAAGGTTGACTGGCAGAGAATGTCACGTAGCATTAAGTCCACCTCTGTACATGTTTGTGCATAAATTTTAATAAATAAATTTATAAATAAATGTCGACAAATTTGCAATGTGTTAGCAACCGCGCTTGATGATAACCGGCCAGATGTGCGGCGCACCCGTGTTATGCACCTGTTAGTTTGAGATAATGACGTCATAATAAGAATGAACAAATATATAACGAAGAATGGTATAAATAGGCGGAGATAATATGTTTTGATTCATTGTAATTCTATCGCTTGTTGAGGGTGTTACTCTGCCCAAAATTATACTGTGTGTGTAAAAGTACTTAAAGTGTTTTTTTCGGCCAAACTGCTTCGGCCAAAAGTGGAAAAAGGCGTGCCGCGTGCACCACTATTATGCGTTGTTACTTTAAATTGCCTTAGTGATACTTACCATATCTTTAGGAGATAGTCGTCGTGCGAAAATATATTATACACTGAATTTTGCCGTATTGTTCTATCCTTGAATGCAGAAATGATAGTAAAATACAGATGATTAAAAATGGAGATATTTCATATCATCCGAAAATACAATTTTCATTTTATTTTAATAAAATTCCTGATTTAATATAATCTCTAATGATATAATAGAAAGTCAAGCTAAAATCAGCCGTACATCTTACATATAAAGTTCATTTTAGGTTGACCTAATTTTTCTAGAAAGATATACGTAATGACAGTCATTACGTATATCTTCTGGAAAGTTCTCTACTCAAATATGACCAACTGAAAACTACAGAAAAATCAATACTGCCATCTGTTGTAGAATAGCGAAACTATTAAGATTATAGTTTTACTATTGTACAAATAGATGAGTCTATTTTGAATAGACTACAAAAGAACGTAAATACTCTTTTTTGTAGCAAAATAAAATTTAATGTAACGCAGTTTGGTATATTTTTAAATGTTCTGTTTGTGTGTTTCGGATTGTTGTTGTTTAAAATGAAAACGACCAATGAAACAATGTTTGCATTAGTAGTTTATAATATGCAATAATGCTTATTTTATGTGTGAGTTTGGCGATCGCGGTTCTGATACAAATGTTTGTACTTCCCAATTCCGCTTGTTTTCTGTGTTCAATGATTGCTATTCGTGTATGGACAGTAATGACCACAGACCACAAGAACACTTTAATTCCAAACTCACGTGTTTAGCAACTACCATGGCACATGATTATACATACATTTAAAGCATTTAAAATAATATATTTTTTTATAATTATAATATTTAAATATTATCACACCATATCATGGTAGAATATTTTGGTAACTTAATCAAATTTTAATAACTCATAACTCCCATATTCTTGCAAATAAATAATTTCACTACATCGTTACTTACCCTCTAAACTTACATTTAAATATGTATATGTGTGTATTTATGTATGCATGTATAGGTATTCATGTATGCACAAGTATGTATGTATATGAATAGGTTGTTGAATAAAGTTTTATCAGTGGCACTCTTTTGGCCAAGTGGTTGACTGGTGAATAAGGTCCAGAGGTTAAGTTCAACTTTTTTCGAAAATGTATATTTTTGGTGGGCAATAAAGTTAAAAATAAATGAACCGAAACTCGACAGTAGCAACTTTTTTGACGCTATTGCGGCAGAAATAAGTAATGCGGTGATACCAACCCTAGGCGGGAAATTGCGGAACCTAATAGTCACCATAGCAAATCTTTTCTCTTTTACGAACTGTCTGCCTAAATATGAAAATTGAGACGAGGCCGCTTGCGTTTATTGAGCATATAAAGTTATCAATCCAGGTTATCTTAGTGAAACGAAGGTTTACTCTACCTACCTGTGAAGGAAATAATTGTTTTCATTTCCTTCACAGGTTTATCATGAGACAGCAAACAAGCAGATGGGTCTCCCGATGGAAACAGTCAACCATTGCCTATAGACACCAAAGATGTTAATGGCGCATTGCTATCCTGTGGCGAGGTCTAACGTCACATGCATAAGTTTACCGGCTACCTTACCCTCCAAACCGAAACACGACATTGACTAACACTGAGGCTATTGCGGCAGGAATAGGTAAGGCAGTGGTACCAGACCCGGGTGAGACAATCTAATATTCACGATGGTAGTGACTTGCATAGCCAATCGGTCGCCTTTTACGACCTGCCTGGCAGAACGGCAGTTGGTCTATTCTACAAAGGAGCCCTGAACCAACACGGGGGAAAAATGTTATGATGTGTTAATATTTATTTTATATTCATTTATTTAAAACTTATTGTTAACTCTTATAAGTTATTAAGAGACAGTTCACACTGTAGACCAACTTTTGACGAGAATTCAAAATTTTCCAACTCCTAATTTTTAATATTATAAGGTACTTTTATTTAATTAAATGATACCAAAGTTTAATCTTTTCAATGTTGCCTCAATAAAACAGATTTTTTATTCATCAATTATTTTCTTATGATAAATGTTCTCCAAAATCAAGTTTCGACAATTACGCAAAGAAGCTATTTTCCAAAAGGTATTGCTACTGCTAGAATCATCAAGCTTAATTAGAAAAAATACTAAATTACCAGAAACATCCAACAATTGTGCCTGAATGGATTACTTTTTTCCTAAAAGATCTATAACTGTATCTAATTAATGAAGCAAATATGCCTATTTCAACGAAAGTTAACGAAACATTAACTGGATTTTTTGTTATCAAAAAATGTCATTTTCCTATAGAAATTGGCATAGAATAAAACTTTATTCTATTCTTATGCAAAAATTAGTCACGTAAATAGTATTTATTTACTTTTTATTTCAAAAATAAATAAAAGAGAATACTATAAAATCCGCTACGTCCGTGTGCCAAAATTATTACCGCGTAGTAATAATTAAAAAATTTAAAAGTACCAATACTATTTTCTTTTTACCAGCACTAGGTGCACTATATGGACGACGACGTCCAGCTCTCGCATCGATTAGAAAATATCTAAATTTCAATTGAGCGATTTTGTGAAATGGCTCTTAAAATCAGTGGTTGAAAATTACATAAGAGTTATGAATATTGAAATGCATTACGCATCCCTGCAGCTTTTATATTAAATGTTTTCTTTTAAGGGATTTGGGCCCAAAGAGTTTAGTTCTAGGACTTCGCTGTGTCTATTTATTACTGTCTCTATCCAGACAGGTAAATAATCAGATTCTTATATTTAGATATAAATTATAACCAAATGGGCAAACCAATAAATTTGTAAAGTGCGTGACGGGCCACGCGCAATGTAGAGTTTGGAAGTTGCCCCCGAAAAAAATGCGGACTAAAACGAGGGCTTTTATTGTTTCACGCTATGAACATTTCACCAATTTAACCTATTTTACGTCAATCTCGGATATATTTGTACCACAGATTCACCGCCTATAAAGATTTCTTCATGTACCTTTTATAAATTGATCGACGTAACAAAATAACTTGTAAGGCCTTCTAAGTCTTGGTAGTTTTTTAGCTTCATTATATTTACTACTACCGTGTTTTTTTTCTTAGTGTAAAACTAAACATTTACCTGGCGGAGAGAGGGGACTCTTGACTCCAGCAAAAATTATCACTTATAGTGCTAATTTTTCACGAACGAGTCCCTTAATCGAAAACTTGTATTGAAATTTTTTTTGATATAGGGGAAAGTTGGGTATATTGGACCAGTTGTTAAATTGGACCACCTCTAAAAACTCGTTTCGTAGTAATTTGATTTGAAAAGTGGCAACACCTAACGATGTGCCGCTAACTTCATTGTGCATCGGCAATTTTGATTTCGGCATAAAATCAAACGTGTTGTTTCTGTTAACAATAATCTTTTTTTCAGATTTTGACTGTAATTTTAAGTGATTTGTGCTGAGGATGTAAGTAAGTGAAAGGTAAGTAAGGGTTTATATTTTTTTTGTATATCTGTAATGTATTTGCAAATAACTGGCTAAAACTATTCGGCGGCTTTGATAGGTTATGTTTTCGAAATTATACTTGGACCGCTTGAAGTTTGATAAATTAAACCGGGCCAATTTACCGAACTATATTTTTTACAATTTAGTGAATCAATGTACCTGTTAATTTTCTTTTCTTCTTACAGATGACCGAGAAAAAATATTGCAAGTGGAAACCTGAAGACTTGTAAAATGCAATAGGTACACGACTATAAAAATGAAAATGGTAGTTTAAATGAGTGTGCAAGGTTATATAAAGTTCCTAAAGTCTTTTTAAAGTGACATTTAGACCAAGGCGATACTAAAGACAATGTGAAAATAAATAAAGACAGGCCAGCTGTTTTTGATAAAGACTTTGAAGATACCTATTCTGGTTAACCACATACTGACTTTGGAGAAACACATGTTTGGCTTGACGATTACCGATATTAGAAAGTTGACTTATCTTATTGCAGAAAAAAATGATTTATCGCACAATTTTAACCGCGCGAAACAAATTGCGGATAAACCTTGGTACTACGCATTTATAAAACGGCATAAGGTTAAAGTTAGTCTTCGGCAACCTGAAGCGACATCGTTAAATAGAGTAAAAGGATTTAACCGAGAAAATATTGTCAACTTTTTTGATATTTATGAACAAATAATTGATAGAAATGGAATTAACGCTAATAAATAGTAGATGAGAGCAGATTCCAAACAGTACAAAAGAATCCTCAAAAAGTTATAGGAGGAAAAGGAAAAAAAAACAAAGCCTTGACTAGTGGTGAAAGAATCGTAAATACTAAAATGGTTGCCTGTGCTAGCGTGACTGGCCAATTTATGCCACCTATGACAATTTTTAAGCGGATGCGAATGAACGAACAGTTAAAAGAAGGAGCTCCAGCTGGAAGTTTGGTAACCGTTTCAGAATCTGGTTACATCAACCGTGAACTCTTCTATCAATGGCTGGAACATTTCATTTCTGTGGTTAAACCAATAAAAGAAGACAAGGTTTTGTTATCACTTGATGCCCATACGACGCAAAGTAAAGATTTAGATGCTCTGTCATTAATTTTTTTATTTATTTAGATTTATTTAGATGCTCTGTCATCCTTTATAATTATTTTTAGATTGAATCTATTATTTTCGAAGAAAATATTTAAGTTTTGTTTACTTTTTGTAAGATTTACTCTTAAGTTCAATTTAGCAACCCTATGGTCCAATTAACTATGCTGGTTTGGTAAATTGAAACAAAGCTCCGATCTCGTGTTAGGTTGATTTTTGAGAAATATATAAATATTACGTTGATTATTATTTAATAACTATAAAGCCAATTAAATGGAGTTTCATTTGATATCAGATTTGTTTTTAAAATAATTAATAATATGTGTCAAAAACACATTTGAAAAAAAGTGGTCAAATAAACCGACTTATTCCTACTATTAGTAATCACTGCAATGTAATCATGGGTTGTGAACAAGTCTTACCAGCAGAGTTGCGATTCGATCAAGTGGTTTTGTTTCGATCATCACTTATATTGATTTGTGAATTTGCCAAATTTAGGTTGAATGTCGAATTTAGTCCGTATGTCGAATTTCGTCCGAACGTCGAATTTCCACCGAATGTCGAATATTGGCGAAAAGTCGTATTTCTGCCACATGTTGAATTTCGGCCAAGTGCCGAATTTCAGCTAGTGGTCGAAGTTACGGCCCATTCTAGTAATAAACTGTTAAATTAATAACATGAATAAAATTACCATTTTAAACAAACTCGTGCCTGGAGACGCGACATAACTAACTAAAAAACTAATTTTCAGAATTTGTATAATTTCCGTGAAACCTTATATGGAACTGCCGTGATGCAACTGAAATGAAAGGTAGTGTCCTTACACTACCTTTCTATTCAGTTGCATGAATGGGGCAAACTTAACTAAGAGGTGAAAATTTGAGAAAACCACAGCGGCACAATAATAGTCGACCCACTTCCACCACACTTTCTTACAAGTCAGAAGCAAACCAGTAACACACAAATTATGTACTCAACGCACGTTTCACTTCACAACCGAAGCATCTTCAGTAAGTCGAATAGAGCTTCACTCTATGAAGGGTGAAGCATTAATTACTAAATTTCAAATAATTTCTAAATGCAAGCTACGCTGCGAAACTAAGAAATTGTTTTTAAAGGCGTATCCGTTTAATTCGTGGGAGTAATAAATTAATAGTTACTGATTTACGAATCGCTAGTTCATTCAGTTTTCCATACAATATTGACCGTTTTTCTCGTGATTTAAAAAAATATTTTTATGTCTTGATTGATAGAAAAAATTAGTTATGCCAGATTTTACCATTAAAAAATTTTTATATAGGCGCATAAAAGCTACAAATATTTGAATAAGGACTAGCAATTTTTCGCTAAGTTCGATAATTCAATTTGCCACACAAAACTAGTAATTTCTTCTCAGTACTTTTAGATGAGCTTACAGATATTCGAATTTTTTTTTATATATTATAAGATAACAAACAAGCAGATGGGTCTCCACTCTAATGATGGAAAGAGTCAACCATCGCCTATAGATTCCAAAGATGTTAATGGTGCGTTGCTATCTTGTGGCGAGGTCTAATGCCACATGCATAAGTTTACCGGCTATCTTACCCTTCAAACCGGAAAACGAGAGCGACAAGCACTGACGCTATTGCGGCAGAAATACGTAAGGCGGTGGTACCTGACCCGGGCGAGACAATGCAGAACTCTACCACCTAGTAGCCACGATGGTAGTGACTCGCATAGCCAATCGGTCGCCTTTTACGACCTGCCTGGCAGAACGGCAGTTGGTCTATTCTTCAAAGAAGCCCAGAACCAACACGGGGAATATATTTTAGTAGTAATAAAATTCGAATGAATTCTAATAATTTACATGACTTTTATAATAGAATTATTCGAATAACGTCATTCACAATTGCCCATATTTATGGAGAAGTTTTGCATCATATAACCGTTATTCACGTATGTTCGTAGTATTAAACAATAAAAGCTCTCGAAGAAAGTCTTCTTAGTTCATATTATCGTGGTAACTTCGAAACCCTATATTGCGCGTGGCCCGACACGCACTTTACCAATTTTTTACATTGTGGCGAAACTATAAGGGTTCTTAATTTACTTCGAAACCACAAAAATGAAAAGATTTTAATTTTTAATAGTATTTTACATCAAATAATATCAAAGCTAAAAACATGTTGCAGTTAATGATACACGTTCGAATTATTAAGTTATAGGAGCACTTATGACAGTGTCTTCTTCAAACATTCCAATACAAATAGTGGAATATTATACTTAATTTACCTTTTTATTAAAATCTACAAACACATTAAATATTATAAAAAGAAGCTAAATGTAAGCAAAGCAAAATTTTCTCCTACATCTCTACGGAGAGACATGTTCTTGACAGATCTCAAGGGAACATTATGTAAATGAATTTCATATCTGCTGGCGTTGTCGACGCAACCACCTGTATTAATATTACGCATCTTAGAATTATAACATTGTATCTTTACCGAAATACATGGATTCCTTTGTTTTGATAAAAAGTTAAGACCTTTCAACGTGACAATTCTCTTTTAACAAAACATCAAAGTATTGATCAACTAGCGACTTGCCCGCGGTTTCACCCGCGTAGCTTTTGTTCCCGTGGGAATATCGGTTTGTATATTAAAATCTTCCTCAAGAATCAATCTATCTATTAAAAAAACTGTATCAAAATCCCTCGCGTAGTTTTAAAGATTTAAGCACACATAAGGACAGACAGAGAAAGCGACTTTGTTTTGTACTATGTAGTGATATTATACACTTATGTGAATTTTTTCGACAGTGATAAATTTAGTATATTCGTAGACGTATTGAGCGATAAGTACAATTAACGGATTCCTACTAGTCCTACTAATATTATAAGTGCGAAAGTTTTTAAAAGTAAAAATTGACGGATGGACGATCGACGACGACGATCCAAATCCGTTGAGTCGTTTATGCGTGAGAGCATCATGAAAATGGCTGAACGGACTTGGATAAAAATTGGCTGAACGGACTTGGATAAAAATTGGCTGAACGGACTTGGATAAAAATTGGCTGAACGGACTTGGATAAAAATTGGCTGAACGGACTTGAATGAAAATTGGCACACATATAGCTGATGACTTGAAATAGCAAATGAGATACTTTTTACAACAAAAAATTGTTCCCGTGGGATTCACCAAAAGCTTTTATAATGCAGCGGGCTGTAGGGCACAGGTAGTCGATCATAAAGCAAATAATGATTTCGCCATGTTGAACTACCGAAATGTGGCTGAATTGGTCAGAGCATTAATTAGCTTTAAAGAAAGGGCACTGGTCCAAGTCCAGTCGTGTTAAAATTTTTATTTGTTAAGTATTTAAATTGTATTTTCCTTTTTGGTAGAATTCACTAACACTTTACGCGTTTTTGGTATATTTATCTTACGTTTTCCAGACTGAATATCCAGTAACATTATTTCTTTAGCGTTATGTAATATCACAGATAATATAAAAAAAACCTCAACAAACCTGTCGAGTACATGTCGGGCCGTGCGCAATATAAAGTTCCGTATTTGGCATATCGCAATAATACTGAATGAGGACAGATCTTTTTTATTATTTCATACTTCAAACATTTAACCTGTTTAACGCCTATGACAGATATATCCATACCATAAGTTTACCACCTATAAAAATTTCTTCATGTACATTTTATAAGTTGGTCGACTATTACCTACTCTATACTTGTAATAGCAGGGGAGCCCAAGATGCTAAATGAGTACTCGAGCGTCATAGGGACTTATTGGATTTTATAGATTTAATTGTAGGACAAATAAAAGGTTATGTAATGTTTTTCATTTCAATGTTGGGGAAAAGTCTAGAAATAAAAGAAAATTAAAAAAAAACTATGACATGGAAATATTAAATCGCGTCAGATTAGGGTATGATGGGTTAATTGCCACCTAAAATTTAGAAAATCTATGGATTGAAGTGAGATTAAGGGAGTGGGAGGTTTACAAATTTGCAAAGAAAACGTTGTTGTGACATTTTCGAGCGCGTCTGAATTTTCTTTTATCATATAGGAAATTATGTAAGAAAACGAAAAAAATATAATCTTACAATTCAACAATCCGAATTCACCGTGAATTTGTTTACATACCTAAATATAGTCGTTTAACTGGTACAAAAGACTTCTCGACTCTCAACAAAACTAAGCACTTTAAAGATTAATATTTCACAAACGGGTTTATCGAAAAACTGTTCAACAAACTCGAAATATTTTTTAAAGACCTGTCCCGCAATGCCCTATGTCCCGCAATACTTTGCAGTATGCGAGAAAAAATAAACATCCCCACTTTAAGTGTAGAGGAAAAATTATATTTGCCAATATTATTTTGCTATTTTTGTGGACGTGACTGATATTTATGCCATAATATCAGAGATTTATAGTACTGACAATCCTTGAACTAAGCTGCGGATGAACAGGCAAAGGAACTTTACAAACGTTCCTAGTTGACTTTAGAAATCTAAAAAGGTGCTAACCTTAACAAAAACACCGTACACTGTAAGTTTGTTTAATATTCCCTTCAAACTATTGGAAACTGTTTTTGGGACGATAGTACACCAATTGTGATGCAAATTTTGTCCTGGTTGTAACGGGTTAGGTTATTCAGGTTACGTTGAACTTTGAGCCTTTACTTTGGTCAGTTTGTTGATATTATTTGCTACTAACAAATAGTTAGTGACTTTGTTCATTTGGACATAAAAATATTCTATTCTATAAAGGAATCTGCAAGTTTCGACCAGCATTTTTGATGGCAATAATCCTTTGACCTTTCTAGTGACTAAAATTAAGTACAAATTTTATATATAATATCGTCGGAAAAATATCGTTTTATACAGAGGTAGTTACATACGTGAAAGTCATTGCATTACCGTTAATTCTACCACCTAGTAGTTTCAATGGCAATGATAAGTTTGCATAATAAAAAGTGAACAAATTTTATATTAACTACTGTCGAAAATTTCTGAATTCACTAATCTAAATCATTATAATTATTCAACTAAAGGTCTCTTAAAACTGTGGGTAACTGCTAAATTACCTTTTATGTGTCACTTATGTTTCGCTAACTACCGCATTATCAGAAATATTTTTAGTTTGTCAACAGGCGCCGATATTATCCACTTAGATTATCTGTTAAAGCCACTTTCTATTGACCTGACTGGTAGAAAAAAAATACATTCAGATGAAAGATGTAGTAGAACGCTTTCCAGCCCAGTAGTAGCTATAAAATTGTCGACCCGTCAAAAGTGCTAGTAAACGTTAATTTGAATTAAACAATTGGAACTTGACTTAGTCAAATTGACTTAAGTCATCATCGACTGAAAGAAAAATTTAAAAATGGGTTCCATATGTAATTTCTGACTCGTTTTTAAGAATAGATCGCACTAGGTTACTAGGGATATTATAAAAAATAAACCTATCAGTACTATGGTGACTACAAGTAACCTCTGTCCCCTAGCAAGGTTTCCAATAATTTGTTACCATGGAACATATAACAAGGGGAAATGAAGAGTGGGCGTGCCGCATGCGTCACTATTATGCGCTGTTACTCTAAATTGCCTTAGTAATACTTACCATATCTTTAGGAGATAGTCGTCGTGCGAAAATCTATTATACACTGAATTATGCTGTATTGTGCCATCCTTGAATGCAGAAATGATAGTAGAATACAGATGATTAAAAATGGAGATATTTCACATCATCCGAAAGTACGATTTTCATTTTATTTTAATTAAATTCCTGATTTAATATAATCTCTAATGATAGAAAGTCAAGCTAAAATCAGCCGTACACCTTACATATAAAGTTCATTTTAGGTTGACCTAATTTCTCTAGAAAGATATGCGTAATGACAGTTATTACGTATATCGTTCTAGAAAGTTCTCTACTCAAATATGACCAACTGGAAACTACGGAAAAATCAATACTGTCATCTATTGTAGAATAGCAAAACTATTTAAGATTATAGTTTCACTATTGTACAAATAGATGAGTCTATTTTGAATAGACTACAAAAGGACGTAAATACTCTTTTTTTTTGTAGTAAAATAAAATTTATTGTAACGCTGTTTGGTATATTTTTAAATGTTCTGTCTGTGTGTTTCGGATTATTGTTGTTTAAAATTAAAACGACCAATGAAACAATGTTTGCATTAGTAGTTTATATGCAATAATGCTTATTTTATGTGTGAGTATGGCGACCGCGGTCCTGATACAAATGTTTGTACTTGCCAATTCCGCTTGTTCTATGTTCCATGTTTGTTACCGCTGCATATATAAGTAGTCACAAAATTGTATCATAGTTTATTCTGTGCGAGTAATATGTAAAGGAAATCTCATTCACAGTGTAATAATGTGATCGAACAAAATAAATAAGCATGAAAAATAATATAAGATGGAATCAGTAATGCAGAAATCTCATCAACTCGCATATACGTTGTTGTTTTTTGTCTAATCGCTTGCACCTTATAAAGAAACTTTTATACCCTTTAAACCGAGGAAAAACGGATCTTACCAGTTAGATACGTAGGTTATTTTGAATACGATGACTGTTCGTACGTCCGTACGTTCGTACGTCCGTACGTTCGTACGTCCGTACGTTCGTACGTCCGTACGTCCGTACGTTCGTACGTTCGTACGTTCGTACGTTCGTACGTTCGTACGTTTGTACGTTCGTACGTTCGTACGTCCGTACGTTCGTACGTCCGTACGTTTGTATGTTTATCTATGAATTTCTCGGGAACTGAAAGCCACGTCCAGATGACTCTTTCTGATTTTAAATAGGTATATTCTAACTTAGAAAACGTCTAAGTTTCATCAAAATCGATTTTTTCGTTTTTAAGATATGAGTATAGTTGATAACTGTAGTCGGTTTCAATTTTTAAATTACTATTATTTAATATTTACTAATTATTATTTTCTTATTAATCCGCGAAAAGGTGTAAAGCATTTGCTAATATTTGCAAACTGCATTCTGATGCATTATAAAAATTTTACGTAAATCCCATAAAAACAACCTACCTTTCGAGAATAAAAAATATCATATATACTATTCCAGGTAATGAACTACGAAACTCCATCAAAATTGGTCGGTCCAGGCGTTTTAGCGTGATTATGTCACAAACATCCATCCATACATCCAAACCATTCAAACCTTCGTATTTATAATACTACTGGCAGATCGGCAAGTAATTTAATCTTCAAAGGGGAAGCGGACCAATAAACTTAATGTTTAATGTTTTGACCTATCACGCTGAAGGTTTCGGTTTGAAGTCTCCACAATAACAGTTTTTTTAACTTCCGGCTACGTATGTAGATAAGAAATTTACTAATTTTTACCTGATTTTCGAAAATCGAATTTACAATAGATCATCACGTTTTGAGGTCCTGGGAACCTATTCCGACTATTTTCACGATGACGTCAGTATGTTTGTATGTGTTTGTGTGTATGTATGTATGTAAACATCTCATAACTTTTGAATGGCTAAACCGATCGAAACGTGGTTGATGACATTCAGTTGTGTAACAAACTTCATAAGATATTTAGAGGTTTAGTATAAGGAAAGATTGTACAATTAATTCATGTAAAATGACATAGATGGCAATAAAATAAAATTAAATGTATAAATATAAAATTTTATATTATATATATATATATATATATATATATATATATATATATATATATATATATATATATATATATATATATATATATAAATAAATAATTCAATCTCCTCATAAAAAAGAAATAAAAAAGATAAGGAGATTGAATGAAATATACAGCACAAAAAAATCTAAAGAGTTACATTACGAAGAAGAAAGAATTTTCAAAAAAGAAATATAATGACAGGATTTGGAAAATATGAGGAAAAATAATTAAAATTTAGAAAAAAGAAGAGAAGGGAAAACGAAGGTTATAAATAGGACTGAAGAAGAGAGTTTCGGGATATTTGGGTAATAAGGAGGAAAGTGAATGGTGAATTTTTCACATAAGAATATTAAAAATAAGAAAGTTCTAGTGAAAGTTTGAAAGTTCTTGACGTTAGGAAAGATATTCTTCGCTTGATACAATAATTATTAAAAAGTGTTGGAAGTTTGAAAGTACTTGACTATAGGAAAGATAATTTTCGCTTGATACAATGATTATTTTGATTGATTAAAACTGTGAGTGGAACAGGGATTTATTCAGGAATTAGGTATGTGTTTAAAAAAAATCATATAAGTTATTGTAGAAATTGAGGTTGTTTAAATTTTCCAGTATTGATAGAAAGTAGATTTTATTAAATGGTAAATTTTTGAATCTAAATTATGCATATTTAATAAACAGATTATCAATAAAACATATGATTTAAAATTACAAGAATATATAAATAAAGTTGCGAAAAATGTTGAGTTAAAGTGGATCAAACCTTGATTGGGTGAAGAATGTTTGTTGTATGAAAAATGAAAGTCTTTTTCGATTTTAGGAAAATGAAACCATAATTTATATTGTTATTTAAATGTTCTTTTCCTTCCACTAACCAATGATTAAAACCTGGTGGAGCGATTGCTGTCTCACAGTTATAATCTCGCAGGATAAATCAGAATTCTAAACAACACAGGTGAGGTAATTCTCCCAATCTAAATTAAATTATTGTGAACGATCGGATGATACGTATACGACTCGTACGACTCCTCTAAAATAAAAATCAAAATGAATTATTTATCACCACTCACTCGGTGATAAATAATTCATTTTGATTTTTATTTTAGAGGAGTCGTACAAGTGACTAAGTTTGTTATGTTTGTATAACTATACAATTGGATTCTGCCCAACTTAGACTTCCTGAAAATTTGAACCAATTTGGTCGAAAAAACAAAAAAAAAATCGGTGAAACATTTTTTTTTAAATATAGCTTCCAGATTAATGTACCGATTGAGTACAAAAACTATGCAAACCTTTTCTTTTAGCTTCTCCATAGTGCTGGATTGCTCCCCAGGTACTACTCTCCCCCGCCGCGACGAATTTGGAACCCGGGAACTTTTTTTCTTATGAAATATTATTGATACCTTGGTAGATAATGCTTGTTTGTTTGTTTACATTATAACAATAAGTGAGTTAGTCATAACTACATGTGAAATAATATAAAATTACGTAGATGAATTCGTTGAATAACATATTTTTTGGTCGGTCTGTTGTCACGTGGTTTTATGTTCAAACTGAGTGTTCGACTAAACGCTAATTTACTTCAAAATATAATTTTGAACTAGTTTTATTACTAAAGGACAAAAACCAACTTAACGATGACTACGTACGAGTATGTAAACCAATATTATAGCGAAGCGATTATAATGTACAAGTTGAAGAAAGTTTAAGGAGTAAGGTTGCTTAACTTTGGTATGGAAGAGTTAGTGAGTTTGTGTGTGACGTTCATAGTGCTTGTTTACAGGACAGGTTACAAGTTACATACAATGTCGAAGACTAGGTGAAATTCATCTAAATCTTTATTATCAGGTATGGATATTTTTATTTAAACTTATTATCTATACATATAATAAAATCGTAGGAAAGTCAAAACTGTACATTGAATATTTTTTTAAAAGAATACTTGGGGCGTGATCTACAATCGATACTGAAGCCAAAAATATAGTTTTTAGAATTTTTGTCTGTTTGTCTGTTTATCTGTTTGTCTGTTTGTCTGTATGTATGTCCAGGGTAAACTCAAAAATTACTGCATTGATTTACTTCAAATTTTGCATGAATATTACTAACAGGTCGGGTCAACATATAGGCTACATATTACCACGCTTTCACCTACAGGGGAGGAGCAGTGCGAAGTAAACCAAGTCCGCGCGGACGAAGTCACAGGCAACAGCTAGTATATTATTAAAATTTATGAGATGGTTGGATGGATTAATTAGTGCAGAAGCAAAATTTGGTTGCATAATAACGCTCCATAGTGATATCGTTAGTTATGTGACTATCTACTTATATTATATGTACTTTACTATTTTTAATTTGAATAAAAATTCAACTTATTTGTGACTGACTGATTGATTTAATAAATTAAATTAATAAATCAGTCGATAAAACTTATTCCAGTAAATATTTTTGGTTTTATTTTAATGTATCGTTTTAATTTATTGACTGACGAAGGTTTTTACTTTATAAAGGCAAAATAACCAATGCTGCAATGAAATTATTATCATCTGTCCCTTCTTTGAAAACGATTCGCAACTTAGTTTACTATCAACAAAAACAGACGCACCTGCACATTTAAAGCATAGAATAAACGTCAAAGACGTTTTCATACAACATTAGGCTTTATAATTAGAAATTTAAAGTTTAAATTCAAAAATTCAAAAAATCGAGCGGCGTAAAATTTTGCCTTCAGAGTGACAGTACACGCAATTGTCATACATAATGTCTAATATTTTCCTCCACGAGAGTCGAGGGGTTAAACCAATATTGATAAAAACGAATATCGTCAAAAAACGGTACTCTTGAAACTAACATTGCTTACATTGATTCAGTATAATAACGACCTAATTACATAGCGACATAGAGACAATTTGCATAAAAAAGCTAAATCGAATTCAAATAATGAAACTTTGCAACTTGTGTATAAACGTTACAGAAATTTCTGTAACAACTTAATAAAGAAAGTTAAAAATGCGTACAACAAAGAACTATTACTAAAAGCCAAAAACAGCAGTAAAAAAACATGGGAGGCAATAAAAGACATTTCCAACTATAAACAGCACACAAAACACTATCCAGAAGAGCTAACTAGGCTATGCACTGATGAGAAAGACTCAGTAAATTTAGTAAATGAATATTTCACTAATATTGGTAGCTCCTTGGCAAGCAACGTTACCGTGAACACAAGAACCATTGCAGACTCTAATACATATAGGACCTCTAACTCTTTTACATTACTTGATACCGATGAGACAGAAATAGAAAATATTATAACTGGCTTAAAATCTGAAAAAGCAGTTGGCTACGATAAAGTTTCTAACAAAATTCTAAAAGGATCAAAAACATTCCTAGCCCCACCACTAGCCCACATCTTTAATGCCTGCTTTCATAATGGTGTTTTCCCCACATGCCTTAAAAAATCGATAGTCATACCAATACACAAACATGGACCCCGAGACTCTATAGAAAACTATAGACCTATCTCATTTTTACCTGCCATATCTAAAATTCTTGAAAAATTCATTAATATACGCCTCGTTAATTACCTTGAATCAAACTCTATTCTTTCTGCAAATCAATTTGGCTTTCGTCGCGGAAAATCCACTTCAGATGCTGTACTCACATTAACTAACTTAATAACACATAATATGGACAGTGGTAAAAAACGTATTACGGTTTTTCTTGACTTAGCTAAGGCGTTTGATACAGTCTCGGTGCCCATCCTTTTAAACAAATTAGAAGCTATAGGTGTGCGTGGTTTACAGCTTAAATTGTTTAAAAGTTATATGTTGAAACGCTTTCAAAGAGTTGTTATTGGTCAAAATTCTAGCTCAGATCTCCCCGTAACTCATGGTGTACCCCAGGGGAGCATTTTAGGCCCTACCCTGTTTCTTATTTACATTAACGACCTATGTTTAACTTCACTTTCGCAGGGTAAACTCATCTCGTATGCGGACGACACCGCCTTATTTTTCGAGGGCGATACATGGAGTGAAGTCTATGATGTTGCACAAAAGGGTTTAAATAAGATAACGTGTTTCCTACAAAATATGTCTTTGTCTCTTAACACTAATAAGACTAAATACATTTGTTTCTCAATCTGAAACCCGGATCCTCCTAGCTCCCTAAATTTAACTGCACACCTGTGTAAAAATCAAAATTATTTTATAAAAAACTGCAACTGTATAACTTTACAAAGAACTACTGACTTAAAGTTCTTAGGTATTATTCTAGACCATAACCTTAGCTTTAAATCACACGTAACTTCTCTTGCCAATAGAATAAGAAAGCTCATTGTAGTCTTTAAAAAACTTAGAGTCGTACTTGATCCTGAACTATTAAAAATTACCTATCTTGCATTATGTCAATCCCTATGCACTTACTGCATTGAAGTTTGGGGAGGATCTACAAAAAACACATTGAAACCTCTAGAGGTAGCTCAAAGGGCTATTCTCTAAGTTTCAACCTTTAGGCCTGTTTTGTACTCCACAACACTACTTTATCAAAACTGTGAGGTTCTGACCATTCGCCAATTATTTATACAATCTATAATTCTCAGACAACACTCCGAACTAAGATATGACCCATTAATATTAACAAAACGCAATATTTACAAGGTCTGCAAAGATATTTACTTTTACCGAACCGCTTTCGCACGCAGATTTTACGGATATTTAGGCCCTTATCTTTATAATAAAGCAAATGAACTATTATCAATATACTCAAATTGCAAAATCCACTGTGTAACAAACTTCATAAGATATTTAGAGGTTTAGTATAAGGAAAGATTGTACAATTAATTCATGTAAAATGACATAGATGGCAATAAAATTAAATTAAATGTATAAATATAAAATTTTATATTATATATATATATATATATATATATATATATATATATATATATATATATATATATATATATATATATATATATAATATTATATATAATTTAGAAAAAAGAAGAGAAGGGAAAACGAAGGTTATAAATAGGACTGAAGAAGAGAGTTTCGGGATATTTGGGTAATAAGGAGGAAAGTGAATGGTGAATTTTTCACATAAGAATATTAAAAATAAGAAAGTTCTAGTGAAAGTTTGAAAGTTCTTGACGTTAGGAAAGATATTCTTCGCTTGATACAATAATTATTAAAAAGTGTTAGAAGTTTGAAAGTACTTGACTATAGGAAAGATAATTTTCGCTTGATACAATGATTATTTTGATTGATTAAAACTGTGAGTGGAACAGGGATTTATTCAGGAATTAGGTATGTGTTTAAAAAAAATCATATAAGTTATTGTAGAAATTGAGGTTGTTTAAATTTACCAGTATTGATAGAATGTAGATTTTATTAAATGGTAAATTTTTGAATCTAAATTATGCATATTTAATAAACAGATTATCAATAAAACATATGATTTAAAATTACAAGAATATATAAATAAAGTTGCGAAAAATGTTGAGTTAAAGTGGATCAAACCTTGATTGGGTGAAGAATGTTTGTTGTATGAAAAATGAAAGTCTTTTTCGATTTTAGGAAAATGAAACCATAATTTATATTGTTATTTAAATGTTCTTTTCCTTCCACGAACCAATGATTAAAACCTGGTGGAGCGATTGCTGTCTCACAGTTATAATCTCGCAGGATAAATCAGAATTCTAAACAACACAGATTGAATGAAGAATGTTGAGTCAAACCGCTTTGTCTGGAACGTCCACCATCGATGCATAGAATTTGTGCGCCTCGACGATCGATAGAAAAACGGGGATAGCGGAATTAAGTCGTGCAATTCCGCAGCGCACTCTCCAAAATGTATCCGATAAACTAGCCACTTTGCGGCGATGAGCGAGGCTCTGGAGTTTTTTGCCTACCAGATTATCATCGTTTATGAGCCTCTTGGCACGCCGAAAGTAGACGTTAACGTGATACCAAGGATCTCGAGGTGATCAGTTATCGGCACGGCCACACCCTGGAAAGACGGAGATAGATGGGCGGACTCCGTTTAGGGGAGAATAGACACGCCTGGGTCTTAGTTGAATTAAACTTGACCCGATTAGCATCGTCCCAATCGGAGACTGCCTGTAAGGGCAGGTTCATACGATCGACCATTGCCTCTCTGAGAGAACGGATCTGTGCCGTACTGGCCCGCGCACTGGATACGTAACTCCACAACAGTGTTATTATCTGCGTATCCATAGATACCGGGCTTCAGCAGATTGTTAACGTGTAGCAGGAATACAGTTGCGGAGAGAACTTATCCCTGAAGGACTCCGGCATTTATAGCCATTTGGTCAGATGAGCAGCCGTCGACGACTACTCTAATCGACCGGCCACTCAGAAAATCTGAGATCCAGGCGCAGAGACCAGTAGGCAGACCATACGATGGAAGCTTGCCAATAATACATGGCATGATTATGCCAGACCCTGTCAAAGGCCTTCGAGATATCAAGGGAGGCATCTAGTGCCTCACCATGCTTCCCGATGGCCGAGCTCAAAATGTAGATGGCATACGCTAGAAGATCCCCAGTGGACCGATTTCGGTGAAACCCGTATTGGCGGTCACTCAGTAGATCGTTCGCTTCTAGGTGTGCCATTAGCCTACTGTTTAGTACACGCTCCATAGTCTTGTAGAGTATAGACGTGACTGAAATTGGCCTATAGTTGGAGGGATCAGCACGACTGCCTTTTTTGGGCACAGGCTGCACGTTGGCAAGCTTCCATGATTTTGGCACTTTTCCAGTCGTCATCGAAAGGCGAAAGAGGCGTGTCAACACAGGAGCGAGTTCAGGCGCACAACTTTTCAGTACTATGGCTGGAATCCCATCAGGGCCACTGGCTTTGTTCACGTCCAGATTCCGCAGAGTTTTAAGAACCTCAGTCTGACGGATGCAAATTTCCGGCATGTTCACCTCGCATCCAGGTAGACTGCGTATCCAGGTAGACAGGTAGACTGTGACGGCGAACGAATAAAAGCAATAATAAGTTTTTTTCAAAAAAATTCGAAATCAGTGTGCCGTTGTCGCTGAATCCAATGACATACTTGTCCAAAATACGAAATACTTCAAAATTCATTAAATATTCATTAAAAATTGAAATCGGTTTTCAAGAGTAGCCCTACAGGTAGTGTTATTTAAAAATAAAATAAAAACTACTTCAAATTTACTAATCTTCACTGTTATATAACATGTATTAAAATAGTTCCTTTTATATGGTCTCTTTAAAGCACAGTAAAACACGCAACTGAGTTTTATATTTTATTTTATGTCATAAATACGTTGACAGTAGGCCGTAAAATGTTTATAGGTGCCTTAGAACCCAAGTTTGGCTGCTATTTGCATTTCTTCGTTTAAAATTATTCTAGCGTTTGAATTTCAAATTTATTCTCAGTGTCGTACGTGCTAACATTGGCCAAATATGTTTGAGAGTTTTGTGGTATATGTTTTAACGATCGTACTAGGGATTTAATGAGTAAAATTGTTATTAAACACCAAACCCCTATTTACATAGCAATACGTGAATTGAGCCCGAAACGCTTATGAATTTTATACCTATAAATACAAATACAACGTCGCATCGCGCTACGACCCCGCTTCTACTCAATCGACCATCTAGAATACGATAATAAGTATAAAACTATGATGTTCATCAATAAAACTATTGTCAATGAAAAATTGTCTTTCTGACACGTCATTAAAATACTTGATTTTTTTATTTATAAAATTATTAAAACTATCTACCTATTAGTTAAAATCGGCTACACTCATGTTTAATCGGCGTAGGTTCCGACTAGTTTCGGAACTATATGAGGTCCTTCCTCAGGGTGAGTTAGACGTTCGATTTTTATTTTTATTTATATATATTTATTATTCGAGTGACAAATTTAACTGAATATTTTTGTACCAATTTTAAATTTCTAAATCTGCTCATTCATTGAGTGTACCACCCGGCCACAGGCAACGGTGGTGGCGGCAACGGCGGCGGCGGCGGTTAGACGGGCAAGACGAAAATTTGCGCGACACGGTTTGCAGATCACGAGAAGTTACGTTCACCGCCGTGACTAGTATAGTCCGGGAGCAAAATGTTTTTTTCGACTTTATCTCGATATTGGTTGGAGTGTTTTGTACTTCAAGATTTCCTATGCGAAAGAGACTTTGAATTACATGATTTAAATAAGAATCGGGTATTATATAAATGTTGAATTTCACACGAAGTAAAGAAATATATACTATATCCAAGCAAACTTTTTAGAATCGAGACCTTTGATTTAGTGTTGCCACTTGATAGTCCATTATCGATAGAGTTTCAATATCTCAGTAAGTACAATACTATCTTTAAACAGCAGTACAATCGATAGCATCGATATTATTCATAATTTCAAAATACAAATAATCAAAAGTATTGATACTATCTATAGAATTGCTATTTAATGTTGCATTAATCATAATTATTGTCGATAGTATCGATACTATCAAAAGTATCGATAGTCAACTTTATTCTAATACTAACCATAGATTGTACAATCTATTGATGGTATTGAACATATCAGTAGTATCGATAGTTGATGCAATATTGTCTAATAATTTCAGCAATTAATGATTCAGTGTTCATTGTGTATTTTGCGACAACAACTAAATCCTTTTGATTCCTGGACTATTCGCAGCTCCCGAGACCATGGTATGCGCTGTAATGATTCGAACATTGATTGTTTGATTGCCCACCGCGTCGCTCGTCGTGCGCTCTATTTATTCAGTGAAATTCGTCGATCGTCCCATAGTCGTTGCGCTGCATGGTATGCTTAGTACATTCCCATACATTTGTTTAAGATGCTAGAAACTTCGCCGTTCGCCCCGCGCGAAAAATCGTGGGCGCGTATTTCCCGTGGCCAGGTGGTTAGGCGAAACCCAGTTCATAGGGTTGGCTAGTTTACTTATAAAGATATATTTTCCTCTGACAGATAGTAATTTATGCGGCCGGCTGAGCATCGCCATATGATATATTACATTAAAAAACACTGATAACATGAAGTTAATACGATAAATCGTACCAGCAGTCTGTCATATAATTTCATACTCAAACATAAATAGACAACATTTAAACTATCAGAAGTGTTTTTATTTTTGTGTGAAATAGGTTAACGTTTCTTTTTATTTATTTCACATATATTTATATTTCTAATAATTTTCAAATATTATTAAAAATAAATTACCTTTTATCTTTATTTTTATATGTGAAGTAAAAAATTTGTACCTCTTTTTCTGACAATCAAGCAAACGATGCAGTAAAAAAATTGGCACAGTTAAAGTTTACATTACGGTAAACTGCAGAAACCTAATACTTTTAAATAATGTGCATTAGAAATACATTCAATTAATAAAATTAGGCATAACACACTCATGTGACATACTGCACACTTACATGCATGTACACTATTTTCTTCACTGCTAAAATCTGTTGTCAAACTTAGAAGAAATTTTATTGTTAAGTCTATGGTAAGATTTCGCCGAGCGGGCGATCGCTAGTATATTTAGTTCTATGATTTTTAATATATGTCTCTCGTTTTTACGGTGGAACGATTTCTACCAAGCAGGTCATTAAAATAAAATAAAGCTACAACAAATATTTCTAAATCAAATTTTATTTTTTGATAGATGAAAATAATATTCCCGTGTTAGGAATATCTTGTCTTGACATATTTTTATACAAAGGAAAACCTATTGATTGTTGTAATCGGCAAACTCAATTACTGTTCGGCAACGATTTGTCTAGCTATATATGCGAAAATAGCAACAAATATTAAATTTATCTAAGGTTTAATAAATATATTAGGAGAATTATACGATGTCAGTAATAAACTCAGTAGTGGTTGTGGCCGAATTTCAACCAATCTTCTCGAGAGGTACGATTTCTTTATTTTTTTTTATTAAAAGGGAAATAGGTTTCATACTCACGTAGCGCAGCGGGAAGTTAAAAAAATCCAATATCTTGGGCTTGTGAAAATTATCAGATTATATTTTTTTCGTTATTCTTATATCACTTCTTTCAATATAAAAGAAAATTAAGACGAGGCTGTCAAGGCAATATTTTCTTACAATTTTGTAACTTTCTCAACTCCCAAAATCTTTAGAATACACCTATACTTTTTAACTCGCAATTAATCCACCATACCTTAATCTGACGCACATCAGTATTTGCATATCACTGTTTTTTTACATTTTTGAAAATTTTTAAACGCTTGCATCATCATTGAAATAGAAAACATTACATCAACTTTTATTTTTTTCATCAACTCATCTACAAAATCCAGTAGGTCTCGATGGCACTCAAATAAATCCCTATTAAGTATCTTGGGCTCCCCTACTACGTCGATTGTAATAATGACTTCTAGATTCTATATTTGTAAATTAGTTAAATATATCGGCCGTTGTTAGCATAATACGGTTTACTTATTAAATGTTACTTTGTTAAACGTACCTATTTTACTATTTAACGCTTGTGACAATAATATATTCTACTCTCTACATCATCAGCGCATAGTGAAACTCAACGTAATATCTATGTGTATCCCCTGTACAACATGAATCCCTTTTGAAGTTTTGCAACGTCTTCTTTAGACCACCGTTTTACCTTTTCTACAGTTAAAATTGCTGGCTGCAATCTTCAATTTCGTGCAGTTTTATGTAACGTGCCATCTATGATGAATAGATTCCCGGGACAGTACCCTAATTTCATTCATACTAATAACTGTTAGAGCCATCTATCTTTATAACATCGTAAATTTATAACCATTTTCAGATTTATAAAATCAAGGAAGTTACATTCTACCCGGAATATCCACACGCGCTTCAAAATCTTTCCAAAGAGTACCACGACATGGGTGAAGTGTGTCTCTTTCTACTAAATAAAGCGCCAATCGCCATAGTGGCCATGCGTAGTTCGCAAATTACTAATAAGTAATTCTACTAATTTGAGAAACAGCTTTGCATTGCATAAGTAATTACGTAATAATTAAAATAAGCACATTTTAGAACTCACTATGTTAATTACAATACATTTTATGCTAATGTAATTATCGACATGTATGAATAAAAGGGATTTAACGATTACCGAATATATAAAAATCTACCATCAGTAGTTTTATTTAAACACTGGCAATTGCAAGAAAGGGACAACATCCACTCATGTCGTTGTCTTGCTCAGAACGTTTTTTCTCTCTGTTAAGTAAGAAACAAATGTCAACTTTATGAGTAAAAAATAAAGTATATTTTTATTTTTCAAATATTGCTTCGTAATTATTCCAGTTATCATATACAAGTTCCTTGTATAAAATAAAGTCAGTGCTGTCATATGTTGATAAGTAAATTTTTATAATGAATTAAGTTAATATTAGTCTTAACATAATTAAAACGCAGCTAAAGTAACAACCGACATCCAACCTCCAATATCAGGAATTATATCTTCGCCAAATTTAAATTGGATCAAATTAGAAGTATATTTTCCCAATAAAAAATTTGCAAATCCATCCATATATGACGGATAATCGAATATACAAAAAAGAACATATACACGTCCGATTTGAGTACCTCCTCTTTATTGGGAAGTCGGTTGAAAATGAACTTAAACAAATAGTTTAAATCTACATGATGTTTAGTCATAATCATATCAATTTGAAGTAATGAAGCTATTATTATTCCTCCAAATAAATATTGCAGATTCAGTATTTACATCACTTCATCATGGTGTGCTCTTTTGAATTTTGATAAAGCTGTAGTATTGAATACGAAATAACTAATACAATCAATGTTTTTGTTCTGTGAAATTCGTCTCTATCAGACATGCTGTCAAATTTGGCCCCGTTGGTCGAGTGGTTAGCGACCCTGACTATGCAATAGACGGGGCCCGGGTTCAATCCCCGACGGGGACAAGCATTTGTGTGATGAACATAAATGTTTGTATTTCCGGGTTTGGGTGTTTATTATGTATGTTAAAGTATTTATATATTACGTATTTCTGTGTATAAGTATCGTTGACTAATACCCATAACACACGCAAATAATTTGCTTACTTTGGGGTTAGATCAGTAAGTGTAATTTGTCCCGTGAATATTTATTTATTTATTTGTTTATTTAAATGTGGTGAAATCCATATTATTGTTTTTAAGGACGTTAAACATATAAGGCACGCAAGTGATTATTGATAATGTCTCGATAAGGCTAAGGTTCGTTGTCCGATATGACGAACGTTTGTGTATTATATTTGTTTATCTGGATGTTGAGGTTATTAAATAATAATGAAAAAATATCAATGAACAAATTGCACGAATTGATCTAACCTCGTAAGTCAACGACAGTAATACACTGAAATACATATATTATGAATTAAATATCCAAGCTCAGAAATACAGACGTCTATGCTCATCACATAAAATGTTTGTCCCTGTCGGCAATCGAACCCGATCCCCATTAATGCTTAATCATGTTCGCTAACCACTTGACGAACGGGACAGTCAAATATATTTTATTAGGTACCGGAAGACGCTCATTAGCGATAAGACCACCATTTGTGCGTTTAATTTATGAGTGTTCTGTAAATGTTACTTAATTATGGTGTACAATAAAGCATTAAATATATAAATAAATTTCTACCTGTTACTCGCAACTTCATTCGTGTGTCCCAAAATCATTAGATACTTGCTTGCTAGGCCGGGTATAAAAATAATCAGTGTCACTCCCGGATAAAGAAATGAAACGAAATGAAATGAGAAATATTTATTTGCAAGAATATGGTTTATTTTTTTAATGTCATAAGATAGCAAACAATCAGATGGGTCTCGTGATGGAAAAAGTCAACCATCGCCTATAGTTTAATATTTAGTTTCGACTATTAAATTACGATTGGAAATAGAAAAGGTGAAATGACGAAATTGAAATTCTACATGCATAAGTTTAGCTTCTAGATTACCTTTTGTTAGGCACCGATAACTATTGCAGCAAAAATAGCAGCGCTAATTCAAGCCAGACGTTGCAAAACTTATCAGCATTTGCCCTATGAACTGCGGATTGATGTTTAACATAATATTATCATTGTTTAAATATCATCGAAATATATCAATAAATTTATCGTACCCAAACACTAGTTATTATCATTGGAACACATGGTATTTACATGATATGTATAGAAGTAATAACCACTCATTCTATTGCACTTGATTTGTAGTCTCCAGTATATCACTTCCAATTATTTATAGACCGATTCTTCCGGAAAATTGTTTCCCTGTCTTGTAAACGTTAAACATTTTAAATAAATAAGTAAATATTAATGAAATAAATTACACTTATTGATCTAACCCTAAAGTAAGCAAATTATTTGCTTGTGTTATGGGTATTAGTTAATGATACTAATACTTAGAAATGCATATATAAATACTGTTACATACATAATAAACACCCAAACCCAGAAATACAAACATCTATGCTCATCACACAAATACTTGTCCCCGTTGGGGATCGAACCCGAGCCCTGTCTATTGCGTAGTCAGGGTCGCTAACGGGGCGGTTTTTAAGGAATTCATTTCATTTCATTTTGCTTTTGCTACTGATGTAGTAGAAAGTGAAGTAGGCGTGCCGCGTGAGTGGATAATTCATTTGCCGGAGTCTTCGTTACTTTTTGGCGTTTCAGATAGTTAATTTTAGGGATCCGAAGTAAACTACGAACCCTTAAAGTTTCGCCATTTTAGGCAAAATAATTTAGGAAATACTTTATGGACGCATTTTGTTAATATTAATCGACCACCGATATAATTGTTCTATAAAAAATTATTGGAATATTATCTATATTAATATTATAAATGCGAAAGTTTGGATGTTTGATTGTTTGAATGGATGGATGTATGTTATACAATCACGCAAAAACTACTGAACGGATTTAAATGAAATTTGGCACACAGATAGATAATGATCTGGAATAGCACATAAGCTTTATATCCCGGAAAATTTCGATGGTCCCGCGGAATTCGCCAAAAACTTTTATAATGCAGCGCTGCTCGCTGCAGCTAGTACGGAATATATTACAGTAGTCTAAAAAGATATTAAAGTAACTACTTTCTAACAGGCTTGCTTTAATTTAAATCATTCTATAGCAAGATAAATCTAAAAATTTCAAAACCCCCCGACACATTTTCTTATCGTCAGACCGCCATTCTGCTTTTATGTATCATTTTAAGAGCAAGAAGTCAAGGAAACATGATCTTCCAAAAGAAATCCTGCAGCATCAGGTTAAGGTTGCTATGGTTCCTTAATCAACAAACTTGAGTTATTTTATTGCAAGCTTCCATGGTCTTCTTTTAGCTGTACCATGTATTTTTTATTCTTTATATATTTTTATTTCTATATTATAAGAAAGCAAACTAGCAGATGGCTCTTCTGATGAAAAGAGAAACCATCGCCTAAAGATACCAAAAATGTAATGGTGCGTTGCTATCCATGTAGCGAGATGGATAAGTCTACCGGCTACATTGCCCTCCAGCCATGACAATGAAAAACATTGACACTATTGCGGCAGGAATAAGTAAAGCGGTGGTACTAAATACCCGGGCGAGTCATTGCGAAACTCTAGCACCTAGGTGCCCGGACCGACACGGGGAAAAGTAACCGTGCAAATAATTCATAATAATTCATAAATCTCACACACGTCATCCAGCTATTCATTGTTAGACATCAGGTTCTGGAAGCTATTCTGCTCAAAAGTTCTTAAAAAAACAAATCAAACGATCCCAAAGTCGATGATATTGCTCCATTTTATTCTTAAGTTCCCATGATCTCCTTCCAGCTCCATCATGAGACTCTGGATATAATCTAGCTCTGGGGTGTTTGTAAGAACAGAACAAATGAGTCCAAACTAGATGGGTTTATATTGTTTAGTTTATGAGTTCGCATGGTGACCTTCCAGTTCTATAATCAGATCCTAGCAGCCAAGATCCAACTCAAAAATTTTAGCCAACACAAGACAATTTACCTGGTAGGTTTTAGGAGTTAGCTGTTCATTTTTTCGAATTTTGCATCTGGATTTGTAAATGTCTTTATTCAAAATCTCGGACGCACGTACCAGCGGTGCCACAGTGGTGACTCCGACATGGAAAAGAAATTATTGCAACAAAATAAACGCTTTAAAACTCCACTGTCTTAGTACTTTTTCTCTATGAGTTAAACTCTTTCAGCTCCATCTTCAGATCCTCTTCTTAAACTTAATGTTAGCTTATAGCAATAAAATCGCTGAGCCAAAACTCAGTTATTTCGTCAAAACTCTGCATCCGAGAGTTCCAGCCTCTACATCCAGGCTACATCATGCGATCAGCTGGGTGGTTCCATAAGATTGTATTGCCACTGAACTTACATAAGTTTGTCAAGTTTAGATGCAAACGAACATCAGAAAGTCGCTGAAAATGGTTTGCAATACTTAAAAAATCTGTCATTTACATACGAACATTGCCACTTAAATAGAAGCTCTATATATCTATATATATAAAGATCTAGAAGCATTAGGTCAAGGTTACCATGTCATTGCAATATCATTAAAGTAAGTAACAGAATACAACATTTACTATCAATAAGCTTTTACAAGTTGCTTAATTTCTTTCATCAATTTTAAAAGAGCTGATGATCTTGAAACGGCTAAATAGATTCTATCGGATCATAGTTTAGAATCATTTCGAAAAATAGGGCTTTCATTAAAAAAACCGCAGCCAAATCGGACTATCCGCCTGGTCGCTACGATGCCACAGATAGACACACAGATGTGACATACACAGATACACACCTGAAACTTATAGCACTACTCGTTTTTGCGTCGGGGGTTAAAAGTATTTTTGAATGTTTCAATGATTTTAGATGGACTTCAATCCCTAGGCAGAACCTACACTTTTCCTGGCTGGAAAGATCTTCCCTTTTCTATCCTTGCTGGTCAGCATCAATCCCTGCCCTTCAATATGCAAAATTTTAACTAGCAACCTAATGTTTGCAAATTTAAATCCAGGAAAAATCATGTGATAACATTGAAAAATAAATATTGTTGTTTTAAACAAATCAAATGTCAAGTCGTAAAAAATCATAGATGATAACCGTGACCGAAAATATATTATCTGATATATTTATATATATATATTCTGAATTTACCTCGAATAATTTATACGCAGTAAAAATGCAGATACCTATCATACATATATATCTTCACGCCAAATCCCTTACAGGCAGCAAGTATTGAGTGCTATACAGTACCGATAGACTTGCTTTGCTTCCCCCACTTTCAATATTCTATTATTTTTTATAATATAAGAAAACAAGCAAATGACTCTCTGATGGAATGAGACCACCATCGCAGGGGCGAATCGTGAATTTGTGGCGTCTGAGCTAATTTTAGTTAGGGGCCTACCTAGTTGCACAAATTACCATTTTTTCATGTTTTATAGTATTTCTATGAAACACAAATTTAATTTTAAAAACAATAATTTATACTAATAATATAAGTGGCCCCGCCCATTCAGTCGAGTAGTAAACAATACTGACTACGCAATCAATGGGACTCGGGCTCGATTCCAGACAGGGACAAACATTTGTGTGATAAGCATAGGTATCGTTATTACTGGGTTTGGGTGCTTATTACATATGTTTGAGTATTTATATATGTGTGTTTCCATGTACTCGTATTCTGTAAAATGTTTCCTAAGATTTAGGGAAATTGTAGAACAGCTATGAGCATTCTAAAATTATAATAATTTTATTTCTATAAATAGAATCACCTCATGTTTTTTTTTTCGCTAATTCATCGACCTATACATAGTTCTCTATCTACCTATGTCACTGAACTCTTCTTAAGCAACAGAATTGATTACTTTGGCGAATGAGCCCCTATAATGAACAAGATTCACAGTTGAACCATACCGGGTGCCGGGTTTGCTAGTAAATAATTATAAAATGACTACATTTTTGCGCTGTGTATTCCTATATTTGCTCATTACGTTGACTTTTAGTTAACCGTAATTTATGAATAGAATTAATATTTTAATCTATATTTCAGCTATATATAAAATCCCGGAAAAAGAGGGCTCCGCTTCATATATTTAATATTTAAAAATACTTTATAATGATATAATCATTAGGTAAAACTATTTAGTATATCTTACTTATATAAATTTGATTATGAGAACAGGATTGTGAAAAAAATTGTAACTGGTAATAACACGGATTACACTGGAGTCAGTGTAGCTATAACTATCGATACATTATTTCGATAAAATTTTAAATTTAATTTAATTTAAATTTTCTTATCATCAAACCCACTAATTACGGCCGCGATGGTCTACAAGCACATCTCCAACACGGCCACCATATGCAGGCTTAGAAGGCCTCATCACGTACTTTCCTATCTCGATACATACACACACAGCACGACACAATCATCACCGGTTTCTACGACAAAGAATTTTTTATCACCTCGCGCTTAACGCGGATCGTTAAGCCACTAATCCGCCCTCCACATTTAGTTCAAACGCCGCACTAAACCTAGGTCCACTCTCCCAGGAGGCAGCCGTTAGAGCGCGCATTAGTAGCCCAAAGAGCTTCGGCAAACTCTCATAACTCGCAATATCTGCTGCTATATGACTAGCGTCTTAAAATGAGAAATATATAATAAAATACAGCGTCTATTTTTGAGCACTGATAAACAGTTTTTCTTCATTGATACCCAGAACATAAAGAATTTTTATTTTAAATGTCTTAGAGGTTACCTAGTGTGACGGTAGTAAGTAATATGACAATTTAAGTACTTATTTCTAAAACAGGGTATCTGTGAATAATATTGACAAACATATTGCAACTTACGAACAAAATCTGCGTGGGTTTTACATTCATTGCGATTTAAAACACTATATAAATACAAAAAGCAGCAGAAATTAAGCAAATTAGGTAACAATTTTAAACGATGTCTACGCCGCGTGTCCACAAAATACTTTATAATATTATCTAAACGAGTGTCTTACTGATCTTACTGTCCTACGATACAAATCTGTGTGGTCAGCATGGATTTTTTAAAATACTAAGTCAGTCTAATTGGTTTATAGAGAATCGGTAGAAAATTTATAAGATGTTAAAAAATATATATCATTTTAGTCTCTTGATCATCATTGTTTATTGAATTTAAACAAAACACCAGCGGGGTAAAATACGAATGTTCTGTACTTAACACCAATTTTACCCTTTATTGTAAGAAATATTTTAAATAAAATTTTCTTAATATTCCTACTACATTTTTTAAAAGCATACTCATATTAACATAATTTTATTTAGAAAAATGAATACTAAGAATACAAAAATATTCTACTTAGCTTACCTTACCTTAGCGAAAATGTAGATTGGCAACATTTAGTTTACTGCATAAAACAGAATATTATTTAATTGTAGTCAGTTTACTTCCCTTTAAAATAATATTGTAATCTGGATACATTTTTGCCGACCTTCTTTACACTTAAACTCTGGTTGATAACTCTGTTCGCCACAAAAGGTGTCACAGCAACCACCGCAAGGTCAACTGTAGTTAAGCGATTCGAAAAAAAATGCATCACGCCCAAAAATACAGAGTTATTTTACTTTTTTAGTCTTTCTGGAAATTTCCCGTCAAATAATGACGAATTAATGATATGACAAAGCGGTTTAGATATTACAGTAGCAATATTTTTGAGTAGTATTGTACTAATATTATCATAACCAGTCGCGTTTGTTGGGCGCTACGAAACCACGGACATACACATAGATACACAACTAAAACTTATTACATCCCCGTTTTTGCGTCGGGGGTTAATAAACAAATAATTGTTATTAGGTTTGTAAAATACGGTCATGGGAATCATAATCCGGTTTTTCAACCGATAAACCGATGAATTGTGGTAAACTGGAAAGTCTATTCCGTCTAGTAAGTTAGGCCGTTCGCTTCATTCTGCCAACCTCGCGAGGGAATTAGCGTGATGATACTTTTGTTTTACTCGTAGAAAAACTGTAAGGTATTTGTCTACAAAACTTTAAAAGCGGGATGTCTCATTGACGCACACACGTTAGGCGGTCGATGAATGCACAAACTCTTGCAATTAACTTAAATGTTTTGGAATATTTTTAATCGCATGGAATGCAAATCAAATACACTTAGTCCTTGGTATTTTTATCGTTCTTCATCATAATTAACGTAATTTCAATACTTAGTGAACATTGTCGGCTAATGGACAAAGTCCCTTGATATCTTTATCATCTCTAAATATTTACACATAAATTTAGTTTCGGATTCTTTCTGAATATTACCGGCTAACCGACGTAGATAACATGTTCCTAGCATAAGTAATGATAGTCAATTTATTCTACTTGTATGAGTGATAACACATATTGATGCCAGATACAACATTTTTGCCGCTACACAACATAAGACTGCACGTAAGTATTTTAAATATCAATAGTTTTTTCATTTTCTTCTGAACTCTCGCCACTAAAGAAAACACTATGAATCTTATACAACTAATTATCAATTTAAAACGTTTAAACAATAACCAATTTATTAGGCAATTAAAAGAATTAGGTATTAAAAAAAAGAATTATTAGGTATTAATAAAAAAAGTTTCATGTCAAATTTTGCTATTTAATTAAAATAAATACTACAAATTATTGATTTTAATTAAATAGCAAAATTTTACGACAACGTCAAATAAAAATATTTTTCATTGTTTAAAAAATATTTTTGTTTTTATATTTCCTTAGTACTGATTAACTGGCAAAATTTTGTTATTGGAGATAAACTCGCCTATTGTGCGTATTTTCTTTTATTAATTAGTTTCTATAAAATTGAATCACTTAATGTAGGAAATAACTCCGTCAGGAATTTGTCCCTTACAATTTTAAAATAGTTAAATCCATTTCAAAATATTAAAATAGCTTGGCTCAAATGGAGCTAAATAATAAGTAAAGTTAACATTACCTAAAATTACATGTACCTATTAGTTCCTGAACTGTGAGCTTGCAGTCCAACGCGTTATAGACAGACTGGTCTGCAAACTATATTCTTTTTATTTAAATTATAAAATAGAAAACAAGCAGATGGCTCTTCTGATGGAAAGAGATAACCATCGCCTGTAAACATCAAATGTTAACGGTGCGTTATCCTTGTGGCGAGGTCTTAGTACCATATTCATAATTTATTATATATGCATATTCTTTAAGATGCTGTTGTGACTATCAGTTTAGAATTTTATTTGATTTCCAACCTTGACGCAAATATTAGGGGTATTATAAATTTAATGTAAGTGCATATTTGTGTATCTGCTCGTGTCATAACTCCCAAATAGATGATTTGATTTCAATGCAGTTACTTCAATCAGAAGCTCTGTCTATCGAGTTTGATTTAAGTTATTACTTAATAAAATTTGTTAAGCCCATTCAAGATCATCAGCTTTTTCCACTTAATGAAAGGAGTAAAGCAACTTGTACAGGCCTAATTGATACGAAATTGTGCAATCTGTTACATAATTTATATTACAAGGACATGGCAACTGATGCTGCAAGTTTCCCATCCAAAGATCATCAGATCCTGTGATTCGGATGTGTGTGTATGTGTATATTTATATATATTTGGAATATGTATAATACACCATTTAGTTGTTTCCTTATGCAATGCTATATATGTAAATAAGTATTTAGTTAATTGTGATTACATTTTATACTTCAATTCACAATAATATGCTCTTATGCACTACCCAAGTTTTTCTCTCAGCATAACCAAGGTAAACTGAGAGAAAATGCGTAATAGCATTAAGTTGCGCCTTTTGTACTGATTTATTAAGTATTTAAATAAGTAAATAAATAAATCATTTCATATTTGTCTAGAAAATGATGCAAATTAAACTAGGAGGTGGTCTTACAAGAGAATGTATCGGGATTTTTGAAATTGCTAACTTAGAGTTATAAAATAAACGGGGTATTTATTCCCTTTTTTAATAACTCCAAATTAGAAAGTTAATTAAATTTTAAAATCAACAAAGTGAATGTAGTTTTGTGTTAATGTAAATTTGAGCACATGATGTACGTTCGTGAAAATATTTGCTTATTAAAAAAAATGGTGACGTACACTCACTAAATACAAGGAACAAAAACGTTCTTGTTGTGCTTGCATCCCTTCTCCACAGAATCAGTAACTCATTATGGGGCAATCTATGCGCCTTTACAATGAACTTCCCGAAACTATAAGAGATCTATCAGTCAATAAATTTAAAAAAATGTGTAAAACTAAACTGTGTAAAAAAGGGTACCTATTATAAGATTGCCGATTATTTGGAAGACAAAAAAGCCTGTGATTAATTTGTTCCTGATACCAGACTCATATATATATATATATATATATATATATATATATATATATATATATATATATATATATATATATATATATATATATATTTATAATCTAAAAAATAAAATGATATGATAAAATTTGTGAAAAAAGTGATATGAAAAAAGACAAGCCCGCTAAGTTTATTTCGTCGGATCTTCTCTGTGTGCGGCCACGTTTCCGATCTGGTAGTAGTCTTTAAAAAATGTTGACGTGTCAAAATAACTTGCAAAAAGAATATTATTGAACAAAGTACTTCTGATTTCTGATATCGTGCTGTTCCAGGCTTCTTTCAAGAATTGAAGACCAACTGCAGTTCTGGCAGGCAAGTCGTAAAAGGTAACCAACTAGCTATATTGGTCACTACCATCTTAACTACTAGGTGGTAGAGATCCGCAACGTCTCATCCGGGTATTTGGTACAACCAACTTATTTGTTCTTGTCACAATAGCATTAGTTTGTCATAGTGTTGTTTTGGTTTTAGAAGGTAAGGTAGCCGGGAGATTTACGCACGTGACATTGCTAACCCACCACATGGATAGCAACGCACCATTATCATCTTTTGTGTCTATAGGCGATGGTTTCTTTTTCCATCAGGAGAGCCATCTACATGTTTGTCACAAACTTTGACATAAAAATACGTCGTTTATTGTTCATTACTACTTATAGGTAATTTTTATTTTCAGCAAAATGGTACTTTTGTTCTATATCACGTCCACGTTATTCATATGTCTGCTGTGGTTATACCTAAAATGGGTTTCGGTGAGAAAATACTGGGCTAAGCGTGGAGTGATGTTCATACCGCCACATCCAATCTTTGGAAATCTCACTTTCCTTCAACGCATTAATCCGGTAAATATCTATCTACTACTGATTTCAACTTTTAAATTATAAATTACCTATCTCACCAGCGACCTTATACCTCCAGCGGGAACATGAAGGTAAGTTCATGAATGATTGTTCCGTGTAAATTGCCTTTCAGATTTTTTAACTTTCCGCTACGTATGTACTACATACGTAGGTCACACTATAAGTTTTGCGTAACTTAAAAAAACAACATCTTATAACCAAAATATTATGTTTATTGCTTTTCAAAATAACCTCCTCTACATTTTAAACATTTTTTCATGCGATCAAACCATTTTTTAAAACAGGAGGACCACAGATCTGAAGACATGTTTTCTACGTACTGATTGAACGCTATCACTGCCTCTTCGGAGTTGGTTAAAGTAAAACCTCTCGTCAAATCTTTGATTTTGGAGAAAATACAGAAATCACAGGGTGCTAGGTGTAGTGTATGCCTAACTTAAGATATCAAATTAATAGTTATTTGTATAAAATACATTTACAAGCACAATTCATATATTATATGTTAAATATATTAAAATATACTTATATTTATATATAATTATGATGAATATAAAATATTAACTGATTATATTTTTTTTTTTTTTCGGAATGTCACAATTGCTGTTAGCCTTAAGGGCTGTTACAGCTTCACCGGTCGCGTGGGCGAGCAGAGTGCTCAGCCAGAATTTAAAGGTGTAGGGCTGTACGCCCTCCGCCCTAAGGGTGTCTCCTGTGAGACCGAACCTCGGCTTAGGGTGGGGTCGTGATTTGCGATGAGAGGGCTAGTGGCATTGTTTTGTCCGTCCGCCGAACCTTGCCCTTGGGCTCGGTTCGCCGAAGGGCGAAACAGGGGTCCTCGTCGCCGCCGGCGGCGACGGTGTCGCGAATGTAGGTGTGTAGTGTCATCGTGTAAACCGTTTGCCAGAGTTATCGGGTCATCGGGATCGGTAAGAACGTGGCGGGGCCTACGTAGTTTGGGATCGGGATTAGGGTCTGGGATGTAGTCAGCCGCGGCTACCACCAGTGGGTTCGGATGCGAGATGGCGCGATCGAAGTATCTTTCGGAGATGTCTTTGAAATGCTTTGCTAAGCTCGGCAATTCAAGATCGTTATGGAGGTCTACGTTGCGCATATACCACGGTGCTCCCGTGGCAATACGCAGGAATTTATTTTGTACCACTTGCAACGGATGCAAGTCCGTACGGGGGAGGTGGGCGAACGCTACGCAAGCGTATGAAAGGATGGGGCGTACGCACGACTTGTAAAGTGTCACCTTGTGTCTAAGTGACATTTTACTGCGTTTATTGATAAGATGATATAACCGACCTACAACGAACTTAGCCTTAACTTTCATTCTTTGTATGTGCGGTTTGAATGACATTTTGCTGTCCAACGTTACCCCGAGGTACTTGACTGTCTTTTCCCACGGGATGACGTTTCCGAACAGGGTAATGTTGCCTAGTTTTCGCAGACCGCGCCTTTGTTGTCGCGGGTGTTTACCGCGGCGAAAGTACACGGCTGCACTTTTTGAGGGATTTATTTCGATACGCCATTTTCTGAACCAATCACCGAGGGCGTTGGCCGCAGCCTGCAGCCGCTTGGTGATTGTTACTTCGGAAAAGTTGGACGTATAGAGGGCGGTGTCGTCGGCGAACAACGCGAGCTCGACGTGCGGCTCGCGTGGTACGTCGCACGTGTAGAGGGAGAATAATACGGGTGACAGTATGGAGCCCTGCGGGACACCTGCTGTAATCGATCTGTGGGTGGAGAAGGCTCCTTCCACGCGGAATTTGAATCGGCGGTTGGTGAGGTACTCTCGTATGATGAGTACGAGTCTGTCGGGCACGCCCATTTGGTATAGCTTGTATATTAAGCCATTGTGCCAGACTTTGTCGAACGCCTTTGCGACGTCGAAAAATAGGGCGCCTGTGGGAATTTGCAGCCCCGGGGCTGCGTTTAACCCGGTTAGGATATATTCGGTGAGACGGTGCACTTGATGAGTGCAAGAGTGAGCCGCTCGGAACCCGAACTGCTCATTTATTAAGAGGCCTTTCTCGTGAATAAATGCCTTAAGGCGAGCGAGAATGATTTTTTCATAGATTTTGCCTAACGTATTTATTAGGCTAATGGGGCGGTAACTGCTGACTTTATTGCGGGGTTTACCCGGTTTGTGAATTCCTATGACGGTGGCTTCTTTCCACTCGTCTGGAAACGCGCAGCCGGCTAGTAGTGCATTGAAGATGCACACTAGTAGGCATATTAGGGAGGGGGGGAGGTATTTAACTACCTTATTAGTGATTTTATCGGGCCCCGGGGCCTTTTTATTGTGTAGACCTTTTATAATTTCGCCTACTTCTTCGGGATCGGTGGGTAGAAGCGGGTCACCCTCCGGTGGTAGCGCCGCCCTGCGCTCTACTTCGCTATCCACAAGATGGACGTGGTCTAGGTCCGTAGGCTGGTTTGATGGGGAACATTGAGTTTGGATACTGTCGGCCAGGCATTCGGCTTTGTCTGTATCATCAAAAGCGGGCGTTTGATTAGGTCGAATGAGTGGAGGCATCTCTACTACTGCTTCGTTTTTAAAGGCCCTCGCCAACGGCCAGTAGGCCGTGTGCGATGGCGAGACCTCACTTAACAGTCTGTCCCACCGTTCGTTACGATACTCGGCGATGCGCCGCTTTACTTCTCTTTGTAAAGCTCGTAGCGAACGGCGATTTTCGTCGGTCATGTATCGGTCGTAGAGCCGCGTAGCGGCGTTTTTGCGTCTCAGTAGGTCGCGTAGCTCTTCCGGTAGTTCCCATCTGCCCCGGAAGGCGTCCGGTATTTCCCGCGAGGAGCTATCGACTACCGATTCTATGTGGCTAGTGAGTGACTTAATGGCGGATTTGGCTTCCTCTACCGTACTAATGTTGCCAGGAATTTGGTCGAGGTGCTCTGATTGTATCGATTGAAAATTCTCATCGAGTTTTTTCCAATCGATTATCTTTTTCATGCGGACGGCGTCCGCATGGTGGGGGGAACCTAGTTTGAAAACTACCGGTCGGTGGTCTGAGTCGAGTTCGTGTAACACTGATACTGAACGCAGTTGTAAATCTACGTTCCTCATCAGCGCTATATCGAGTACGCTCGGTCTGTGTGTCACGTCGTTTGGCGGGTATCTAGTGGGCTCTGACGGGCCTACTGCTACGAAGTTAAGTCTGTCCGTCAGTCGTTCGATGTCTAACCCATTTTGGTTGTTTATGGGGGAATGCCACAGACTATGCTTGGCATTGAAATCCCCCCCTATTATGACAGAGTTGCCCATGTCGAATAGATGATTATATTTAATCGGTTGTCTCCGGCTACGTACTACGCAAGCTAGAGTGGTGGGGGCGACGGTCCAAAGTCGGGCGTGCACCGAACGAACATTGAGTTATTCAGTTCAGTTGTTATTACACCGCCGAGAGTGTAAGATGTAATGCGTGAGCTAGCGAGCTGACAGTGGTTGCTGTCTAACATCTATACATATAATAAAATCGTAGGAAAGTCAAAACTGTACATTGAATATTTTTTTAAAAGAATACTTGGGGCGTGATCTACAATCGATATCAAAGCCAAAAATATAGTTATATTTTTGGCTTTGATATCGAATTTTTGTCTGTTTATCTGTTTGTCTGTATATATGTCCGGGGTAAACTCAAAAAGTACTGCATGGATTTACTTCAAATTTTGCATGAATATTACTAATAGGTCGGGTCAACATATAGGCTACATATTATCACGCTGTCACCTACGCGGGAGGAGCAATGCGGAGTAAACGAAGTCCGCGCGGGCGAAGTCGTGGGCAACAGCTAGTACATAAATAAATATCAATGTCTTATATAAGTATTATTAATAATTATAAATATATATGTATATATATGATTATTATTTGCTACTACACACTTTTACTATTCCACTTGTACATAAATTTCACTTTTAGGCGGCCCCTAGACCCACAATAATATTGCGCAATATTACGTATTGTACAATATTATTGAACGTTTAGAGTTAATATTGAAGATTGCACAATGATTGAACTGAAGTTTGAGCGGGTTTAATTTTTATTGTACAATATATTTTTCTTGCACTGTGTAGGTTTAATATTGCACATATTTTTCACTTCAGAGCTTGGAGTGGTCGCAGTCGGTCAGTCGTGGTGTTTAATGTATGGTCGTGTCGTAAATATAAGTAAAATGGCGAGCAAGAAATTTTCGTCATTTCGCGGTAATTTTATTCATCTTGTTAATTTAATAGGTCATTACTAGAATGGGGCAAAATTTCGACCACTGGCCGAAATTCGGTGAAAATTGAACATGTGACCGAAATAGGTTCCATTCCGCCGAATTGTGACATTCGATCGATTCAACTTTCGGCCGAAATCAACATTCGGCCAAAATTCGACATTCAGGCCAATATAAGTGTTGATCGAAACAAAACCAATCAATAAAAGACGAAGAACGGGAGTTTTTATTTGAGTGTATAGAAATAAATTTATTTAACAAAATCACCAGCATGGTTGCCGCCAAAACTTCGTCGTCAGACATGTTACTCGCACGAAAATATTGATCAGACTGGTTTGTCAATTTTATTGAGTGAATTTATTGAACGTCTGGAAACAAACGGGTATTCAATATTATTGCACAATAAAAGTATTACGCAGTATTATTGTAGGACACCTTACACAATTTTTATTATATTACTCGACCGGTTTCACTTTTTAAAGCATCTTCAGGATGTAATATACTTAACTGATTATTATTTACTGTTGTGGAATATAAACAAACGTAAATATTGATTTTAAATAATTAATTTCATTACGTCCTATATATATTTAGATATAACCGTTAAACTTATTAACAACAAGCACTCTTTCAAAATATATAGAAAAGAAACGTTCTGTGACAATATAATACCAGCAGAGTCACATCATCCACTAAGCTATAAATATGCCGCCTTTAATTTTATGATACACAGATTATTGTCAGTCCCTCTAAGCAACGTGGATTTCCACGAGGAGTTAAATACCGTTAAAACAATAGGGAAAAATAATGGATACAGACCGAGTTCAATTGATTCATTAGTAAAGAAAATAAGAAGGAAACTAATCGCCAGTTCTCTCTGCTTAGGACAACAAAATACAAGTAAAAATCAACAAAGATATATACGATTACCATTTTTAGGACGGATATCATATAGAACCTCACGGTTGCTAAAAGACTGCACACCTACTTTCTATACTACTAAATCACTAAAATCTCTTATATATAATAATAAACAAGAAATATCTAAGGAGTCAAGAAGTGGTGCCTGTCAATTAGCATGTGAGAGTTGCAATGCGATATACATTGGCCAAACCGGAAGGTCGTTTTCAACGAGAATGAAAGAACACCTTCGAAGTTGGCATTCGGGCAAGGGTGATTCTACCTTTGCGCAACACCTTATAAAAGAAGGTCATACTTTTGATAGTACAAAAAATTTAAGAATATTACATTTCTGCAGCAAAGGTAGAAGGCTCACTGCCTTAGAAGGGCTTGAAATTAATCGACACAAAGGTGAACAAAGACTCTTAAATGACCAAACGGAGCTCAATACTTCTCCTTTGTTAAACCCTTTTTAATATTTATATAGGCAAAAATATGTACTAAAAGTAAAAATAATTATTAATTATAACGTAATGCAATGTAAAAAAATTTTTTTAATGCTATTTCAATTTGACATTTTTGATAATTACTCTGTTTTATTGTTATTATTTTAGTTAAAATATTTTAATTTATATCATTAATTTGACATTTAAACATTTTTCATTTTTTTTATTGGTGATAATTATTTTTAATCATCTTTGACATAAATAACTGTGTAGTAGGTAATAGGTGTGTTAATCTATTTTTATTTTACTTTATTTTGTTTTACTTGACATTCTTTATATAGCACAATTAATTATTTAATTGACATTTTTGTATCCATATGTATAGTTATAAATTAGTACAATATAATTTTAAATTAAAATTTCCCGCATTGTTGGGCAAAATTGATAAGGCTGACAACACCTGTGAGCGATATTTAAGCTTACCCTTTTAAAATCAATATTTACGTTTGTTTATATTCCACAACAGTCAATAATAATCAGTTAAGTATATTACATCCTGAAGATGCTTTAAAAAGTGAAACCGGTCGAGTAATATAATAAAAATTGTGTAAAAGTGAAATTTATGTAGAAGTGGAATAGTAAAAGTGTCTAGTAACCATGGAATTTCACCAAGTGCCGACGATGGAAAGTATAGAATATATTATTATTTGCGTTGCAAAATAGTAAACATTACACTAGGTCGGGGCTATGCGCAGGATGAGTGACGAGATGTACTTTTTCGGAAGCTAAAAATGACTTTGTTTTGTTGGCCGTGTATGGAGAAGCGTTATCATGGTGTAGCAGAATGCGCCTTTTGAGTCGTCTCTCGCGAACTTTTTCTAATACCCTGGGTACACAAATGGTAGAATAACACTCGGCATTAATACTTTTGATCTTCAAGTGGAATTGTACAGTCCCGTCTGTAGCTATACCTGAGAAAGAAACGCGATCATTTTTTTACCAACGTTTCTCGCCTGTCTCACTTTTGTTGGCCTGTTCTCATTTTCAAACACGTATTAACAAGATTGCTGTTTTTTTCGGGTTCAAAACAATAAAATCCACGTTTCGTCTCTTGTGACAATGTCATAAACAGCATTAGAATGTCCGTGGTCGTACTTCAGTAGCACCTGTGAGCATCATTCCACGCGAGTCCGCTTCTGTTCCGTTGTCAGTTCATGAGGGATCCAACGACAACAAAGTTTCCGAAATTGCAATTCTTCGCGTAAAATTATCTGAATTTGGCTCATTCTAATCTCCAATAGCCGTCGAATTGTCTCATAGGTGATTCGGGGGTTTTCTTCAATTAACCGCTTAACAGTAATATTAATATTCTAATATTCACGGGACAAATTACACTTATTGATCTAACCACAAAGTAAGCAAATTATTTGCTTGTGTTATGGGTGTTAGTCAACGATACTAATACATAGATATACATATATAAATACTTTTACATACATAATAAACACCCAAACCCGGAAATACAAACATTTATGCTCATCACACAAATGCTTGTACCCGTCGGGGATCGAATCCGAGCCCCGTTGATTGCGTAGTCAAGGTCGCTAACCACTCGATCAACGGGGCGGACAAATTATTTTCGTCGACGGCAGGTGAAGGCCGCCCTTCACGAAATTCGTCATGAAAAGAAACTCGACCTCTCTCAAATTCAGCAAACCATCGTCTCACGGTACTTAAACAAGGTGCTTCTCTCCCAAAAGCATTTTGAAGACGAGCGACACAGTCTTCAAATCAAGAAAGTTGCAACGTTTTAAAAATATAACGTTCGAAATTCAAATAGTTCTGATTAGCTAGAAGTGCAAAACTTTTATTGTGCCCCATGTACACGTAGCGGAAGATAAGTTACTGATTTTGCCCCGATTTCCGAAAATCGAGTTTTTGCCAGATCTCCACGTTTTGAAGTCCTAGGAACCTTTTCCAATTATTTTCACTATGACGTCAGTATGTCTGTATGTATGTGTGCGAGTGTATGTGTGTGTGTATGTATGTGTAAACATCTTATAACTTTTGAACGGCTCGACTGATCGAAACGCATTTGGTGGCATTCGATTATATTCCGCTCAACTTTGACCTCCTGAAAATATGAATTAAGTCCGTCCAGAAGATTTTGAGAAATTTTGAGGAAACCCAAAAATAAATTGGCTAAACAGTATTTTTTTAATATAACTTCCAGAGTAATGTACCGATTGAGTGCAAAAACTAATCAGCTCTACTCCTCCAAAAACTACGTCTAATGCAGAAATTTCATCATGATCGATGAACCGATTTGTTCATCGCGACGAACGAAGTTTGGGAGACTTCGTTGACAAAAAATTTAAAAAGTGTTTTTTTGATATAACTTCGAATTTTTTAATCAAACCTTTTTTGATATTCTACTATATTTTAGTACTAAAATAACTACGTCGAATGCCGTTTCAAAAATCGAAACCGAATCTAATTTCAAAGCTTTTCAAATATTAAAATCACGTTGTTTTTAGCAAACTTACGTAATATTTTTAGACCTCAAAAATTGAGTTAAATGTCATTCAAAAGATCAAAATCATTCATCATTTCTAAAATATACAGCTTTTTAAAAATCAACATATTGCCATTTTTAACAAAATAAATGTTTAAACTGAAAAAATCTATGCGTATAGTTTTTACCCTTTTGAGCTTTAAATACTTTAATTTAGCGGCAAGTTTCAGAGATGGTGTGCATGGTCAACCATTTGTAGATTTTTTTATTTATTTTACGGCCTTGGGTTCAAATCTCTTATTGCTAATCTTAGTTTATTTTCAATTCTTAATTTCTTATAATTTCGCCAAAATCAGTCAAACTGTTTCGGAGGAGTATGGTAACTAAAACTGTGACACGAAAATTTTATATATTAGAAGAGAAAATTATTAACCACATCCAATCGGCCTATTCACGATCCATTTAAGCATCAGTTACAAATAGAACAACAATATGGCACTGAATAATTGGTCATAATAGTTGGTACAAATGTTCCACCATTGAATCCACAACAAAGAGTTGCATATGGTACTTTAATAGAAGCCGTTAAGAGTGGATCTGATGAAATATACTTCCTTGGTCCTTTCGAAGAAACAGGAAAAAGTTTGTAATTTCGCAAAATGAAGTATACCTAACATTAACATTGGATTGGGTCAAACTGCAAAATCAAGTAGCCTTATTGGCTTGGATTGGCCATGGCTTTGGATTAGAACAAACCGCAAAATTATCTGGAATAGCTGCCACTTAGTTAAAAAGAGGACAAATTGCATATTAATAACATGCAATTTCCAAAACTACCATTAAACATGCAAATCCACGAAACATCTGATTACAATATCGCCAAAAGTAGTGCAATGGCTAGAATTCTTCAGGTATACAAAATGATCGTTTGGGGAAATACGATAGCCCATAACAGGTCACAGAGAGCACTGGATGGAACTTTATTAAATCTTCGTGATAAACAAACCATTTTTGGTGGAGCCATGCTTTTTGTTGTCGGGTAATGTTCGGTAAACTATTTCAGTTATTTCCAATTATTTTATCAAATTTATGGTGGTACATCAAAAGCAAACTTCCCAGTCACCAATTATGTTATCAAACTTATGGTGTTAAGTAAAGACACTGCATTTGACAACTGACATGTGAGTGTTTCTGCAACAATATCAAATTGTAATTTTATTTCAAATTGCTATTAGGTATTGGAGATTAGAAGACACTTCGACCTGGATTCATCATGTATTTCCTTACCCACAAATTTCTGTCACTTCACAGGCTCTAAAGAAGAGCTTATTCAACTTGTTTGTTCGAGCATAGCGCACCAGTTTTTTTTTTTTTATTATTACAAGATGAGAAACAAGCAGACGGCTTTTTTGGTGGAAAAAAAAACCATCGCATATAGACAACAAGGATGTAAACGCGTTGCTTTCCATGTAGCAGGATGTCAATACTACATATAGTCTACCAGCTACCTTACGCCTCAAACCGGAACATGAAAATGACAAGCACTACATTGCATTGCAGCAGAAACGAGTAAGGCAGTGGTACCAAATGCCCTGGCGAGTCGTTGCGGAACTCTACTACCTCGTAGTCACGATAGTAGTGACAATTAGTATAGCCAGAATGGCTGTTGGACTTGGACTATTCTTCAAAGGAGCCCGGACCAACATGGGGAGTTGTAAATCAGGATAGCGTAATCAACTATCCTGCAGAGTTTTTAAAATTAGCTAAATCGATTAAGCGATTCTCCAGTTTTAGCCAGAATAACTAACAATTGATTTTTATATTATATAAATGGATTTAATTTATTTTCATGTAATAATTCAAAGTTTTACGTAACATATGATTCACAAATCTAGTAATCTAAACTAATATTATGAAGAGGAACGATTTAAGTTTTTGTTTCTTTATTTATTACGATTTAACTCAACAACTACTCAAACGATTTAAAAAATCCTTTCATATTTAGAAATCCACTTGATTCCGAAATAACAAAGGCTACTTTTTATGCGACGGACCAAAGTAAAGTAATGATTTTGTTCACGCGAACAAAGTCATGAGTAACTACTAGTATCTAATATTGCATGGTCTCTAATATTTTGTTCTTGATATTGCTTTTTCATATTCTGTATTTTATTAATATCAAATGCACAATGATTCAATATTACATACAATATATATATATATATATATATATATATATATATATATATATATATATATATATATATATATATATATATATATATATATATATATATATATATATATATATATATATATATATATATATATATATATATATATATATTTTTTTTTTTTTTCCAGAATATATGGCTGAAACGTATTCATCAGCAGTATGATACCCCATATTTGGGGATGTGGATGTTCTGGAAGCCAGCATTAATTATATCAAGCCCGGAATTAGCTCGGCAAATTCTAGTAAAAGACTCCAAGTACTTTAGAAACAGACACCTGGCCTCAGGAGCCAATGATGAAATTGGTTCACGTAATTTATTTACTGTAAACGTAAGTTCGTATTTTTATTTCTTTAGTGTAGTTATATTCAACTCAAATCATAAGATTTCTAAGTCTATCACGCAAAAGGTTACAAAAAAAGTCAGTAGCAGCTCAGAGTCTGGTTTTTGCCTGTTAAAATCCACTTGTCACAGATACCTGAAATTAACTATCAGTTCCAGTGTTCACAAAAAGCATGTGATATTCGTTAGAAGTTTTAAAACGACCTTTAGTTTGAATGCAGAGATGAAGATAATATCAATCTAGCCAATCAAATAAAATGGAAAAACGTAGTAGACCGGACCTACCGCTCCAGCGCGTTTTCCATTTAACAGGTATATAATGTGTGTATATAATGTATAAGCAGTTCACTCTTCTGATAAAAGAAACAGCATAATACAGAAAGAATGAATGCTTATGTATCGAATAGAATAAATGATAGATTAATTACTGTTTTAATATTAATTATTGCCGTCTATGGGCGGCGGTAATCATTTACTATCAGGTGAGCCAACTGTCCGTTTGACCTCTCTTCTATATATATATATATATATATATATATATATATATATATATATATATATATATATATATATATATATATATATATATATATATATATATATATATATATATATATATATATATATATATATATATATAAAGAGCATTAGTATTTACAAAAATAAAAAAGTATCTTCACGCCCATATCCCCGAAGGAGTAGGCAGAGGTACAACAAGTGCACCCACGATTAGTCGAAGATACTTGGTCCCACAAATGTGATAGGTAGCAAGCCTATTGCCAACCGGGCACTTTCCAATCCCGGGCAACTTTGTGTTTCTCAGAAAACTGAAAAGACACTTTTTTTGTGCCCAACCCGGTAATCGAACACGGGACCTCATGTGGTCAACGCCAACGCTGGACCGCTAGACCACAAAGGCGATTAAAACACGTGTAGAATAATAGTTGTTGGAAAGTAAAATGGTGCCCATATAATATTACCATACTAGGACTTGGCCTATTGTGAAGGTATTTAAGATTTTTTTAGAGGCAATTTTCAACTCACCAAATGTCAAGCTTATGGCAAATGACTGTGGTCCAAGGAACAAACTTTTCCTTAAATAATAACAAGCTGAAATTTGTGAACAGCTTTGTTCAATATTTTCAATCAAATCTTTTCTATCTTCGAAAAATAAAATGGAAAAGATAGGTGTCTCATCAAAATGAAGCTGTTTACAAAAATTATGTTGTTATTAAAAAAAAGTTTGTTTCTGGGAGCACTGTCTAGGATAGCTCTGCATCATTTTATCGAATTAAGTGCCACTGTCTTAGCATCTGTCTTAGCGCCTGCCTTAGAGTCTGTTGAATCATCTTTTTTAGCATCTTTCTTAGCATCTGTCTTAGCATCTGTTTCAGAGTCTGTCTTTCTAAAAGTCGTATCTCAGTTCAAAAAATTAGATAAACGGTAAACTTATTTATATGAGATCGCATTCTCGCCTTATGTATGACAATACACCACGTAAAGGTAATAGTTATCTCTTTTAATTAAGAAATTAGTTTGATTTCTTGTGATACTATAAAATAAATAACATTAAAACAATAATTTTTCAATGCATAATCCAAGTAATCTAAACTTACATATTACGGAGAAAATATTTTTATACTTTTTTATGTTTGTAATGAATTAACCCAAAAGCTGTTTGATTGATGTAAGAAATCCTAATACTTTTTGAAAGTTTCACTATTCAGGAGAGACATAGATTTATCTGACTGAGTAACATGAAGTTTTTGTTATGGCTCACGCAAATAAAGTCGCGAGTAACAGTTTTTAATATTTCAATATTCAAAACCTTAAGCTATTATCGTTATGTCACGACAAAACTGTTTACCGTGCTATAATTGTGTCGTATCTTATTTAAAATGTTTTTTTTCTATATCATAGCTCTCCTGATAAAATGAGACAAATATCGCTTATAGACACCAAAGATGTTAACAATGCATTACAGTAGACGCTACTCTAGCAGTTAAGGCAGTGGTACCAAATGCCCGGGTGCGACGTTGCGGACCTCTAATACCCAGTAAAATTAAATGATATAGTTTGATACGCATTTATTTTCTTATAGTAGTTTATTTTAATAGGGGATGAATAATATCATGAATATGATAATGTATTCGATTTAGCAAATTTTTTTCGTTCCTAAATTATTTTTGATGGAAAAGAAGTATTTATCGATATTACTTCGAGACATTTCAACTGATCAAATTGGAACCCAAAAAATGCTTAATTTTAGAACTCATAAAACTTAATTGAATGTCTGCTTGAAGATTTAAATTGATCATCGTTTTCAAAAGTTACAGCTTTTAAAAAATTAAAATAGGGTCGTTTTTAACAAAATTTAAAGCAACTAATGTAACCTCGTAGAATTCAAAAAGCTATGCTTAGGTATAGTTTTAACTGGTTTGAGCTAAAACTACTTCAACTTAGCGGAAAGATTTAGTGATTGCCTACAAAGTTTAGTTTTCAATTTTGTTGTTGGCTGTTGTCATCCAAAAATCAAAGCAACAAGTTTGGTTCGAAAATCTTAGGACCCTTGTTGGTCCGGCATTCTTTTGAAAAATAGACCATCTGCTCTTCTGCCAGGCAGTTTGATAGAGGCAAACAATTGACTATTCTATTACACTATCATCATGGCTACTAAGTGGTAGGGTTCTGCATTGTCTCGCCCGGGTCTGGTACCACCGCCTTAACTACTGTCGTAATAGCATCAGTGCTTATCGTTTTTGTTCTTGTTTGGAGAGTATGGCTGCTGGTATGCATGTGGCATTAAGGACTTGTCGCAAAGATAGCAACGTAACATTAACATCTTTGATGTCTATATGGGCAGTGGTTGTTTGTATATCAAGAAAATCATCTGCTTGTTTTCTATCTTATAATATAAAAAAACTAACGAATCACTCATTGTCAGTTTTACAATATTGTAACTTTTTTAATTTGTGCAAATTTCTAAAAAAAAACTATTTTAGGATCCACTGTGGACAGATATTCGGCGACGTCTTTCTGTTATCTTTACTGCATCAAAGTTAAGAAGCATGCAAGGTTTCGTGCAGTCAAAGAGTGCAGAACTTTGCCAAAGAATTAGAAAGGAGCAAAACAATAAGAAAGATATGAGGGTAAATATTATTATCTTTGTAAATATAAGGGTAAATCCTTACTAGTATTATAAATACGAAAGTAACTCTGTCTGTTTGTCTGTCTGTCACTTCTTCATGCCTAAAGTACTGAACTGATTTGGATGATATTTGGTACAAATATCAACAAATACACTGGTCATCAAAAAAAATCGGCCCACCCTGTTTTTATTTACTATTTATCGACTGATTCACAGATAAGCTGTTTCACACAGTTGTTTTGTTTTTTGAGAGCCGGTTGACATTTGGTTTGCCGTAATTTTTAATGCACTTGAAGGTACTTGACAATTTTTTAGCCAAAATACCGATGAGTAATCATTTAACGGTTTACGTGGGAACAAATTAGGACCGTGCTCCCAGTTCGGAAGTGACTTTTCTCGTAATCTCTTGTTAATCAAGTTAAGTTTATTTACTGAGGCAGTAGTTATGAATAATTTAAGCTAAAAATAATGGATACTACTGAAGCTGAAGCAGCTCAAGTGGTAACTTTACTGCAACAAGGATTAAGTCAACATGTGTGGCTAGAGAGTTGAATCTCAGTCGCCCTGCAGTTCGGCGAGTATATCAACGGTTTCTAGAGACTGGGCATTATCGAAGAAGATCGGGGTCTGGCAGGTATAGGGTGATAACACAAAGGGACGACCGCTTTATTGTAGTATCTGCTCTACGAAATCGACACCTCTCCAGTGTCGATCTTCAGTGTCAATCTTACGTGAAGATATGTGTATATGTGGCTATAAGCGACAGCACTATTAGAAGGAGACTTCGTGCATAGAATTTAAGACCATACAAGCCGGCAACAGGGCCACAATTGACCACAGCTCATCGACAAGCCAGACTTCAATTTGCGCCAATTCACGTTAATTGGACCATAGGCCAATGGGAATCAGTACTCTTTCGTGATGAGAGTCGAATGACTTTATACGGTTCTGATGAACACCCTAATGTCATGCGACGTCCAGATAAACGTTATGCTCAGTGCTGCTGAAAGGAAACATTCAGTTACGGAGGGGACTCGGTAATGTTTTGGGGTGGGATTTCTTTGACTGGACGTACGGAATTAATTTTCATAAGGAGAGGTGCTTTAACTGCTGCACGGTAAATTACAGAGATTCTATATAGATATTTACTTAAGATCCCATAAACATCCTTATTATTAATATTCTGATTTAAATAATTTATACATATAGATACCTATTTAAGTCAGTAGATTTTATTAATTTTCATAATAATCAAAATATATTCTATTATAATACAAATGTCAAAAATGTCACAATGTCAAAAATGGGAGAAAAAAAATTGTAACATTATACATAATTATATGGCATGTTTAAAAAATTGTTGTTGTAACATGTCAATTTGAGGATTGAAAAAAATATATTTAAAAAGCAGTAATAGATAAATACAAAAATTATAAAATTATTAAAGTCCGAATACGGAGTTAACAAAAAAAATCGTTTATAGTATAATACCCTTTCTTAATCAAAAATGAATGCAGCATGTTTCTAAATTTATTTATTTCTAACAATCTTATCTCTTTCAGTAATTTGTTATATATTTTTATACATATTGCATAGCAGTTTTTGATGAAAGTTGTTCATGTGTAGAAATTAAGACAAATTTTGCCCGAATCGTGACACATATTAGTACAGAACTCAAGTCGTTTAACCTGCATCACAATAATAAATTATTCATTAATATTAGCAACTTAATCACAAAACAGTATAACGTAAAGTTGTTTTTTTTACTATTATTTATAATAAGTTTTGTGATTTAAAAGACTGTGACTAATATTTAAAAAAATTGCAGACTCTTTTCGCTGATTTTACGACGGACGTTATTGGAACATCGGCTTTTGGAATAGAAAATAACTCCACTTTGACCGGAGAAGGGCCACTCCGCGTTGTTACCAAAGAGTTAGTGAAGTACAGTTTATACCGGGGAATTGCTTGGTCTTGTATATTTTTCTTACCAGAAGTAGTCAATTTTTTCAGGTAATTTATATATTTATTCAACGGAAAACAAATAACTTAGGCATATATTTAAGCGTATATTCTTAAATGAGTTATTGTATTAATTGTAGGAGTGAGGCGTATTTATCGTAACAGATACAAATCATAAATATTCGGAAATGCTACATAACAATTGTTTCTGTGATATCAAATATCTGTTAAAAATATTCATAATCACGATCCAAATTTATACTGCAATATTTAGTCACATGTACTCAATAACAAACAGGTGTTCGGTTTATCTGGTATTTGTTCTTCGTATATATCAATCTGTCTCACTTACTCCTGTTTAATTGAATCTAGCTTAAACGAGAAACACCTAGTATTATTATCCGAAAATTCGAACTGTAGTATTACAAGAAGATACCGTTCTTGAAAAGTGATAACTATTTTAATTCGTATTATATGTTATCAGTTTCTAGTTTTCAATTCAGAAACACTGCAAGAATAATGCTTACATTACTAGGTGTATTATTTTACAATTTTGAAGTATTTATTACTTCTTTTCGTAAGTACGTTTTTTATAGAAGAGGGAGCAAACGAGCAGGAGGTGCACCTGGTGGTAAGTGATCACCGCCGCCCATGGACATCCGCAATACCAGAGATCTTGCAATTGCGTTGCCGGCCTTTTAAGAATGAGTAAGCTCTTTAAAAATGTAAAAAGGTTAAATCTCTATTACATTCAAAAAATTAAAATACATAAAATCTAAATAATGATTAAAATAATTCTTGCTTATTACTCGCCTCTGTGGTCTAGTGGCCCAGCGTTGGCGTTTGATACATGAGGTCCCGGGTTCGATTCCCGGGTCGGGCACATTAAAAAAAAGTGTTTTTTCAGTTTTCTGAGAAACACAAAATTGCCCGGGATTGGAAAGTGCCCGGTTGGCGATAGGCTTGCCACCTGTCACATTTGTGGGACCCAAGTATCTTCGGCTAATCGTAGGTGCACTTTTTGTACCTCTGCCTACCCCTTCGGGGATATGGGCGTGAAGATACTTTTATAATTCTTGCTTCGTAGTAAAATTACAACAGAAATTACTAGAAAGTTGAAACGAAATAATAAATAATAGCGTATTTCTGAACATATTTGTTAGCATCGACAGCGTTGCTCGCAAAATATTCAACGTTTTGTGATTTATTAAAATATACATATTGTTACGAATAATCTAGAAGCGTCTAGAGTTGGAGCGCGCGCGCTAACTATCTAGAAATAAAAGAAAGAGATAGCTACTCCTATTGACAAACAAATAGTTGACCTGTGCTATGCCATAATGGACTTTGTGGGATATGGCATAAGGTTGAAAGTAGCGTGTACTAGGATTTATGACTCATAACATGTTTACGATAAGAAGTGAGTCATTGTTTCCCGATACATTTAGATTTTTCTGGATCCAGCTAGGACTTTACCCTGCCTATAAATAGAGAGGTGTTGACAAACACAAGGCAGTTTTCATCAAGCGATACTTCAAGTGATCAGTGCGAAGCGAGAAGTGTTTTATTGTGTAGTTAGAGATAGTACAGTGAGTGAGTAGTGTGTAAAGTGTATTTCAGTATTACATTGTGTTGTCTTGTGTATTGTGTGTATCGTAAATACACGGATTTAATATAAGTGGTGTTTTCTTACAAGTACGAACCCGAAGTACGTAACAATATTAATGTAATGATGAAAGTTATTAAATTAATATATTTACTGACAGACCGCACCTACAAAAAGAACAGCACAGAATACTGGAATATCCAGTATTCAATGATAACAGACTGTTTTTGAATAACAGATAATGGTACCTATCTGTTATTATTGCGTAACCGTAACAAGAATAACAGATATCTTGTTGATCTGTTATAACCCAAGACTAATTAATTGGCCTTTATTGTAACTATTATACCAGTAACCTTATTAGTGGGCTAAGTAAAGTGACACTAATATTAATTTGTCGACTAACGAAATGGTTGTTGTTGTTTATATAATATAAGCACTTGTACTGTTTCACAAATGTAATTTAAATTTTATTTATTACACAATCACTTTTAAACTGACAGCCAACCGGTTTCGCCTATTAAAGCATCATCAGGGCTTTCACATTAACATTTTTCATTGTACTATTGTAAAACTATTGTTATATTTATGTTGCTTTGCTATCCGTAAAGTTTAGCGCCCATTTTACTTTCCCCCGTGTTGGATCGCCTTATCAATCCTGATCCATCCTGATCCTTTGAAGAATAGACCAACTGCCTTTTTGCCAGGCAGGTCGTCATAGGCGACCGATTGGTTACGCGAGTCATTACCATCGTGGCTATCAGGTGGTAGAGTTCTACATTGTCTCGCTCGGGTCTAGTACCACCGTCTTAGCTATTTCTGCTGCAATAGCGTCAGTGCTTGTCGCTGTCGTGTTCAGGTTTAGATAAGGGTAAGATAGCCGGTAAACTTATGTATTTAGCATTAGACCTCAAACGCACCACTAACACCTTTGGTGTCTATAGGCAATGGATGAGTCTTTACATCAGGAGACCCATCTGCTTGTCTGCTATCTTGTGACATTAAAGCCCGCTGAGTTTCTTCCGCCGGATCTTCTCAATGTGTGGCCGCGTTCCGATCCGGTAGTAATTCTAAATATTCGATAGAATCTTTTAAATGTAATATTTTATAATGATAATTTTTTTAAATATTTGCACACCATATAATGGTAGAATATGTTGGTAACTTAATTTATTTTTAACAACTTGTAACACCCATATTCTTGCAAATAAATATTTTCTTTCTTTCTTTCTTTCTTTCTAAAACAAATTTCCAAATTGTAATGGCAGTGGCAAACGTTGATGCTATTGCGGCCGGAAAAGTTAAAGCGGTGGTACCAAACCCGGGAGAAACATTGCGGAACTGTATCATCTAATTAGTAGTCATGATGTTAGTAACGATTTTACGAGATGCCCAGCAGTAAGGCAGTTGATCTATTTACGTAAAAGCCCACAATTTTAAAAGAAGCCCAAGAAAAATGCTTTACATTAGTACAGGCGATGGGGGATTTTTTCCTGCACTAAATTGCAGTTAGTTTTTTCTGTTGCTAGTTTCTGTATGACGTTTTGAATATAAAGAAATAAAATACTTACGAATTAAGGGGAAATGCCACCATTTTGCTAAATAAAAAATATAAAGAGAATTAACAAGTAGGAAGAAGAATAAACAAGATAAATAGGAAGAAGAATCAATAAGATAAATAGGAAGAAGAATAAACAAGTAAAGAATTCTAATTATCTACAATAAAGGTCTTTACCATTTTCGGCTTCAAGTGCGCGGTTACGGAGATATAATAAGCTTACACGGTTTTTCTCATAATGGCGGCACGTTCACCCATCTAACTTGCAAGTATTTAGTGCACTTACATTCATTAAGTCGTACTGAACTTATATTTTATTTTATAAGATAGCAAACAAGCAAATGGGTCTCCTGATGGAAAGAGTCAACCATCGCATATAGACACCAAAGGTGTTAATGGTACGTTGCTATCTTATGGCGAGTTCTTATGCCAAATGCATAAGTTTACCGGCTACCTTACCCTACAAACCGGAACACGACAGTGACAGGCACTGACGCTATTCGGCAGGAATAGATAAGGCGGTGGTACCTGACCCTGGTGAGACAATGCAGAACTCTACCACCTAGTAGCCACGATGGAAGTGACTCGTATAGTCAATCGGTCGCCTTTTACGACCTGCCTGGCAGAACAGCAGTTGGCCTATTCTTCAAAGGAGCCCGGGACCAACACGGGGAAATACAAAAATATATACAAAAATATCTCCTACATGTTGCAATGTAGTGCATTATGTACAGGACTAAGGGGTCCTTTTATTGTCTGTGTTATACGCAAAGTATTCAGAATTATGTAAACTTTAAATATTGTATTAATGCACAGTTAAAATTATGAACTACGTATTAGAAAACTTAAGGACATGATTGCAGAATACAGTTTATTCCGTCTCTGCCTATATTGATGATAATATATTCTTAAACAATTTAAACCTGCTTGTAATAACTCGCGATGGCCTTCTGGTTTAAAGTTCACCATAGACTAACATATTTATAACAACTCGCGATAGCCTTCTGGTTTAAATTCAAACATACTTATATAATAAAATTTTTTACAAGTTTGTTAGCAGACTTTAACCATGAACACAATAGTATTAATTAATTTCCAACTGCTTAAATATCTGTCGTAAAAAGGGTTACCACGTTTTTCTTCACATTTATTTAACATATATTATATGACCTTGCAGATTTACATTCTTTCCGAAACCAACCACGGACTACTTCCGCAAAGTATTTAAAGTTATAGTTTCTCAGAGGGAATCAAATAATCAGAAAGTATACAACGATTTACTCGATGCTTTGCTGAAAATTAGAAAAGAAAGTGCTGAAAATGGCAAAGGTTTGTAATTTAACTTTTTTTGTCAATATTATCACTTAAGACAATATATTTAGTTTCCGCAGATATAGTTTATTAAAATTAAGCTTAGCGTAATTTATTTTGTTAATTGAATTATGATCGCATTCACTTTTTTTTACTTGCCGTGTTAATAAAAAAAGTGGAGTTAAGTACCTAAAAAGTTTTACCGTGTCATCGCATCAGGTAGAAGGGATATGTAATTATTATCTTTTGATTTTGACCGCCCCGTTCGCGTTGGTCGAGTGGTTAGCAAACATATAGCGGCTGTTGCAAATATCAATTTGAACACCAAGTTAACCCTAATAATAAATTAAGGAAAAATATTGATGAGCCTTAACAATAAGCAAAGCAACGATATTGTGAAACAATACGGTGTCCTTCGCAAATAGTCATCTATAATTTTCGTCATAATATAATAAACATCGTATAAAATAAAATATTGGAATATTATGAATATTTAAAAATAAATAAATAAAGGAAATTCATGCTCCATAAATCAATAAAATACCTGTGTCACGTCTAATAAATTGCATCTGTGTAAGCTGCCGTCGAGCGCTCTTTTGTAAGTTGTACTATCATACTTATTAAAAACTAAAATTTTAGAGTTACCCACTATTAACTAAACTTTTACTAAATGTTTATCTGTAATGATTTTGTACCTTTTGTCCGAAGAGAAATATGTGTATTGTCAAAGTATGGTAAAATTTATCAAACCAAGTAATGTTTAATTCTTATGAGATGTAAACGTTCTTTATATCTAATATAGACATTTCTTCATAAGACATTGAGAGCAAAACATAATACGCAGTGTGACGTCACTGAGAATCCAATATGGCGTTATCCGCAAAATAGCGATTTATGTAGTTCTATATTAATCTATATAATTTCGGCATCAAAGGGTTCGATAAGCAAAACACAATTAAGAGTTTGATATAATTGGAAATACATATATTTCAGTCGCCTAAAAATAGAGGTTTATAATTTATTAATCCCTATAGTATGAAAATAAAATAAAATGTCTTACAGGATGGAATACAATAAGCTGTAAAGAAGAACAATTTATAATTTCTCCATTAGATCGACTTCTTTCAAAATTAATCTCCATGACTCCAATATGGACAACAAATAAAGGCTTGGGGAATTTAAAACAATAAGCAATATGAAGTTATATTGAATCCAGAATGGTAGCTGCATTGATATAAAAAACCCAAGATACACAATCAGTGTGTCAAAAACGTCCTCCAAAAATGGGTGCACAATTTTAAATTGTGCGCTCATTTCAAATAGAATCGCGTCGGTCGTGAACCTATCAATTTTATTTCTCTTCGTATGTTGCTTTGTAAAAACAACTATAAGTGGTGCACTTAAGGTTGGATATGCAAAGACATATGTTTTTGCCATATCTATAACTACTTAAATGAAATTACGAACACTTGATTGTCAGATTTGTTCGGGACTGTGCATCTAGGGTTTTTTTATCAATGGGTAGCTGCCACAAAGTGATTTATAATTTTCACAGGAATGCCTATCATATTATGAGTATTAAAGAAGACTTCGTGAGCGAAATACAATATAGCACTACACTACACTGTGTACCTGTGTATCTGTGTGTGTGTATCTGTGTGTCTGTCCGTGGCATCCTAGCGACCAGGCGGATGGTCCGATTTGACTGCCGTTTGTTTAAATGAAAGCCCTATTTTGCGAGTTGGTTCTTAACTATGATTCGATAAAATTTGTTCAGCCATTTCAAGATTATCAGCTCTTTTCAAATTGATGAAAGAAATTAAGCAACTTGCAAGGGTTTGTCGATAACAAATATTGTATTCTGTTACTTCAATGATATTGTAATGACATAGTGACCTTGACCTGATGCTGCGAAATCGTCATTTGAAGATTATCAGCTTCTATTTAACAGGCAATATTCGTATGTAAATTGCTAACCATTTTTCAGCGAATTTCTGTTGCCCATTCGTACTTAAACTTGGCAAACTTGTGTAAGTTCAGTGGCAATGCAAACTTTTCTGGTGGATACCACTGTATTTTCAGGTATTACTTTAGATAAGAAATTACAATGGGGACCGCACATTAATAATTACCAAATAGACTTAGTTCGGAAGCTTATGCAGTTAAAAAAATGAGACAGTTAACTGATGTCGACACAGCAAGAATTGTATACTTTAGTTACTTCCACAGCATTATGTCATATGGAATTCTGCTCTGGGGAAATTCTGCTGAAATAAATACTATATTTGTATTCCAGAAAAGAGCTATTAGGGCAATTTACAATCTTAGCCCGAGGGTTTCCCTAAGAGAAAAATTCAAAGAAAATCAATATTCTAACTGTTATATCCCAATATATATTTGAGAACTTGATGTACGTTCGTAACAATATTTGCTTTTTTAAAAAAAAATGGTGATGTACACTCAATACAAGGAACAAAAACAATCTTGTTGTGCATGCATCTCGTCTCCACAGAATAAGTAACTCTTTTATGGGGCAATGTATACGCTTTTAAAATAAACCTCCCAAAACTATAAGAGATTTACCAGTCAATACATTTAAAAATGTGTTAAAACAAAACTGTGTAAAAAAGGATATTATAAAATCTCAGATATTCAGAAGATAAAAAAGCTTGGGATTAATTGCTCCTCATACCGATCTCATATATATTTTTTGTAATATTGTGATATTGTAAAAAAATAGATGATATGAAAAAAAAAAGACAAGCCCGCTGAGTTTCTTCCGCCGGATCTTCTCAGTGTGTGGCCGCGTTTCCGATCCGGTAGTAGTTTTTAAAAAAATATGTTGACGTGTCAAAATAACTTGTAAAAAGTTTTATTGAATAAAGTATTTCTGATTTTTTATGGTACCATCCAGCTGATCTCAGGATCAAACCTAGATGTAGAGACTAGAACTCTCAGGTGCAGATCTTTGACGAAACAACCGAGTTTTAGCCCATAGGTACTCAAATTAAGAGTTATTTTCAGAGTTACATAATGGAACTAATAGGAGGCTATGAAAATTTGCAATAAAAAAATTCAAGCTTGTTTATTAAAGAATCATGGAAACCCTAACCTGAAGCTGCAAGATTCATCAAGATCATCAGCTACTTTCACATTTTGCTCTTAAAATAATGCATAAGAAGAAGAATGGCGGTCTGAATATATGAAAATGTATCGGCGGTTTTTGAAATTTTTAATTTTATCTTGTTAAATCTGTCACGTTTGTTTATAGCTGAGCGGACGTCAGACGTGCTCTAATGTACCCGGGCTCTTAATTTTAACTCGTTTGTCAAATATGCTGAGTATATTTTTATCTTTAAGTTTACAGGTATCATATCGTAGACATTCGACCATAAAAATCTTCATGTAATCATCATGTTTCAGCCTCAAAATGTTGCGTAAAAGGTGTAAATATGTTACAGTAAAATAATAATTGATTTCTCTGAATTGTTGTTTTAGTCTTGAGCCAAAATTGTAAATAGTCTTTCCAGCTTTCTTTTGTAATACAAAATATATAATATTTACTATAGTGTGATTTCCCCAGAGAAGAATTCCATCAGACATAATACTGTGAAAGAAAGTGAAATGTACTACTCTAGCAGTATCGAAATCAGTTAGCTATCTCAGTTTTTTACCTTACTACTTAATGAAATAAGATAGTAATCAAATTAAAAACCGCCAATAGAAATAACTGAAATGCAGTTAAATAATTTTACTACTATATTTCAGAGTATTCTGAAGACACTATAATAGCTCAAGCAGCTGTATTTCTCCAAGGTGGATTTGACACAACGGCAGTGACCTTAACTTACTTATTCTTAGAGCTAGCTTTCGATCAAGACATCCAAGTAAGTTTTTAGTTACTAATATAGCTTGTTATTAATAAATACTTGACATCAGATCTTCCATTGCCTCCCACTCACTCTTAGCTGACGTTCGTCGTTTCATACGAGTCAAAATTTAATGTTAACTAAGTCTACACTGTTTTACGCCTCGATACGCACTAACAGTGATTAGGTTAGTTTGTAGTTTAATAACTAGTAGAGTAGAGTATTGTATTTATTAATTTGAAACTTCGCCAAAATATTCGAGGTGCCTTGTTTTCATATTTTTTGGTCTTAGGATCAAGTTCCATTAGGAAACCAGTCTACTTGTTTATTTTATAAATTATATTCAGATGATTTTAAGTTTATAATATAAATTATACTTATATTATAAATTTAAAATTGTCATCTCGTTTAATATTATTTGCTTATGTTGAACCTATAGTTACAAAAATATAATATTAAGTCAGAGAAGCTGAAAGAAATGCATAAATTATTATTTTTGGAAGCAGTTGCCTCTATCCACAGACATTTAAATATACAAATAAATTGTTGGCAATGCGATGTGAGCTTTGAAAAAATTGAATTACTTTTTAAAAAAACAAATCATGTGAGACAGGTTGTTTAAAATTCATTTGTTATTTCAGACAGGAATAAACCAGCAATAAAAATGAAGATTTTTGTTTGACTTATTACGTAGGCAGTTATTTTTACCCCAACAACACAAAAAAATAACATTTTCTTTAGATGATTGAACCAATATCTTATTGTGTTGCATCAAGATAAATTCCTTTTAATTATTTTTGTAAATGTTTCTAACTTCAATAGCGTATAAAATATTCCAGGAAAGGCTCTACTTAGAATTGATTGATGCTGAAGAAAAACAAGGAAAGGATGCAATTATACAAGACCTACCGTATTTAAATTGTGTTGTTAAAGGTAAGTCATCTCATTTCCTGTCATTATTTTATAAAATCAAAGATTTGAGGAGAAATTAACTTGTTTGTTACTCAAACACGACTGGTTGGAATATATAGGTGTAATTTAGTAAACATCATTAACATATAATAATAATAAATATTTCTAGACAATTATACACAAATTTATCTAACCCCAAAGTAAGCAAATTATTTGCTTGTGATATGGGTGTTAGTCATCGATATTAATACATAGAAATACATATATACTCAAATATATTTAATAAACACTCAAACCTAAAATTATTTTTTTAGTATCGATAAGGAAGCCCTTGACCACGATTTTGCCTCACGGTAAGCTAAGATGTGGCCTAAGATGGAACGCGCTTCCCTCTTCTCGTGAAGATCCCCAGATTGTACTTGTCGGGGAACACAGACTCCTGTATGCTTCCTGCATGTTCCAGTCCCTTGACGTTCGAATGAAGAATATCGAGTCGAACCGCTTTGTCCGGGTACATGAAACATCTACCATATGGGGATGCTTAGAATTCGTGCGTCTTGACGATCGATGGAAAAACGAGAAAGGCGTAATTACGTCGCGCAAATCCGTGGCGCACTAAAAGATCCATAAACTAGACACTCAGCGACGATGAGCGAAGCTCTGGAGCTTTTTGCCTTTCAGATCATCTTTGTTTATTAGCCTCTTGGAACGCCTTTCTATCGCCTCAAGCTTCTCCAGATAATAAGTCCTTGGGAGATCCATCTCAAAGTCAAGAGCAGTATTCCATGCATGAACGGACTTATGCATGACAGAGATTGAGCAACTGTCGCGGGCTTAAATACTGCCTCACCTTTGCCAGAATTTCAAGCTTTTTTGAGGCAACTTGGACTTTTGATTCAATGTAATCTAAGTGGGCCAGACCGAAAGGTCTGGCGGTTAACCCAAATAAATCTCAAGCTCTGATTCTTGGTAGTCGGCCCATTAAGAAGTTGATAAACTGCAGTGACATTCCTACGTTAAGGTATAATAATATACCTATACCTTTCTCTCACTCTGCTTCTAATCTGAGAATAATTTTCAATTCCAAATTTTCCTGGAACTTTTACGTCAATAATTTGAGCCGTAAATTTGATCATGCTTTTCATTCCATTAAACCCCTTTAATTTTTTTTACCTGTTATTACAAAAATCTTAATATTGCTTACTAAGGGTACGAAATATTAAGATTTTCTACCAGTTGTAGACTATGCCGCTTCATGTTACCTTAACCGCTGTACAACGTTATTTTTGTACCTTTGTAATTTTCATTTAAGAGAGTGAAGTGGTATGAAAACGGAAGGTATTAAATAGAGGCGCTATTCCCCATGTTGATCCTTTTAAGAATAGACAAACTGCCGTCCTGCCAGGCAGGTCGTAAAATAATAATAATAAATAATAAATAAATATTCACGGGACAAATTACACTTACTGATCTAACCCCAAAGTAAGCAAATTATTTGCTTGTGTTATGGGTGTCAATCAGCGATTCTAATACCTAGAAATACATATATAAATACTTTTACACACATAATAAACACCCAAACCCGAAAATACAAACATTTATGCTCATCACACAAATGCTTGTCCCCGTCGGCGATCGAAACCGAGCCCCGCTGATTGCGTTGTCAGGGTTGCTAACTACTCGACCAACGGGGCGGTCAAAAAAGGCGACCGATTGGCTATACGAGTCACTACCATCGTGACTACTAGAAGGTAGAGTTCTGCATTGTCTTGCCCGGGACTGGTACCATCACCTTACCTATTACTGCCGCAATAGCGTCAGTGTTTGTCACTGTCGTGTTCCGTTTTGGAGGGTAAGGTAGCCGGTAAACTTATGCGTGTGGAATGAGACCTCGCCACAAGATAGCAATGCACCATTAACACCTTTGGTGTCTGTAGGCATTGGTTGACTCTTTCCATCAAGATACCCATCTGCTTGTTTGCTATCATATAATATAAAAAAAAAACTTCAAGACCTGAGACACATACTTAAAAAGTACATTGTTTGGGAATAGTCTACAGCCTACGGGAACAACCTCCCCTTCCCTCCCCCCCCCCAAATGTCCATAGAGACCTCTCAACCGGTCGCCAACCGGCACTACGGTGATTTTTGGGATTTTTTGCTATTGGCGGGGCAGCCTTTCACGTATGGCTAGCAAGCTACTTGAGCCCTACTGACTAGCGGCTAACTAGTGGTGCACCCTGCCTTGGATCCCGCTACCCTCCATTACTAGCCTCCAGATGCATCAACGTCAAGTGCATCTGATCGTCCAGATTGTGTAGGCGCAACTGCGCACCTACACTAAAGCTACATCGACGTTAACGTGACGGAACTTGGCGACACATCTTTAACTCATGAGTAGTCCTTAGAGCTGCGTCATATGTCTCTCACCACACCACCTGCACTGATTAGCACTACCCAGGGGCCACATGTAGGGATACAGAATTCCGGATGTTCTCCTACGGACGAAGGTGATTCAAGTACAAACACCTATGCTCATCACATAAGTGCCTGCCCCTATCGGGAATCGAACCCAAGTGCCATTGATTGCGTAGTCAGTGTCGCTACCTGCTCAAACAACGGAGTGGTCAACACACACATATATTATGTGTATATTTTTTGGAAAATGTAATTATTCCAATTGCTAAATTATATTCACTCAGAAGGCTATAACAACAACCACAGCAGTGAGCAACAAGTACTTAATAAATAATGAGTATATGGCGACGGAGATGGAGAGTTGAAAAACGAAAGAATTATTATATAGTCTGAGGGCATTCCTTTTATTCTAACTCCTCTTGAAGAGAGCCCGTCTAAAAGTATTTTTAATAAATATTTTCATTACTCGTTGGGTAAAAAACTTAAGAGTATGAATGCTATGATATTTTCGCTAAATTTTAACAAAATACAACATCATAAGTCAATGGAAGTCAAAATTTTGATCTTGCTATTTGCTGCAAGGAGTAGATACCATATAATAATTATTGGGTAAGTATAATAAACTGGATCTTCTCAGTGTGTGGCCGCGTTCCAATCTGGTTGTAGTTGTAAAAAACCGACTCAAAAGATTTATATTTAATAAAATATAAAATGATAAATTTTAAATATTTGCACACTTTATCATGACAGAATATATTGGTAACTTTTAATCTATTTTTAATAATTTTAACAACAATATTTTTGCGTAACATCCATATTCTTGAAAAAGATTTTTTTCATTTCATTTCAATTAATAATAATACACATGTTATACATTTTCGCATTTTTGAGTAAAAGTTCAGTAATACCAGCTAGATAGTAGACTTCCGGTATCGCAGCTACTCATGGGCGGCAGTGATAGAATACCAATCAATTGAACCTCTTGCCCTCTTGCACCATATTTTGTAAAAACCTCAATATAATTTTTTGAGTACTTTTCTTGCAATCTGTTTCATAAGAACATTTAGCAAAATGTTAAAAATTTATATTGTTGTCTTGAAGGATATTGTTGTCTAGCGACTGTGCCCTTTTTCTATAATATTTTACATAAATCTTTAGGTGATTTTCTTTTCAGTCTCTTAAATGTTGAGTTTGAATCCACAGGTAGTGTATTTGGGTTATTGTCTAGTATCTTCTTGTATGATTTCATTAGGTGGCTAATTTCTTCCCGAACTGTTCTAATTTTAAAGTATAGTTGATATAATTGTTTGCTTGTAATAAACCAGGGAGCTTTTGTGATTATCCCCAGTATTTTGGTTTGAATCTCTGGAGTAATTTTATATTAAAGTTGGAGGCTGTGCCTTAGACTTGTATTCCGTAAGTCCAGTTAGGTTTCAAAATACTTTTGTACAGTAAAAAGTTGTTTTATCTTGTTTTCTGGTTTCGTAAGACTCATCTCGTTTGTATTTAATATGAACAATTTGTCAATGTTTTGTTGATTGAGTAGGGTATTTGATTTGCTGGAGCTCCTTGCATATTGAGCAACGTTTGTAGTTTGCTGGATGATTGCCATCACCGTCCCCCGTGTTGGTCCCGGGCTCCTTTGAAAAATAGGCCAACTGCCGTTCTACCAGGCAGGTCGTAAAAGGCGATCGAATCACTATACGAGTGACTACCATCATTACACCTAAGTGGTAGAGTTCTGTATTGTCTCGCTCGAGTCTGGTACTTCGAGCTCGAGCCTTACATATTGCTGCCGCAATAGCGTCAATGCTTGTCACTGTCGTGTTCCGGTTTGAAGGGTAAGATAGCCGGTAAACTCATGCATGTGACATTAGACATCGCCACAAGAAATCCACGCACCATTAACACCTTTTGGTGTCTATAGGCGATGGTTGACTCTTTCCATCAAGAGACCCATCTGCTTGTTTTCTATCTTATGATATAAAAAATTACAAATAAATGCTTGCCTATATTGTTGGCAATTTACGCATTGTTGGTTTTTTTGTTTAGGTATTGATGATTAAAAGATGACTTGAAAGAAACTTAAAAATATAGAATGTGTAATTATATCAAATACATAAATTTTATCAAAGTAGAATTCCGTGAAAGAAAATACTTTTGATTTTTTAATAAAAGTTATTTTTATATAATGTTACACTATAATTGATTTTCAGAAACGGTACGAAAGTATAATGTCATGGGTTGGATGGACAGAATTAGTTCTGAAGATTATAAAATTGATGAAAAATTGACAATCAAAGCGGGAACGCCAGTACTAATTAACGCTATTGGAATGCATTATGACCCAAAATATTTCCCAGATCCAGAAAAATTTAACCCTGATAGATTTTTGCCAGAAAATGAGGACAAAATTCAACCATACAGTTACTTGCCATTTGGAGATGGACCAAGAATATGTATTGGTAAATATATTTATTAGTTTTAATCTTTTAGACTATTTTTATAACAAATAACATAATATAAAGTTAAATATTTTGCTACAATCAAGCTTTAACATTTATGATGAATCACACAAACAAATAATCAACCTATTTACGATCAAATAATGTTTGACGGTAAAAACACCAACACAGAAACTTTTAACACACGCTTTACTTATATAAATGTTTATAATTAATGTTATTAATTACTAAGAGTTTTATTTTTATTTGAACGAAATGTTTAGCAAACCAGCTAACTTTGACATGGGTATGTTTACGTTTTTTTTTTAATATCGATAGGGAAGCGCTTGACCACGATCTCGCCTGATGGTAAAATGCGGCCTACGATGGAACACGCTATCCTATAAGTTACCTGGTCACTCTTCTCCTCTCCCCACTCCCCAGGGTTGTACTCGTCGGGAAACACAGACTCAGGAAGCATATTCCAGTCCCTTGCGGTTCGCAGCAAGAATATCGAGTCGAACCGCTTTGTCCGGGTACGTGAAACGTCCACCATATGGTGATGCCTAGTATCTGTGCGTCTCTATGATCGATATAAAAACAGAGATGGTGGAATTAAGTTGTGCAATTCTGCAACGCACTTTCCAAAGTGATATACTTTAGAAAGTGCGCTGCGGAATTGCACGACAGACCGATAGCCTAGCCACGTACGAGCCATGAGCGAGGCTCTGAAGTTTTTTGCCTAACAGATCGTCGTCGTTTTGAGCCTATTGGCACGCCTCTCTATCACCTCAAGCGTCTCCATCTGTTATTTGGTGGAACCATCCCAGAGGTGGGAACATTATTGCATGCACGGACGGACTTGTGCTTGATAAAGGTTGAGCAACTATCCCGGGCTAAATACTGCCTTACCTTTGCCAGAATACCAAGATTAGGATTAACGAGGTTTTTTAGAGGTAGGCATCGCATTATCGACTATATTAAATACTTAATATTATGAGTAAAGTTTAATATTTATTATTAGTTAGTACCGAAATCGTAGAAGACGGCTTTATTGCACCCCGTACTTAAAAATGTGATGCTCATTTTTAGAATACTCTCCTGACAGCCTCGGCTAATATTAGAATACTTGGCGTCGACATATCGAACAATGTTCAGTCCTGTGATCTTTTGGCAGGAAAGGCTAGATGGCCTCTAAAAAGCTTTGTGTGCTCAACGGGGTGAAATAGTACTTTTTATCGGCCCATCGCTTGCAACTTCATAAAGCGCAAATCCGACGTCACATGGAGTACTGTTCTCATCTCTGGACGATAGATCTACAGTATCAGTTTCTTCCTCTTGATCGCATTCAGCGTAGAGTAGTTTGAGTCTCTGACGACCAGGTTATTTCCAATTGGCTTATTTTCTTGGCGTTTCGCAGAAATATAGGTTTTATCTGCATTTTATACCGCATCTATCATGGAGAGTGTTCCGATGAACCGATTGGATTGATTTCTGCCTTTGAATTTCATCGGACATCGCGGCAAAATTCAAATTTACACTCATCACGTCATTTGCTGGTAATCTTAAAAAACGTGCGATTCTCAAGGCATTTTTACCACACACCACTCCTGTGAAATCAATTACAAGCGGGGGTGTTTCCGAATGAATACGACTTAGGGACCTTCAAGAAAAGAGCTTACACATTCTTAAAAACCCAGCAACGCAGCTGCAAAATTTCTGATGCTACGGCTATCCACGGGCAGTGGTCATCACCATCATGTGAGCCTCCTGCGCGTTTGGCCCTTTTTCTATATAAAAAAATTGCCAAATACCCTAGATGGCTTATACGCCGATATGAAAACCTCATCAGATAATAATTTCATTTTGACTTTCAGTAAAATGAGTTTGTTAGACAATATTAGAATTTTGAAAAATAGTGATGGTGACAAAATTGGATAAAGTATACTTCTCTCACTGAGAAATAATGTGACTTCCATTTTTATGTCATTAGATAGCAAACAAGAAGATGTCTCTGCTGATGAAAAGAGAAACCGTCGCCGATAGACAACTAAGATGTCAATGGTGCGTTGCTATCCATGATGTGGTATGGTAATGGCATTAATTGTTAAAATTTACTGGCTAACGTAGCTCCTAAGTGCGATCACGATAGTGACAAGTACATACGCTATTGTGGCAGGATAAGTAATAATAAGTAAGGCAATGGTGCTAAATACCCGGACGAGATGTTGCAAAACTCTTCCACCTAGTAGTCACCATAATATTTACGTGTATAGCCAAATATTCATCTTTAAAGAAATGCGTGGCTGGATAATACCTCAAAGGGACCATTAGCCAACAATCCCAGTAGAGAAATTTTATTTTCGAAATATAATTAGAAACTTACAAACTTTACCTTGTTGCAATATTAGTATAGATTGTCCAAAGATATTTATAATCGCCATCAGCGTAGTGAAATCGGACAATGAAATCACCACTCTTCTCAGTAGCTGCCAAACTGGCGAATCATGGTGAGCCGAAAAGTCTACAGACATTCGTTGTACTCTGCCTACCCCGTAAGTGTACCAGGCGAGATGATATATTTTTTAAAACTATTAATGTTTTTCAATTTCAGGTGCCAGATATGCCCGGTTGACAATTGCTCATGTCATTTCAGCAATAATGCGTCAATTTAAAGTTTTTCCTACCATTGACACACCTAAACCATCAGAGGCATTAGTAGAAACTAGGGGGATATTTTACGTACCAGGGGAAGAAATATACTTGAAATTTATTCCGAGATCATAACATTAAATATATGTTTTTATTACATACAGTGACGCTTTTTTGTATTAACTTATAAATAACGTATTTTTTTTACATATCATAAGATAGCAAACAAGCAGATGGGTCTCCTGATGGAAAAGTCAACCATCGCCTATAGACACAAAAGATGTTACTGGTGCTTTGCTATCTTTTGGTAAGGTCTAATATCACGTGCATAAGGGTTACCTTACCCTCTGAACCGGAACCCGACAGTGATAAGCCCTGACGCTTTTGTAGCAGAAATGGGCGAGGCGGTGGTACCAGAACCGGGTGAGACAATGCAGAACTCTATCACCTAGTAGCGGCAATGGTAGTGACTCGTATAGGCAATCGGTCGCCTTTTAGGACCTCCCAGGTGGAACGGTAGTTGAACTATTCTTCAAAGAAGCCCTTAGCCGACACGTATACGAGAGTTAAGCATTGTACTGTATTATAATTAAAACGCAATAAAACAAGAACAATCGACTTCCCATTTAATATATTCCTAAAGCCCTGCATCAAATCTTCACCATATTTAATGCAAGGTATATTCTTTCTTTTTTTTTATAAATAAATATTCACGGGACAAATTACACTTATTGGTCTAACCCCAATGTAAGCAAATTATTTGCTTGTGTTATGGCTGTTAGTCAACGATACTAATACATAGAAATACATATATAAATACCAGAATATATTTAATAAACACTCAAACCCGGAAACACAAACATTTATGCTCATCACACACATTCTCGTCCCCGTCGGGGATCTAACCCGAGCCCCGTTGATTGCATAGTCAGGGTCGCTAACCACTCGACCAACAAAATCATAAGTGATCGATTTTTGAGACAACAAACGTTATAAAAATTTTCCTTATATCGTAAATATTTTTTTGTATTATCATTAATATATATTAAGTTTAGTTATGTAACCAAGATATATATTTTTGACGTGAATACGTCTTTAAATTTGCCTTCGCCCTACGAAGGCAAATTTAAAGATTGTCCCCCCTGGGACAGTAGGGTTGCCAGATGGTCGGGATTCATCTGGATTGTCCCGACATTTCGTATGATGTTCAGAGTCCCGAAAAAAGCAAATATGTCCCGACAAAATAAAAATTTAAAATAATTTATTAAAAATCGATTCAATCGAATGATAGCATGCCGCGCGGTGTGACCGTGAGTCATTATGTCATGTGTGTCACTGTGCGGTTTGTCCGTTCGTCCGTGGCAGCACTAGCAATTTAATAAGAAAATTTAATTAATAAAAAGTGGATTTTTAGTAGCACTTTTTTCCCGACTGTGATCCCAAAATGCCGACCTTTTGAAATTTTGCCCAGATATTTTAGTCTTCCTATCTGGCAACCCTAGGGGACAGCTTAAAAAACTGATGATAACAAATTGGGGGATAGCGTTTGGTGTTATAGCTACATAATTATCACCAACATCCAAAATCTAATTATATCACCGAATAGCTCAAGAATCAAAGAATTTGATAAGCTCAGCGCGGATTACGATGCTTCGCGAGGAGTGGAGTAGAAGGTGCTGCCATTTTTAGGTAATTTTGCCGCGTCACATATTTTGCACATAGTATATCTTTTAATCCAGAGCATCTATAAAGTTCAATTAAGTTTTATTTGAAAGTTCTTGTAAAGATTTATTGATTGTATAATTTAAAAAAAAAATGCTTATAGTAAATATACAGGGTTACTCCGTCCGTAGGAGTTCGGCCAAATTTTAAAATTAGGAACTAAATATTGAATTGAAAGTGCGTTTTAATTATTATTGTAAGATTATTACAAGATAGTATAAAAAAAGTTGAGAGGTGTCAAGGGACACCCGGATGGAACGAAGTTCGTTTCGATTAATTAGTGAAGGAATTGTAATAATATTTTAAATTGTAGTAAAATGTAAATCTGGCTTGCTTTCTATAAGAGAGAGAGAGGGAGACAGAGAAACATGCGCACGCCGCACAGCTTACTATAGCAAAAAGTGTCGTTACAACTTTTCGTGAGAATTTTTTCCGTCTAGCCCCCTTTCACAACGCGCGATAAGGAACTTCATTCATTCATCCAATATTCATTTAAAAATACCTTACTGAATTCATGAATAGTACACACTAAGTCTTGTGAATGAACTTTGTAATGCTGGGAGTGTGTCATTTTCATTTACCTAACTTACAATGGTAACTATCGTTTAATCTGTTACTCTGAATACATTTTTCCCGATCTCTTTTAATTTAGTTAAAGGCACTAAAATATTTTAGTTAGAATTTTGCGTAATTATAATTATATCCACGAGTTTTGTTTTTTGTGTCGGATAAAAATAAATTTAAGATTTTTTAAATTATCTGTATTATTACATAAATCGAACATTTTTTTTTTATAAAAGAGAGGGCAAACGGACAGGAGGCTCACCGGATGGTAAGTGATTACCGCCGCCCATAGACAACTACACTACCAGAGGTCTTGTAATTGCGTTGCCGGCCTTTTAAGAATGAGTAAGCTCTTTTCTTGAAGGTCCCTAAGTCGTATCCATTTGGAAAAAAATCTGCCGATAGCTGGTTCCACAAAGGAGTGGTGCGGGGCAAAAAATGCCTCGAGAATCGCACGGTTGTGGATTTCCAGACATCAAGATGGTGAGGATGGAACTTCGAGTTTTGTCGCGATGTCCGTTGGTGGAATTCGGCAGCAGGAATTAATCCAAACAATTCCTCGGAACATTCCCCATGGTAGAGCCGATAAAAGATGCAGAGTGTTGCCACATCTCTACGTAACGCCAAAGAATCAAGCCGATTTGAAAGAGTCTCGTCCTCGACAATTCGAGCCGCCCTACGTTGAATTCGATCAAAAGGAAGGAGCTGGTACTGAGGAGCTCCCGCCCATAAATGAGAGCAGTACTCCATATGAGGCCGGATTTGCGCCTTATAAAGTAATAAGCGATGGGCCGGCGTGAAGTACTGCCTGGCCCTACTGAGAACTCCCAGCTTTTTAGGGGCTAATTTAGCCTTGCCTTCCAAGTGACCGCGGAACAGAACGTCACTCGATATGTCGACCCCAAGTAGTCCAATACTGGCTGTGGCTTTCAGGGAAGTAGAACACCAGCATTGACGAGTTTAAGGTCAGAGCATGCGCCATCAACAACGACCCTTATACTCCGATCCGTCAGAAAACTGGTGATCCATTTGCACAATTTCTCAGTAAGCCCGTAGGATGGAAGCTTGGAAAGAAGTGCCCTGTGCCATACCCGATCAAAGGCCTTCGCTATGTCCAAACTAACTGCCAATGCCTCTCCTTTATTCTCGACTGCCTCCGCCTATCGATGTGTTAAGTAAACCAGAAGATCACCAGCTGAGCGTCCGCGACGGAAACCGTACTGGCGGTCACTAATCAGCTGGTGCTCCTCAAGAAACCTCAGAAGCTGGCAGTTAATAATGGACTCCATTATTTTGGAGAATAAGAAGGTTATCGCTATAGGCCGATTGTTGGACGGGACATACTATTGATTCTGAGCAGCCTTTGAAAATTTGGACGGACTATGAATGAATGAATGAATAAATTTTTTATTTCAGGTTCCAAGTCCAAAATATTTACGGATTACAAAATAATATGGCAAACAATATTTTTTTAGATTAAAATAAAATGAAGTTAAATTACAATGTCAAAAAGATAAAAATAAATAAATAAATAATAATAATATATATTATTAATATTACTTACATTAAATTGAAATTTATATTATTTTTTTTACTATTAAAAGTAACCCTGTATTATTACTACTTAACTATTATTACTATTAAAGGAAACCCTATATTATTACTACTTAAGTGAAAAATTCAGAAAAAAATTATTAGCAGTCAAAAAATCCTTTAAACGTCCAATCAAAATAGAAAAAATATATGCCGTCTAAAATGGCTATGTAATGATTCCCATGAACCCCCAAATGGAAGAGTAAAGGAGTATTGAGAACGCAAAAAGATGAAGCCGTCCGAACAGATCAACGACAGCACCTGTATGGCGAATGAAAAATTGGTAAAGTACGTGTCAGGCCACGCGCAAAGTAGAGTCCCGAAAATTCCCATCACAATAATGTGGACTAAGAAGAGAGCTTTTATTGTTTCATTAATTGATGGATATATCCACACCATGCCTGTAAAACCTTTTTTATACTACATTTTATAAGTTGTCGCCCCTGTGGTCTAGTGGTCCAGCTTTGGTGTTGACCACGTGAGGTCCTGGGTTCGATTCCCAGGTCGGGCAACTTAAAAAAAAGTGTTTTTTCATTTTTCCGAGTTGCCCGGGAATGGAAAGTGCCCGGGTGGCGATAGGCTTGCCACCTACCACATTTGTGGGACCAAGTCAGAGGAAAAATAAAAAAATATTTTTACAACTTTATATTACCACTTTATTCCAGTGACTAATATAACTTTCGAATATAACGAATTCGTGCCAAATTATAGCTCTCTAGTGTTAAAAAAGATCTCTGAGCTAGAGACGGATGGACGGACAAAGTGAAAGGATTCCTAGTTTACTCTAAAATTTTACCATCGCAAGACATTACCCGTTACATAGACGTATTCGCGTAAACGATACACAGGAGTCTCCATGACACAGCCACAACTCGTTTTTTTTGTCCATCAAGTCTACCCATGAATAATAAAACATACCACCGACTTCAGAATCTCCTCCTTTTTGGAGATTCGGATAAAATTACAAATATCATATTGGTTCTAACGAGTGTCGTGAAAATCTTAAGATATTTGCGATTCATAGGTCCAATGCCAGTATCCTAACATAAACTTTTGGACATTTTGAACTCTCGTTAAACATCGAAGATAAATTAATGGTGTAGGGCCTAATGATCTCATAGGGATCCTTTTTATTTAATTTTTTACACTCATATACATAAACATAACTTTATAACGTAGAAAATATGAATGGTGTTAGTGAATGACATTTCTTTTACAAGCCTTTATTTAACTTACAATGTATGTATAAGTGTTCCAGCCGGATTCTGCAATTTAATTTTAAAGCAGTTGTCCTCAACCGAACAAGATATAATTTTGTACACGTTTAGTTTAGATAACAATGCATAGTAAGATAAGTGACTATCATAAATCCAATATGGCGGACGGCTCAAATTTGCCGACTAGTTTGTTTTGGTATAATGTCATAATATGGACATCAAATGAAAGGGTTTCCTGAAAAAAATATGAAAAATAAAATGACTTTATTCTAAATCCAATATATTGGACAACTCCAAATAGCGGACTGCGTATATTTAAACGCTCTAATGATGTAGGTATCAAATGAAAGAGTTTTCTGAGAAGATCCAATATGGTGGTCCATACATACATGTATGTGCCACCTAATAATCACGATGGTAATATCACGTATATCCAAACGTTTACATTTTCCACGTTGCTCAAATATAATATGAATCTGACTTATTAATAAAAATATACCTTCAGAACCGGTACGTGCTAATTTTATCTTTTTTCTAAGAACGACAACAAATCTGTCCTGTTTTAACATTATATTTATATTCATACTTGACACAAAGCTTATGGTCTACTGACTTGCCTTTTATTGCTCACATAAGTATGTAATTTCATAGATGATCAGTACGTGGATTAAAATGACGCTGAAAAGCTGTGCAATAGATATGTCTATAATTCCAACTCACTTCACATGTCATGCTGAGTGGCAGCATGACATGTGAAGTGACAGACACCTAATTAATTTATGCTTAATAAGAAAAAGCAGAAAGCTATAGTAGCGTTCTTGACATTCCGTAAATACTACCTATCATAAACATTAAATTATATATTAAATGATAATTTCAGTTGACGCAAATATAGATTTTTTAACTTCCCACTACCTGTGTAAATCAAAAAGTTATTGATCTTGCCCCAATTTTCGAAAATCGAGTTTTCACCAGATCTCCACGTTTTGAGATCCTAGAAACCTTTTTTGACTATTTTCACGATAACGTCAGTATGTTTGTATGTGTGTGTGTGAGTGAGAGAGAGAGAGTGAGTGTGTGTGTGTGTGTGTGTGTGTGTGTGTGTGTGTGTGTAAACATCTCATAACTTTTGAACGGTTGTTCCGATTGAAACGCGGTTTATCGCATTCGATTGGATTCTGCTCAACTTAGATTTCCCGAAAATTTGATCGGCCCAGGATATTTTGAGAAATTTTAAGAAACTCAAAAAAACAGTATTTTATTTTATATAACTTACAGTTTTTTTATATCATAATATAGAAAGCAAGCAGATGGGTCTCCTTATGGAAAGAGTCAACCATCGCCTATAGACACCAATGATGTTAATGGTGCGTTGCTATCTTGTGGCGAGGTCTAATGCTACTGTTTATCGGCTGCCTTACCCTCCAAACCGGAACACGACAGAGACAAGCACTGACGCTATTGCGGCAGGAATAGGTAAGGCGGTGGTACCTGACCAGAACGAGACATTTTAGAACTCTACCACCTAGTAGCCACGTTGGTAGTGACTTGCATAGCCAATCGGTCGCCTTTTACGACCTGCCTGGCAGAACGGAAGTTAGTCTATTCTTCAAAGGAGCCCGGAACCAACAAGGGGAAAAATTAATGCACCGATTGAATACAAAAACTAATCAGCTATATTCTTCAAAAAACTAAACATCAGTTTATCCCTTTGAGAGAAATCGTTGACGAAAAATTTTAAAAAATTGTTCGACATAACTTCGAAAATTTTCAACCAATATTTTTTTGGTATTCTGTGATATTTTATTACTAAAAAAACTACGTTGAATCCCGTTCCGAAAATCCAAATCGAATATAATTTTTAAAAGTTACAGCTTTTCAAATATTAAAATTGCGTTGTTTTTAGCAAACTTACTTAATATTTTTGAAATAAATTTCAAGCTAATACACCTATTGACTTGAAAATCTTGTTAGCTTACCTCCTTAAAAAACTGCGTCAAATTACGTTTATTGGATCAAAATCCGTCAATTCATTTGGGATTTATCAATGACGAAAACTTTTGAAAAAAATGTTTTTTAACAATGCTTCAAAGCTTTTCAACCTATCGATTATTTAGATAAAGCAATACTTTAGATCTAAAAAATTAAGTTGAATGCTATTCGAAAAATGAAAATCTATCATTGTTTCCAAAAATATATAGCTTTTCAAAAATCAATATACCTACAGCCATTTTTAACAAAATAGATGTTTGAAATGAAAAAATCTATTCTCATAGTTTTTACTCTTTTGAGGAAATTTCAAGGATGGCCTGCAAGGTTAACCGTTTATAGATTTTTTATCATAAGAAAACAAACAAGCAAATGGCTCTCCTGGTGAAAAGATAAACCATCACCCATAGATACCAAATATGTAAATGGTGTATTGCTGTGTGATAGTATGGCAATGCCACAAGCATAAATCTACCGACTACTTCACCCTCGGAACCCTATTACCTAGTAGTCATAGTGGTAGTGACGCGTATAGCCAATAGGCCACCTTTGACCACCTGCCTAACAGAACAAAGGAGCCCGAACCAACGCGGGGACGAACTCGCTAGATATAATGTTTGTTTTTATAGATAATAGTTTAATTTAGTAAGCTGTAGTTACGTAACTGGATGTTTATTGATGTAAAATATATATTATACACTTAAGTATGTATAGTATCTGTGTGAGGTCTCTTTTTGTTCCGGTAGTAGTTTGTTAGTAGCTAAAAAATTGACGATCCGTCAAAAGTTCCTGTAAAGGTCAATTTGAACTTTGAAAAATACTTTGATTATAACTTTTTCAATGTTGATTTTATTACAAAAACTGGCTTTAAATATCTGCATTTGCACTACAGCCGAGTATTGTAGGGTTGTAGCTGGGAGTGAAATGAATACAACCGGTGATGCGAATATACTCCTCGTTTATTGGGCAAATTATCCAATATATAGGCTTAACCTACGATGACACTATACATCCATTACACCTCCGCGGAAATTTGAAAAAAAAAAACAATTCATTACTGTATTATTATTTTTTATAATCACATTTTTTGTATGCTAATTTTAAAGACATGAAACAAAATTATATAATAGTAGTGTACATATTTTTAACGATTACCTAGTTATATATTATGTTTATATTGTGTAGAAAAAAAAATGAGTGTAAAATAACAATATAAAATAATCATTATTATAGTAAATAATACTATTAAAAGTGTATAGGTTTTATCAGTTACCACTCTATAAATAATTTTGTTCTATTTTTATGAACTATTTCTATTTTTCTTCCTATTCTAATTTTAACATTGACACCTAAATCTTCAACAACTAAATATGGACCTAAATATATAGGTTGTGTCTTATCATTTACTGTATTTCTTATCAATAAACGATCTCCCTGATTATAATATACGGGATTAATACATTGATCGTAGTTAATTTTCCTTAACAACTTACTTTGATATAAATATTGTCTAGCATCTCTCTGACTAATTTGTAATCTATACTTTAGTTCAGATGAATAGCTATCGTAATTATACAATGGTTCGACAACATTACTCAAATTACTTGGTAAGTTGCAGACTTTACCAAAGACTAACTCGTGTCGTTGAAATCTCCATAGGTTGTTTATTCTTAAAAGAGTATTTTTGTGTTTGACATTTTTTACATTTGGACACAAAATCTTCGATGTCATTATACAAAGAAGGCCAAAAATATAATTTCCTAATATTATTAGCCATTCGCTTAATACACGCGTGGCCATTTGTAGGTAATAAGTAATAGTCATTTAGGATGACACGTCTGTCATCTCTGTTGTTTACTCTTTGTACGCCCTTAACTATACACAAACGCGGCAGCGTCGCTGGTCCGGACCAATAATTACTCTTAGTGCATCTTAATACTTTTGTGAGCTCATAATTATATTTATTATTTTTTTACGATGCACATTTCTTTTATATCAAACTTTTGACAGAGTAAACCTAAATCTCTCACTAACACGTCTCGCGTGGGTAATGATCGAGAATAAAGGCTACAGTATATAATACATTTAGAAGGGACATACACGAAATAGTTACCATAATAAGAAATAAAAATTTTCTTTCGTAACATGACTATATATTTATTAGTCGTGCTAAATAATTCGACCAAGTTTTTCGGTTTTTTAAGTACCTCTACAACCGTTGGGTGATCAGTCCTCAAGTTATTAGTTGTATTATCCACCGAAATTCCTGGCGGATTATTATGTACTTGTTGTTTTTTTTGTCTGCGCTCTTGTCAATACATTCATAATATTTTTACTGAGACTACTCAGCTCATTTGACGTAATAGCTATTCGAGACAACGCGTCGGCTGCGGAATTACACTGTCCTCTTATATACCCTACGGTATAATTATATTCCTCTAGGCATAAACGAAATTTTAGAAGTCTACTAGAAGGATCGCGCATGCTAAATAATATATAAGTATATTATAATTTTAAACTTTCTGCCAAAAAGATACGGACGGAAATATTTGACACCCCACACAATAGCTAGCAGTTCTTTATCTATCGTAGGATAATTAATTTCGGACTTGTTTAAACTTTGACTCGCATAGGCAACACGACGGCTGTCTCCGTGGCGTAAAATCGCAGTGATGCATTTATTTGATGCATCCGCCTGAAGGACAAATTCATTATTAGGGGAAAAGTCTGTTGGATATTGCAACATGGGTGGACTCGCTAACGATTGTTTTAAAATGTGAAATGCATTTTCGCATTCGTTTGACCATTCGAAAATAATATTTTTTCCAATAGGTTATATAAAGGAGAAGCAATTTCGGCAAATTTATCGATAATTTTTCGGTAGTAACCTGCAAATGCAACAAATCTTTTTACTTCGTTACTGTTTTAGGGGATGGGATATTGTAGCAATACTTTAATTTTATCTAGGTCTGGAAATACACCCTTTTCCGAGACAACGTGTCCTAAATATATAGTTTACTTTTGTAAAAATTTACACTTAATCGGGTTTAGCCTAAAGTTACCTTTTCTTAATCTATTAAAAAATATCTAATAAATTTTGATTATGCTGAGCTAAATTTCGACCAAGACAAATAAGATCATCTTAGTACACTAAACACTGCTCATAATTGAGGCCTGACATGGCAATGGTCATCATTCTTAAAAAAGAATTTGGGCTAGTTTTAAGTTAGATTAACCTGTATTCAAAATTTTTATTGGCACCTTACCATCGCATAGTTGTACCAATGTACTTGCTAAGAACACACCTTGACAAAGTTCCTGCGTTTTTATTAAAAAGTCGTGTTTTATATTAGTTTCCACATAAAAATCAATTCACACCTAGCTGGAATACATAAATATGAATAATTCTCCGATTTACCTGACTGCAACGATTCAAATTCCAAACATGTATTACAACCGTCTTTATTAAATAAATGCAATGTATTTAGCTCAAAATCTAACTTAGCGTCAAAAGTTTTTAACATGGCAACGAATCAAAAACATAAAATTTGTGACTTAATGTCTTGCCATTAGAGTGTATATTTAGATAAACAAAACCTATAGATATCAACTTTCCACCTATCCCATTTACCGTCAGCTTCTCTATATGTAACGGAATGTGTAAACATTTAATCTGATTGTAACAGATCGCTGATATTGATGCGCTGATACGCCATTATTCGTCACGAAAAACTTATCATTACCTGGGTGGTCTTTAATTGTCTTGCCTATTTAACATATCTACCTGCTTATTCCGCAATTGGTTTCCCAGAAATATTGACGACCTGACCTACATCTGGGACAATCTACCTAAGGACAATCTACCTGCCGTCTTTGCATAGGCACTTCTGCTCTGATGAATGTGACCACCATGTTCATACCTTTGTTCACTTGGAACGTGTTTCTGAGTAGACGAATAAGGATTAGTTGGTCTGCGCAACATGCTGTTAGACTTACCTCCTGGACGCCGCCTAGGACCACCTCGCTGGTAGTACATCACGCTAGACTGTGCTGAGGTTGACGGTAGTCCAGCTATCTCCTCGGCTTTCGCAGCTTGGATGGCGTTCTTAAGCGAACTATAATTTCGTGCTGCTATGATAGTTCCTAACCTGTTATCTGTGAGCCCATCACAAAACCTTTTAATCACTAATTTTTCATTCAATGGAAATAAAATCTCGTAATTTTTTGAATTTCCGTCTGCCTGAGATATTGTTAAATCGGTGAATATTTTTTCTAGTTCGCATCCGAAATTTTCTATTGCTTTTTCTATTTTGACAACATTTAATTAATTGAGAATAAAGGTATGTAAACGATTTTTTTTGATATCAAATGTTCGCACATATCCTGAATAAGATTTTCAACTGAAGTATAGGATACAGAGACATACACAATTTGGCAGACTCAAATAAGCGAGTTTTAAAACAAAACGAATTAAAAGATTTTGGTTCGCACTCTCAAGTAAACTAGAATACATCTCGATGCCGGCAATTAATTGTTTAACTGTGTTATCAGATCCGTCTAAAATTGGTAATAAGGAAACTGCCGTTTTTAAGTAAAATTTTTCCATTTTCGGCGAAATTTTTTCCGAGATGTCTTCAAGCTTAGTTACAAGGGTATCAGGTGAAAATGATTGAGTTTCGGGCTCAGTACACAGTTGAATAATATTTTTGTATAATTTCCTAGTCATGAATATATTCTGTACAAAAAATTATATTCTCAAAAGATAAACTACCTTTGTTAATTAGAGCAAAAGTGTGTTTTTCTACTAAATAAGAATAATGGATAAAATGCTGTAGGTAAATGCACGTTTTTATGTTATAGTTTCTTTATACTTACAATTTTTTCTAACCCATTTTCTATCCTATGCAGGTATGTTTTTCAATTCCAATTAATATAAACATAACTAAATATGTATTAATAGCGAATACAATTATAACACAAAGGCATCATATATAAGGGAGGCAGGATCATAATATAATAATAGGTATAATGATAGGTACCTAGTACATATTAATAGTATCGATCGCGGACTTTTGTAATACACTTGCACTACACTTCATTTCGCTACACTATACTTTAGTGACGGAGGGGGACATCAGCGTGACCTGGAGCCCTTTTTGATGACATCCCTGGAACTGGAACGACCGCCGGAAGGCTGCTCTCTCGATCCCATTCTCATCATCTTCTGACATCCTCGGTAAACGTAGATAATGCCAACTAGGAGTGCTAGGGTAGTACCACGTCGACGAATATTGTGAATTTAGCATTAAGCTCATTATGCTCATAATATAATATCCGATACGTAATATTGATACCATAAGTATTTTCCTTTCTTGTTTGATAAATTTTATTCCCAATTTTTAAAATAAGTGCTTTTTATTAGTTTTGAAAGTTTATAACACAACCACGACGTTACATTTTCAGCGAGTTTTTTTTTACATTTTAAAGTCTTAATAGGTAGGTTGCAGGTATCGATCACTAGCTTCGCGCGACGTTAACTCGACACTCGCGGCCCATACAAGGCAGGGTCGCCATGTAGGGTTGTAGCTGGGAGTGAAATGAATACAACCGGTGATGCGAATATACTCCTCGTTTATTGGGAAAATTATCCAATATATAGGCTTAACCTACGATGACACTATACATCCATTACAGTATATTTAATAATTAAACGAACTTACTTTATGTGAAGTTCTATCATAATTATACGATTAGCTTTGTAGGAAGAGATTAGTAACCTACCCACTCTTATTGCCCATCATATTGCTTGAAAAATCAACTAGTTCTGTTCTACTGTTTCTGATGTTTGCTATCTCATTAAAATCTTTTGCTTTCGGACAAGATTTCTTCGAACCCCTTCCCTTACTGCCTTGATCGCTTTTATCGTACGAACACTACGTGGACGACCTTTTTTGTCACAAATAGGGGAGGTTTCATTGTACCTATCAATAGACCGATACACAAATATTTTACAAATACCAAGCGTATGGGGAATTTTAAAAATTATACATATCTCCATACCTTCTTTATGGTTAATGGTTTAAATTGATGATATCCAATTTTTATCACTATATATGTCTTCGTTTAGTTCAGAACTTGTTTGTACTACACAAACAAGTTCTGAGCTGAACGAAGACATATATAGTGATAAAAATTGGATATCATCAATTTAAACCATTTTAAACGATACCAATTTAAAAGAGGAATCTAAAATTAGAGTGCAGTTGGTAAAATATACAATATGTATTCCTAATACTAATCTCTTCGTACAACTCCAATAGTATAATTATTATAGAACTTAACTCAAGGCAAGTTCGTTTAATCATTTAGTAAATGGTATTAATTTTTCTCCAACTATCATCAGCACACACATTCTAATTGCAAAATTTTCAATTTCGTGTTAAGCAGTGGTGATTTGTGAGTGGAAGAGAAGATGCAATAAAATGCATAACCAGTCAATAAATAATACTAATAAAACGTTACAAATTTCTAATAAGTATAGAAATAAATTAAAATAAGACGGATATATACCACATACCGATGCTATTCGGTGTTAAAAGTATTAAAAAATATAAAAAACACATTTTCACACAAATACGAATATTTTTTTTATAGAATTGAATATCAATTTATTGAATGAATGTACTGCTAATAAAAATCTGTAAGCCGGCTGACCCTGCAAGCCTTCTTGAAACTTCCCACTACATTGAAGTATTTTAAGGTCAAAAAACAAAAACTATATCTCGGCATATACTTTCAGAGTTCCAAAATCAAATTTCGTTAAAACTGACTATATGTTCATTTTTGAAAAGCTATTTATTTTGGAAACGATGATCGATTTTGATCTTTCGAATGGCATTCAACTCTCAATTTTTGAGCTCTAAACTGTTTTTGTAACAGCATAATCGATAGACTGAAAAATCTCGAAGTAATATCAAAAAACATGTTTTTTTTAAACATTTTCCGTATCCCAAATAAAATGACCGATTTTGATCCAATTATTGGTAGTAGACGAAGTTTTTTAGTGTGATAAGCCGATTAGATTTTTAAATCTATCGGTTTATTAGCCTGAATGAAAGTTATTTTAAAATAATATAGTAAGTTTCAGCCGTAAACAAAAAAATATTAAAATTGTAAAGCTGAAACTTTTGAAAACTTAATTCGATTTTGGTTCTTGAAACTGCATTTGACGCAGTTTTTGAGTACTAAAATATTGTAGAAGGTAGAAAAATGATTACTTAAAAATCTCGAATTTATATAGAAAAAACACTCTTCAACATTTTTCGACAACTATAACTCCGGAACGGATAAACTGATTTTGATAAAATTTATGCATTGAACGCAGTATATCGAGAATAGAGCTGATTAGATGTTTTGCTCAATCAGTACATAAATCTGATAATCGAGGTTTTTTCGAAATTTCTTAAAATATCCTGGACCGAATTGATTCAAATTTTCAGGAAGTCTATGTTGAGTGGAATCCAATCGAATGTCATCCACCGCGTTTCAATCGGTCAAGCCATTCAAAAGTTATAAGATGTGTACATACAAACACATACACACACACATACATACATACATTCAGACATATTAACGTTATCGTGAAAGTACGCCGGATAAGGTTCCTAAGACCTCAAAATGTGGACAACTCGATTATCGTCATCAGTAGTTTTTTTTATCTACATACGTAGCGGGAAGTTAAAATTGAAACAAGGAAAGGTTTCCACTAAGTTCAAGTGTCTCTTATTGCTTTAACAAAACGACAAATGTCGCAGGAAAATATTTTTACCATGGACTTTATGCAGAACTGTTCTGAAATAATATCACTGAGAGCATTAGTCTGCTTATAAAAGGTTTTTTGTTAAATGAACACCAGAAATACAAACATCTATGCTGATCATACAAATATTTATCTCTATCGCGTATCGAACCCGAGTCCCATAAATTGCGTAGTCAGGGTGTCTAAAAACTCAAAAAACCAATTTTCTGCAAATCAAATATACTTAGCCCCTGATATTTTTATCGTTTTGAAACATTTGTACGTAAATGCAGTTAAGAGTGCTTGATGACATTTTTGATTAACGGACGTGCATTACATATTACTAGTATACCTGATAACAGAGTTTTTTTACTCTAAGTGATAAAGAATAATACTGTCAAATACAGCATTTTTGCCGCTGCAAAACATAAGATAGCACGTACGTATTTTTTATATATTATTGATTTGATATTATTTTGTTTTCAACTCTTATTACTGATAGAAAAAAACTTTCTCAAATCTTACAATATAACGAAATAAACAATTGTGTTTAAGAATGTTCTAAACAAGAATTTAACTATCATTAAAACAATTGAGCTATTATAAAAAATATCTATGTCAAATTTACTACTTAATTAAAATTAGCTGTGCCCGCGACTTCATTCGCGTGGACAACAATCTATACCAATATTATAAAATTGTATTTTATTTATTTGGTTGTACGTGCTAATCTCGAAAACCACTGAACCGATTAATAACTATTATTGAGTTGCATAGCCTGTTTATCGAGGAACGTTATAGGCTATATAAGATCACGCTACGACCAACAGGATTGGAGTATCAATGAAAAATATAGTCTAAACGGGGTTATTTTTTCCTTTTGAGAGCTTTCCTGACGTGTGCTGCCTTAAGGATTAATATTACGCGAAAATCATGTACGATCGAATTGTTAATCTTAAAAAGTTGCAAAAAATAGTTCGTGATAGTGTTCATTTATATATTAAGGTTCACATTTTACGACCCTTTTTATGGTAATCAAAATTATTCTAAAATAATGCATAATTTGCGACGGTGTTTTAATAAACATTGTATTAATCTTTATCAAGATAAATTAGTTATATGTACATCACAAGCATTTAGTTTTGAAAGTATTTTAATGGTATTATAGGTCTATATGACCCACTCCCTCTTATGTGACGCAGACCAAGTTGTGCATGTCAGCTAGTCTAAAATAAATGTAGCTTAAGTTACTCAATCTTATCGTGTTTTAAAAGATAGACAGTCCCGGGGATTTTCCCGTGTAGTTTCCGTTCCCGTGAGATTTCCAGAATAAAAACTTTTCAATGTCTTTTCTCGGATCTCGAGCTATCTTTGTACCAAATTTTATCCAAATCGAATCTGTTGTTTAGGCGTGAAGAAGAAAAAGACAGAGTTACGAGTTACGTTCGCATTTATACATGTAATATTAGTATTATTAGGTTCGTTTTTAATAATAGACAGCTTGACGTACATAGATGTTTATTCTTTCACTTACAGCAGAATGACCCGAGTAGGCCGGTACAAGGTATTTTATAGTGTCACACAGGGTAGATTGAAAAATGTCAATTTCAAACAGATCAGTTCAGATGGCACCACTTCGAAATTTATAATTTGATATAAACGATTCCAAGATGTTGCGGAAGTTGCGCAACTGTAGTGCAGCATTTTGATTACAATCAATTCTAATATTTATTATGCGAGATAAATGAATATTAATATTACATTCAAACATTATTTACAATATTATTCATATTACAAATTAATATACCGTGACGGTACCGTACAAACAAATGACCGAGTCTTGGTGTAATAATCATTTAAAAAATTTACAGCCGAATTGAAAACCTCCACGTTTTGGGAAGTCGATTGAAAACAATTAAAATACGGAAATAAATTCAATACAAATTTGTTAGTAAAACTTACTATTTAAGGCTAATAGTAAAATAGTAATCTTGACATTGCATAAAATTAATACAAGTTAAATAAAAATGACTGCGTTAAAAAAAACCTACTTCGAATACTAAAAAGTAAAAAATAATAAAGATTTAACATTAATTAAATACTACCTATTATTTATATGTGCTATTTACTAATAGGTTTGAAGTCGGTGCCAAGCCAATCCGGCATGCACGCGCGGGCAGACGTCGTTGACGGACGTCTTGAATACTTACATAAAATTTCTGAAAGAAAGAAAATATTTATTTGCAAGAATATGGGTGTTACAAGTTGTTAAAAATTAATCAAGCTACCAACATATTTTGTTTTGTTTTGTATTTTATGTATTTGTATTTTATGTAGTGTAAATTTTATATTAAAAATTTTGATGCGTTTCAGCTTAATTGATAATTCTACATTAATTCACCCTTAACATTTAGTTTAGGAATTCTGTTGAATACATTTTCGTAATTATTTTTTTCTCTATTCTTCGTATCGATTGAAGCTGCTTATAATATTAACATTTAATTGTTATCTATCTATTCTATACATATAATAAAATCGTAGGAAAGTCAAAACTGTACATTAAATATTTTTTTTAAAAGAATACTTGGGGCGTGATCTACAATCGACTTCGAAGCCAAAAATATAGTTTTAGAATTTTTGTCTGTTTGTCTGTTTGTATGTATGTATGTCCGGGGTAAACTCAAAAAGTACTGCATTGATTTACTCCAAATTTTGCATGAATATTACTGACAGGTCGAGTCAATATATAGGCTACATATTATCACGCTATCACCTACGGGGGAGGAGCTGTGCGGAGTAAACGAAGTCCGCGCGGACGAAGTCGCTGGCAACAGCTAGTTAGATATATTTACGCATCTTAATCTCTAAGGTAGGCATTTCATTGTATTAATTTGCTCGTATTCATTTAAGTGATTAAAATATTTAATATTTGTTTAAGGCTTGGTACCGACTTCAAACCTATTAGTAAATATAAATATTATAGCACATATAAATAATAGGTAATATTTAATTAATATTAAATCTTTATTATTTTTTACTTTTTAGTATTCGAAGTCGTTTTTTTTAACGCAGTTATTTTTATTTAATACTTTTTAGTGTATTGTTGTATTGTCAACTACTTTTGGGTAGACCTACAACAGTACCGCGCCGTAACAAACATAGATCTCAAGAAATCGGAAAGGATAGAAGTAGTCGTCTCCGTAAAAATGCTCTTCAAAATACAATGTTACGTACTTGTGAGACTATTAAAGATCATGAACAACGTTTGTTGGCCATGGAAGCATATATGAAATCACACTAACGTCAAGAAACTTTTGAACAGTATAATTCTAGACTCGGTAAAATCCAAGAGCGTCTAGCGAATGAATACACCTAAGCGGTTAATTGAAGAATACCCCGAATCACCTATGAGACACTTCGAGGACTATTGGGGATTGGTATGAGCCAAATTCAGAAAATTTTACACGAAGAATTGAAAGTTCGGAAACTTGTTGTCTTAGGATCCCTCATGAACTGACATCGGAGCAGCAGCGGGCTCGTGTAGAATGGTGCTCACAGATTCTACTGAAGTACGATCACGGACATTCTAATGCTGTTTATGACATTGTAAATGGATACGAAACGTGGATTTATTGTTTTGAACCCGAAAAAAAAACAGCAATCTTGTGAATGGGTATTTTAAAATGATAACTGGCCAACAAAAGTGAGACAGGCAAGAAACGTTGGTAAAAAAATGATTGTGTTTTTTTTCTCAGCTACTGTACAATTCCACTTGAAGATCAAAAGAGTATTAATGCCGAGTGGTATTCTACTATTTGTTTACCCAGGGTGTTAGAAAAATGTCGCGAAAGATGACCCAAAAGCCACATTCTCCTACACCATGATAACGCTTCTTCACACACGGCCAACAAAACAAAGTCTATTTTAGCTTCCGTAAAAATACATCTCGTCATTCATCCTGCACATAGCCCCGACCTTATTACCCTGTGATTTCTGTATTTTCCCCAAAATCAAAGATTTGATGAGAGGTTTTACTTTTACCGACTCCGAAGAGGCAGTGATAGCGTTTAATCAGCACGTAGAAAACAATCCTTCAGATCTGTGGTCCTCCTGTTTTAAAAAATGGTTCGATCGCATAAAAAAGATCTCAAATGCAGAGGAGATTATTTTGAAAAGCAATAAACATAATATTTTGGTTATAACATGTTTTTTAGTTACGCAAAACTTATAGTGTGACCTACGTAATCTTTACTACTAAGCCTATAATCTTTATGTAAGTACAAACAATAAATTCACAATGTTTATTCCAAACACATGAATAAAAGGTTTGAAATTCATGGAACGAGGAAAAAAATTATTAATTAAATCGAAATTAATCTATTGAAACTACATAATATGTATAAAAATTACATATTATTTAATGAAAATGAAGTTAAATTCACATTTAAAATATACATCAATAATTTTTTGTTTCTTACTTTATACATATTTTACACTGAGATCCTGCTTGGAAAATCTTAAAACTTTTGAACAAAACATATTTTAAGATTTGTATATACTACTGAAGCAGTGATCATCTTGACATCAGGACAGGAAACTCTCCTTTCGTTGAACTTCAATCTATTGGCTACTAGCAATCAGTTCAATTGAAGGAATCAAGCACAAACCAGTATTGATATTTTAATGGAAAATATCTGCATTGAAACATCGACATGCACCTCAGGTTCAATGCTTAAACACATTATATGGTTTATTCAGTTTTAGTATACTGGATTTTTTTAGTTAACCCATTTGTAATATATTTCATGACATATTTAATTTGACATAAAATACTTTTCTTCCATTAACCAACTCGGTTAAGGTCATTCTACAGCGAGATCTTAGACTATTTATCGATCATTCATATAAAATAAGAAAGTGCTGTATCATGTCTTCGATTTTTTGATTACTAAAGATGATTTTTATTTTCAGCAAAATGGTGTTGATATTCTGCATAACGGCCGCTTTGCTTATAATATGTCTCCTGTGGTTGTATGTAAAATGGGTTTCGGTGAGAGAATATTGGACTAAACGTGGAGTAATGTTCATACCACCACATCCCATCCTTGGAAGCCTCACTTTCCTTCAAAAGATGAACCCGGTAAACATTAAAATTGTTGCTGTGATTTTTAGAATATTAAATGTAGCCCGCGGGACATTACACTCTTGGTTAAGTGATGAACATACTCTTACTTGAAACTCAGTCAGTGGTTTTCTTTTGACAATTCAACGAATCCATCTCTCTACAAACTTTATCGAAAGTAGTTGTAAAAGGCGACTAATTGCTTATATGTGCCACTTCCATCGTAACTACTAGTAGAGATCCGCAACGTATCACCCGGATATTACCGGTAGTATCCGGTTGGTACCACCGCCTTACCTATTCCTGTCGCTATAGCGTCTTTTCTTGTTATTTCTGTGTTCCGGTTTGGAGAATAAGGTAGCCGGTAGAATTATGCATGTAGTATTGCCATCTTATCACACTAATGGCAACTTTCCATTAACATCTTTCGTGTCTATATGCGATGGTTACTATTTCTACCAGGAAAACCATCTTCTTGCTTGCCGTCGTATGATATGAAAAAAGTCCCATGACAACTTCGTGTGTTACCTATTAGTTTAAACATTGCAGCAAGAATTTTTTTGGACCTATGACCACTTTATAAGATTATAACCAATTATTATTAAAAAATTGAGCCAAATTGAGTATGTGTGCAATGATTGTTGTCCTTGGTAAACAATCTTATCGAAGATTGTTTACCATGGAGAACATGCCGTAATTACATGCATGTTCTCCATGGTAAACAATCTTCGATAAGATTGTTTACCATGGAGAACACTTATCGCATGCACTTTTATCGCATGAAACATTTTAAAGATTGCTGATTAAATCATCGAGTTATCATCATTAAAACTGAATATGCAATCATCAAGCAAAAAAAAATTATAAATTCGGCATATTTGAGAAAACGTAGTGCTTCCTGAATAAGTTTTTTTTTATCGATAGGGAAGTGCTTGACCAAGATCTCGCCTGATGGTAAGATGCGGCCTAAGATGAAACTCGCTTCCCTCAAAGGTACCTGTATAAGTTCAAAAGGAAGCCAATCACAAAGTTACAAGTAATAAAAATCGTGTAAGTGACGATGACTAAGATAAATAGTATTACAAGCAGGAACAGGAAGATAATAAATATTAAATCGATCTTGTCACGAATATTTATATAGTGACTTGCTATTACACGTCCGCTTCGCTGAGTATAAACACTTTAGTTATAAATAAAATCACGTTACAGTTGTGTGTTTTATTACGAATACTAATACAAAAATACAAATACCGTTTTATGTCAAGATATCGATCTTATCTTATTGATGAAGCGTACTGGAATTACGGAACGGAACACACAAACATACAAATAACAGTAACAACACAAAAGATGAAATAATCACATTGATGCTACCAAGTCTTCTTATAGTGAATATTTATATCACGAAATGAATCCAAAAATTCAACAAATGGGCCACAGAACAAACAAATAGTACCTATAGATTTATAAAGTAGTAAAAAGAAAAAATTGTTTAAGGAAATACAATCAAAAATTTCTCGCTTTTACATTAAATTATATATAACACATTTTTAGCATAAAAACAGTGTATAACTTATGAAATCGCTTATTCACGTTGTCATACTTACCAACTTAATTTTTCACTGAAATAAAAAAAAACTTTATAAAAACTGAAGTTTAGTCCACAAAAAGTTTGATTTAAGCAAGCTAGTTATTTTTTTAAATATGAAACAGAAACGAATCTCGGATAATTCCGCGTGGAACACCCATGGTGACAGCAGCACTGACAATAACAATATGCAACCACACAATATTATTATGTGATTTTAAAGACTGAATTATTAAACGTCTTTATACTAGTATCCTTCTAAAATAAACTAAGTGAATCTAATGTTAATACGAGTAACTCTTTAATTCACAATTTATCGATTTATTAGATGAGTGGCGGTTCTAATTACCGCACTTTACTGACTTATAATAACTTAACGAACATTTAACCTTTTTACATCCGCACCACAGCTCAGGTTTAGCAACAACAGCCCATAGAATTCTTTTCTAAATATATTTAGTAAGTTAGTCGACTATAACTACTCTTATGATTTTTCTTAATTACAGAGTAGCAAACAAACTGCTGGTTTTCTTATTAGAAAGAGGTAAACATTAGACACCAGAGATGTTAATAGTGCATTGCCATTTATGCATAAATGTTTGTATTTCCAGGTTTGGGCGTTTATTAAATATATTTTAGTATTTATATGTATTAGTATAGTTGACTAACACCCATAACACAAGTAAATAATTTGCTTACTTTGGGGTTAGATCAGTAAGTGCAATTTAATTTGTCCCGTGAATATTATATTATCTCTTTATACATCACAGATAAATATGCCAAGGATGGAATATCAAATGCATAACTGTATCGTCTATCTTAACCTACAAATTAAAATACGATAGTGACAAGCAACTTTGTAATTGCGACATAAAAAGGTAAGGTGGTGTTACAAAATCCATGCAAAACTATAATTAATATTCACAAAGTTAGTGACGCGTATTAGTTATTTCGATTTTATACGAGATGCCTAGTAGAAAGACAGTTGATTTATCCCTCGAAAGGGGCCGGAACAACTCGAGGTAAGGTATATACTCGTATTTTAAATCTTCATATGTATAATTGATCATTTACTTTTTTCAGAATATATGGTTGAAATGTATTTATAAGCAGTATAATACCCCATATTTGGGGATATGGATGTTTTGGAAGCCGGCTTTAATTGTATCAAATCCGGAATTAGCTCGGCAAATCCTAGTGAAAGATTCGAAATACTTTAGGAACAGACACCTGAGTTCAGGAGCCAATGACACACTTGGTTCACTTAATTTATTTACTGTAAACGTAAGTCCCTATTCTTATTTAGTCAATGAAGTTAATATTCGATTTAGATTATAGAGTCGTCGTAGTAGTAGAGAGTTTGCATTCATTCGTTAAATCTGTCAAACAACTAAATTATTTGTTTGACAGATTTAACGAATGAATGCAAACTTTTCGAGAAAATGTCTAGATTTTTGTATTGTTATAAGCTCTACACATACGAAGAAGTGGATCATTAAATGTGACTTTGTTGTTACATATTGGTACAGAAAAATGCTTAAAATTTCTTTTACTACCGCTAGTCTCAAGCGACAAATGACTTAATAAATCCATAGCATCCCAGTGTCCATTTACAAGCTTGTTCATTAATTCAGCAGTCCGATCCTTACAATAGACTATATACCTACTATCAGTTAGTTTCGAGGATGCTACGGATTCACTCAGCCAAGTCTCACATAAACATATTATATCATAATTATGTAATAATATAGCATTCATTAAATCATCTGTTTTAGAATTGATACGTCTGATATTCTGAAAGTAAACTGTTAACTTGTCAGCCATAATAAAATTAATGGGAGTTATTTTATAATGGTATGATTAAAAAAAGAAGAAAAGGAAAATTTACTAAGTGTCAGTGTAAGAGTTTCATCGCAGAATCATGTCAAAATCCATGGTTTTCACTTTATATGTGTATAAATCCTCACTAATCCATATCCGATATTATATTATTATAAATGTAAATCTATCACCCTTTCACGGCTACTGCTAAACTAATTTTGATTAAATTTAGCATAAAATAGTTAATTAAAGCTTTGGAGTAAGATCAAATACCTCCTAAGGAGCTGGAATTGAGGATAAAAGTTTGTATGAAAAACTGTACCGATGGCATGTGAATCTACTTTTGGTAAAAAACAAAAAAATGTTTAAATATTCAATTTGTAAACAATATTTTATTTTTCATAACATTTAAGTTGTTAAGATATCGTTTTATCGGCAAAAAAATGTTTATATTGCAATTCATATATCTATAGTCTTATCTTGTTTAAAATTAAATATTTGAATGAAACGTTGTTTTTAGTGTTGAATGACTATCAGTAATTTTAAGTACTTGAATAAATATACAGCAAACTTTTCAAAGTGATTTTACACTTTCAAACGTTGGCACTTGGTGAATTTCCATTATTATTAGTTAAAACCAAGGATTTAAAACGTTATAATATTGATATGTTTGCTGTTTCGTGATTGGTTAGCCAACTAGCGCTAGAAGAAAACGTCATAATATCATATCACCGACCACACAGCCCATATACACCTAATAATAGGCGAATGACTTGTGTCAACACATCTGACTTACAGTTCCGATGTAAATGTCCACGTGCCAATGAGTAGTGATTGGGTAATCAGTGTCGACCAATCAGATGCTCTGTACATTACTATCTATCACTGTGGCCTTGAGTTAGCCAATTACGGCGTTGCAACCCCGCTTCGTCTTACCTCAGCTAGTTGCCAGAATGCATTCAATATGGAAAACCAAACATTAGCCGTCTATAGGCTGTGTAGTCCGTGTATCATATATACCATAACCAATCACAACGATGCAAACATATCAATATTATAACGTTATAAATCCTTGTTAAAAACTTGTTTATAACGCACTTTTACTTTAATCTCACTATAAGTATAGACAAATAATTTTAAATTTATGAACCGGTTACGCTTTTCTAAGTATCTTCAGGTCGAAATATCCTTTACTGACAGTTTAGTTTTACTTAAGACATAAGAAAGGCTTTGTTTTAAAAAGAAGTGCATCATAAACTAGTTTCAACTAATTTTTAATGTGAAAAATTTTTAATCACATTGAGCAATTTTAGTTGAAACAAACTAATGAGTTAACACGTGGCTGTCATGTTAGTATCCTAAGGCAAAGTCATACTATCGACAGACGTATTCCCGCTCTGCTTACACAATTGCTGGGGCAACAAATGCTAACAAAATAAGCACAAATATTTATATTTTTGGGTTTGAGTGGATTATAAAATATATGTATAGCATTATTTATATATGCATTACTATATACTAGCAAATCTTTATAATAGTCGATATAGGACCATCGACTAAACAAGAAAATCTCTTATGTTTGAAAACAGCATTAAGCCATAAAGATAATAGCATACATATGTGTATAATATTATTATATATGTGACGTGAATGTAGTGTATGTAATGCTTAGTTTTATTCAAGAATTTAAAACGATATAATATCGATATGTTTGCGCGTTTCATGCTGTTTCGTGATTGATACGCCGCGTTTCATGCTGTTTCGTGATTGGTTCGCCAACTAGCGCTTGCATACAACGTCATAATATAACATACCATAACCTTAATTCACTACAAATTAACCAATCACGAAACAGCATGAAACGCGCAAACATATCAATATTATAATGTTTTAAATCCTTGGTTTTATTAAATACATTGGTAATTCTAATGCATATTATTTAGGATATTAGGCTTCCGCGGTCCTCCGCACTATTAACTTTAACTACGTCAAATTTCATCTTTCTCGTTCGTGTAATTCTTCTAAATAAAATGTTTGCTTCACATATTAATTTCTATATTACTTTTGTTGACTAGCACTCATATCTCAAGTATGCTTTCAATGCATACAAGTATACTTCATCAATACTTTGCTGTACATCTATACTATAACAAATAACACGAATCTAATCTGAGATTAGATTCGTTTTATTTGTTATAGTTATATAAATAAATAAATATAGTAATATTTATTTATTTATCAGTCTAGCGATATCAACAGTATGAATTTGGTTATGTATTTCATTGGTTTACTTGTGTAGTTTTAGTTAGCGTAGCGTAGAATATCATTTATGCTGGCATTTCCCATAACCGCCATTTTCTGTGTAAATCTATATATTAATACATGAACGTAATACATGAAAATAATGAAAACGTAAAGAATGGAGTAGGAATTAGGAAATTTGGCACAGTTCAGGCTTACATTACGGACGACTACAAAATCCTATTTTTTTTAAATTATATGCATTATAAATACATTAAATTGATAAAATAAACGTAATATACGCCAAATTTAAAACAATACTTTTAATCTCGAAAAGATCAAATATCTAAGTTAAGGAATATTTTTGACTAGTTTAAGCTTTTTTTAGCGAGGTCTAATGCCACACTTGTAAATTTACCGGCTACCTTACCCTCCAAACCGGAACACGATAGTGACAAGCACTGACACTATTGCGGCGGGAATAGATAATGCGATGGTACCAGACCCACGCATTATCTATTCAGAATTCAGATTCAGACAATGCAGAATGAGAGATCAGATTCAGACAATACAGAACTCTGCAACTTGGTAGCCACGATGATAGTGACTCGCATAGCCAATCGGTCGCGTTTAACCACCTGCCTAGCAGAAAGGCTGTTGGCCTATTCATCAAAGGAGCCTGGGACCAACACGCTGAAAAAAACTTCAAATGGGCTTCAACTTCTTTAAGGAGCATCAAATGTTTCAACTTAGTGAGAAGTTTCAGTTATGACCTGCTGTGATACCAAACTGGAATCTTTGAGATGAAATCATAAATCTTATGAATATCTCAATGCTAGTTTAACAGTATTTTAAAATTATTTAATAAATTTGTGTAAAAATTCTAAAAAAATATATTTTTAGGACCCCCTGTGGACAGATATTCGACGTCGTCTGTCTATTACCTTCACCTCATCAAAGTTAAGAAGCATGCAAGGTTACATACGTTCAAAGACACTTGAACTTTGCCAGCGAATTAAAAAGGAGCAAAACAACAAAAAAGACATACGGGTAAATATTTATATTATATTTAAAACTAGCTGTTGCCCGCGACTTCGTCCGCGCGGACTTCGTTTACTCCGCACTGCTCCTCCCCCGTAGGTGATAGCGTGATAATTATGTAGCCTATACGTTGACCCGACCTGTTAGTAATATTCATGCAAAATTTGAAGTAAATCCATGCAGTACTTTTTGAGTTTACCCCGGACATACATACAGACAAACAGACAAAAATTCTAAAAACTATATTTTTGGCTTCGATATCGATTATAGATCACGCCCCAAGTATTTTTTTTTTAAATATTCAATGTACAGTTTTGACTTTCCTACGATTTTATTATATGTATAGATAATTTACAGTAAATCAAGTTAGGTATCGCGAGCTCAAGCTCCATTTGAAGAATAGAATCTATACATATAATAAAATCGTAGGAAAGTCAATGTATGTCCGGGGTAAACTCAAAAAGTACTGCAAGGATTTACTTCAAATTTTGCATGAATATTACTAACAGGTCGCGTCAACATATAGGCTGCATATTATCACGCTATCACCTACGGGGGAGTGGTAGTGCGGAGTAAACGAAGTCCGCGCGGACGAAGTCGCGGGCAACAGCTAGTATATTATATATATTAATCTATATAAAAGGCAAAAGTGACTGACTGAGCTATCAATGCACAGGCCAAACCCTTTTGGCTAGAAACTTGGAATTTCGCACACGTATTTCTCTTATGATGTAGGCATCTACTAAGGATTTTTCAAAATTCAACCTCGAAGAAGGTGATATAGGGGATAAAAGTTTGTATGAAACTTTTTATTCCTTGAACATATTTGAATGAAATTTCGTATGAATTGAGTACAACAAAATAATGAATTACGTGTTTAAGCGTTTTTTAAATTCGACCCCTAAGGGGGTAAAATAAGAGAAGTAGGTTTTAAAGGAAGGTTAAATAAGTTCTAAACTAAATATGCGCGAGCGAAGCCGCGGGTAACAGCTAGTATATTATATATAATTTGAATTGCTTTTTATTGTATTTCGATTTTTGTTTATTACGATATATCTTTGATATATAAACCTATTAGCCACCCATCAGTGATCATTACAATGCTCATAACAGTGTACAAAAAGAAAATCCTTAATTAGCCAATGTAATGCAAATATTATAATATAGTACCTATTTTGATATTAAGCTGTGGATTTCTAGTTGAAATAAATGAATAACATTCTGCCAGGCAGTTCTTAAAAGGCAAACACAAATACTTAGGCACAGAATTCAAACTCATGTATGTAAGTTGCCTACGCTTAGCAGTCGTGCTAGGGTTATTTCTAACTTTGGCCCATGTATAAAAAACTGAAATATATATATCGACGGACCCCAAGAACAAAATCGTATCTACAAAATTACCAAATTACAATATGTTTGTTTGTGGAAGTACATTGTAAATAAGATGATGTTCACTTGAGTATTTCCAAAAATAAAAGACCTAACCTAAAACATATAAAAAATATATTGTCCTGTAGCTTTATGCGTGTTTAATGCGAATTTTATTATAAAACCAATTTCGTCCGATCTTTCCATACAATTTTGTTCTTGGGACCCGTCGAATTATGAATGAAACAGGAAGAACGAAAATATAAACCAATATTAATTAAAATATTTTAATGCCAAAACATTTTTTTTGTACCTACTACAGTTTTTTTGTACAAAAAATTGTAATAAGTATAAAGCAGGTGGCACTTGCGCTTGCACCATTTCCAACCACTCCGAGATATCGTGTCCGTGAGAGGTGTCTATGTGTGCGTTGCTTAAACGCCCTTTGTATGCAGATTAACTTCTGTACCTTTTGTTTTGTGATGTGTCACGTAGAGTTCTACAATGTCACGCTTGAATTTTGGTACCGCCATTTTATCTGTTCCTGTCGAAATAGCGTCAATGTTTGTCCTTGTTCCGGGTTGGAGGGTAAGGTATCCGACAAAATTACGGATGTGGCATTAACATCCCGCCACATGGATAGCAAAGCACCATTTTAATATCTATGGTGTCTATAACTGATGATTGTCTCTTTCCATCAAACGAGTTATCGGTTTGTTTGCTTTCTTATACTATACTAGCGGCCCGCCCTGACTTCGCACCGTTATAAAATGTATAGTCTATGTCATTCAGTGAAAAAAATGATTAACATCGATCCAGTAGTTTCGATTTATTCATTACTGCCCGTGGCCCGCACACGTTATATTTGGAGTAAAATAATTCCCCTTTCCTTATACCATGAAGATTTCCTGCTATTTTTGGAATATACAAATTCATATACTACATTTTTACCTATTTTTTTTACATTTCATATATTACAGAATGTTTTAATATTTATATAGATTATAATATAACGGTATTGACAATTTCACTGCGACATACACAACGTTTACAGCTTTCTTGTCATTAGAAAATACAAACATTTCCGCTATGCCCCTGCATTTTAAATCTGTAATATCTTCGAATCTTGTCGCCTCTGTGGTCTAGTGGTCCAACATTGGCATTGACCACATGAGGTCCCGGGTTCGATTCCCGGGTCGGTCACTTTAAAAAAAAAAGTGTTTTTTCAGTTATCTGAGAAACACAAAGTTGCCGGGGATTGGAAATGTCCGGTTGGCGATAGGCTTGCCACCTATTACATTTGTGGGATCAAGTATCTTCGGCTAATCGTGGGTGCACTTGTTGTACTTCTGCCTACCCCATCGGGGATATCGGTGTGAAGATACTTACTACTTTTTTAATATCTTCGAAAATATTCATTTAAATTACATACTATGAACGTTTATATTGATCTATATTAAATCAACAATATATTTAAGGTACTTAATTGGATAAGGACTAATGCTGTATTGCTTAAAATTGCTTCGAAAATAAGTCATTATTTGTCGTAAAAAGTAAATGACAAAAAAATGCTATTGTGGGTTATCCATAAGAGATTGACATATACCATCGCGGAGTTTTCAGTAGACCTTTTCAAGGTGTACAAATATTTTGTACATTATTTTGATAAATCTCGGAGGATTCAGCATGCGTTTGCAATGTAAGCGGAAAAATGTAATTATTTACGACATCACATTAGAAACCTTAAAAATTACAGTATTTTTCTACTCTACATATATTGAATGTTATTATACATATAAACCTTCCTCTTCAATCACTCTATATATTAAAAACCGCATTATAACCCGTTGCGTAGTTTTAAAGATTTAAACATACATAGGGACATAGGGACGTAGGGACATAGGGACAGAGAAAGCGACTTTGTTTTATACTATGACCTAGTGATATAAAAAAGGTTGTATAGTCAAAATTATTGTAATATTAAAAAAAAATTACAGACTATATTTGCTGATTTTACGACGGACGTAGTTGGAACATCGGCTTTCGGAATAGAAAATAACTCCACCTTGACCGGAGAAGGGCCACTCCGCGTTGTTACCAAAGAGTTAATGACGTACAGTTTATACAGAGGAATTTCTATGTCTTGTATATTTTTCTTACCGGAGGTAGTCAATTTTTTCAGGTAACTTTATAATAAGCACTCTACCTACAGACAGATTAAAGTTGCCATAATATTTGCTAGCGAAATGGTTGTTGAGTATCCATTAGCCAATTCTATTATCTAATTATCGCTAAATCGCTTTTTTAATATAAGAACTGAGATTTGTTTGTTTGTAATCCATAATAATATTATAAATGCGAAATTAAATGTCCGTCAGTTGTCTGTCTTTCTGACTCTACTTCACGCCTGAACCACTGAACCGATTGGAATAAAATTTGGCACAAATATAGTTTGAGATCCAAAAAAGACATAGGATAGTTTTATCCCGGAAATACCAAGGCAACGGTAACTATGCGGGTAAGATCCCAGGTTGTCTATCTTTAAAATCTACCGTGGTTTTAGGAGTAAATAAGTATAATTTAATTATAATTTATTTCCAACCAGCTTCACTTGCACAAGCGTTCTCAGGGTATTTTTAGTAACTAACTAAAATAATCATATGATAATAAATAATAATAATAAATATCACACGACAAATTACACTTACTGATCTAACCCCAAAGTAAACAAATTATTTGCTTGTGTTATGGTGTTAGTCAACGATACTAATACATAGAAATACACATATTAATACAAGAATAGAATATATTTAATAAACACCCAAACCTGGAAATACAAACATTTATGCTCATCACACAAATGCTTGTCCCCGTCGGGGATCGAGCCCGAGCCCCGTCGATCGCGCAGGGTCGCTAACCACTTGACCAACGGGGCTGTCATAATTCACACATTAAGCGTGATATCGATTTTGTTTCTAGTTAGTAACTATAAGTACTCTACTGATGATGCTTGTGTTAACGAAATGGTGGAAAATAAATTATAATAATTGACTTATTGTGAAACAGTACAAGTGTATTAATTGATAAATATTGGAATGAATTGGACTTTTACCAAGTGTCGACGATGAAAATTTGTAGAATATAGTTCTGCTTACCTAATCCCTTAGGCAGGAAGAATTATTTGTATATTTTTTTTATAAATACGAGAATAGCGTGGATCCAAACAAATGCCATGCGTTCTGCATTGACTTATACAGGTACTAAATTAGCGAAACCTATTTGATTTTTTTTATAAAAAAGGGGGCAAACGAGCAAGAGGTGCACCTGATGGTAAATGATCACCGCCGCCCATGGACATCTGCAATACCAGAGGTCTTGCAGTTGCGTTGCCGGCCTTTTAAGAATGAGTAAGCTCTTTTCTTTTGAAGGTCCCTATGTCGTATCCGTTTGGAAACACCCCTGCCAGTAATTGATTCCACAACATACTAGTGCGAGGCAAAAAGTGTCGGGAGAAACGCACAGTTGTGGATTTCCAGACATCGAGATGGTGAGGATGGAACTTCATACACTATCTAATTTAGCAAAATAGTTGTAATTGTATAATAGTTTACATATTGCATAATAGTTTAGTTACTTATAAAATTACAGTATTTAAGTAAAGGTTATTATTTTTGATAATATAGCAAATAAGCGGATGGTGTTCGTGTTGGAAAAATACATCCATTTAGATAATTATGTGTAACAGTGTGTAAAAAACCCTGTCCGATCATTAAATGTATTATTTAGTAGCCTAATACAATCCTATTATTTTGCAGGTATAGGTAATTAAATTTTCGCTAATCAAAATAAATTGTCTTAAATAATGTTTCAAATTGAATTGTAATATTTCAAATTGAACAAATTGTATATCAGTTTGGCAGATAATATATATAAGATATGATATGAGATATATAAGATATATTTGCTTTAGAATATCTGATTTTCCAATAAATAAAAAAATACTATGGAAACACATAATGTCGGACATAAATGACGACGACATAGACGTGACTAAGACGTCGAGCCAAACGTGGATCCACAATTGTGACGCGTGGTTTATAGCACGGGTGTCAGTGCCGATTAATGTGGACGAATTTTGTTAAGCAAATAATTGCCACAATCTGCAGCACGATTTAATCTATTCCGAACATTGAAAGAAACTGCTGAATATAAAATAAACGACAAGACAATTTATGGAGTTACGATCTACTAGTCGGACCCAGTGTCTCTCGCCTGTACGAGATGCCTAGTAGTGATACTGTCTTTTCATCTACAAAGAGGCTGGATCAATCCGAGCATACTTTGAAAGAGTAAACACAGTTTCAAAATAAATGCAGAAAATGACATCGCATGCAGATCAGGCCGAATTAATCTATATTAATATTATAAATGCTAAAGTTTGGATGTATGGATGGATGTTTGGATGAATGTTTGTAACTCAATCACGCAAAAACTACCGAACGGATTTGAATTAAATTTGGCACACAGATAGATGATGAACTGGAATAGCACATAGGCTACACTTTATCCCGGAAAAACTAGGCAATCCCGCGGGATTCGCCAAAAACTTTTATAATGCAGCGGGCTGCACGCTGCACCTAGTAAAGTATAAATTAAATAAATAATGCAATAGGACAAGTTACATGCTACATATTACAAGTGCCAGGACACGATCATAGAACACATTTGTCAATTTTTGTATTCCTATCTTATTTTTATATTTATGGTGTACTATATTACAAATATGAAAATATTAATAAAAATTGTTTCAACTTGCAGATTTACATTCTTTCCGAAATCAACGGCGGACTTCTTCCGTAAAGTGTTTAAAATTATAGTTTCTCAAAGGGAATCAAATAATCAAAACGAATACAACGACTTGCTTGATGCTTTGCTGAAAATTAAAAAGGAAAGTGCTGAAAATGGCACAGGTTTATATTTTTTACAAATATATATTTACGATTGAAACAGTCACTACAAATTGTAGCTACTGAAACTAGATTCTAAGCGTAACGCACATATATCGACTGATCGATTTTTGATAAATTGATTTTGTAAATAAATATAATAATTCACCTTTTTATATACAAATTCTTAACCTGCCATAATAATTAAGTTGTACAAAATGTAGAAAATGGCCCAATGTTTAAAGATACTTATAGTGCCACCAACTTATCCGTTCAGTGGACACAATGAGAGCTACGCTGCGCTACTTTTTGTTGTATGTTTTTAGTTTTTTTTTTAATTTTTAAAAATTTACTCTTAATTTGGCGGGCGGAAACTGATTTTTATGTGATCCTGAATGAATATATGATCCTAAGGATGGCTTCCAGGGAGGGATGGATAGCCAAGGTCAACCGTTTACAATTTTTTTTAACGCACAGTTTCAAAGTATTAAAATAAAATAAAAAAGTGAAAAATCTATAGTTAGTGCTAGCTTAAGTCAATTATTAAAAATTAAAAAAAAACTAACAACGTCCAAAAAAATTTTTGATCGCACACCTAAGACCAGTTAAAATAATAAAAAAAGCAATTTCCGCCCGCCAACTAAAGTCAATTTTTGAAAATTAAAAAAGATTAAAAACGTACAAAAAAATTTTTGACCGCACAGTTAAGAAAAGTTCACGAACAATTGAAGTAGCAAAAGAAAATAATAAAAAACAGTATTCCTCCGCCAACTTAATAGTCAATTTTTGAAAATAAAAAATAGACTAAAAACGTACAAAAAAAATTTAGATCGACCAGTTAAGAACAGTTAACAAACTTAAAATTGAAACAGCAAAAAAGTATTAAAAAAATCAATTTCTCCTCGTCAACTTAAGACACCCTTGAAAGCAGACGTTACTACAGTGTTGCTACTTTTTAATGTCTTCTATTTAAGTTAATATATAAGATTGCGTATTATGAGAATTCCGAGCGAAGCCGGGTTTTCATCTAGTGCTTGAATAATAACTCCAATCACTCACCAGCAACGTCATATAGGTAAGCCATTGACATAAAATACACAAGATGCACAGTCCCGAACAAAACTGACGCTCAAAAGTGTCCCTAATTTCATTTAAGTAGTTATGGCAAAAACACATGTCTGCATATCCAACCTTAAACGCAAGACTTATAGTTGTTTTTACAAAGCAATGTACGAAAATAAATAAAATTGACAGTGTCGCGACCGACGCGATTCCATTTGAAATGAGCGCACAATTCAAAATTGTGCGCTCATTTTTGGAGGACGTTTTTGACACACTGATTATGTATCTTGGGTTTTTTATATCAATGAGGTGAGCAGATAATTTGGTGATACTATAGAGCGGTTTTATACTGATTTCGAATTCATTTAATCATATTCCTAAGTAGCCGTAGAATTATTTGTATTACAGGTTATGCACTACATCCAAGTTAGGTTATTTGATTACTTTCTGTCATTCGATAAACTCAAATTAGTAGCGGAATATTGATAGATTGAATTAGCCATAGAAATAAATTTGAAAATAGCAGTTGCGAAAGTTGCTATCATCTTTTTTTTTAGAGTCGGCAAACATTCAATAGACACATTTGTTTAATAATTATTAACGGCCTTATTAATCAACAAATTTGTTTGTTAAGTCAGAGCTCATTCTGTCTTTTTCATTATCTTATGCTATCATAGTCTTTGTGATATAATATGCGTAATCTACACGCAAGCTAAAATGGGTGTATTAATACCGCCCCGCCCCGTTGGTCGAGTAGTTCCCGACGGGGACAAGCATTTGTGCGATGAGCAAAAATGTTTGTATTTCCGGGTTTGGGTGTTTATTAAATATATTCTTGTATTTATACATATACATATACACACACACACACATATATATATATATATATATATATATATATATATATATATATATATATATATATATATATATATATATATATATATATGTATGTAGGAAGTTGGTCAGACATGATAAATAAAATGCGGATGTGGTAATATAACAGCTCTTTATATTTTGTTCAACTTGTATAAAAAAAATAACATAAAATCACTATTAAAGCTTTCCATCACTAATGACTAGTTCTCGTTTAACAATTCCAAGTAACTTAATTATTCCTTATTACAAATAAGTCGTAATTTAAGCAATAGATAGTCAATTATAAATTGTACTGCGACTAATTTATAGTTGACAATAATAATTAATTTGTTTGCACAAATTAATTATCCAAGAGTCGACGATAAGCTACTAGCAAGATACAACAAGTATACCGAGCTACGCCAGAGCCTAGACTGCCTTATCGGCGGGCGCTCAGAGCCTTTTATACAGGTAAATCTTACCGTCAGTTAAGCAGTCTACTTGTTCGTTAAGCCGTATAATAATTATTTAACTGTAATTAAATATTTTTTACTATTTTATTTCAGAGTATTCTGAAGACACTATAATATCACAAGCAGCAATTTTACTCCAAGGTGGGTTTGACACAACGGCGGTGAACTTAACTTACTTATTCTTAGAGCTAGCTTACAATCAAGATATCCAAGTAAGTTTTTCATTTTTACTAAAATAAATGTTATTGCTGTGCTAGAGGTGGGAGAACGGGAACAGGAACAGCAAGCAGTGAGGGAAAAGGGTGAATGGAGAGAGAAAGAGATTTTTTTAAGTAGCTATAGTGTATCGGTATACAGAACGTACTTAGGTACCGTTCTGCTATGCTTAATTTTAATTTTATGAACCTTTTTCATTTTGGTCAACCACGTGCATCTGTAAGGGGCCTTGAAATTATATTTTAACTTTCGATTTGGAATTTTGGCGCTCCTTGCTGTCTAGCACCTAAAGACACTGTGATACTTCTCGTGGTACCCTGGAGCCGCCGCTGTGCTAGTGCACTCATTTCTTAATAAAGGTCATTCCGAGTATATGTGATACAACAAAAAATTTAATTATCTATATCAAAAAACTAATAAGGGCACTATTGGATGATCTGCCAAATAGAAGTATTTTAACATAACTGAAGTTTAGCACGAGTTTCTTACATTTAAAAGGGGCTTAAATGGCCTATAATTATTGTTATTAAATATTTTTAACTTCAATAGCGCATAAAATATTACAGGAAAGGCTCTACTTAGAATTAATCGATGCTGTACAAAAACAAGGGAAGAACGCAAATATATTGGATCTACCGTATTTAAATTGTGTCATGAAAGGTAGGTTGTCACATCTCCCATCATTATTTTATAAATGGGTGAAAATCATTTAAAACGACCGTTGTCTGAAAAATGAAACAAAAATTAAATCATAACAAAATTGAAATTCGTAACAAAATGTAACGAAAATTAAATGTTTTCAAAATTTTCTTACGTTATATACGTAGTAACGAACATTTGTTTTGTTAATTAAATAATAAACAACTAGACATCTTATTAATTTTAATTATTCATTTTATTTGACAAATTTTAAACAAAGTATAGGAGATCAGAAAGCTCTTTGTTTCCCTTACAAAATGCTATATTTTGAGGTTATAAAATAAATCACAATTTACATAATTATTTTATCACGGTTTATAATGATCATATTAAATGTTTATATAAATGTAACGTACGTAAATATAATTAAAGTAACTATAGAAACTTTCCATAACAAAAAATATGTTAACTTTAATAATTACAATTGGCTACGTTATTTGGTAGATACTTCTTATCAAAAAATAGAAACATATAAAATTTAAGCATATAACATAGTTAGTCACATTTTTAATTCTGATTTTTCTTAAGTTTTATTCAGTATCTTCTATAATCGATTTTTTATTCTCTTTTAGTTTAAAAATCTTCACAAATATAATTTTAAATTCTATTGAAATGTTTCAACTGTAATTTTTCTAATTTTGTGGGTTCTGTTCTATTAATAGTTGTCTATATAGTTGTTAACATTCAGCTGCTGATATTGGCATTCTGAAATGACACAAATCTTAAAAAATATTACAAATAAACGGACGAAAATAAAAAAATAAAGAAATAGAAAAATTACAAAATAATAATATCAGTTAAGAAATTACAGGAATTAGATATACTATACTGCCATAATATAAAAATCACCTTTGTGAATGCGGCTTTACTTCATAAATGCAGCAAATCAAAACAAAAATGAAAAGTCTGCATGCTTTGAATATAACCTCAAATATTTTAAGTCAAACAATAATAGCGATGGGGTAAAAGACCTTGCATTTCAATATTGTCATCAACAACCTATATATATATATATATATATATATATATATATATATATATATATATATATATATATATATATATATATATATATATATATATATATATATATATATATATATATATATATATATATATATATATATAATTCATAAATATTCGCTTACCTGTATTGCTTAGTAAAATAACTAAAATGGTTAATTAAATTGGAATTTTCGTTCAACGAGAGAGAAACGCCCTTTTACACACTTTTATATGCGATGACAAAATGGCCGACACATAATCGCTTATGACATCTGATTGGCTCCTCAAGAAGCTAATATTGCCATTTAATAAATTTAAGCTGTTACCAAAGTTCGTTAGAAATGTGAATAACAAAAGAGAACAAAATAATGGATATTCATTTAGAGACAAATATATATTTTTTAAATAAATTGATTTGAATAGCTTCGCCCGATATCAATGACAACTCATCTAATTTTAACAAAATGTAAACGAGTATTGAAAAACTGTTACTACTTTTTTCTTTCACATGTATTTTGTAATGCAAGTCGTGACGAGAACAAATTATTTTGTATGGGGAAAATCTAGGTTTGGTGTGGAAATCCATACTTATCCATACTTAATATTATAAATGCGACAATAACTCTGTCTGTCTGTCTGTCTGTCTGTTACGCTTTCACGGCCAAACCACTGAACCGATTTGGATAAAATTTGGTATAAATATAGTTTGAGACCCAAGAAAGGACATAGGATAGTTCTTATCCCGGAAATCCCACGGGAACGGGAACTATGCGGGTTTTTATTTTAGAATTTTTTCCACGCGAACGAAGTCGCGGGCACAGCTAGTATAATTATATTTACTAAACACTGGTAATAAAGAACATAAGACTGTTTACATTTAGCTAGGTAATATACCATTCTACTATATAAGTATTTATTGCATCAGTTAAAGCATATTTTGTCAAATACCGCACGTGGACAACTTTGATGTCAAAATGGTCATTTTAAATTATTTCCACCTAAATGCAAGAGTTTGAGAAGATATTTTGCTGTTGGTTACTCAGAAAAGGCTAGTTGAAATGTACTCGTATAGGCGGAATAAAGTAAAAGAGATTGTAGACAGAACATATTATACTTGTAGTCTTTTTTTTTATATCATAAGATAGCAAACAAGCAGATGAGTCTCCTGATGGAAGAGTCAACCATCGCCTATAGACACCAAAGATGTTAATGGAGTAATAGCATGCTTAATAGTCTTTTAATTGTTTATTAATTTTTACGTTATCATATTTGATTTCCCGCTACGTATGTATATAGTTAAGAAGTTGCTGATTTTGCGAAGATTTTGGAAAATCGAGTTTTCACCAAATCTCGACCTTTTGAGGTTCTAGGAACCTTTTCCAACTATTTTAGCGATGACGTCAGTATATCTGTATGTATGTATGTGTGTGTGTGTATGTAAACATTTCATAACTTTAACTCGGATTGACCGGTCGAAACCCGGTTGAAGGCATTCGATTGGACGCTGATCAACTTACATTTTCTAAAAATTTGAACAAAGTCGGCCCAGTAGATTATGAGAAATTTTGAAAAAACCTCAAACATTTGGCGAAACAGCATTTTTAAAATTTAACTTCCAAATTAGGTTAAAAATAAATCGGTTATTACAAAATTTAATCAGCTCTTTACTTATAAAAATTACGTATAATGCACAAATCGCATCAAAATGGGTTTATTTAAGAAATCGTTGACAAAAATTATAGGATTTATAGGACAAGTGATTTTTCCACATAGTTTTTTTGGTATTCTAAGATATTTAAGCACTAAAAAACTACGTTGGATGCCGTTTCAAAACCAACCAAAATCGAATCTATTTAACAAAAGTTACAGCTTGTCAAATATTAAAATTGACTACTGTACAATACACTGATTGACTTAAAAATCTTATAAGCTTTTTTACTTAAAAAACTGCGTCAAATACCGTTAGATCAAAATCCGTCAATTTGTTTGAGATTTATCAATCAAACCTATCGATAATGTAGCTAAAACAATATTTTAGATCTCAAAAATTGAGTTGAATGCCATTTAAAAGATCAAAATCGATCATCGTTTCAAAAATGTACAGCTCATTAAATTCAATATAGTGCCATTTTGAACAAAAAAGACGTTAGAACTGAAGAAATCTATGCTTATAGTTTTTACTCCTATGTAGAATTTTCGAAGTGAGGAGAAACGACAAAGGGAGATTTCTTTAAATACCTTAATTTAACGGGAAGTTTCAGAGATAACCTGCAGGGTCAACCGGTAACTTATTTTTTTAATCAAACTTTATTAAAATAATTTAATAGATATTTAAATTGCAAATTGATGAAAAATTTAACGTTTGCATCATCGTTTTTAAATTTAATAAATTCTGAAATTTAATTACTTTATTCATTTGATGTTATACATTTGTGCCTATATATTTTTACATTTTTCATAAATAATTTTTCATAAATAATAAAATTATCTCTGTTTGACTAGATTTTTTATTGCAATGTTAAAATTAATAACTTCTCATTCATATTTTTTGTTGTTTATTCCTACGTCAAATAAATTTGATTTGATTTAATTAGTAATTAGTTTTAGACAACACCGTACTTACTGCTTATTAAAAAAAGACGTAAAAATAAGCGAATCTATTATTTTTATTTTATTTTATTTATTTATTTATTTATTCATTTCATCACAAAAGTGGTACATCTTTAAGATTAAATTAATTGATATCTTAGTGTATTTCTGTTTTGCCATTTTTGTGAGAAACATGGTGCTTGAAGTAGGTTCAATGAGCACCACGCAAGTCACCAATGCCCTCACATAGTGGATACAAAATATAAAGTTGAAATTTAATAAAAAACCTATATGTATAGGATGATACTAAAGTAAACGTATAACTTAGATACTACTGCAAGTTTGTTGTATGTAAGATTGTGTCTGATGTTAAAGTGTAGTTTTGTGGTGAGTGTGTAACTGTGAGTGTGTAAAATAACAAACAAAAATATCGTCGCGCCATCGTAGTGTTGTGATGAAAAATAGGGTAAATTGATAATAATTGATTTATTTATAGACGTGTCATGGCAGCTTATTTTATATTGGATTGCTTATTTTCGTTATAAGGCGGTCGGTGTTGAAAGGTTCAATTGTAAACCAAAATACACGCACAGCACACAATAAAATATCACTGTTTGCATCTCGTTTTACGCGCGTTCGAATCCAATGATAATGCAAAACATCAGCATTTATGGCGTCGTCTGCGCTTTTAAAATATGCCATGTGCCCTTACAGTTTAACGTTAAGTTTAATTAAAAAAATAAGATTTTAAAATTAAATTCCTACATTTTAGGAGACTACGTTGGGTTCAGTACCACCGCCTTACATATTTCTACCACAATAGCGTCAATTTTCGCCACTGTCGTGTTTTGGGTTGGAGCTTAAGGTAGCCGATAAAATTATGCGTATGGCATTACTATTGCGTCAGACGAATAGCAATGCACTAGTTACATCTTTGGTGTCTTGAAATGATAGTTGCCTTTTTTTTTAGGAAAGACAATAGTATCATATATAGCAAACAAACAAGAAGCTTGTTTGCTATCTATAATATTAAAAAAAATTACAGATGCTTTAAACTGTGAAACCGATTTGTTGATTCTTTAAACTATGTTATTTTATATCATTAGATAGTCAACAATTAGATGGCTTTCCTGATGGAAAGAGAAAACATCGCCAATTAACACCAAATATATTAATGGTGCGTTGCTATCCGTGTAATGGGATGGCAGTGTCATATGCATAAGTCTAACGGCTACCTTACTTTCCAAATCTGAACACGACAATGACAAGCACTGTGTTACCAAATACCCGGGCGTGACGTTGCGGAATTCTACCACCTAGCAGTGACGTGGTAGTGACACGAATGGCCAATGGGTCGCATCTTACGATCTGCCTGGTAGAACAGCAGTTAGTCTTTTTTTAAAGAAGCCCAGACCAAAACGGGAAATAACCAATAGGGGAAAAATAAGTTCGAAATAAAATGAGAGTGCAAGTGCAGTTTTTTATATCTATGACGATGGAAGGTATTAAAAAATATAAAACATAATAAATATATCACGCATGACATTTGTTTCAAACAGCAATTCATATTTTTTTTTTACTTTTAAACATACAACTTCCAGAAACATTACGAAAGTACACTGCCATGGGTTGGATGGACAGAATTTCTGCCGAAGATTACAAAATCGATGACAAATTGACAATCAAAGCGAATACGCCAGTACTGGTAAATGCTATTGGCATGCATTATGACCCAAAATATTTTCCTGATCCCGAAAAGTTTGACCCAGACAGATTTGAACGTTGTCTTCTGTCTTTCCTCATGTTTACTTTTATTTCTTTGCTAATTTTTGCAATTTCTTTCCTATTTTGATCTGTGTTTTTCGCACTAATTAGGGCGGCTCTTTGGTCAAGGAGGTTGGCAGTTTTTTCTGATATCCTGTTATTTAGGTTCTCCTTCCTTTTGCTATGTTCTTTAGTAATGGTTGTGATTGCACTTTCTAACCAGGTATATTTTTCTTGTACGTCGGCGTCTTTTGTTTCTTTTTTGTAAAGTTTCAGTTTAGATTTTAATGAGTGGGCTATTTTCTCTATCAGATTTTTGTTAAGTTTAGTTATACTTAATATTTATTTTTGGTCTAGGGTTCTTGGGTTGAGTTGAGTATAGTTCCGCCCTGACCATGCGGTGGTTGGTGTTAAAATTTAGATTATTTATGACATTTATGTTTGGGAAGAATCTATGTTTAATGGTCAATATAAAGTCAATTTGGTTTTTTGATTTACCATCGGGTGACAATCAAGCCCACATTCTGTTTTTCTTTTTCTTGTAGATGGTGTTTAGTATGGTCAGGTTATTTTCCATTGCAAAGATTACGAGCATTTTTCCGTTTCTGCTTTTAGGTTTTGAGCTGTATGTGTAGGGTCCCATAATTGCTCTTCATCCAGTTGACATTCACCGATTTGGCCATTAAAGTCACCCACCACAACGATATTTTTGTGGGCGTATGTTTGTAATGTTTTGTTCAAATCCTGATAGAATTTGCTGATTGTTTCAATCTCTGCTTGATCTGTGTGTGAATAGATCTGGATAATGGTCCATGGGTCCTTGTAATCTGGTAGTTTTAAATTTAATAATGCTATGCGCTATGATACACAATAAAATCCATTGATGTGTTTTGCTAGGTACTTTTTTACTAAAAATACCACACCATGTTTTCCTGGGGTTTCCCCTTTTTGATAGAGTATAAATTCTGGGTGTGCGACAATGTTTTCTCCCATCCTTCTCACTTCACTCATTCCGAGAATACCCCAGTTGGTGTTTTGTAGCGCTATTGACAGTTCTGATAAGTTTTCTTCTGATTTTAGTGTTAATACGTTTAGGGTAGCAATGTATATTCTTGTGTGTTTGGATGTTTGATTCTCCATGCTAATGTTTTGTTTGGGTAGAGTTGGTTTGATGTTGTTTGTTTTGCTAAGTTGTTGTTGAATTTTTAATGGTGGGTTTTGGTCTGATTCCCCACGGGGACCAACCGGGTTGGGAAATATGGGGTTTTTAAGCTGTTGTTGTTTTTCTGTGTGATGTTTCGTTTCCGGTTAGTGTTTGAGGTAGTTGTTTTTTTCGGACGTAGAGTAAACTCGCTCACGCATGCGTTGAAAAACGTCTATTCGTTGGATTTTCTTGCTAGTGCTGTTGGTTGTTTCCTTTGGACTTGGTGTCTCTGGAGTTCTTTTTCTTTTTTCATTTTCACGAAAAATACTTGCCCTTGCTTTTCGTTTCTCCATGGTTTCTTTAGAATAGTCATTGGTAATGTAGGTGGTTTCTTTCATTTTCCTCTTATTTCTAAGGATTTGGATTTTTTTCTGCAAAGTTGTTAATGTAAGCAGAATATGTCTTATTTTCCCACCTTCCTCTTTTTTACCAAGGCGTTGTAATTTATTTATTTCGCTGTTTTCGAGTGGCACATTTAAATCTGTAATTGTTTTTATTACTGAAGCGCTTAAATCGTCGTATCTTTCGGTGCTAGGTTCCGCGATTCCATGTAAAATTATGTTGTTTTTCCTAGTGATTGTGTCTAAAGTCTGGAGTTTCTTGTTTAGTATTTTGACTTTACGTGAAAGTCTCTCGTTTTCTGCTATTATTGGCTGTATCTTCTCATCCACCACCATTAGTACTGTTGTTATAACATTTTCTGTTATTTGTTTTGTCTGTATATTTAGTTCTTCTTTCATCTTATTTAAAAGTAATAACATTTCGCCTAATAATTGAGCACTCATGATCTGGCAGGAGGAGCAAAGAAATGTATTTAAATTTATGCACTTAAAATGGAATGTGCCTTTGGGCAACAATGTTCCACCAGCAGTTTCGTGTATAGTCAGCTTTATGCAACTTAGGTTGGTATTATCACTTTTTGTTGTCTGTGGTCACCTGTCAAATGTCAGTGTCAACTGTTTATGTCTTATTTTAAATGTTTGTTGTAGCGTTTTAACTGTTTTACGATGTTAATTATCACCGATTTTCACTGCTTGGTCACTTTTAATTGGATGGTTTTTTATATTTTCACACAGTGTTCACTTTAACATTCATGTTTTTCACCTTTATATCACTAATCACTACGTATTTTATTTATTTTCGAATTATTTGCGAAAAGCTCACATAAACGCGTATTTTACACCAAAGCACCGGAACCGGAAACCGCTAATTTAAATATGAGTAGAAAATTATGGCGACTTTGTTTCGGGGTAGTGGAGTCCACGTAAAATATCTTATTGAATATCAATTGTGAACTTTATTTAGCTAATTATAATATTCGTAATAACATATCTTCTACTGTCACTTGTATTGATTGGTAAATGGCAAAAAAAGAGACATCGTTTGTCTTCGATTTCGTACGAAATGGATGCGTGTTTTCGTGATTCAACATAACACGAAGATATGAACGATTATATCGCCCGGAGTGGGAGAAAGTTCCATCATTATTGTTCTGGATAGCCAACGCGAAAGATGAAGACGTTACATGTAATACTTAGTTGGTGGCTAGGTTGTCTATCACAAAAGTTTTTTTACATATCATAAAATCCCCCGCTTTACATATTGTAATCCCCTGTGTTGGTCCCGGGCTCCTTTGAAGAATAGGCCAACTGCCGTTCTGCCAGGCAGGTCGTAAAAGGTGACCGATTGGCTATACGACTCACTAACATCGTGGCTACTAGGTGGTAGAGTTCTGCATTGTCTCGCCCGGATCTAGTACCACCGCCTTACCTATTTCCGCCGCAATAGCGTCAGTGCTTGTCGCTGTCGTGTTCCGGTTTGGAGGGTAAGGTAGCCGGTAAACTTAGGCACGTGGCATAAGACCTCGCTACAAGATAGCAACGCACCATTAACACCTTTGGTGTCTATAGGCAATGGTTGACTCTTTCCAGCAGGAGACCCATCTGCTTGTTCGCTACCTTATAATATAAAAAAACTTAAATTTTTATCTATCTTACACGCGAGCAAAGACACGTTACCAAGAGCTGTGATCAAGTTGTCAAGGAAGTTTATGCCTGTTTCACGTACAGTAGCACAAGACAGCGGGAATTTTCTGAGTTTTAGTAATTCGTAAGCATAGATACACACAAAGTAATACAACATTGTTATATTCCATGATTGTCATTTCACTCGTGCGTAAACAGGATTCTAGAACAATAGGATACGGTAAAAATTATTTTCACAGTCAGTATTTGGGCGACAAAAACATTTCTTTGCAATTTTTGTACGACAGCTTTAATTACAACATACTGAAGTTGTATTTTCATGCCCTTGACTATATTTTGCCCATTGTCAATAAATTTAATACAGTATTTTAAGGGGATTTGGTTTATAAATTTCTGTTTCTGATGTTTTGTGGTGCTAGTAAGCTGCTACATGAAAATAGTTTATGAGAAGACTATAAAACCACTTCTAGATATGAGATCAAACGTTAACTTTCCACCTTTAAAGAATATAATATATATATATATATATATATATATATATATATATATATATATATATATATATATATATATATATATATATATATATATATATATATATATATATATATACGTATATATAGGTGTTAAGGTCAGTAGAGAAATTACTCGTCTAGCACGAGATATAAGTCTGAATCTTGCAAAACAAGTGTTTCTTGAATAAGTAAATGCAATCATTTTTTATTGAACTTTCAAGCCTTTTTTTTAAAGGGCTGTGATCCTTTGAAAAGAAGGCTTGAAAGTCCAGTTCGGAAGTTGCTTAGCGCCTCAAGATGTTGTATACAAAGATTTTGCATCAGTATCAAATATTGTTACCCAATTTTCTAATCATGTTTATGAACAACTAATACAAAAAATTAATGACGAATACAGACAATTAGAATTTTCATAAAAAAGTGAGTGATTCATCGAAATTTGAGAGGAACAATGCTTTTCCAATTTTAAGAATTGATAAATTTTGGAATGCCATTGGTAAAATACGAAAATCAAATGGAAACTTAAAGTACGCAGCTTGCCAGAGAATATTCGTGTAAAACAATAACATAAAACAAAAACGTGGAACAGATTTGCTAATAAACATGTTGCCTCTATTTTACATGTAAAATATGGTTATTGCATTCCATTCCAACCAAAAAAAGAAATTATTAGATGACAGAAACAATATATAAAGAAGCATATGAAGAAGAATATGATGCAAATACAAATGTATAATGGTAATTTAATTATTGAACTTTTAACTATAGTGCATTAAACAAAATTATGAAAAATCTATTTATTTTTAATTTCAGCATTATTTTCGCATTTTTTGTTGAGTTTTGCAGGTTTTTGTCAGTTTTCTAAACTCAGAGGGGCAGGATCTCAGATTTGAAGTTGTTCACACTGTTTTTGAAACAGTCGGCATACGTTATTGCCTCACGCTGTAAGTCACACGTGTCATGCGCTATATAGGTATTCTATTTAAATCGCTAGTTCATCTCTTGCGGGTTTGGCGTTAATTGTTAATGTATTTATGGGATAATTAAGTCAAAAACTAAAGTGATACAATATTTTATAGATATTTGAGCTCAGAATAGAATAATTTTTGCTGAAATAAATACTATATTTGTACTAATTTACAATATTAGCCCGAGGGTTTCCCTGAGAGTAGAATTCAAAGAAACCATTATTCTAACTATTATATCCCAATATATATTTGAGAACTTGATGTACGTTCGTAATAATATTTGCTTGTTTAAAAAAAATGGTGACGTACACTCATTAAATACAAGGAACAAAAACAAGATTGTTTTTGTTCCTTGTATTTAATGAGTTGTTAATTGTTTCAACCATTAATTGTTTCAAATTTCAGGTGCCAGATTTGCCCGATTGACAATTGCTCATGCCGTATCTGATATAATGCTTCAATTTAAAGTTTTACCTACCATTGACACTCCCAAACCATCAGATGCGCTAGTGGAACCTAGAGGGATGTTCTACATGCCAGGGGAAGAAATATACTTAAACTTTATTTCGAGATCATAAATATTATTAATAAAAAAATATTATTAAATATACACTTTTGATTATATTGTTTATTTTATTGTTTGAAAAATAAAACAAACGCACCATTAACATTATATGGTTTCTCTTTCCATCAGAAGAGCCATCTGTATGTAAGGATTTATAAATAAAATACTGCAAATTATTTAACGTAATATCTTAGAATTAAACATTTTAAAGTTCAAAAGAAATATGCATATAGGTACGTGCAATATGTAATGTTACTCAGCTACACTATTGTAATTTTCTCATCAAAACTCTAAAAATACCACCTCTACCTTGTCTTTACATTTTGTCGGTATACGTATTTGTAAAAAAACATCAATGTTTGAAACAAATACTGAAGTATTAGGGAACTTATTTTTTGAAACAGTGAGAAGCTACATGTGCCTAGCCAAAGACTGAATATTTATAAAAATATGCATATTTTATGACAAATAATACATGCAATCATATTCCAGATAGATTAAAATCATTACCTATAAATAAATTTCGCAAAAATATGTTTTCATTTACTATTATTAGATAAAACTAAACTAGAAAAATTTTAGCGTGTAAGATTAAATGTTAAAAAGAAATAATATTTAAGTTTCTTCAAATTCACTTTAAGATTTAAATGTAAAAAAATACTAGTAAATTTCGTAAATGGTTAAATATCTTTGTAGATTCTAAACATATTAATTGAATAAAATATGAAATTTTGTAAATTGTAAAAATATTTTTTGTGGTGTGAAATAATTCTTTTACATATTGTAATGCATGAAATAATTATAATACATAAAATAAAAAAAACAAGCTCGCTGAGTTTCTTCCGCCAATCTTCTTAGTGTGTGGCCGCGTTCCTATCCGGTAATAATTCTAAAGAAATCAACTCACAAAATATTTAAAATCATAAAATATCTATACATATAATAAAATTTTTAAATATTTGCACACCATACCATGGGAAAATATATTGGTAATTTTTAACAAACCTGTGATATCCAATATTTTTGCAAATAAATACTTTTCATTTCATTTCATTTTCGCCGTGTTGGTCCCGGCCTCCTTTGTAGAATAGGCCAACTGCCGTTCTGCCAGGCAGGTCTTAAAAGGCGACCGATTGGCTATCGAGTCACTACCATCGTGGCTACTAGGTGGTAGAGTTCTGCATTGTCTCGCCCGGGTCTGGTACCACCGCCTTACCTATTCCTGCCGCAATAGCGTCAGTGCTTGTCGCTGTCGTGTTCCGGTTTGGAGGGTAAGGTAGCCAGTAAACTTATGCATGTGGCATTATACCTCGCCACAAGATAGCAACGCACCATTAACACCTTTGGTGTCTATAGGCGATGGTTGACTCTTTCCATCAGGAGACCCATCTGCTTGTTTGCTATCTTATGACATAAAAAAAAATTATCACAGTGTATGTTTAAAGTATGATGTATGTACATAAAGTATTAGTTCATTAAAAAAAATGTCGATGTTTATTCGTTAAATACATTGAACAAATCAAGCTTGTTGCGCGTGTATCTCGTCTCCACGAAATAAATAATTCAATTATGGGACGATGTAATCTATATCGATATCTAAACATATAATAAAATCGTAGGAAAGTCAAAACTGTATATTGAATATTTTTTAAAAGAATACGTGACCTACATATATGTATATATGTATATAGAATACGTGATATAGAAGCCAAAAATATAGTTTTTAGAATTTTTGTCTGTATGTCTGTCTGTTTATCTGTATGTATATGTCCGGGGTAAACTCAAAAAGTACCGCATGGATTTACTTCAAATTTTGCATGAATATTACTTACAGGTCGGGTCAACATATAGGCTGCATATTATCACGCTATCACCTACGGGGGAGGTGCTGTGTGGAGTAAACGAAGACCGCTTGAACGAATTCGCTGGCAACAGCTAGTTTACAATAAGTTTCCCGAAGTAAAAAGAGACTTTTCAATAAACCTAATTTAATAGTTTAAAAAAGAGGTTTTTAGATTATTTATAATTACTTTTACTGCATTGTTTGAAAAATTTTCAAAATGTCTTATTTAAAAATTCATATAAAAAGGCAAATCCGCTGAGTTTTTTGTTTGCCAGAGATTTTTTATTTTCTGATCTGCTAGCTATAAAATAAAATAGCTGAACCCTTGAAAGTTACCCTGTAAATAAGAAGTTGAATATTATTTATATGATATGATTTGATTAATGCGGCTTCAGTAATGTACCTAACCGTTTCCAAATACTAGTAAAGCTGCCGATCCTATTAGTATTTGAAACCCACTAGCAGACTCATTTTTTTTAAATAAAAAGAAAATTTTTAGTCAGTAAAAAAGCCCACAATCTCATGGCCTTAACTGAATAGTACTTTAACCTTTCAATGCAACATGTTATTTTTATATTCGATGTAAATGAAACATCAATTGTTAAAGCAAATAACGCAATTCTCACTGGCGATATCTCAAAGAAGAAAATCACGAGGGAGTTCATGAAATACAACGTTTATTGTGAATTTGCGTTGTGTTGGATTGTCTACCCGGAAGTTGAGCCTATATTTGGAGAATTAGTAAACTCAGATTCAGTCATCTTAGCTGTCCATATTGGTTTAGTCAATATTTACGAGAGTCATAAAATTTATTAGATTAAAAATTAAGGTTTTAATTAAAAATATACCAACTATTACTAACTATGGCAAAAATAAAGTAAAATGTATATCAAAATAATCAGAAAAATTATTCAAAGAATCCTAACTCAGACTAAAGACAAATTTAAAAAAATATATAAAATTGACATGAATTAGTGGCAAACTGAAACAATAGTTTACTAAATTCTCTACAGAATATTACAGTAAAATACCAGTTAGAGTGTCAGGTAGACTACTTTTAGTGAGAAGCTGGCACGTAGAGTGGAAGAGGCCCATTCCAATTTACAGAAATCTGACATATTCCACTCCATTATTATGAAACTTAATAGCGCAAGGTTAAGTCACCTTGACAATAGAAAATAGAAATCTATCTACATAAAGAATCATGATTGTCACGGAAAAACTTGAGGATACTTATATTGAGACAGAAATAAATTAGTTAATATCTGAATAGTCAGGAACAAAAGCTATAAATATAACATGTTATGTCAATGCGAACAAAAGTCAAATAATCAAATATTCTAATTTCATTTGCATTTGTGTCGCGATCTTAGACTAAGCTGCCGCAAATTATTCAGCACTGAGGTGTTCTGATCGAAGTTATTTAATGAAGTAATTTGTATTCACTAAGTTGTAGAATCGCTGCTTCTATTTGTGGCTGCGTTGAATGCGCTATGATTTTGAAAAGTAACCGTATTTATATAAATCTTTGCTATCACTATATTGTTTCGTAAAAATATGAATTTTACTTGTAACTAATAAAACTCTAAAGCCCCTAATAATAAACATTTTGAAATTTGTTGCTGGTCCTGTTATATGCGTTTTCATGAAGATTGATAACAAATAATCACAAGACTCTCCTAATGGAAAGAAACAAACCAGTGTCGCAGGATTGGAATACCAAGTGCATAAATTAACCGAATATCTTACCCTTCAACCGGAACATGACATTAACGAGCATCCACGCTATTACGGCAGGAGTAGGTAAGGCGGTAGTACCAAAATCAGGGCAAGCCGTTGAAATACTCTAACTACCTAGTTTTTCGACTTTTACGAGATATCTAGCCGTAAGGTAGATCATCTATTCTTCGCAGGAAGCCGTGTTCAATACGAGGAACATTTTGAAAAAAAAGATAAGATATCGAATAATCTTATTAATAATAATAATTACGCACTTATTAATAAATACGCACCGGAGGCAGTTCTCGAAAATGGTCGTGCTAAGCTCTACTGGGACCGATCTGTCATCACAGACAGGACTATCACCAACAATAAACCTGATATTGTGTTGGTTGATCGGTTAGAGCGCCGGGAATTTATTGTTGATATTACAGTCCCGCATGGCGATAACCTCGTGAAAGCAGAAAAAGAGAAACTAACTAAATATTTAGACTTAGCTCATGAGATTACCGACATGTGGGGTGTGGACTCAGCAACGATTGTTCCGATAGTCGTTTCCGTAAACGGTCTTGTAGCGAAGAGTCTTGAGCAGCATCTTAGAAGTCTTTCGCTACAATTCTGGATCAAGGGCCGGATACAAAAGGCAGCAGTATTGGGAACGGCACGTATTGTGTGGAGGTTCCTCTCTCTGTCACCTTGACCACCGGTGCCTTAACTATAACGTTCCCGCTGGCGGATAACCTATTTTGTTATATTTATTTTTATAACATTGTATTTTTTTAATAATGTTATAGTTATAAATGTAATCAAATAAGAATTTAATGTAAATAAAGAGATAATAATAATAATAACATTTATTTAAGACTAACCACAGTATGTGAACAAAAAAAAACAATACTTTTTTTAAAACAAAACAAAACACTAACAATCGTAAATATACATAATATAACTTAAAGAATAAATACACTTTTTATGATTCATCGTTTGTGGTGTGATGTCTCAAAATGGCGTGCTACTCAGCTTTGGTTGAGTTTTAAAACTCAACACTCGCTATGGCGTCTATATGGGTGCTACAGAATGTAGCAAGAAATAATAAAGAAAAAACAAACAATAGAGTAACATTGTACCTTGTAAAATGTTACTCTGTTGTTTGTTTTTTCTGTAAAATTGATCGGTAAAATTATCTTGTGCCTATAGAATTGAGAGAGATTGTGTACGAAATATACACATGATATATACGAATCATACATATATATACATACACACATACATACACATACACATACATATATATACACATTAAATAATATATATATCAAATAATAGTAAATTAAAATCGCCTCTGTGGTCGTGCGGTCCGATGTCGGTATCGCCCACATGAGGTCCTAGGCTCGTTTTTCGGTTATCACATTGTGGTACCAAGCATCTTCGGCCAATCGTGGGCTCACTGGTCGCACCTCTGCCCATCTTATAATGCTGGCGTGAATATTTATTTTTTTATTTCAAAATTTGAACCGGTTTCAAATGTGAGTTAAAACCATATCACAAAAACACTGAACCGATTTTGATAAAATTTAGCCTGTTCCCTAGTTTGAAAATACCCGATTCAAATCAAAAATAATTATCTTGACATGGATTTTAGTTCCCGTGAAATTTGTGAACTAATATATAAACATACAAACATACAGTTTGGACTTTTAAACAGATCATCATACTCAAATATTACCTAATTCCAACCATATCAAACTAATAACCTCCTTTTTTGAAAAGAAAAAAAAATTAATGTTTTTGAAGTTGTGTATCCAATAGAAATTTCTTATACTTAATACGAAAATAATTTATTGTATTTAGGTTTCAAATTGGTGGCGGAAGACTATTCCAGCATTTCGTTGCAGCAAAGTCAAAGCTGCCACGAAAAGCTGCCGAATGATGTTTTTTCATTACCAACATATAAGAAGAGGCTCTCGTTACTTGGACTTAGATTTGAGTCACTAGCCCAGTTCAATCTATTATATAGCAAAGCAGCAAAGTGTAGTTGCCTACGAAAGTCCATTTTTAGAATGCGAGAGTTATTTAAATATGGAGTTACATGGGAAGATCGAGGAACATTAAAACAGTTCCGCACACACGCGTTTTGCACCCGTTGTATTATATTTTTGGTTCGCATTAACAATCTAGGTCCTATCACAACATCGGTGTAATTAAATTTGGAAAGGACAAGTGACTCACACGGTTGTATACGGACATTAGTACTAAGCATTTCTCTAATTCTGTATAGAACTTTTAATCTGTAAAAGCAATTACTTACTGTATCCAACGTATGTTCATGAAACCTTATATGTTAGTCTAGAAGGACTCCTAAATTTCTAGCCTCAATATACTCTAGAAATAGGTTTATCTTTAATTTTTATTGTTGGCAGTATTTCTGAAATTTTTTGTATCTGTCTCTTGGTACCCAGTGCCATAAACTTAGTTTTCTCTGCATTCAACACTAACGTATTACTTTCTGCCCACTCAGCGATACGGTTAAGATCCGCCGTAAGTTTTTTTACCGCTTGATGAGTTTCCGAGGGATTAAAAGAAATATATAATTGAATATCATCTGCGTAAATATGATATTTGCTATAATGTATACATTGAGTGACATCAGTGCTGTGTAACGAATAGATCAGAGGCCCCAAAATCGAGCCCTGTGGCAAGCCACGTGTTACGCACCAACGATCTGACTGCTTTATGACACCATCATCACACTGCACTTGAACCATCTGAGCTCGTTTTTCCAAGTAACTCATAAACCATGTGACAGTATGACCACTAAAGCCATAGTACTTCATTTTTGAGTAAAGTAAAGCCCTGTTAATAGAATCAAAGGCCCTAGAAAAATCCAACAAAACCAATATTGTGCCCTGGCCTTTATCTTGCGCATCCAAAAAATCACTTACGACATTCGATAAAGCAGTTGTTGTACTATGACCCTTTCGAAAGCCCGATTGATACACAGGAAGGATGTCATTAACTTCAATGTAGTTTGAAACTTGACTATGTACTACTTTTTTGTAATATTTTACGCGGTAGTATACTTATAGGTCTTAAGTCTTTGGCATAATTTACATTTCCTTTTTTGGGCAATGGTTTGACTATCGCTTCCTGCTATACTGATGGATAGATACCAGAAAGAAGGGAATTAAATTTTAAAAGTTTTATTATTAAAAGTGTAATTATTTTTGTTGCATACTTAACAGAAAATTTACAAAAATAAACTAATTTTTATCTAAAAAAACAAATATATAATATAAAATATTAAAATTTAAAAACATAAATTACGTATGCCTATTACACATATATGTTTTCGCCCGTGTTGGTTCGGGTTCCTTTGAAGAATTGAACAACGACCGTTCTGCCAGGCAGGCCGTAAAAGGTGTCTGTACGTGTCACTATCATCGTTACCACGCCTACGTGATAGGAAGTCGTACATATCGCCCGAGTATTTGGTAACACTGCCTTACTTATTCTTGCCTTAATAGCGTCAACGCTTGTCATTTGGAGGGTAAAATAGCCGGTAGACTTATGCATGTGGCATTGCCATGCCATGGCAAACAAATCTTATTATATAAAAAAACACATGAATTTTTTAAATTATTTATTTCTTCTTCTTCTAAATTATCTCTGTATCTTCTAAATGTAATTTACTTCATTACTACGCACAGTGAAGTATATTACATCCTGAAGATGCTGACGGTAAAAAGTGCAAAACATACCTTACCTATTGGGTCTTACCTTCTATCAATTTTGCGTGTAAATTTTAATATCTTACTTATCAATAATTTGTAGTTCTAGACGTAACGTTGAACCAATTGTAAAAAAATTATTGAATTTTTAAGAACTTAGCTTACAAGGTAAAAGTTCTATATGCTCATTAGAAAGTTTTTAATCTCTCTTATTGTATTTAGGTGTTTATAATACAGTAAATACTTGTAGAAACTTCTAGCAACACTAGTTGTGGTTGTGGGACACTAGCTATTAAATGTATATTAACTATTAAGTCGTTAGTTTTCATGACGCGAATAGTTTCTCGTACACCGCGCGATTCGCGAGTCTTGCTTTCCAACGTCGTAAATTACAAAGAGCTTGCTCGATGCCAGTCCGAAAAGCCTTGACTACTTGTTTTGAAAGCTGCTTTTGCGGATTTCGCCTTACTCTTAATAGTGTTTTAAAAATAAAGAGAAGAAACATTCGATTCTAATTTAAAACTAAAAGGCAATCAACACTTACATCAAAATAATATCACTGAAGAATATATATTTTCAGGAACCGCAGTGACGATTTTTTATATCATAAGATAGCAAACAAGCAAATGGGTCTCCTGATGGAAAGAGTCAACCATCGCCTATAGATACCTAAGGTGTTAATGGTGCGTTGCTATCTTGTAGCGAGGATTAGACCTCGCCACAAGATAGTAACGCAACGCCACATGCATAAGTTCACAGGCTACTTTACTCTCCAAACCGGAACACAACAGTGACATGCACTGACGCTATTGCGTCAGGAATAGGTAAGGCGGTGGTAATAGACCCGGGCGAGACAATGCAGAACTCTACCACCTAGCAGCCACGATGGAAGTGACTCGTATAGCCAATCGGTCGCCGTTTACAAACTGCCTGGCAGAACGGCAATTGGTTTATTCTTCAAAGGAGCCCGGGACCAACACGGGGAAAAAATATAAAAGTTGATAACAATCAAATGGCTTTTCTTGATGGTAAAAACAACCATCAAATATAGACAATAAATTTTTTAGGTTAAATTGAATTCAATAAGTTTTTTTTTTTAATTTATTATTGAATAAATAACAGTACATTTAACTTATATATAGTAGTATTTAAAAAACCACAAAGGTTTATACTGAACAATACTACACATTAATTTTAAAATATCATTATACATATAAGACGCGGATATAAAAGCATAATAACGGTGGTAAACATTCATTCAAAAACTTAAATCACATTTCTTGAAAACTCTCTAAATTGTTCAAGAAGTAGGACTTAAGTTTGGTTTTGATATTTTTTTGTGTAATGTCTTTTACAAATTCAAATGCAATTTATTTAACAAACGAGGAATCCACCAGCTAGTTGTCCTCTCACCGTACATATTTTTTGCGCGCGGTAAACAAAACCGATTCGTAGAAACAGCTCGAGTATGTACAGGATGTTTTACTATATTCTTTAAAGATTCGTTAAAAAAGTTTTCTTTGAGTAAAACATACTTAAATTTTAGTTGTACCGGCAATATTTTACAATGTCTAAAAAGACCTAAATCGTCATTATTAAATTGGAGCTTAATTTTTGGAGATACTATATTCTTTAATATTTTTAACTGCAGCCTATAAATTTGCTTAAAATAGGAGGTATACGTACGGCCATAGCTGCTGAGCCCATATCGAACATGAGATTCAGCTAAAGAATTATATAGCATTAGTTTGACCTTAAATGGAATACGATCCTTGATTATGACTAAATTTGCAATAAATTGTCTTAGTTTTCTACTAAAATATTCAATATGATTCGACCAATTGAACTTCGAGTCAATAGATAAACTAACGTAATTATGTTTTGTTACTACGTCTATAGGTGGGCAAGAGCATAAATTCATATTCGGTGTGTGCAAGCAGCCATGGTTATGGGCTATTAAATTTTTTCACTGATCTCTGTTTAATGTAGGGGGATTTTATTATTACTAATTTAGTTTTTTTTAGATTTAACACCATATATAGCAATTATTCATGTTATTAACATAGGATAGGAAAAAAAGGGGACCTAGGACAGATCCTTGTGCTGTACCTTCAGTTGATGTTATAGGTTCACTGAATGCATTGCCAACTTTAACAACAGATTTCCGATTCATTAAATAGTTTTTACACCATTTGAGCATGGGGCCTTGTATTCCACAGTTATCCAGATTTCCATCCGTACGTTGTGGATATACCAAAAAATGGAACAAAACGCTTTGACAACTCTTTTTTTGTTCGAGAAGACAACGTTTAAAACGAACTATCTGTGCCTTTTTGCTGAGAAATATAGTTCTGGAACCTTCTAGAACTCTTTTGGCTGAACGTGTATCACCTTCGTCTTCATTGACAGTTTTCATCAGGTAGAAACAGGAAAAGATAACACTACCTTATTTTAATATTTTAAGTTTGCCTATAACTCATCTTATTTTCCTCTTAATGATCACAAAAATACTACTCTTACCCGGGAGAATGGGTTGTGTTTTTTGTGGTAATACACCGCTACGCCAACAAGCAAAATAGGCTAACCGAAATTGGAAGGACATACAGATAGGAACCTAACACAGGCTATTGTACAAAAACTTTGATCGTACGGTAGGCTGCAGGTCCAAACAAAGATGTAATTAAAATATAAATTTTATTATTTTAAAATTAAGATTAAATACGTTCGATTGCGTAAAAAATATAGATTGGCAAATACATCTCCTGTAAAGCATACTAATATTATATGACTTATGAATATGTTTTCAACTGTCTTTTTTTTTAAATTTTGTTACTTCAAAATTCGGTCATTTAACGACCGAAAGTCTTTTCTTCTTTGAAAGGGTGTACCTATCCCATTTTAATTTGATGAGGATCTGGTGCAGGGTATCGGAGGTATAGGATATGGGAAGTCAGTTGCTGCAGTTTTACTGCGTTATAAAAATATGTTCGAAAAAAATTGTTTGTATATTTGTTACATTGTGTTCACCGGTACGATTTCGAAAAAAAAAATTATAATTCTAGTGTGGGATATGTTTGATCTCCATCATATATCATCACGAGTTTTTATGAATATTTCTCTATGATTTACAAAAAAACTGAGATCATATACTAGGCATAGGCATAGGCATGCAAGTAATATCCCATAACTTCGAACAAGTTTGATTATGGGTATAGTATCTTAGCCTTTTTATTCTGTCATGAAATAACATCAATGTATTTCAATGTCTTGTTACGATTAGAAGAGAGATAGATTTACTTATTATGTGTATAGTTACAAGCAACTGAGCTGATCCATGGTAACAGCCATCAGCGCGTGTAACTATACAATTTCGACATCAATGTGTAAACTGACGACTCTGGACAACCTGACTACGAGCTGGCGTCGCCAACGAGCCCCATCATCGACGTGGGAACCGTTACTTATATTCAACACTTTGACTAGGTTTCTAGCTCTAGGAATTAGTAATAATTTTAATGTAATTTTTAATGTAATTAAAGTTACAAATTAAGTTAATTTGGTTTTTTGACTCCTCTGACGGTGACTTACGTATTTTTCTCAAGCTTTATATTTTGGCCATAACAATAACAACGCCTCTGCCAGCTTTGGCTATTGTCGGTGGTACTATTTTTATAAGATAGTAAACAAGCTGCTTTTCTGTTGGAAATATACTTTCGCCAATAAACATTAAAGTTATTAATGATGCGTTGCTTTCCGTATGGCGGACTGTTATTGCTACATACATAAGTATGCCAGTTATCTTACCCTCCAAACTGAAACACGACAGTGACACTGAAGATATTGCGGTAGGAATAGATTGTCATTACAGAACTTTACCTAGTATGGTGGTAGTGACACATATAGCCAATGTTTCGTCTATTACGAACTGCCTGCTAGAATGGCAAATGGTCTATTTTTTATTAGAGACCTGAATCGATACGGAATTATCGCATTTTTTATTGTACTACGTATAAAGTGGTTAAATTGTGGTCATTTTTTTATGGAAGAGGGGCAATCGCAGGAGGTGCACCTGATGTTAAGTGATCACCACCGCCCATGGACATCCGCAATACCAGAGGTCTTGCAGCTGCGGTGCCGACCTTATTTGTCAACACAATATTCATTGACTATGATTGAATCATCAAAATCAAAGAACAGCTTATTAAATTAACTATCTTAACAAAATATTTAACCATAATATAGTTAACATGATAATTTTCTTCAAAACTGAAAGTATTTGTATTATATAAAACTAGAAGTGACTAATAATAAAAAAAAGTCTTCCATTTCTTACAAAATTTTATTTAATAAATTGTAGTTGTCGGAAGACAGAAGTATGCCACAGAATTTTATCTTTTTAGAATTCGATTTTCATAAGATTTTCTCCTTCAATCTATTTACAAATTTTACCTTAAGTGCTTCTCCAGGCATGTATAACAAACTATTTTTCTCAACTTCAACATCCAAGGGAGTAGCAGTGTTTGGTAGTGGCATAACTTTATAATTCAGAAATATTGAGGAAATTGCGTGTGTCAAAGTCATATTGGCAAAATTTAAACCTGAAATCAAAGTTAAATATATATTTTAAGTTATGAGTGTTAAGATTGGCAAAGGTATATTTCTTTTTTTCACTTCACTTTTGGAGGAGACGAAAGACGGGGTTCTTGCTAAAAACATTAATAGTTTAAAAATAACACTAGGACTGGAAAAAATAAACTTAAATTAAGAGACATGAAAAATTAATGTCACAGTAATTAAGCAAGAAATAAAAGGTTTTTTGATTTCACTTTTATTTCATTATTTTATTAGTTCGAAGCCCTGTAGATATTATAGTTACTCCATATAAGCATTATGCAAATAATGATTTTTATGATTTTAGCGGTTTCATTCTTGTAAACCCAGCGTTTCGAATTAGCGATAGGTTTCTAGGTAGTCATAATTTATATCTAGTCACGAATCATAAAAAATGTATATTATTTACTATTTTGTTTATAATATAAGCTAACTCTCACAGCGTCACCCGCTAACATGTCATCAATTATGCCATCAATATAGTTCTTATTAAACAAATTTTCATCCCCTATTCAGTCCCTTAGAGGTAGATTTAAAAAAAAAACAGTTATATTTTACCCCGCCTATAACCTATGTTGGACCCCAGATTTTCAACTATCTCCAAGACAAATTTTATCAAAACCGGTTTAGTTTTCAACCACCACACTGTCAGTAATGACATTACATGAATGTAATGCAATTATTACTGATAGTTTGTGATTCTCTTTAAAATTAGCAAATTTAAATTATTTTATTTTGTTATGGAGTGTGATGTTGTGTATTTTTTCAACTACATCATTTGTTTTACTTACAAAGTTATTTGATTATTATCAGTGTTTCAAGTTTTGGAATTGACATAATTTTAAAATCATTGTGCATTACATTAATTATGTGTCGCAGTGAAATTGCCAATAGTCATTAGATTATAATCTACCTAGGGAGTTTATAATTTGATTAGGTCAAGTTAGTAGTTAAATTATAATATCACTTAGGTAGATAATCTAACGGTATTGACAATTTCACTGCGACATATGCATTAATGTAACGTTTTTATACGTATTGTTGATGCACTGTATATTTAAAATAATTAGTTTAAATTCAATTAAATGAAACTGGGATGTTTAGCCATGCAATATAAAACTAACTAATGCAAATGTCCAGACAACAAAGATAAACCCAGCGGCATAGTTACTATCCACTCACATCCACCATACTTTCACTCATGTCAGCATTAAACACAAAAGCACACAATTCTACACAGTAAACGCACTCATTTGAGTATGTAATTGTTGTCAGGACCTTCGGTGAGTCTTACCCATTTATTAAACCTCTATTTTTGTTGTCGGTGACATGGCGGAAGTCACATAAAACTGATCGAGGAAAATAGCAAATTGAATTATTAGACATTATTATTATTAAACTTGTATTTTAATTTCACTTTGGACCAAATATATATTATATTAAAAAAACCCAAGTCCATAGCCAGCCAGCCAGCCACATATAAAGTAGCTTTCACATTTTTGGATTAAAGCCCCTAGTTTCAACTTTTAACAACTCTAATAGAAGAAAATCAATTTATCGACAGTTCTATTATTTGCAACCGGTAATAAACTAGCTAACTAATTTAAAACCAGTACAAGCAATTGTATTTAAATTGTTTTTTTTTTTTTATAAAATGACTAGCTGAAATGACATGTAAGGTAAAACCGATGTATTCAGATATATAATAGAAAAATAATCCAGTTCCAGAACTTAGCGCGTTTAATCAACAAACAAACAAACAAAAAAGAAATATTAAGCCTAAGTTGACGATTTCATTACATGTATAGGTGTTTCAATACGTTAACGCGATGTATTTTCGTGCAGCGACATCTAGTTAATGTGCACTACATTACGTTTTACGCTACGCTTTCTTCCGATTAATTTTATTTCCCGTGGGAATGAGATATTTTCTCGCGGTAAGAAGTAGCCTATGTCCTTTCTCAACGTCTTATCTATGTTTATACCAAATTTTATCAAAATCGGTCCAGTGGCTTAAGCGTGAAAGCGTAACAGACAGACAGACGGACAGCGTAATAAACAGAGTTACTTTGGAATTTATAATATTAGTATGGACTATGGATTAGATCAAAATTATATGTTCCTATTTTTTACATATTCGCTATTAGAATACTGAAAACTTTCAATAAGTATAGACAATTTTAAGAGCCAGCCAATTTGTCTATATAATTTGTGAAACTTACCGATGCAATTCCTTGGACCATATCCAAACGGCAAATACGTAAAAGGTTGTACTTTATCTTTGTTTGCTGGTAAAAATCTGTCGGGATCAAACTTGTATGGATTTGGGAAAAAGTCTGGATCGAAGTGAAGACCCATAACATTAACTATAACAGGTGTGCCAGACCTTATCATCAGTTTGTCGTCTATGACGTAATCCTCTAAGGCCATCCTATCTAGCCATCCCATTGGAGGATACTTTCTTAAAGTTTCTGTAAATGAATGTGGAAAAATAAATATTGTTTCGTATCAATTTTTGGTAATTACATCTAAGAATATTAATAATAGATACGAGCGTACTATTTATATTACTACAACACTACATTACTATTTATATTGATACAACCCAACGTCCGTTCTAGATGCACCGGTCAGCCTGTCAATTGCACTAGTCATCATTTGTATCATATAAATATTAGCATATTTATCATAATAAAGCAACGATCAATAAACAGTTAAGCGGGTTTTATTCTCCTCCCGTATATCACATCACCAGCTGCGGATCACTCAACTATCACCTCTATCATTCGTAGGGACATCAAGTCCCTACATATCAAAATCAATTTCTTTTGTCTTTTTAATTTTAAAATATATCAACGTGTAGCTGTACTTGTGACTTCGTCCATCGAAATTCTGGAAAAATTCTAAAATAAAAGTAGTTAAGTTAAGCCTTATTACCGTGGTTTAAAAGATAGACAGTTTCGAGGTTTCACTGCATAGTTTCCATTCCCGTGAGATTTCTGGGATAAAAACTATCCTATGTAACCTAAAATATTAGTATGAATGTTTTAGTAAATGTGAGGGCGAAAATAAAAACAAGCTTTTTGCATATCTTAGACCTCAAGTAGGTGAGCTCAATGATGATACTGATAGATACATCCACATCCTTGCTACGTGAATAGTAACGCAACATTTTCATCTTTGATGCCTATGAACAATGTCTGTTTCTATAATCCAAAAGCCTTGTATGCCGTTATAAACCATAACATAGTTTACGCTCAAAATATCGATAATAATTATGCCAATAACTCGCTTGTTTGCGGGAATTTCATAATATATCATTTAAAGTTTTGGATTGTAAATTTATACATGAATAAACTATTCGAACAATATATGTTAGAAGATAGCAAAAAAGTGCATGGTTCTTATAGGAAGCGTTATACAGTGTCTTTAGATATCGTAGGTTTGTTACAATATTTTCGTTGTGGTGTGATTGTATATTTTCGTCGAGAGCAGTAAATAAAGAATTATTGTTATTATTATTATTTAAATGGTTTGTTCTTCAGAAATGGCCAGTAATAGCATGGGCATATTGTATTGATTTTAATAATTTTACTTACCTTTTATCACACAATTTAAATATGGTAAATTTGATAATGTTTCAGAATCAAACTGAGCATTCCCTATACGTTTCTTAGCATTCAAAAGTTCTTTGTACAACTTCTCCTAAAACAATAAATAAACAGAAAAGCTAAAGATAACCTTTTTGAGTTAAAATCAAAATAGATTTAAAGTAGATTTAAAATAATTTATATAGTAGTTTACGACCCAGGGGGCTTAGGTAAATTAATATCCCTTCGTAGTGAAACGATATCTAAATTCGTCATCATCTCTGAGATAACGAAAACAATTTCCTAGCTGATGTGACACTATTATCACGATCGTTATGTTGAAGTGTTTCTTTTTTTAAATACAACCAATGTGACTGCTAACCAAAACCTAGTCAATGAAATTGTGTTCAAACAATTCTACATGACGAAACCTTAAAGTATTATGGTTTCATTACGAATCATAATATTGTCTACCAACTTCCGATAATGATGACGATCAAGTACGTGATTTAGCGTGGTTTATGTCACCTCAATATATTTTATTCTTTTCTAACTTCGTATCGTTTTTGTTACCTTGACTAAGCTCCCTGACTATACAATTGATTTGTTTGGGTTCAGCTTTCGACAGATACAAACTTTTGTGTGGTGAACATAAATGTACAAATATCTATCTATTATTATCATAGAATGTGCTTGAGTGTGTGTGCATGTGGAGATCAAAAAATATTATAATTTTTAACCTCCCGCTACGTATACTATTATAAGGAAGTTACTGATTTTGTCCCGATTTCAGAAAATCGAGTTTTCGCTAGATCTCCACGTTTTGAGGTCCTAGGAACATTTTCCAACTATTTTCACGATGACGTCAGTATATCTGTATGTATGTATGTGTGTGTATATGTGTGTACGTAAACATCTTATAACTTTTGAACAGCTTAACCGATCGAAACGCGGTTGATGACATTCGATTGAATTTCACTCAACTTAAAATTTCCAAAAATTTGAACTAATTTAGCTCAGAAAGTTTCGAGAAATTTAAAAACAAACTTCAATTATTATTATTATTATCATTTGTTTTTAGCTTTCGAATCTTAGATCTTGCATAATTTTTAATTGCTTTAATAAGTGAAATAAAAGTCCATGTGTATTTTAACTTTTTCATTAGAGGCCAATAAAATGTCACTAAATTCCGACCATAGAAAATTTAAAAAAAAACATTAACAGGCTTAATCAAGTGACTTGAAAGTATTGTGCAATTTGCGACTGCAGTAATTTTAAATCTTGGGCAGTCTATGCAATTGATAGGAAATATTAAAGTGATTGTAAGGCGCAAGGTAACGGTAACTGAAACTTCAGTAGCATAAGCAAATTTTTCTTACATATTACTCCAAGGTATATAGTCTAGTCAAGCCTTGCAATAAAGCTTCAACTTCTTGTTCTGTAGAAAATACGTTTTATTACTAAGCAACTCTTTTATCGTTTATTGCATGTTACTTGTATTGATGTGTTCAATTGCGGTAAACTGATACTTAATCCAGCGTCAATAAACCAGGTATCTTAACACGAGTCTAAGTGAGGTATTTTTATGGAAGAAATTATATATAAATAATAAATGTTTATTAAAGAAACACACATAAGTAGAGTAAAATTTATACTTACAATGTTTTCTTAGATATTTATGACATGACGTGTGCCTGGACTAAGAAAACATGTGTTTTAGGCTAAGATACAAACACATTGTGCTTTGCCCGAACTTTTAACTCAATATTGCATAAGATTTTTGGACCCTCGCTTACAAAGGTTATATTTCAATAACTGCAAGGGTAATTTAACTCATGTCTATGTTTAAAAGTGCTGTTGTTTCGTTGAATCTCTTACCAAATTTTGAGATGTTCTAATCAACAATCCTTCAGTTATCGTCGAACAAACATTTATGGATACAAAAATACCAAAGGTGTAAGGAACTATTGAAAATAGATATCAAGAACTTCTCTCATTCATTCAAATAAATATAATTATTTGATTATTTATTACTAAAAAATACCTGTGATTCTGAATCGAATGCCAACTCATAGGTAACATATGTGAGAGTTACAGCAGTAGTGTCAAAACCAGCTTGCAAAAAGTTTGCTGACTGTGCAAGTAAAAGTTCATTCGAAAATTCTGAAAGTAATAATCTTTTATTGATATTAAATTTAATTTCATATTCCCCTGTGTTGTTCCGGGCTCCTTTGAAAAATAGGTTAACTGCCGTTCTGTCAGGCAGGTTGTAAGATGCGACCTATTGGCTATACGAGTCACTAACATCGTGCCTTAGGTGGTAGAGTTCTGCATTTTCTCGTCCGTGTCTGATACCACTGCCTTACTTATCCCTGCCGCAATAGCGTCAGTACTTGTTACTGTTGTATTCCGGTTTGAAGGTTAACGGAGGTAAGCTTATGCGTTTGGCATTATGCATGTGACATTAGACCTCATCACAATATAGTAATGCGCCATTAACATCTTTGGTGTCTGTAGGCGATGTTAACTCTTTTCACCAGGAGACCCAGGTGCTTGTTTACTATCTCTTGATATAAAAAAAGTAAAAAATTTGAATCACTCACCGTTGCTTATTATAATCGTAGTAATCTTCAATTAGAGTTCGTAACAAATAAAGCACTTTATTTTTTATTTTTAAATCATAAGATAGCAAAAAAGCAGATGGGTCTCCTCATGGAAAGAGGCAACCATCGCCTATAGATAACAAAGATATTAATGGTGCGTTGCTATCTTGTGGCGATATATAATGTCACATGCATAAGTTTACCGGCTACCTTACCCGACAGCGACAAGCACTGACGCTATTGCGGCAGGAATAGGTAAGGCGTTGGTACCTGACACGGGCGAGACAATGCAGAACTCTACCACCTAGTAGCCACGATGGTAGTGACTCGCATAACCAATCGGTCACCTTTTACGACCTGCTCGGTAGAACGGCAGTTGGTCTATTGTTCAAAGGAGCCCGGAATCAACACGGGGAGATTGCTGGAGGGAACTGCATTGAAATATTTTTATTTTTGTATAAAAGACTGATGAATTTTTATTAAATGTCATAGTACAAAAGTAATTGTTTACAATAGATGTAATATAAGCCTAAAGGTTGTTACCATTTTACCTATAACCCTGCATATATATCCATTGATGACTTACAATTAAACACGAAAAGAAGCTAAAATGACTAATGTAGAAAAAATGCCTTATGCAAATAAAATGCATTATGTTTAATGCAAGTAAAAATATTAACTCTCATTAATAGTTGTTTGCTTGCTATAACTTTACCTTCATTGTAATCGGCAGTTTTCGTCTTAATTTCCAGCAGAGCATCCAGAAGGTCTTTATTATCTCGTGTGTTAGTTCCAGCTGTTCGTTGAGTGATGATATTGTCAAACACTTTTGTAAAATAAGATGTAATAGATTTTGGGAATAATGTAAATCTGTAAATACGACGCAATGTTATGAACATTTTACTTCAGATTATTCCTCCAAACATTGTTTATTCTTCTTACATAGGACAAGAAATAGTTTTTCCAATTAAAGTTTATAAACATTGCCAATATACACCAAAGATATTAATGGTGCGTTGCTATACTCGGGGTGGGATGATAATACCACATGTATAGGTTTACCTGCTAGCTCACTCCTCAAACTGGAATACGACGTTGACAAGTAATGACGCTATTGCGCCATAGGTAACCCGTATTACCAAAACCCCAAGAAGATGATGCAGAACTCGATCACGTGACAGTTACATTGGTAGTGACAAGTACGTGTAGATAATCGTTTGCCTTTTATAAACTACCTGACAAAATAGCATATAGTCTATACTTCAAATAGGGATCGGACCAACAAATGAAAAATGTTGCAAAACAGTAAATTTCTTTGACCGTGTTGGTCCCGGACTCCTTTGAAGAATAAACCAACTGCCGTTCTGCCAGACAGGTTGTAAATCGTGACCAATTGGCTATGCGAATCACTACCATCGTGACTACTAGGTGGTAGAATTCTGAATTTTCTCGCCCGGGTTTGACACCACCGCCTTACCTATTCCTGCCGCAATAACATCAGTGCTCGTCACTGTCGTGTTCCAGTTTGGAGGGTAAGGTAGCCGGTAAACTTATGCATGTGGCATTAGACCTCGCCACTAGATAGCAACGCACCACTAAACACCTTTGGTGTCTATAGCCGATGGTTGATTCTTTCCATCAGGAGACCCATCTACTTGTTTGCTATCTTGTGATATAAAAAAAATAAAAATAAATATATCCCTGTCATAAGAATAGCGACATACTACTAATATTTTGAGTAGCTAGTAGCAATTTCGTTTGTAATTACATAATAAACAAATAAAACTACTGAATCTAAAAATTTATCTGACATAACCTACACATTTTTATAAACTGGGGATTCTTACGAAAACTCCAGTAAAGTATTTCAATATATTAAGAAATAACCCATATTAATTTGTTTTGTTGGCTGGCTATTTCCTATAATCACAATGAATATTAAACAAAAATAAGTTTATAAGTTTAGAAGGAGGGTACTATTTCTTAAGGTGATATCAGACGATTCATTTTTCTATCATTTTCGCCTATCATTCGCCATCTTTAACTTGAAGTGAATTGTCTAAACAACTCGTTGGTCGAGTGGTTAGCGACCCTGACTACGCAATCGACAGGGGCTTAGGTTCGATAAAAAATTCGATGTGCATAAATGTTTGTATTTCCGGGTTTGGGTGTTTATTAAATATATTCTTGTATGTATATATGTATTTATATGTATTAGTTTCGTTGACTAACACCCATAACACAAGCAAATAATTTCCTTACTTTGGGGTTAGATCAGTAAGTGTAATTTATCCTGTGAATATTTCTTTGTTTATTATTTAAAATTAAACAATAACGAACGAACAAAATGAACAAACGAATCGATCTTACAATATTGGATATTAGCAGTCGGCATCATTGACTTTCATCCCGAATGAATGAAAAATGAATAATCTGAACCTAAAAGAGAACATTCACTTGCATTCGGCAATTTTGGCTCAAGTTCTAAAGCAAACAAACACGAAAAATAGTGTTTTAATTGATGGATCAAAATTACACTAATGTTTTTGGATAACTTTAAAAATTATCAATGCCTTTGGAGCCACAAACTAAAGTTTATATGAATACAAATACGACTTCGATCGACGACAAATTGAAAAGAAAGATGATGGCTTTTTTGTGTCACTCCAACTTTACTGTGTGCACATAATATAATGAAAATAAAATGAAGCATCCACTCGAGTAAACAACCATTCAAGTAAACCGTCTGATATCGCCTTTTATGAGTTCTGATTATAAGATAAGCTTTTTTTAATACGAATCATAAAATACTCGTAGTTTACTCATTTCAAAGGTACTCACCGAAAAATGTCAACTACTTCTGGCAAAAAGAAAATTGAAATCCAAGATAGACCTCGATAGATGCTATATTTCATAAACTCCTTGGTTATAATCCTTAGAGGGCTTGCACCAGTAAGGGTGGCAGAATCGGCCACTCCAAAAGCGGAAGTACCAATCACGTCAGTGGTAAAGTCAGCGTACATAGACTGTTTCGTCAAATATTATTTTTATTACCTGACGTTCATTAAAAAATTCTCAAATGATGGAGTGAATATTGTGAACGCATCCAAAACGTGAGTATTCGATAAGAAATAGGAATGAAGTGAATCAAATGTGTATTCCCCATTTCCCAAAATTGTTCACTACTACTAACAAAAGCATATTTTTGACATTTTTATGTAAGTAATTCGTCAAAACCTAGCAATAAAATCACTAAACCGTTTTTGACAGGCTTAAAAAGTCAGCTAGATTACAACTAAAACTATCAGGGCTCATGTTACTTCCATTTCTTTTAACTATAACGAAAAGCAGTAAGGTATGTGTATCACAGAATCATTCGCCGTAATCATGTAAATAGTTACCATAAATTGTATATGTATAATTGTAATTGTAGATGCAAGGTTCGACATGTAAATAAATAATAAATGTAAATACTATAAGTTAATTGTAAGTTTTATTAAAGATTACTTCCACATATGTTTTGCCCTAAAAAATACATACAGCTTTGGGAAGGACAAAAGACAAGGCTGTATGTATCTTTAACGTATGCCTATAAAGGCAATATTAAAGTGATGGTTTATGCGGTGGTCTTTTACCAATATAATGATAAAAATTGGACGCAAACGAATTTATTGTGTAAATATCTTGTGCGTAGCATTTAAACAAAGCACGTTTTAGATCTAAATAAGAACGTTAGGACAGTGTACGCTACAAAGGCACGCCCCCGTATGAGTTTTCGAGGTCCTAACAGATTGTAACTAATTGTACGTGGTATGTATAAAATATGCCACATTTAGATTAGGCGTTATATATATTATTGAAAATAAGATCTAGGGTAGTCTAATATATTAAATATAGTAATATCTATGTAAATATAGTACCGATGTGGGTAAAAAGGTACATTATTAAATTAAATAATACGAGTACAAAGGAAGACATATAAATAGGAAAAAACGCGATTGCGTAAACTTTAGATAGTTTGTAACAAATGGCACCAGCGGCTTTTTGTGGCTTTTTAGTGAGCACCGCAACGCCTGTCTAGCAACTATTATAGTGCTGGTGACTTGTTTTGACTCGTTTTAAAATACCGCCCGGACTGTCTGGCCAAACTCTTTAAATACGGGAGTGCGCGGTCATACAATCATCTCCGTCCGACTCTAAGCTATGATCCAAATCAAGAAGAAGAGTTAGCTCCAGTGAGCATTTCGTTCTCAAGGTGAATTTCTGGGTACGCGCAGTATTATTTATAGTACTGACTTGAAAGTCAGTGGTCTCTCTTAGATAGGTCCCTAAAACGGTACTATTCTTGTTTCATTATAATATGTTAATAAACAATTACAATCGTCATTGTGGTGATGTCAGCTTTTATTTCCGCCTGGCAAACCCTAGATTTACCGTCAAAAGCACTACGGCTGGTGGGGAATCGAAAAAGATAAAGAAATAGAGTCCACTGGTCTTCACTGGCTATAGTGTACTAGCCGGTGAAGAGCAGTCCGTCTGTGTGATTGTTACTAAGAAAACAAGTTTTTTGGGCGACAAGAATGCTCAGCCATCGTTTGCTCAGCCAATGTTTACGATTAAACAACATCGAGTTGTTGTTTAATCGTAAACATTGTCTTCGTAATATTATTTTATAATAACATTATTTTATAATATTATTTTATAATAACATTAATGAATATAAAACACATAGATCATTTTTTAATTTTCTATTTTATTAGGATAGGGACAGCGCTAGAACAGAAATATATCGACTCATCCGCAAAACAAAGTCCGATCTGCAAGTTTGGTAGTTTTCAGTAGAGGCTGTTGAAGTTGTTCACTAATGTAACTCTTAAAAATTGAGAAGTAATGTTTTGAATTTTTTGTATGTTATTATAACATATTAGACTAATTAAATACCTAATAGTGGGTTATTTATCAACATAGGACTTTTTATGAGGAAAAAATGAGAGTATGTAGTAAACTTCAAATGTTTTATCACGAAAACGTCTGATTTAAGGGACACCCTATATGAACATGGGTCGTTTTTGTTGGAATCATCCATTCCTTAAGAGTTTTGTGTGGATAAATAACCTTGAAACATTTAAGTGTAATGCTCAATTCCATGTTTTACTTACGTTCAAAATATATTAAAAATTAAATATTTAAAAATTGTTTATTAATAAAAAATCTTAAGATAGGTAGCAATCAATCAAATCAAAACAGTCGGTATTACGTCTTAAAGACGAGACCAATAGTATTTTATAAATTGAGATCTACTTACTAGGTACTTTAGTAACTTTCTTGGTAATATCGAATATTTGTATGAAATCACTCTTTATAATTATCGAATTAGAAACATTATAGTAAAAAATAAATGGCACAATCACAGTATTGTAACTAGATACCTACTACATGACAAGGGCATGTACTTAAATTACCAGTCATAAAATTCTTATCTTACTAATTACTTACAAAATAAATTATAACAGCCATCTTTATTATTAAATAAAAAATAATCAGTGTTCATAACAATAAAAAATAATCAGCCTTACGTCGTGACTTAATAATACATATATTGAAATACAGTTAAATTACATACGTAAAAGTTAAATAACATCTTACGTTTATTTTATAGTATGACAACTAAAAAATTATAACAGGTACTTATTCTGACAGATCATCGTCTGATTCATCAGAAACATTAACAGTAATGTGAGTTAAAGTATGGATGATACTTTATCGGAATAACTTCTGACCAGCACATATCAATTAGGTCTTTATATTTAGCAACAGAAATCTTTATAGACTCAGAGTAGGCCAGCTTTATATCGGTTTGTAAAGAATTCCTTGTGTTACCACGAATAACTAAAATATCATATTCAAGTTGAGTTAAGTCATAATTTAAAAACAATTTGTTGGTATCACTACTATGCTAACCTCATTTGCGCTACGTTTTGCTACTGACTTATCCCACATATAGCAAATGGCTTTCTTTTTACCCATGTCGAAAACCGTGAAGTTAAAAGAAGAGAGCTTTCTTTTATAATAAAATATGGCATGAGGACACTGCAATACCTTTTCAAAATCAAATACAGCAGGTATAATACTTCCATTTGATTGCTCAGCATCTTCTTTATCTTGGCTTTTTAATTCCCTTGCGACCTTCTTATAGTTTGATGTTGTTTAAAAACTTCTTTCTCTAAGTCCGTTGGATTAATCTTCAGTCTGTAAATTTGGCACTCATGGCACTGATCCTTTTTAGGAACGTGAAAAGCTAAATTGAAGTTTGAGTTCACGATATCGCGATACTGGCGTTCTTTTGTAGCCTTAGATGTACATTTCTGCGAGTTGAACCATTGAAGATATAACAGTTTTTGGCTATTCTTTCGTAAATACTGTGATTCGGCAGGCTTAAATGCCCAAACGTGGTCGCAGACACTTTGTTTCACTGCCTCATCTATAACAATCTTGTGATTGTTATGTCGACCACGTCTACCTTCCTCTAAAATGGTACTACCATCATATTTTTTCCAAGCTGTCTTCAAAATACGAGTTAAAACGCTAAGAGTATTAATAAACATAGTTTGGCATACTTCAATTTTTTCCCAATGAGATTTGCTAGAATCTGTTACCTGTAAACAATACTTAAAAATATTCTTCCTGTTATTAGGAGTGTCTTAATTAAGACACCTTTTTCGCTTCATTTTGTCTGAATATTTGATAATAAAATTCCACTATAGAGCTCGATCGCCCAGTTACCAACATTTTGTAAAACAGGCTAACCTTTGTTGGTATTATATTTTATTAGAGCATTTGTAACGGCATTTATTTACACGACAGCCCCATTGTTTTTTTCTCCACGGCCTTTCTCTTTTTCTTAACGTATTTTTTTGCCTAAGTTTTTTAGGCATTTGCGTTTAACAGCTCTCCATTTTTTTGGATGCCTCTGTCGTTTTTTTGTTATTTTAATAGTTAAGTTTAGGAATAGTAAGAAATTATATGTGCCTAACCAAAAATTAAATATTTTTACAAAAAATGTGTATTGTATGTCTATTATTATATACAATCATATTCCTAATAGTCTTAAATCATTGACTATAAATAAATTTCGCAAAAAGGTGTTTGATTTGCTGTTAGATAAAACTTATTATGATATTAAAGAATTTTTAGCCGATAAAATTAAATGTTAATGGATAGAAATATAAGTTTGTTGAATTGTCCTTAAAAAAATTTCAATGTAGTAAAAATTTTGTAAATGGTGAACATTATGTAAATTATTAAAAAAAATAATTACTCAAAATATGAAACTTGTAATAATAAAAATAACTTTGTAATATGGAATCATCCTTGTATATTTATAACAAGAACATAAATTAGAGAAAAAAAGACCAGCCCGCTGAGTTTCTTCCACCGGATCTTCTCAGTGTGTGGCCGCGTTTCGATCCGGTAGTAATTCTGAAAAATCGATACAATTTATAGTTTTAAAGGTAATATTATATAATGATATTTTTTTAAATATTTGCACACCATATATTGGTAGAATATGTCGGTAACTTAATTTATTTTTAACAACTTGTAGCACCCATATTCTTGCAAATAAATATTTTATTTCTTTCTTTCTTTCTTCTGTAACTCTGCCTAGCTCTTCGAGGATACGGACGTAAAAATACTCTTTTTTTTTGGTTATAATAATGATTATGATGACAAAGAATAAAGAACTCAAAAAGTTACATACTCGTATATCTTGATTTTCAGTTTCATTCCCAATACGGATTTTTAGTTCAACACATTTTCTTTGAATAAATTTTTCCAAGCACTTTAGTTTTGTTTTAGAGAAAATTGTTGCAAGACTCCGACGCACTTTAGTCCAAAGTGGATCCTTGAAATAAAATACTGTTAAAAAGATTCCAATTATCATTATAAAAATATTTGCCTACTATTTTGATTTAGAACCGAATTCCCAATAAGAAAGAGATTCGCAATTCGTGCGAATTTTTCTTTTATGTATGTTCACTGATTATCCAAAGTTACTTTTTTATGTAGAAAAAAGGGGCAAACGAGCAGGAGGCTCACTTGATGAAAAGTGATTACCACCGCCCATGGACAGCTATATCACCAAAGGTCTTGCAGCTGCGTTGCCGGCTTTTTAAGAAGGAGTATGCTCTTTTCTTGAAGGTGCCTAAGTCGTATCCGTTTGGAAACACCCCCACCGGTAATTGATTCCACAGAGGAGTAGTGCGTGGTAAGAAGTGACCAGAGAATCGCACGGTTGTGGATTTCCAGACATCGAAGTGATGAGGATGGAACTTTGAGTTTTGCTGCAATGTCCGATAATGAAATTCAACAGCAGGGATTAATTCAAACAGTTCATCGGAACACTCTCCATGACATATGCGGTAAAAGATGCTAAGCAAACTTACATCTCTGCGTAAAGCCAAGGACTCAAGCCGATTGGAGACAGCTTGGTCGTTAACGATTCGAATCGCTCTACGCTGAATGCGATCAAGTGGAAGAAGCTGATACTGCGGCGCTCCTGCCCAGAGATGAGAACAGTACTCCATGTGAAGGCAAATTTGCGCTTTGTAAAGTTGCAAGCGATGAGACGGCAAGAAGTACTGTCTCGCTCTACTGAGCACATCGAGCTTTTTTGAGGCCAGTTTAGCCTTTTCTTCCAAATCATCACAGAACTGAACGTTGTTCGATATGTCAACGCCAAGAATTCCAACATTGGCTGAGGCTATCAGGAAAGTGCTCTCAAAACGAAGTGATACGACCAAAGGCGACGTTTTAGCGGGTAACGCACACAGCTATATATTTCTGGGGTTGAATTGAACTAAGTTGAGTTGACCCCATTCCGAGATTTTGTCAAGCTAAGCCTCGGTTTCAGACATTAGCTTGTCCCGATTCTCATTGACGTGGTCCCAAGAAATACCGCTATAACCGGAGTACAAAGCATTACCAGTACATACTGCTGCATAGCAATGAATGTTACTAATTCGCAACATGTCGTTGATGTGCGGAATAAACAGTGTAGGCGATAGCATGCAGCCCTGCGGAACACCAGCAATAACAAATTTAAGGCCAGAACACACACTGTCGACTACGACTTTGTTGCTCCGATCAGCCAAAAAACTGGTGATCTATTTGCATAATTTCTCGGGAAGCCCATAAGAAGGAAGCTTTGAAAGAAGCGCTCTGTGCCATACCCTATCGAAGGCCTTCGCTATGTCTAAACTAACAGCCAATGCCTCCCCTTTGGATTCAACTGCCTGCGCCCAGCGATGTGTAAGGTATACCAGAAGATCACCAGCTGATCAACCGCGACGGAAACCGTATTGGCGGTAATAAATCAGCTGGTACTCCTCTAAATACTTCAAAAGCTGGCAGTTAATTATCTTCTCCATGATTTTGGAGAACAAGGAGGTAATGACTATCGGCCAATAGTTCGACGGATTCGAGCGATAACCTTTTTTAGGTACAGGATTCAGTAAGGCCGTCTTCCATGATTTCGGTACTACGCCAAGTGAGTAGGAGAGCTGGGACAGACGCGTCAATACCGGTGTCAAGTCGGAGCACATATTTTAAGCACTATCGGAGAGATGCCACCCGGCCCAGATGACTTATATATGTCCAAGGAAAACAGTGCTTCGCGCACTGATGATTGATGGAATTTTATTTCAGGCATATTGCCATCACACTGAGGGATGGTAGGCGGTGTGTTTCCTTGGTCATCTAGGCTTGAGTTAGCCGCAAAGAATGAGCCCAGGAGATCGGCGTTTTCCTTCGCGGTGTGGGCCAGAGAATCATCTTCTCTGTGCAGGGATGAAAGGGACGGCTGACAGAAATTCCCTAAGACAGCCTTGGTGAGATATCAAAACACTCGGGTGCCCGAAGGAAGGCGAACTAATCTCTCACCAATCCTGCCAATGTGCTCCGATTTTGCCTTTGCGATGACTCTTTTGCAGGACCTCGAGGCGTTATTATACTACTTTCTTAAGGCGCTGGTTTTTTTATCACATGATGCTGATGCACTAGCCGAGGCCTTGAAGCACTCCTGTTTTCGGTGCGCAGCCGCCATGCAGTGGCGACCAAACCAAGGCTGAGACTTGCCACCGATGGGAACCGCAGAGAACTTAACGTAAAGTTCCGTACCCTGTAGTACCCCATCAGCAACAGAGTCAGCAACGACATCCGGATCATCCAAGGAGAAACACGTTCGCCCCCAAGGAACGGAAACAAAGAAGGACCGCATCCTATCCCAATCTGCTGACTTATAATGCCAAACGCGGCGGCAGACCACAAAAGGAGGCCATGACAGGCGCGTAACCGACACTTTGGCCCGGATCAGGCAGTGGTCGGACGAACCGAGAGGAATGTCCACTGATACTCGACACTGATCTGGGCGAGAAGTCAGCAGAAGGTTCAACATTAAAGGTGCATGATCATCGACATCTGGAATTCGCGTGGGTGAAGTAACCACTTGCGTAAGACCATACGCCAAAGCAAAATCGTAAAAAGACCTCCCCGCGTGATCGGTTGTATTTTAGCAGAGCCAGTCGGTCACAGCCACCCCTCACGGGTGTTAAAATCACCTAGGATCACGATCTCTGCAGTAGGTGTCCTTTGAAGCACAGAATCTGCAGCTAATTGCAAATGCTCGACGAACCGGTCGACTTCGGTATTCCCGCTATGGGACCTGTATAGACACGCGTAGATGTTTAGGGTGTTTGTCGCAGTCTACGCGAAACCATAAGATGGATAGGTCCCAACCTTCAAGACTGCCGAGGCGTCGGTAGCAGATATCTTCTCTGGCGTATACGCACACACCAGCCCGCGGTACAAAGGAACCCCGGGCAGGCGAGGTAGGAAGTATCCGCCGGAGGCCCCCTTGCAAAATCCCCGACAAGCGTAGTAGGGGTTGCTTTAAGTTCCTTGCTTCGTTTGCCCCGTGCAGTGTGGTTAATGAATGCAACCCCCCCCCTCCCATTCTTTTTCTATTTTAAAGAGTATACATGCCAGTAAATTGGTTGAAAAGGAAAAATACTTACACGTAATGAAAACAACACGAGCCCTCCGATTTTGTCGCGAACCCCTGTCTTTATATGTCTGTTTCTAAAATTATGGCTATCCTTAATGAGAATATTTCGAGCTATGTTCGGAGAATTGATAACCAAAGCTGGTTTCCAAAAGAACCATATTCCAAGATATGGAGTTTTAATCTGATTATAGATTTTACGCAACCATACTCCCTGAAAAAATAAAATTATTACAAAGTACTTTACATTTCTAATGCTTAATTCTTTTTCCAACGTTATAAAAAGAATGAATGAATGATAACTCTTTATTGTGCACATAATTACAGTAAAAATACATGCTTAGTACAAATAATTGAAAGACAATTTAAAGAAAGTGCACAAAGGCGGTCTTATCGCCAAAGAGCGATCTCTACCAGACAACCTTTGTTGATAAGAACAACATTTTAAGGTAGAGTAGGATATCCGTAAAATATGTACTATTACACTTACAATAACTTAAGACTGTACATATATGCTATATCTATACATAACAATTCAGCTCTCACACATAAACATAACAAAAAGCATAATAATACAAACACATTAAAATTAAAATATATATAAAGAAATGCACAGAAAAATGAACTTGAGAGAAATATATTAATCTGTAGAGCAAGAACTTAAATAATGCATTTTAACTATTTTTTTAAATGTATTTAACGATTTTGCAAGTCTAATGTTAGCAGGAAGTTTATTCCATAGCTTAACAGCTGAAACAGTGAAAGAGTGTTCATAAAAACGTGAATTATGCACAGGCATACGCAAGAAAGATTTTCACTTGAACGCAGTTTCATACCATCACTTTCAAAAATTCGAATCTTTCCTTTAAGTACCCTGGTGTCATTGGATCAAAAAGCACACTGTATAACAAGAGTATATGAGCATCACGGCGAAGTTTAATAAGAAGCCACTTGAGTTGAGAACGAAACTTGGACACATGATCATATTTGCGTAAACCAAATATGAATCTAATACAAATATTTTGGAGACGCTCAAGTTTATTTAGCTGCTCTTTAGTTAGGTCAATAAAGCAAACGTCCGCATAATCTAGTATTGGAAGTAATAGAGATTCAGCAAGCGTAATTTTAGTAGGCATGGGTAGTAAACTTTTTAAACGTCTTAAAGAACTCCAGGATGCAAATATTTTTTTACTGAGTTCTTTAATGTGAATGGTCCACGAAAAGGTCTGTCTTTTACACACGCACGCACTAAGTCTGTCTCTTAAGAAGTTAAGAGACCGGACCTTTGCCTAGTGCGGCGTTTTGACCAAATGCGGAGAGTGGAATCTTTGCATTGCACCCCGCGTTAAACGCAAGGTGATAGAGACGTCTTCATTGTCGAGACCGGCGAAGACTGACAGTGGCTGCTATAAAAACAACTAATAATAAAAGTTGGATCTTAATGGGATCCCATAAAAGTATAGCACAAATATTACATGCAAAATAACATACAAACATTAGTCTTTAATACAGGCCTTCTAGAGCCTGCAGGCAGCCAGCTACTTTATTAAAATAATCAAAACATACTTCAAACTTTGGAAGTGGTTTTCTTTTTAGAGTTCTGAAGTAAACTAGGAAATCTTATAGTTTCGCTATGTCCGTCCGTCCGTCTGTCCGTCCGTCCATCTGTCCGTCCGTCCGTCCGTTCGCACGGTAGCTCAGGATCGTTAGTACTCGAAAGCTGTAATTTGGCTCGAATTTACATATTAGTTACATCAACAAAGTGGTGACATAATATCTTGAAATATGTTTTTCAGGGTGGCTCCCCTACATGTAAAGTGCGGATGTAATTTTTTTTCTCACATACCTCATAGTGTGGGATATCGTTGGATAGGTTTTTAAAAAATGTTGTAGGTTTGTGCAAACAAGTTTTCAATTAAGGGACTTGTTCGTAAGATGTTTAGCTTTTAAGTGCTAATTTTTATTAGAGTCAAGTGTCCCCCCCTCTGCAAGCCAAACGGTTGGTCTTGGGGATGGGAAAAAAACATGGTAGTAGTAAATATAATGAAGTTAAAAGAAAACTATCACGGCTTAGAAGGCTTTACAAGTTTTTAAAGTGACCTACTTATAAAATGTACTTACTTAGAGTTTTTATAGGCGGTAAACCTGTGGTGCGGATATACATTTGTCATTGACGTTCAATTGCTTAAATGTTCATTGCACGAAACTATAAAAATTTCTTAGTCCGTATTATTGTGATGGGTAACTTCGGAACCCTATATTGCGCGTGGCCCGATACGCACTTTACCAATTTATTTGTATCATAATACACCAAACAAAAACAAGCAGATGGCTCTCCTAATGGAAACGGAAACCATGACTTATAGACACCAGACACCAAATATGTAATGTGACGTTGTCATTGGTTTTGCAGAATGGCAATGCCTAATGCATAAGTCTACCAGCTACCTTACCCTTTAAACCAAATCACAATAATGAGAAACATTAACGCCATTGCGGCAGAAGTGGTTAAGGTGGCAATACTTAATAGTCACGACGGCAGTGACTCGTATAGCCAATTGTTCACCTTCTACAACTTGCCTGGCAGAACGGCAGTTGGTCTTTTTTTCAAAAGAGCCCGGACCAACTCGGAAAAACAAAACATTTCCTTTTGGCGAATTTACCACAACTCAATGTTTTTTTCGAAAGTGGTGCGATACACAATCTCGTGATAACGTCATATTTAACTAATACAATGACCACTTTATGGTATTAAAGAAATTTTAACAATTCAGCGAAATTGTGTGTATTTCTTACTACATGGTATTAATAAATTTTAACAATTCAGCGAAATTGTGTGTATTTCTAACTACATGGTATTAATAAATTTTAACAATTCAGCGAAATTGTTTGTATTTCTTGGTACATGGTATTAATAAATTTTAACAATTCAGCGAAATTGTGTGTATTTCTTACTACATGGTATTAATAAATTTTAACAATTCAGCGAAATTGTGTGTATTTCTTACTACATGGTATTAATAAATTTTAACAATTCAGCGAAATTGTGTGTATTTCTAACTACATGGTATTAATAAATTTTAACAATTCAGCGAAATTGTGTGTATTTCTTACTACATGGTATTAATAAATTTTAACAATTCAGCGAAATTGTGTGTATTAAATTTTAACAATTCAGCGAAATTGTGTGTATTTCTTACTACATGGTATTAATAAATTTTAACAATTCAGCGAAATTGTGTGTATTTCTTACTACATGGTATTAATAAATTTTAACAATTCAGCGAAATTGTTTGTATTTCTTGGTACATGGTATTAATAAATTTTAACAATTCAGCGAAATTGTTTGTATTTCTTGGTACATGGTATTAATAAATTTTAACAATTCAGCGAAATTGTGTGTATTTCTTACTACATGGTATTAATAAATTTTAACAATTCAGCGAAATTGTGTGTATTTCTTACTACATGGTATTAATAAATTTTAACAATTCAGCGAAATTGTGTGTATTTCTTGCTACCCGGTGCGACAATACGTTATGTTTGAAATGATATTCGAGTTTAAACTATTTTTTTATGAATGGCCTAGGCCTTGTGTTAGGTCTAGATGTATCTTTGCCTGTTAGGTCTAGATGTATATCTGTTAAGTCTAGGGGTATCCTTACCTGTAAGGTCTAGGCGTATCTCTTAAAGGGTGTTTCACAAAACTACTGAAAGCATTTTTTATGTGATAGCAAACAAGCACATGACTCACTGACGGAAGAAAGAATCATCGTCTATAGACATCAAATATGTTAATGATACGTTGCTATTCGTGTGGCGTGATGGCAAATCTACTTGCATAAATCTACCCGCTATCTTACCAAAACTGGAACAAGTCAATGACAAGCATAGATGCTATTGTAAAAATAGGCAAGGTAATGGTACAAATACCAGGGTGAGACGTTGCTGAACTCCAAGACCCACAACTACAAACTGACTCGCTACACAAATACGCAGTTTGCTTGTTAGATTGATTTTAGCTTCGAAAATTATAAGTGACAATCCAATAAATGATATGGTAATTTAATCATTAGTTTTAAAAAAAAGTATCTTCACGCCCATATCCCCGAAGCGGTAGGCAGAGGTACAAGAAGTGCACCCACGATTAGCCGAAGATACTTAGTCCCACAAATGTTACAGGTGGTAAGCCTATCACCAACCGGGCACTTTCCAATCCCGAGCAACTTTGTGTTTCCCAGAAAACTGAAAAAGCACTTTTTTTTAATGTGCCCGACTCGGGAATCGAACCCAGGACCTCATGTGGTCAACGCTAACGCTGAACCACTAGACCACAGAGGCGAGTTTTAATTTGCCAAAAACAACGTTCATATTCTTTACGGTTCTTTAATTGACAACGATACATTGTCGCTGGTGGCACTTTATATACTTCTGATAAATATTTCAAACTTACTGCATTTTCCTTTGATATGAACGTGAGATTCCCTAAAATTGGATGAGGAGGTAAATAAGGCACATCACGAACTGCCCAGTATTGTCTTGTTACAGTCCATTTCTGATAAAGCCATGTTAAAAATAAACAGATCAGAAATAAAACTATTGTTTCTATCGGTGACATGCTGTTGTACTGAAAATACCAGAGAAAATAACTACATTTTAAAAATACATTCAAAATATGTTTATGCAGCACTATGTAACATAATAATAATCATAATTAGGGTTGTAACGGAACTCCGCCTCCGCCTACTAACGGAACTTCGGCAAAGAATCGAACTTCTGCCTCCGCCAAATTTATGCGGAGCTTTAACGAAGGTTTATTTACGCTAACATACAACGCGCAAAGAGCGACGCTGGGAGACGCGGCCGCACGGCTGCGTATTTGCAAGTGAAATGGTCAATATTTGGATTATGCTAGGCTTGTCGAATAAATATCGATACGATATATCGATATTTTTGGGCGAAATATTTTGTATCGATATATCGACACATCGATATCAAATATCCAATATCGGAAATTGTATCAAAAACTGTATTTTCTTTTGTTTTATCTGATCGACTCAATTTACTGCTTAACAACTTTTTAATTTGATTGGTTTTTAAGTTAGCAACTCTGTCTTTAGGACAATGACACATGTGGTTTTTAAGTCACTACCCCTTAAGAGATTTAAAAAAGGTTTACTGAAGTGGCTAAAGGATAAAAATTTTTATAGTGTTAAAGAACTGTTGCTGATGCCAAAATTGGGTCGTAGAAGAAGAATATGATGCACGTTTACATGTTTATTTTATATTTTTATTCCATTATTCTTTATAATCTTTTTAATTATAAGCATTTTACAAATTGATATTCCTTTAAGACATAATAATTTTTTCTCTCAAGATTACTAATTTTTTTTTCTACTTAATTCTTCTGACTAATACAACTTGACATTACAATGATATTATTAATCTATTAATTTTGTTGATAATAATTATTTTTTTTATAATATACTAATTTTATATTTTAATTTTGTTAACAATAATTCATTATTATTCTATAATATCTTAGCAATATTAAAAATGTTAATTTTGCCACAAATAAAAATTTTTATTGCATGCTGTTTATACGGCAAAGTAGGAGGAACTACTAACATAATATAAGAGCACATGTAACTAACCCTATTTTCTGCAATAAACATTTGATTGATTGATTGATTGATTGATTGATTGTGATATGTCAGTTCGGTTTAGTTATTTCATACAATTGTGTATCTGACCAGGCTGTATGGGCTCAGATCCCTTTGTTTTTTACTATGTCTGTATCAGATAAATATTGGTTTAATTAATAAGTAATTAATATTTTTTATCGTTGTTCTTGATTTATTAAAAATGATGTCTATTGATTAGTATTTATCTAGTAATGCACCTAAAATGAATGAATGAAAAGATTAGCTCTTTTTTTCATAACGTACCGACATATCGATATTCTTAAATAAAAATATCGACATCGATATTGATATTTAATAAATATCGATATCAATATATATCGATATTTTTTTGCAATTCCCACATCCTTGACTTGTGCCGCGGGAACACGGGCAGGCGGACGGTGGTGGGTGCGTGAATGAATGACAGGAATCAACTTGTCGAATCGTTCGGTACTATGTACCTAGTTGTTTTGTGTTTGAGCCGTGATTGTTATAAGTGATTTAGTGCATGATTACCATGATGTACCGATTTGAAATTAATATTTTCGACTTAAACAAATCATACTAAATATTTTTTCTACTTCAAATTTCACCCCCGCCTCCGCCTCCGTTAACCTCCACATCCGCGGAGGCGAACCTCTTCTCCCCCGCATCCGCCTCCGCCTCCACTAACAATGCCTCCGTTACAACCCTAATCATAATAACACTGGACAAATTACATAAATCGGCCTAAACCCAAAGTAAGCAAATTATATGCTTGTGTTATGGATTTTTTTTCGTCTTTTTTTTAGTAAAAGTGTATACTTTATATTATATATTACACTTTTGTATATTGGTCATTTGAACAGCTTTACTTACAGTTTTAGCGAGCTTTAAAAACGTTGCCTTGGGACAAAATTAACTGGTTGAAAAATCTGAAAGTAATGTAAAAGCATTTTTTTCAAAATCGTTTGGTACAAGATAGATAGATAGATAGTACTCCTGAATTAATGGTGACTCGGTACTACTGCTCTGAAACCGGCTATAACGCGACAGACGTTGCACATCTATATCTATACAAATAAATAAAATTGAAGTGTCTGTAATATTAAAATAACCGCTTCCTACTAAATGCATGTGGATTTACACACGGTAGATATGTCAATATGCTATAGAAAGAAGGGCGCAAATGGAATACACCGCATTAATCTAGATTTGTTTTTAATTATGGATGTGTTATGGATCTTAGTCACCGATACTAACACACATATATATATATATATATATATATATATATATATATATATATATATATATATATATATATATATATATATATATATATATATATATATATATATATATATATATATATATATATATATATATATATATATACCATATATACATATATATATATATATATATATATATATATATATATATATATATATATATATATATATATATATATGTATATATGTATATATGGTAGTCACATTAACTTGACGCTTGGCGTTGATGACGTCATTTGATGAAAAACGTAACAATAATGTCCAAAAGCAATAGAAAACAACAAAAAACTAGCCAAATCATCGCACGTATCGGCAACAGAGATGCTGACCATACTGAAACTTTCCGAGCGGCTAAGGAAATGCGGGGGAAGCGGGCGGGGCCTCGCATTCCAAAGGTGCGTCAAGTTATGTGACCGCGTTGTACACATCTATTTTGTGTTTCCTTAATTTTTTCTATAAAAAAATTCGTAGAGTTTTTAAATAAATCAAATTATATATATATATATATATATATATATATATATATATATATACGGTTACATACATAATGAACACTCAAAAAAAAAATTATGATGGTTTTTGGATTTGGATGGTTCTGAACTAGAAAGTCCGTCTTGTACAACTCCAACCACTTTTTTACATTATTAGATAGGAAACAATCAGATAGTTCTCTTGATGGAAAGAGACTACGATCGTTAACAGTCATCAAAAATTTTATTGGTGCTTTGCTATCCATGTGATCGGGTTGAGGTGCAACTTGCGCATGTTTTTTTTTATATTATCAGATAGCAAACAGGCAGATGAAACTTCTGATGGAAAGAGTCAGCCATCGCCTATAGACACCGAAGATGTGAATGGTGCGTTGCTATCTTGTGGCGAGGTCTAATGCCATATGCATAAGTTTACCGGCTACCTTACCCTCCAGACCGGAACACGACAGCGACAAGCACTGACGTTATTGCGGCAGGAATAGATAAGGCTAAAATAGAATAAATAAGATACCAGACCCGGGCGAGACAATGCAGAACTCTACCACCTAGTTGCCACGATGGTAGTAACTCGCGTAGCCAATCGGTCACCTTTTACGACCTGCCTAGCAGAACGGCAGTTCATCTATTCTTCAAAGAAGCCTGGATCCAACACGGGGACGGATATATCCGCAGTAGTAGGATAATAAGTCTTTTAGATATAAGTGTGTCAGATATGTGTGATTTATATAGATAGTTACTACATTAGTGCAGTTTTGAAGCAATTATTCCTATATTGTATAAATATAAGAATAATTGCTTCAAAACTGCAACACGACAAGCAATGTCACTATTGCGGCAGGAACAGGTAAGACGGTGGTACCATATTCATTTGAGACGATGCGGTTTGATTGGCTGAATGCATAAAAATTATCTCATTAGCAAACTTTAGCTTCATTAGCACCCGACGCTAATATTATTAAATTTATTATTTTTTATTTTACTTTATTACTTACTTCTATACCAGGTTCAGATTATCACCTCGAGTTATATTATCTTTTACATAAGTAAGCTATTCATTGTTCTTTTCTTAGCAAAGAATAACTATGCTGTTCGCACGTACACTGCTTGTCAAGGTAATAAACAACCATATCAAGAATTTGTTTTTAAACTGATAATAGAAAATACTGGAATCTACTTAAATGTACAGAAATTCAATATTTACACTTTTCAGGTTCAAGGCTTATCAATTTGAACTGCCTACTCACATGTATACAAAATAAATGTTTACTTTTAATACATATTATTAGTCTTTAATTATTAGTCTTCATTAATACTCTGGAACGTTTATTGAAGTCGAGCACGCGAAATATTTGATGTTATCACTCATTTCTGACTGTATAAATACGTATCTGAACAACAACTTATCATTATCATTTCTGGGTTAAGCAAAATTATTTATTATCCTTATTATTATCTTCAAAAATTAAAACTTTGGTATGTTGGAAGGAAACTATCACCTAAATATACCAAAGATGTAAATAGTGCATTATCATCTGTGTGATGCATTAAAATGTCTCAATTTTATATTATTGCATCAAAGTCTACTCTAAGAAACATCTCTATCTAAACAAGTGTAATGATACTATCACAGAAGGGAGTTAAATAAGTAAAATATTATTTCAAATAGCCATGGTTACATTTATTTCACTAGTTTCACTATATATATATTTTATCATTAAAGAATAATACATATTACTGACCTTACTCGTTAAACAGCCGCTCGTAAAGTGAGGTCTCGATCCGTCTAGCGGCCAGCTGTGACTTTGACAATTCATAAATACAGATAATGACGGTCTGTCGAATATGTCAACAGACTACAATTCGTTACACAAGCTTCCTCTTTAAAAACTCGCACTCAAGTTAGTAAATCCGTGTGGGAGTTCTTAAGCCATAAACAGACACAAGGACACATAAACATAGACATATACTTCTTTAAATCTTTTACACCCTTTAATTTTAGCATCAAGAGATAAAAACTTTACATCTATATTATATAATATTTATAATATTATTACAAATGTGAAAGTTTGGTTGGAACGGGTTGGAATGAAATTTGCCGCAAAGATACATGGTGACCTGGAATAGAACATAGGCTACTTTTTATCCGGAAAAAATTAGGTGATCTTGCGGGATTCACCAAAAATTTTTGTTATGCAACGGGCTGCACGCTGCAACTAGTAATATATAAATATTGGTTTGATTGATTCTGTAGTTAAAAGACATAAATCTATTTTTCTTTGGGCATCAAACTTGCCATTGATGGGTACAGCATACAAAAAAAATCTGTGAACGGTTGACCCTGCAGGCCATCCCTGAAACTTCTCGCTAAATTTAGGTATTTTAAGCTCAAAGGAGTAAAACTATAAGCATAGATTTTTTTCAGTTCAAACATCTAGTTAGTTAAAAATGACAGTATATTAATTTTTAAAAAACTACATTTTGGAAACGATGCTCAATTTCGATTTTTCGAATTCTATATAATCGGTAAGTCGAAAAATTTCAAAATCAATGTAATAAAACATATTTTTTTTCAAAAATTTTCGTCATTAATAAATCCCAAAAAGGTTGACAGATTTTGATATAGTTAATGGTATTTAATGTAGTTTTTTTAAGTTAAAAAGCTGATATGATTTTTAAGTTAATCGGTATATTAGCCTGAAAGTTATAAAAAAAATATTAAGTAAATTTGCTAAAAAAACAAAATATTGATATTTAAAAAGCTGTAACTTTTGAAAACCTGGTCCGATTTTGATTTTTGAAACTTAATTTGCCGTAATGTTTTAATTACTAAAATATTGTAGAAGGTAGAAAATTGATTGATTAAAAAATCTCGAAGATATGACGTCGAAAACACATTTTTTTTTTCAAAATTTGCTATTGTAAATTGTCGAAAATCGGGGAAAAATCAGTAACTTCCTTACATATGTAACGTAGCGGGAAGTTAAAATAGTTCCACACCCTGCTGCACCACTTCAGTAAATAGACTCAGTTATATCGATACAAAATTTAAATATATCAGAAATAGCTGCTCCGTACTCCTACTTTCAAAGTATTGAATATTCATGTTTCTTAAGACCATCTAGCAATTGCTTCGCTAAGAAAATAAATTGAAATTTCATAAGTAAAAATGTACTATTTTTAAATTTTCTTGAAATCTCAATTAAAATCTTTATAGAAACTTGTAGAAAATATTTTATTTTTATCTAGATAAAAGTTAAATCGGCAAAAAAGAAAATTTATAAGTCTTTTTGTGAACGGGTCAAGAACCCATTCTCGTAACACAATTCTTTTCAGTAGACAACCTTCTTGCCTATTCATGTCGCTATAGCGTCAATGCGTGTCATTGACGTTTTCTAGTTTGGACGGTACTTTAGCCGGTGCACTTATGCATGTGGCATTGCTATCCCGCCACACAGATAGCAACGCACCATTAAACAACTTTGTGTTGTGCTGTGTCTATAGGCGAGGGTTTATCTTTCCATCAGGAAAGCCATTTGCTTGTTTGCTATCTTTTGATATTAAAAAAAAAACAATATTTTATTAAACATATTTCTTGTGAGTTAGACGTACAGGGTTATAACTTTAAAAGGTCCAGCCAAAATTTAAAATCAGTAACTAAATAATGATTTGAAAGTGCGTTTTAATTCTATTATTGTAAAATTATTACCAGATAATATAAAAATATTCGTGTAAAAATATCCCATCAAATTCGTTAATTGGGTGCATCGAGTGAATGAAATTTGTGATGCTGGCAGTGTATCATTTTACATTGACTCATAATTACGATAATAACTATTTTTTAATCTGTCTTTATAAGTACATTTTTCCCGAACAATTTTAATTTGGTTAGAGGCACTAAATTATTTTAGTTCGAATTTCGTGTAATTGAAATTATATCCATACGTTTTGCTTTTGTGTCGGGTAAAAATGAAATATTGAATCTTTTAAATTTTGCTTTTTTTTTAATTTGTCCGATCCTTTAAAAGTAAACCTGTATAGTGTAACATCTTCTTGTGTTTAGTAAAAAATTATCCACGACTCACTTAATAATGATAATAATATAGTCCTTTATTTAAAAATTCATTAGTAAGATAGTATTATTTTGGTTACGGAATATCCCGCAGTTTAGTGTACTTTATTCTAGCGTAATTCAGATGAGAAAATATCTAATGATAAGAAAACAAGTATTAAGTAGTCTAATTCTAAACAAGCTTATTCATTATATTATGAGTCTAATCAATTTATTACTTTTGTGAAAAAATGAGTTTCACCAAGCACTATTATTTTTTTATTATTATTACTTGGTGAATATAAATTATATTATATTTAGATATTTTACTATTAGATATTTTCTCGTCTGAATCTGTATAAAATCAATTGAAAAGCAAGACTGCCACGCCTCAATATAAAAAACAAACTTAATTTGTAAACATCTTACGAATCTAAAAACATCAAATTTGCATGGGAATCTCATTATCTGAACCACGTAACTCTTGTTCCTCGCAACAACGAAGCGACAATAGCGTGAGGAGTTAACCAATTTATATAACCTGCTAAAACTGCCACACAAACGTCTTGAAGCATCACTTTTCATTACACCGACTTGCTTTCAAAGTAACGCGGAGTATTTTCGCTCTTAAATGTGAAATAATTATTAATTCCTTTGACTTGAAATCCAATTCGAATGATAAATTTAAGTTCAAATGTAACTTCTAAATGTTATACTGGCAAATTTATTAGAAGTTAACTTTCATTGGTGGTTTTGTTTGCCATAAATTTATTTTGTAGTTCCTTTTAAAATAGATTTTTATTCCTATGTATATCAAAAAAAGGTTAATTTTTGCACCCGGAATATATTTTATGCAAAACTAGCTGCACCGTACAGCCGGCTGCGTTATACAAGCTTTTAGTAGATATCGCGAGAACAACTAATTTTTCCGGGATAAAACGTACCCTATGTACTATTCTAGGTTATTATCTACGTGTGTGCCAAATTTCATTTAAATCCGTTTAATAGTTTTTTTGCGTGATTAGTAATAAACCAAAAATCGATCCGTCCAAAAATTTCTTCTTTTCCAAAAAAAAAATCCATCCAAAAACTTTTGCGTTTATAATACACTCGCCGATTAATTTGTTGATTGAAAATTTGTTCGTAGACAGCAGCAATATCGATCAAATGGATTGATTACCGGTTTTCAATAAGTGTGCCGCTAATAATTGTAGGCTACACTGAAACTACGAGTTACAACTGTAAGCCATCACGAGACGCCTGGTCTTTTTTGGTTACTTGGGTACTTTTTGCTTGCCATGAAACTTTGATAAAATTAAAAGAGTGCCGGTGAAACCAAGAGTTAACCTTTTGCCTGACCTTCTGAGTTAGACAAGACCATTTATTTTAAATCAGGAGGTTTTAAAGTTCCACAGCAGGTAAATAAAATGTTGGGATTATACCTCTAGAATAATCTTTTCCAATTGGTGACACGATTATTCCTGGGGATACATACAGTTAAAACAGATAATTTAATCAGCAAAAAATGTTGATACAAACAACAATTAAATTATAAAAAGCTAAAATCTACCTTTTTAGCTGCATTTTATAAATTGCCTGACAGGAAAGCAGATTGATCCTTTCTTTAAAAGGGGTGTGAAGTCTGGACTGACCTTTGGCGTACGTGTAGTTTGTAACTTATGGGGTAAGCGAATTTGACCAATTATTTGAAGGTGTTTGCAGGAAACTAAAAGTAGAAACCATTTTTTCAGAGCAATATTAGAAGCAGCTTAGTTTTTAAAATAATTGTGTGTCGAAAACTCTGTGATTCTTATAGTTTATAAACGTGTCATTTATTTTAATGGAATGAAACAAATTTGACGTAAGCAATAGCAAAAAATAAACATATTAAGTCTTAATCGTACGGCCTGGCCACAGCTACCTTAGGCGGGAACTTTGACACGACTTGCGGTGTGGCTAGCGACGGGGCTAAGATATATGGCCACAGCTACCAGTGACTAGCTTTTTACCTTTCAGAAATATGGGTGTTATTTATTAAAGTATTATTGCACACGATTAAAGATTACAAAAAATAATTTCCTTTGAAATTTTTAAAGATTAAAGATTACAAAAAATAATTTCCTTTAAAATCATTAACCTAGTTCAGAGTATTTTTTGCAGCGCCAATTAATAGCTGCTATTGTTAAAGCAAAAGAAATTTAAGTGTAAAATGGTGCTCTTGATTGAATAGAAGATTAAATAGTAATTAAAATTTGAGTTGTCGCTAATGTTCATTAAAAGCTATCAAGTTGCGAGAAAAAGTGTTCCAAGTCATTCCAAATCTTAAAGCTCTTTTGGATGTAAATATTATTCAATTAAAAGATTTTTCTAAGAAGCAATAACCATCTTTACACACCGAAGATATTACTATTAAACAGATATTGTAAAGCACCTGACAATTTACTGGGATGTAAGATATATTGTACTACAAAATCAACAACATTATTTCACAAGTTGGAATATAATGGTGAAAAGAACTCACTTGGCATAGTTTATGTCAATAAGAATATTTTATCATTGTTGTCTGGAATCGACATTATGTAGGCACTGGGTCAGATCCAAACATTCGTTCATGTATACATTATTATAAATACAGGGTTACTTTTCTGTCCGACCAAATTTTCGGAGGCTCTTCAGAATTGATAATATATTCGATTTATGTAACAAAAAAAATTAAAAAAAAAAACATTTTTATTCAACACATAAAACAAAACGCGTGGATATATTTTCAATTGCGCAACATTTGAACTTAAAGATTTCAGTGCCTTTAACAAAATTAACAGTGATTGGGAAAAAGGATGTACTTAGAGCGACATATTACATAACAGTTACTATTGTAATTAAGGGTAAATGTAAAATATTAAATGTAAAATGGTAAATGTGATAAACTGCCAGCATTACAAAGTTCATTCACAAGACTCGATGCATCGAATTCATGAAATTAGTGGCATATTTTTAAACTTATTTTAAACGTATATTAAAACGCACTTGTTTGACTGGGTCTCTAGACCGTTAAACCGTATATATGATATTCTACTCCGTATGTGACATTATCATCGGATATAGGCAGACTTTCTTCTATTGGAGTTGAAAATTAAGAAACATATAACTTTACGAAGTGCTTACTACCTCTATGAATTAGAAGTGTAATGGAATTCAATTAGAATGCAATTTTGTGCAAACAAAATATACTCGTCATCCATACTAATATTATAAATGCGAAAGTAACTCTGTCTGTCTGTCTGTCTGTCTGTCTGTCTGTCTGTCTGTCTGTCTGTCTGTTACGCTTTCACGGCTAAACCGCTGAACCAATTTGGATAAAATTTGGTACAAATATAGTTTGAGACCCAAGAAAGGACATAAGGTAGTTCTTATCCCGGAAATCCCACGGGAATGGGAACTATGCGGGTTTTTATTTTAGAATTTTTTTCACGCGAAGAAGTCGCGGGCACAGCTAGTATGATTATAAAACTGACATAGCTAATTTGTTTAAAAGTATACAGATGAACGAGATTCACGAACACTTTAAAACGCTTTACGTTATAACTTGGCTATTTTGAAGACTAGTACTGATAGTTAATTTTCCGGAAATTACCTAAAACGTACCCTTGTACTCGTTAAAGATTCAGACAACTTTCCGAATATAAAGTCCGGCGCTACAAATCCACTGAGATCACTAATTTACTTTTGATTAAGGTATGATTATGCAAATTTATAATTTAGTTTTAAATTAGCTATGATTTAATTTAACATTTTAGCTGAATAGGTTAGGGCTTTTATTAACAATAAATGCTTTATAAATTTTTAAACAAATTTACATACGTACATATCTTCATGCCAACTCACTTACGGGGCAGGCAGAGAGGATTGAGTGCCATATGTCACAGTCTAGACAGACTTGCCTTGTTTCCTGCACATTCATAACTATGCAAACACGCCGGTTTCGAAGACTGTTGACACTACCTTCAGATAGCACCTGGCCAATTTGATCGTGGTATATCAGTTTTGTTCTCCTTGCCAATTGCCTTTGGTTCATGTGCCATTCTTTCAACATGCCCGAACTAACAGAACATTCTTTTCATTTCAATTTACTTCAATTTACAAATTCACTTCGACTTTGATCACCTCGTTGGTCGAATGGTTAGCGGCCCTGACTACGCAATCAACGTGGCTCGGGTTCGATCCCCGACGGGGACAAGCATTTGTGTGATGAGCATAAATGTTTGTATTTCCGGGTTTGGGTGTTTATATATATATATATATATATATATATATATATATATATATATATATATATATATATATATATATATATATATATATATATATATATATATATATATATATATATATATATATATATATAAATACATATATATATATATATATATATATATATATATATATATACATACATGTATTTCTATGTATTAGTATCGTTGACTAACACCCATAACACAAGCAAATAATTTGCTTACTTTGGGGTTAGATCAGTAAGTGTAATTTGTCCCGTGAATATTTATTTATTATTTATTATTTCATGCTCTTTTTGACATACCCAGCTCTCACTTCGATATAATAGCGTTGAAGAAAGCGCGAAATTATGTAGGGCAAGGTGGGCATCCCGACTAAGGACAGTGCGCTCTCTATTCTCTTCTATCTAGGGCGGCTTGTACCAAAATGCTTAAATCATTTTAAGTCACTAAATACGTTTAAAGTGACACCTTTTAAGGCGATTTGTCATTTGGTAAACATGTTTAGGGGACTTAATACATTTAAGTATCTTGGTGCAAGCCGCCCCTAATATCTAAACCTGTTACAATCTGTTATAAGTAGGACTTCAAAACTGTTATAACTCTGCAAAACACCTCCGATGATCCTGTAACTATCGAAACCACAGTTGGGTCTATAAAATAAAATAGTATATAAAGTGAAATAGAAATGCGAGTGAGTTAATTTGTAGTATTTTAGTTTTAGTAGTTTCAGTTTCACCAGCTGCAAACGATGTAAAGAACATTTAGGTAAGTTATTTAAGAACCAACAATTTTGTTTTAAAGACCCTCCTTAAGGTAGCATTCGGATTCCAACAGGCGCGACCCGGAAGCCGCGATTCGACGGTCGCGACCCTGGCAATGCCGGGTCTTTTCTGCCGGGTTCCCGGGTCACGGAGTTTTATATAGCGCTTTTGGTTGTGCGCGATTGTGCTGCGCGGCTAGGGGGCGTGGCATGCGCATTATCCCAGCAGTACCACACGAGCCACTCCGGAGGCAGTATGCCGTATGGTCGCGCCGCTCGGTATTACGGTGGTTTAAATGACATCATTTACTGCTGAAAATGAAAAGTTTTTAGGGTTCCGTACCTAAAAGGTAAAAACGGTACCCTATTACTAAGCCTCCGCTGTCTGTCTGTCCGTCTGTCTGTCTGTCTGTCAACAGGCTGTATCTTATAAACCGTGATAGCTAGAAAGCTTAAATTTTCACAAACTATGTATTTCCGTTGCCGCTATAACAGCAAATACTAAAAATATAATTTTTTTTAAGGCCGTTTTTTTCATAGCTCATGATACGGAACCCTTCGTGCGCGAGTCCGACTCGCATTTAACTGGTTTTTTAGTTAAATTAATTGCTATGAATGAATGAATGAATGTTATTTGTTCCTTTTCGTTTTCTATAAGTCGCTTCAGGAGTTCTCGTTTCATTTTATTCAAGCTATCGGACATACACAAAACACGACCGAACGCACAACTGTTCACATTAACCTCTCCCTGATTATTGCACGTGGCAGTCGCGGCTCAGACTGCGGCAGCTGTTATCTGAAAGGACGTAAGGACGTGGCAGCACCGCACAACTGCGGCAGTAGGTCGCGACAGACTGTCGCAGCTGCTGAGTCGCGACCACCTAGATCCGAATGTTAGACTAGACGAATATTATAAATGCGAAAGTCTGTCTGTCTGTTACACTTTCACGGCTAAACCGCTGGACCGATTTTCATGAAATTTGGCATGGAAGTAGTTGAAGAGCCGGGGTCAAACATAGGCTAATTTTATTTTCAAAAATCAATCCTTAAAGGGTTAAATTAGGGGATAAAATTTGTATTAAAAGCTATCTTGACGACGTGTTAATGTACTCGCGAGCGAAGCTGTGCGGGTCAGCTTGTATATATATATAAATCAATTGCTGTTCGTTAGTCTCGCTAAAACTTGAGAACGGCTGAATCGATTTGACTAATTTTGATTTTGAATTAATTGTTGAAGTCCAGGGAAGGTTTAAAAGGTGAGAAAGTATAGAAAAAAATAAGAGTAGTTAAAAAGGCAGAACAAAGTCTGCCGGGTCAGCCAATATATATATTCGTGTGTTCGCGCCAATAATTCAAACATAAGAAGACTGAAGAACGAGGAGCGGCGTGCGTACGGGAACCGTTCACTCGTAGCCTACACGTCACTCAACACTCGTTACAAGTTTAAAGACGACACAAAAATTAGCTTCCTAGAAATTTAAATGTAATATATTCATAACTAAACAGCAAATTATACAAATCTTTCATTTTATGTTCCGACACTGAACATTATGTTTCTTATTAGAATCTTTTGTCTTTTTAGAAACTTGGTTGTTAAATGACATTTGTTTCATACCTGTATTATGGGGTCCGATCTCTTTGGTCTGTTTTGTTGGATTACAAATTAAACAGTTCCGCCCAGAATCAACACAACACAACAAACAACAGTTCTGGTCAGTCAGTGCGCGAGAATTTTATTTACAGTTATTGTTTTAAAATACCTATCTAAGGTCGACGAAATCAGTAAAATTACCTAGCACACGTTTCACCCACACTGACCACTGGCCAGTGACAGTTGATAATTATAACAATCGTATTAGAATGAATCGTGTTCTACAGTGAATAATAATAACACTGCAAATGATGAAGTATCAGATGGGTGTCTACATAAGCAGTAACGAAGCTATTTGGCGCATATTTTCATTTGCGATTCACATGCGAGAGTGTCTTTCACACACAGTACACTCACAGTAATCCATTTGGAAGTTCATCTAAAAAATGAACAAAAAGTGCATTTTAATCAAGAGAACGTGGCGGATAGAGTGGCATGTCCACCATCGTCAGTCACGATGGTAGTGACTTGCAGAGCCAATCGGTTAACTTTTACGACCTGCCTGGCAGAACGGCATTTGGTCTATTCCACTTGTTATATAATTCCTTCTTGTTCATTACAATAATGTTATATACTAGTGCATTTTACATGAAAATTTAAAAACGTTATTACATAATTAACAGTGGCAGAGGACCTCCTTTTCAGTAAAAAAATACCTATATTAGAAGGCCTCACTCTTCCATACAATATAATTCATTTACAAATAATAGATATTAGCATATTTCTAACAAGGAATTAAATAATATAAATGATTTATTCAAGATACATAAACATCAACACAATTACCGTTAGATAATGTTATGATAACAAACACTGACTTACATACTTACATGATACGGAGTCATCTAGTATCATCCGGGTCATCTAATAATGTTTTATAATAATGCGCACCATACGCAGACAGAAACTGATATTTTTTAGATTCAGGCGCTACTATGCGGAAATACGTAAAAAGAGCACAAATACCTACTTGCCACATTCCGCCCCTTCCTATATCCCACTAACCAGCTTTTCACATCGTGTAAAGTGCTAACAGTCCGACAGCTATTTGTCTTAAATATAGTATTAAAATAACACTCGGCTCTCTTTTTTATTCTCCTGATCATGAAAACATAAGGCGAAAAGATAGCTTGTCCGTACAAGGAAGTGACTAAATTTCCCTTTTCATCAAAATTTTACGTATTTTTAGGTCCAATTCTGTATAATAGAATCAATATTTAAAAATATTAACTAATATTTATTCACAAAATTTTAGGAATTGCAAAAAGATTGTAATTGACATTTTACAAAGTATGTCTTATGATGACACTGAGAAGTTATTCTTTGTTTGTAAATAAACGAAACTAGAGTTATGTATTTTAACTACATTTATTTTTTCTCTTCCTGTTGTTATTTGTTATAGTTTTAAAGAATTGCTCTGTTTTCCTAAGTTATGTTATTTCTTAAGTTTAACAGTTTTATTTAATAACATTAAACTATGCTAACTTTATTTTTTATCAGTGATTATTAAAATTATTGTATTCCTAGCCCCTATCGCCTGAAACCCAGGTCAACCTAGTTCAGATCTGCCTGAACTAGGTTACATGTTAAGCTAGATCATAAAATAGCTTTTAATTATTTTATAAATCAGTGTAATACACAATATATTTATCTGAATAAATATATTTTGATTTGACTTTGATACATAACGCAACGAAGGAACTAACTAATTTGCAGTTGCGATGCCACTGAAAAGAAAAAGAACGGTGTAAGAAATAGAACACACTCTCCGAAGGCCTGAAAAATAATGAAGACCCCAGGAACACAGTTATTCACCCTCGTCCATCACACTTCACATACAATTTACACCACGACAGCAAAAGCACAAAAGCACACAATATACGCACTCAATACACGTTTCACTTCTTCCAGGGACATGAACACTACTTCACACAACGAAAGCCAAAGTAACACTCGACATTATTTTACTGTGAAAAAGTTTAACTCTATAAATACAAAAATACTAATCATTTACCCATGTTGGTGCGGGCTCCCCTTAAAAATAGATCAACTGCCATTCTGCCAGGCAGAACTGGAAAACTGCCTGCCAAATGTGATTGGCTATACTATCACTATCATCGCAGCTACTAGTTCCGACGTTCCGTAGAGTTCCGCAACGTCTCTCCAGAATCTGGCACCACCGCCTTATCTATTCCTACTGCAATAGCGTACAATGCTTGTCGTTGTCGCGTTCCGCTATGAAGAGTAATGTAGCCGGTAGACTCATGAATGATGCATTGCTATCCCGCCACACGGATAGAAATGCATCATTAACATCTCTATTGTCTATAGGCGATGGTTTCTCCTTCTCTTTCTCTTTCTCCTCCCATCAGAAGAGTTATCAGCTTGTTTGCTATCTAATGATATAAAAAAGTCAAGACATCGAGAGTTCCTAGTTGAATACAAAACCCTGAAAAGGACCGAATAATAAAAAATAAAACGAAATATACTCTTATTATAAGTGCAAACACTTTCTAGAGTATCCGTTCTGCCAGGCAGGTCGTAAAAGGCGACCGATTGGTTATACCCATTACTAACATCGTGACTAATAGGTGGTAGAGTTCTAAGATGTGTCGTCCGGATATTTGGTACCACCGCCTTACCTATTCATGCCGTAATAGCGTCAATGCTTGTTATTTATTGTCGTATTCCATTTCGGAGGGTGTGGTTACCAGTAAAATTTTGGTGGCTATAGGTCACGGTTGTCTCTTTCCATCAGGAGAACCTTCTGTTATTTGCTATTTTTATAAAAAGAAACGAATTCATCTTTCAGTAGGTTTTATCAAAGTAACATGAATATACACATAAATCTTTTTAATTTTCTATCCTGTATCAATGTATGGATTTTTTCATTTCCATATTCGAGTCCCAGTGGGCCATGGGAGCCGAGAAAATGGAGCTTCTGTTCGTTTTTATTTCGTTTTACAAAAAGTAACGTGCTCCAATGGGGTTTCAGCGTTGAATAATTTCAATGGCTTTGTTTTTAGATAAAATATTGCAGATTATGATAATATTTTTTTGTGTTTTGTGCTGTGTGGGACATCAAACCTGTTTTTATAATACATAACGAAATATCACGCCTCTTCTCATTTGGGAATCTGGTACCACCGCCTTACCTATTCCTGTCGCAACAGACTCAATACTTGATATCGTATTCCGGGTTGGAGAAGTAAGGTAGCCGGTAGGCTCATGCATGTGGCAATATCATCCTGCCATACGAATAGCAACCCACCATTAACATCTTTGGTGTTTATATGCGTTGATTTCTCTTTCCATCAGGAGAGCCATCTGCTTGTTAAAGAATTAAAGAATTAAAAATTCTGTGACGTATTTGTGATTTAAAATTTGGCCGGATTTTAAAAGTAACCCTGTATATATTTTTTATACTAATAAACCAATACCTAATATTCGAGTAAAGTACATTTTTCCAGCCAGGATTCTTCAACCCATTAGGTTTTCTCATTTAATGACGTTTTATTTTATTTACCTAATCTTCATTTTCCTCCTCCTCTGCCAAAAAAGGCGTTAATTATTAAGTCTCAATCCACCATATTGAATATATCTGCCAACATAGTGTTTTTGCATCAAACTGGTCATGCACGCCCACCTGGCAACCCAGAATATTTTTAACGGAGCTTGCACACAGAAGAGCGAGCATGCCACCTGCATGGTTGAGTTGTCAAAACTTCGCTCGACCAAACCCGATTATTTTGTAGTTCGGTGTGCGCTGACACAAGCAATGCACCAATAACAACCTTAGTTGTCTACAGACATCGGTTTCTCTTTCCGTTAGGAGAGCAAAAAAAAAGGGATGTCAAACAAGCAGATCTTGTTTGCCATCCAATGATAAAAAATACTCAAGCTAGTATACTTGACCGCCCCGCTGATCAAATATACATGATAAGTTACCCTGACTACGCAATTGATGGAGCTCGGGTTCGATGCCTAACAGGGACAAACATTTGTGTGATGAGCATAAACGTTTGCATTTCTGCTGATTTACTGCTGATTTTCTACTAGGTGGTAGAGTTCTGCATTGTCTCGCCCGGATCTGGTACCACCGCCTTGCCTATTCCTGTCGCAATAGCGTCAGTGCTTGTCGCTGTCGTGTTCCGGTTTGGAGGGTAAGGTAGCCGGTAAACTTATGCATGTGGCATTAGACCTCTCCACAAGATAGCAACGCACCATTAACATCTTTGGTGTCTATAGGCGATGGTTGACTCTTTCCATCAGGAGACCCATCTGCTTGCTTGCTATCTTATGATATATATAAAAAAAAAATATTACTTTGGGCTAAGATTCATGAAATTTATCCGAAAATATTTATTTATTTATACATTTATAAGTGAAGTTACCAATTTTAAACAGTAATAACATTTATTTTTCCTGGAAAAAATAAATTAAGCAAAAATAAATGCTGTATACTCCTTCTACTTTCAAAATATTGAATATTCATGTTCTTAAGACCCCTTTAATAATTGCTTCGCGGAGAAAATTAATTGAATTTTCACAAGAAAAAGGCTACTATATTTATATTTTCTTAGCGCCCTTTAAACTTTACGAAAACTTTTAATGATTACATTAGAATATTCATTTTAAGGGTTTCAGAGCTACAAACCCTAAAACTCTTATATTTCTAACCCTCTGTAGCTATCAGAGAGTTAACGTACTGGGTACAAGAGAAGCTATGTTATGTAGAAATCGTGTTCCATTTCGTCGACACTCGCTGCAGCGCTGAAATAATAAATCGTCCAATCAAAGTAAAAAAAAGCAGCGCTGCGGCATAAAATTCGTATAATATATATTTGCGACAATAATTTCGTAACTGTCCATGAACTTTATGCCACTTACGCGTTTCATTCAACGGGTTCTGACGTAGATGCTGTCCATTGACTGCACTTTGGTGGGACACAAGTGGTATGGTGCATGCCTTATCTATGTAGTACGTTTGTATATGTAAGTCTTTGGTAGCTACTTATGACAGTAGTATTTTCTCTTATATTAGTTTGGTCCCATTGGAGAATATACCGTCTGTCATATTTCCCGGTTGAAAAGGTGAACGATTTGGCCAAAGGTGAGAAGGTTTTGCACCGTCTTACTCGTGGTTGGTACTAACGACCGTCTTATATATACAAAACATACAAATATACATATACACAGTAATATTAGATACACACACAAAAATATTATATAACTTAAAGAAAAAAAATGCATGAAAAAAAAAAAAATATATATATATATATATATAGATATATATATATATATATATATATATATATATATATATATATATATATATATATATATATATATCATTCAACCGTTTTATTTTATCAGTCCTAATTACTACCTAATAAAAATTCTAATTGGTATATTTTTTATTTAGATTCCCACCAGATCATGTTACCAAGAACTAAAATAAGGAGTAAAATAACTAACACGACTTATATATACAAATAGTATTAAATAGATGAACGGCTAGACTGATATATTTTACTGTTTTATGTTATTATTAATTAAAATGATATTATTAAAAAGTTATTTGTTCTTCAATAAATCAGTAATATTTTTTGAACAAATATTTTTTTACACTTGTGATATGAAGTTAATAACAAGCGCGATCCTATTCTCAGTTGGAACGCATAGTATATTATTATAGGTACTAGATGCATCGTGCAGCCCGCTGCATTATAAAAGTTTTGGGTGAATCCCGCGGGGTCACCTAATTTTTCGGGGACAAAAGATAGCCTACGTGCTATTTCAGGTCATCGTTTACCTATGTGCTAAATTGCATTCAAATCCTTTCAGTAGTTTTTGCGTGATTGAGTAACAAACATCCATCCATCCAAACATCCCAACTTTCGCATTTATAATATTAAAATAGATAGATAATATAAATTATGACACTATAAGTATATAGTGTATAATTATGACACTATAAGTATATTTTAGTAATAATAGATTATACACTGCGACCGCGCATATCCCAAAATAAAAACATCCTGTATTTATATTAAGATACGAAGAAATATATATTTCGTATCATAAGATATGAAATATATATTTCTTCGCATGAAATATATATTTCTACGTCGTTCGGTATCTTAAGATACTAAAGGTAAAATATTATTTTAATCGTGTGTGATGGTTCATACGATTTGTATGGTGAGCGATTTCTGAAATTTGCTTTAAGATATATTATATTAAGGCATCTTAAGATCAAATATTACAGTATCTTAGCCATCAGTATTCATGATTGCAATCACTATTCATGATTGGATTACTTATAATGTGTAAGGAGGTGAAAGTGAAGACAAACCTCAACAATTTTTCATTACTATTATGATAATGAAAACTGACGCAAAAAATAAATGGGTTTTGACAAATAAAACAACTACTTAGAAATCTAGAAAAATATTCAATTTATTTGGAAGAATATTGGAGCCTTAAAATCAAAAGAGCTTTGACGAAAATTAAAAAAAAAGACGTGTGGCACTCGGAGATTGCCGCGGTAAAGCTATTACCAAGGAACTTATATACGATAACTGGAATTACTACGAAGCAATATTGAAAAAATAAAAATGTACATTTTTTTTCTTTTTTTATAGAAGAGGGGGCAAACGAGCAAGAAAAAGTTGATTATTTATTAACCTTTCCAAAACTTTGGCAAAAATACATAGTTTAGAGATTGGCCTGTAGTTCTCTATCACATTTTTGCTCCATTCTTGTGAATAGGAGTAACATAGGCTAATTTCCATACAGTAGGAACAATTCCATCTTTAATAGATTTAGAAAATAATAAGGAAATAGGTGTCGCAAGACTCTCAGCACACCTAGTGACTAATATAGCTGGGATGCTATCCGGCCCGGCAGCCTTTTTAAGATCGAGACCTCTTAACAAGCAATAAACTTCAGATTTATTTATTTCTACTGATGAAATATCCTGCGCAGCACTAATCGGTAAGTCAGGCTCATTTAGTATGAGATAATCATCGTGCGTGGTGTTTGCATCATTATGTAAAAATTTGGATTGAAAAAATTCTGCAAACATGTTACAAATCTCGGACCCATCGCTGGAACTACGCAAATCATACTTAATCACTGAGGGGTAAGAATTACTCTGTTTGAAACTTTTAACGTATGACCAAAATACTTCAGGATGCTTTCCAATATTATGTTCAATATTTTGTATATATTTATCAAACATTTCGGTTTCTAATTGCTTTGCTCTATCTCTTAGGATAATAAATGTGTCCATGTCTACATTATATTTATATTTTTTATTGTGTGATATTTATGCTTTTCTTTAAGTAGCTTAAGAAAAAGCGATTTGTACCATGGTGGGTAATTTCGTGTGCACTTAATAACTTTGGATAGAATGTAACGCGTTCTTAGATCATAAAGCAAGTTATAAAAATATTCAGTGGCATCCACCATTGGGCGATTTTTAAGTAAACCCAATCGATTAGATTTAATTTTTCTAACATTGATTTGTAGTCGCAATGTGCGTATAGAAACTTTGTATGAAGTTTTGTACGAAGAGTGTGTGGTTGGACAAAGTTAGCGGACAAAATCAAAGATTTGTAGTAGGAATCCTTGGGAACTAGAGGATCGTTACACCCTATAACTGATACATCATTATTACAAAAAACTAAATCCAAGATTCTATCTTTACAACTTTTGACATAATTATACTGGTATAAATTACATAATTTCAAAATATCTATAAGTTCCATTTGTATTTCACCCTGGCGATTATCTGGTATATTTATGCTATAATGCAGCTAGAGATTTTATTATAAAAATATGTTGGCTATTTTGCGGTTGATATAATTTTGCTATCATGTACACATGTTGTACCGAACCCTCGGTGTACGCGTCCGACCCGCACTTGGCCGGTTTTATTTTAAATCAAACTCTCATAGGGAAAGTTGCGCGGATCAGCTAGAATAAATATCAAAAACATTATTTTATTTTTATTATAGCAAAAACGTAGTGAAAAAATTTTGTAGAGTTCGTGAGAAACTAATTTAATACAAAAATGACATACCTATAAGTAAACAACTTGCATATGCTTATTGTTCAGAAACTGGTCATAATGCTAATGCGTAATGAAGTGCTATCTTTTAAATAACAGTTTGTAGTTCAAAAGTGATTTATTTTCAATTCAATAAGATTGTGTATATTTATTTACTGCGTATAATTCATATTGATACTGCGAGTAACTGACCGGCAAACGTTGTTTTTCCGTATAAATTACTTGTATTGAAGATTGTGGAGGGGTATTTGGGGGTAGGTAATCGAAATAAAAACTATACTATCTTGTAAGTTAGACTTAACAGTAGATATCTACGAAATTTAATTGAAATCGGTTCAGTACTCTCGGTTTCCATCGCGGACAAACAACGTGACACATAATCTATACATATAATAAAATCGTAGGAAAGTCAAAACTGTACATTGAATATTTTTTTAAAAGAATACTCGGGACGTGATCTACGATCGATACCGAAGCTAAAAATATAGTTTTTAGAATTTATGTCTGTTTGTCTGTTTTTCTGTTTGTTTGTCTGTTTGTCTATCCGGGGTAAACTCAAAAAGTACTGCATGGATTTACTTCAAATTTTGCATGAATATTACTAACAGGTCGGGTCAACATATAGGCTATATATTATCACGCTATCACCTACAGAGGAGGAGCAGTACGAAGTAAACGAAGTCCGCGCGGACGAAGTCGCAGGCAACAGCTAGTTTATATATATTTAGATCAGCCATCAGTAGACTATGAGCGACGATTTAGCATCAGGTAAGCTTCACAAGTTATTTCATCGTCTTGACAACCCTCAAAAAGGAGCTTCTCACTTCAGCTATATTTTTCATACAAGAATTTCGTCGGACTAAAAAAAGTTTCCATTTTATGTGTAGGATACCCTTAAATTATTATAATAATTCTACACTTTTCAACTTGGTGAAACTCCATTTTAATACAATATTTTCTTAATTATTTTTAAATCGCATGTAATTTATTTGGACAGTAATTGTAATTTTATTAGTAAAATAAAATGTTTTAAGTTTATGTAGTAATTTTGGGAGATTAATTGTTAATAAAAAAGTATCTTCACGCCCATATCCCCGAAGTGGTAAGCAGAGGTACAACAAGTGCACCCACGATTAGCCGAAGATACTTGGTCCCACAAATGTGATAGGTGGCAAGCCTATCGCCAACCGGGCACTTTCCAATCCCGGGCAACTTTTTGTTTCTCAGAAAACTGAAAAAACACTTTTTTATATGCTCAACCCGGGAATCGAACCCGAGACCTCATGTGGTCAACGCCAACGCTGGACCACTAGACCACAGAGGCGATCATTGTTTATTACTTTTCATTTTGTTGTTTTTTATATTATTAATGACTTTAACTCGTGGCATTAATAATTTTTATAATAAAGTATAAGTATCGTCACGCCCGTATCCCCGAAAGGGTAAGCAGAGGTATAACAAGTGCACCCACGATTAGCCGAAGATACTTGGGTCCCACAATGTGATAGGTGGCAAGCTTATCGCCAACCGGGCACTTTCCAATCCCGGGCAATGTTGTTTTTATGTGAAAACTGAAAAAACACATTTTTTAATTGCCTGACCCAGGAATCGAACCCGGGACCCCATGTGGTAAACACCGACACCGGACCACTACACCACAGAGGCGATCTCAAGTTTAGTTTCAATCTCCATCTTAATTTTTATAATAATTTTGTATTTTAATGAATTAAGTAAGAATTTTTAAATTTTAGACATAGATTTTTTTATGGAAGAGGGGGCAAACGAGCATTAGGTGCACCTGATGTTGAGTGATCACCGCTGCCCATGGACATCTGCAATACCAGAGACCTTGCAGTTGAGTTGCCGCCCTTTTAAAAATGAGAACGCTCTTTTCTTGAAGTTCCCCATGTCGTATTTGTTCGGAAAAACCCCTGCCGGTAATTGATTCCACAAAAGAGTAGTGCGAGGCAAAAAGTGCCGGGAGAAGCCTGATCGTCAACGATTCGAACCGCTCTACGTTGAATGCGGTCAAGTGAAAGAAGCTGGTACTGGGGAGCTCCGGCCCAGAGATGAGAGCAGTACTCCATATGAGGCCAAATTTGCGCCTTATAAAGTTGGAGACGATGGGCCGGCAAGAAATACTGCTTCGCTCTGCTGAACACACCGAGCTTTTTGGAGGCTAGTTTCACCTTGCCTTCCAGATGACCGCGAAATTGAACGGTATTCGATATGTCGACTCCCAGGATTCCGACACTGGCTGAGGCTGTCAGGAGAGTATCCTCAAATCGAGGTGATGTGGCAAGGGGTGTCTTTTTTGCGGTGAACGCGCAAAGTAGTGTCTTTTTGGGGTTAAATGTGACCAAGTTTTGACGACTCCATTCCGAGACATCAGTAAGTCGATTTATTATTATTGTTTTAATTATTGTTTTAATCGATTTTTTATTATTGTTGTAATTTCGTGACTTTATAAACTAATATGTGACATTTATTTAATTTGTGTTTAAGTTTTAGTAACATTGACATATTTTACAAACAGACTAGATTTTCTCCTTACTTGTGAGGAAGTCGTCACCAATAGTGCTAGAGAAAATCTAAATAATTACCGTCATAAATATCAGTATTAGCAGGATTCGAAACATTTGTATGAGTAGCAGGATTCTAAATGTTTGCACGGGTAGCAGGATTCGAAATATTTGCAGCGGTAGCAGGATTTGGAGAATCGATGAAAGGTGAAAGTAAGTCTTTGTCTTGACGTATTATATCATCTATTTCATTAAAGTTACCTAAGTCTGGAAAACTTTCGGATCGGAAAAGAAGATACATGATGTCTCCAAGTTGGATAAGATCATCTGGAGGTATGGTCGGGATATAGTCGGGTTTAGTATTTGATAAGGATTGGATAAGTTTTTTGTTTGTCTCGATCAGAAGGACCAATTGAATATATTTGGCTATAGGTTCAATTGGATTCATAAGTTTTGTAGGTGGATAACGAGTAAGTGCGTCAGCAGCATTAAGTTTTTCCTTACGATAGATTATTTTGTATTCATACTCTTCACTTTCAATTTCAATCTCCATCTTTGGATTTTGCTACTGAGATCAGTGTGGTTGAATAACACACGCAGGGGGCGATGGCTAGTGATTTTGATAAACTTCCTTCCATAGAGATATGGGCGAAAAATTTTACAAGTCGCTCGTGGCTTAAGTTTGATGGGCACTTCTCTACTTCACTAAATAAAGCACTAACTCACGGAGGGACTGAGGATTTTGCAATTCCTTTACGCTGCCACCAATGCCAGGGCTTCACTTTTGGATTTATTTTTAAAAGAAGAACTTTATTTAATTTAATACACTTTATTAATATATTAGAATTTATGATATAACGCTTTTACATGAGAGCGAGTGATTGATGAGAAAGACTAATGCGCAAAAGGAAGAGTCGCCTTCCGACTGACTGGGAGAATGATGCATAACTTAGTGCAAATGGATGGAAATGTATGATCATCAAATTGGATGTTGAATAAGCGGAATGGGATACAACTTCGGAATATGAGGGTCACAAAGTTGTGAATAAAACGTTGTATTGACATTCTCCAGTGCGTCTGAATTTTCTTTATTTTCTAGGAAATTATGTAAGAATATCGAAAAAAAATATAATCTGACAATTTCCACAAGCCGGTTTTCGGTTTTTGTTCTTACTTACACTATACAAAGGACTTATATTTGGTGAAGAGCCTCAACAATATGCGAGGTTCATCTCCTATGTTAATCTGACGTAGTAAATACCGTCAGACTAGTAAATACCAAAAGCTCCTCTTGGGCTCTCCTACTATATGTAGACACATGCCAACTCAAATAATTAAAATATGTGGGATTTATTTTCTTATTGTTACGAATAATCTAGAAGCGTGTAGAATTAGAGCGCGCGCGCGCTATTTATCTAGAAAACTCCTGTTGACAAACAAATAGTTGACCGGGGCTATGCCATAATGGACTTTGTGGGATATGGCATAAGGTTGAAAGTAGCGTGTACTAGGATTTATGACTCATAACATGTTTACGATAAAAAGTGATTCATTATTTCCCGATACATTTAGACTTTTCTGGATCCGGCTAGGGCTTTCCCCTGCCTATAAATACAGAGATGTTGACAAACACGAGTCAGTTTTTATCAAGCGATCGAGAACGATATATCAAGTGAACAGTGCGAAGTGAGAAGTGTTCTATTGTGTAGTGTTATAAGTTCAGTGATAGTACAGCAAGTGACTATTGTGTAAAGGGTATTTTAGTATTACGTTGTGTTGTGTTGCGTAAATACACGGATTTAATATAAGTGGTGTTTTTCTACAATTGCGAACCCGAGTACGTAACAACTGGTGTCGGAAGTGAAATTGTGTTAAAAAATGCCACTTATTCCGAAGGAAGGTGTTACCACCAGATCTCTAGCTGAGACACAGAGGGCGTCAGAGGACACCGAGACGCTTGCAGGTGAGGAACCCGCAAGTGTTGCCAGCACGTCGTTAGCATCGAGCTCAGCCCCTGCTGATCTTTCTGTCATACTGGCCGCTATTCAGCAACAGCGACAGGAACAGCAACAGCAACAACAGCAGCTACGGGACCAGATCAAGGAACATTTATCTGGGTTTGATGATAAATTGACGGTAATCCTGGCGCAACAAGACCAGCTTAAAAGCGATGTGGGCCTCGTCAAGCGCGACATGAAGGGTGTTGAGAAGAGGGTTGACCACTTGGAGGCCAGCTGCGACAAAATAAGTGAAAACGTGTACCAACTGGAAAGGGAGGTCATGAAAATGAAGATCACGGGAGTTAAGTCGGGTGCTGCCGTTACAAGCTGCTCTCACCAGGTGGGTCCTCGGGTAAAGGTACCCACTTATGACGGTCTTACGTCATGGAGTGCGTACCGCACTCAGTTTGAAATAGCAGCGAAGGCCAGTGGTTGGACAGATGAACATTGCTTAACAGCTCTAAGTACGGCGTTGCGGGGACAGGCGCTCTCTGTATTGGATGCAATGCCTAAAGAGAAACAGTTCGCTGACTTGATGGAGGCATTGGAAGCTCGCTACGGTGAGCGTCACTTGGAGCATGTGTTCCGTGCCCAATTAAAGGACCGTGTACAGAGGAGCGGCGAGGGACTTCAACAATGGGCCGTCGAAATTGAGAAGCTTGTGAGGAAGGCGTATCCTTCAGCCGACGCTAACACAGTTAATAACACCATCGTCCAGGCATTTATTGATGGAATTAGAGACCTGGAAGTGCGTGCTGCTGTTCGCCTTCAGCACCACGTGACGATGAAGGAGGCTTTGGCTCATGCGTTGGAGGTAGAAGCTGTTCGCCACGAACCTCGAGCACATAAAGTACGTGAGGTTACAGAAGTTGTGGCTCAAACAAAGGAAGTGGAACCTAGAAGACTGGGCCCCATGTGCTACGCCTGCGGTGGACGTGGGCACATTAGAGTTAGCTGCCCAGCCAAACCTATGGCTACAGGTTCCATGAATTGGCGACAGCAAGCGGGAGGAAACTCAGCAGCTGAAGAGAGCAGGCACGTCAAACAGCCTGTTGAACCAGCAGAGAAACGAGTAACAGCTAGGAGCAAACGGCAGGTGCTGGCTGGACGAGCAAAAGTTGTCATATCCCAGGTGTGCGACGGTAACAGTTTATCCATTAAGGGAGTGATTAATGGCAAGAACTGCAGCTTAACGTTGGACACTGGAGCTACACGAACTGTGGTGCGACCAGAAGTAGCTGACAATGGCAACCTGAGATTGAGGAATTTTGGGCAAAGCAAGCTTCTGTCTGTCACAGGTCAGCCAATACCCGTCTTCGGTGAAGCATCTGTAGTGATGCAAATAGGCGACGAGTATTACACTCACAACGTCGTAGTGGCCGATATTATGGATGACTGTGTACTTGGTTTAGACTTCATGAAAAAGAATGCCTGCAAGATTGATTGCAAGACAGGAGTTTTCATATGTGGGCTAGTAGAAATTTTCATGGATGGGGGATCAAAAGGAAATGTAACAGTGGCTAGAAGAACCATCTTACCTTCAAGATCGAAGACATTGGTACGCGTGAAGTTACCAGCCAGTTACAAAGGCCGGGGTAATAGGAGTGTGTTAATTGAAGACAATGGAGCAATTCCACACTGTATTACAGGCCGAAGTTTAGTATGTGACAAGGGCTTGGCAGCGGTGCAGATAGTCAACCTGAGTGACAGTGATGTAGTGCTCAAAGCAGGCGATGTTGTAGGATAGAGTGATGAAGTTATGACGTTAAGGAAACTGACATTGACAGGAAGTACAGCATCAAGAGATGTACCACAGGAACTCAAGGATTTGGTGAACAAGTGCAGCTACCTTACCACGTCACAACGGCAGCAGGCTAAGGATCTACTTTCACGTTATGCCAACATTTTTTCTAAGACTGATAGAGATATAGGCAGAACATCTATAGTCAAACATAAGATTGACACTGGAAACGCGCAGCCTATAAAGCATAAAGCTAGACGTGTCCCAATAGCCAAAGAAAAGGAGGTACAGGAGATGATAGATGAAATGAGAAGGAACGGAGTTATAGAGCAATCTTCTAGTCCATGGTGCTCTCCTGTAGTGTTAGTTAAGAAGAAAGATGGGTCTACGTTTCTGCATCGACTATCGTCGGCTCAATGAAGTCACCAAAAAAGACAGCTACCCATTGCCACGAATAGATGACACTTTGGACACTCTGGCAGGCATGTCTTGGTTCTCAACTTTAGATTTAAAATCTGGGTACTGGCAAGTTGAACTTAGCTCTAATGACAAAGAGAAGACAGCATTCTCCACAGGACAAGGATTATGGCAATTTAAAGTGATGCCGTTTGGATTATGCAATGCGCCGGCGACTTTTGAAAGATTAATGGAATGTGTTCTAGCAGGACTTGTAGGCGATGCCTGCTTAGTGTATTTAGATGACGTAATAGTCATAGGAAAAGATTTTCAGCATCATCTGTACCAACTGGAAAGGATTTTTAATAAAATACAAGCTGCAGGGCTAAAGTTGAACCCAAAGAAGTGTCACTTATTTCGAAAGGAAGTCAACTATCTGGGTCACGTGATATCACAAAACGGAGTACAGACAGATCCTGAAAAGGTTAGTGCAGTACAGAAGTGGCCAACACCCAGAGACAAGACCGAAGTTCGCGCATTTCTAGGACTATGCTCTTACTACAAACGTTTTGTGAAGGGATTTGCTGAAATAGCAAAACCGCTGCATAGACTCACTGAAGAAAAGAAGAGTTTCGATTGGAATGACATGTGTCAACAAGCTTTTGATGAACTTAAGAAGCGGTTGTGTGAGTCACCAATTTTGGGCTATCCTGATCGGAAAGGGGAGTTCATCGTAGACACAGATGCAAGTAACACTGCCATTGGTGGTATCTTATCACAGAAGCAAGGCGATCAAGAAGTTGTGATAGCTTACTTCAGCAAATCATTATCGCGGCCGGAACGAAACTATTGTGTTACAAGAAGAGAACTATTGGCAGTAGTGAAGACTCTTCGACACTTCAAGAAGTATCTGATTGGGCGACCCTTCAAGCTGCGTACCGACCATGCTGCTTTGAAGTGGTTGTTACAATTCAAGGACCCGGAAGGCCAAGTGGCTCGCTGGATTGAGCAATTGCAAGAGTTTGACTTTAACATAGAACACCGCAGTGGAAGGTCTCACTCGAATGCGTTATCACGACGACCTTGTGCGGAAGATTGTAAACATTGCGTAAGGATGGAGATGAAGGAAAGGGTTCAAGTACTGCGAGCTAAGCCTACGGATGACAGGTGGGAAACTGATGAGATGCGTGAGGCCCAGTACGAAGATAGAGATTTGCGGCCTCTGATAGATTGGAAGAAGCAAGACACGGAAAAGCCCGAATGGCAGGAGCTGGCTGCCTTCAGCGCCATTACGAAAAGTTATTGGGCGCAGTGGGAAAGCCTTGTATTGCAAAACGGCTTACTGTACCGCAAATGGGAAAAACCTTCAGGAAGAGAACATCATCTACAGTTGGTCGTGCCAAGAAAACTCATCAAGGACGTACTACGTGAGTTGCATGATGGGGTTTCTGGAGGACATCTTGGAGTACGACGAACATTGGTAAAGGTACGAGAGCGTTTTTACTGGTTGAATTGCCGAGAAGATGTCGAGAATTGGTGCCGAAAATGTACGTCATGCTCAGCAGTGAAAGGTCCGCAGGTCAGAAGCCGAGGCAACCTTAGACTATACAACGTGGGAGCCCCCTGGGAAAGGATAGCGATTGACGTGGCTGGGCCATTTCCTAAGACAGATAACGGAAACAAGTATTTTATGGTCGTGATGGATTACTTCACGAAATGGCCGGAGGTGTTCGCAATCCCTAATCAGGAAGCCACGACGGTTGCTGAGAAATTAGTCAATGAGGTGATATGCAGATTTGGCGTTCCGCTGGAGATTCATTCAGACCAAGGCAGAAACTTTGAATCTAATGTATTCCAGGAAATGTGTAAATTATTAGGAGTGTACAAAACAAGAACTACGCCTTATCACCCGCAATCTGATGGAATGGTCGAACGATTTAACCAAACTTTGGAAAGACACTTAGCCAAGCTGGTAGAAGATCACCAAAAGGACTGGGATAAATACATACCTCTGTTCTTACTGGCTTACCGAACAGCGGAACACGAAAGCATAAAAGTGACGCCAGCCTATGCCAACTTCGGCAGACAGTTACGTATACCAGCAGACTTAATGACTGGAGGCCCGCCACCGAATGCAGAGACCCAATTAAGTATACCGGAACATGTTGAAGACATTCGTGAGAGGTTACGCGATATACACTCATTAATAAGTGAAAATGCATTGGAATCAAGTCAGCGGATGAAGACCAGATACGACCGAAACGCCAATCATCGAGGTTTTCAGGAAGGATCTCTTGTTTGGCTACATAATCCGGTTCGACGAAAAGGAAAATCACCTAAGTTACAGCGACGTTGGGATGGGCCATACAAAGTAATCACACGGATCAATGACGTAACCTACCGAGTGCAGAAGCAACCAAGAGGGACCATGAAGATTGTTCATGTTGATCGATTAGCTATCTATAATGGAAGTAATGATGTTCGGGACGAACATAACTAAGAAGGGGGTAGTGTTACGAATAATCTAGAAGCGTGTAGAATTAGAGCGCGCGCGCGCTATTTATCTAGAAAACTCCTGTTGACAAACAAATAGTTGACCGGGGCTATGCCATAATGGACTTTGTGGGATATGGCATAAGGTTGAAAGTAGCGTGTACTAGGATTTATGACTCATAACATGTTTACGATAAAAAGTGATTCATTATTTCCCGATACATTAAGACTTTTCTGGATCCGGCTAGGGCTTTCCCCTGCCTATAAATACAGAGATGTTGACAAACACGAGTCAGTTTTTATCAAGCGATCGAGAACGATATATCAAGTGAACAGTGCGAAGTGAGAAGTGTTCTATTGTGTAGTGTTATAAGTTCAGTGATAGTACAGCAAGTGACTATTGTGTAAAGGGTATTTTAGTATTACGTTGTGTTGTGTTGCGTAAATACACGGATTTAATATAAGTGGTGTTTTTCTACAATTGCGAACCCGAGTACGTAACATTATTATAATTGCCAAAAAATTCAGATTTCGGCAAATACAATTGCAAAAATTCCACGCGAAATCCGGTTTTTAAGGTTTCGAAATAAACTAGGAACCCTTATAGTTTGGTTATGTCCGTCCATCTGTCCGTCCGCAGTATAGCGCGGAGATCCTTAATCTAGTATTAAGGATCTCTGCTGAGATGATGAAAGCTATAATTTGACATGATGTACATACAAAATAAGAGCTCTCTTCGTAGTCCGCATTATTGTGATGGGCAAATTCGGCACCCTACACTGCGCGTAGCCCGTCACGCACTTTGCCATTTTTTATTAATAAGCAAATTGTTGTTTTTATTAAACATCTCGAAGAAACAATCAGTGTTTTTATAGCTGTGGTAGTGTAAGCTTGATTTGATATAGTCTGTTAGTAAGAATAAATTTTATTCGTAAAAAACATAGGTAAGTTGTAATAAATTATATTTAAATTAAAATATATTACACGATTTTTTTTAATGTAATAAATCACGAAAATCCTACAAAGATTGAGGTTACTTAAATTGAGACAAATGATAATGATTATCAACTATTTTGACCATTTACGCCGTTAATACCGATAACCTAGTTTTATGAGTTATTAGCTAAGCCTGCAACTTCGTCCGCATGATTTAAAAAAAAAATAAAAGTTGCCTATGTTACTCCTTATTATTGTGGTTTGAAGATAGACAATCCCGGGATTTTACCCGCATAGTTCTCGTTCCCGTGGGATTTCCGGGATAAAAACTATCCTATGTCCTTTCTCGGGTCTCAAACTATATTTGTACTAAGTTTCATCCAAAACGGTTTCGGTTCAGTGGCTTAGGCGTGAAAAGGAGACAGACAGACAGACAGAGTTACTTTCGCATTTATAATATGTTAGTATGGATTATGACTATAATAATTAATCGCAGTAAAACTGCATCAACCAATTTCTAATATCTTGTCTCTGGAACCTGGTTCAAATCTTTGCAAAAGATTTATGGTACTAAATCAGAACTATATTCTTTTAAAAAAAAATATTTTGTAAATCCGTGTATATATAACGAAGGGAGTTATGCCCAAATGTACGTAAAAACGTTTTGGCTACTAGGTGGTAGAGTTCTGTATTGTCTCGCCCGGGTCTGGTACCACCGCCTTACCTATTCCTGCCGCAATAGCGTCAGTACTTGTCGCTGTCGTGTTCAGGTTTAGAGGGTAAGTTAGCCGGTAAACTTATGCAGGTGGCTTTAAACCTCGCCATAAGATATCAACGCACCATTAACACCTTTGGTGTCTATAGGCGATGGTTGACTCTTTCCATCAGGAGACCCACCTGCTTGTTTGCTTTCTTATAACATAAAAAAAAACCATCAAATGCAAAGTTTGACTTGCATACTGAGGGTTCCGAATATACTTTGTAATCTTAGCCACACATTAATTCGATGATTATAGGTCAAGGCAAGTATATGTTTTAACTTCCTTTGGATTCCAAGAATTCGCAAAATATGCGATATAAATAAAATGTTGTATAACTTGTTTTAGAGAGATTGACTTTTAAATTATTATTTTCGAGCTACTGGTTGGTAATTCATTTTATTTACTACTAGCTGTTGCTTACGACTTCGTCCGCGCGTACTTCGTTTACTCCGCACAGTACCTGGCCGCTAGGTGATAGCGTGATAATATATAGCCTATATGTTGACCAGACCTATTAGTAATATTCATACAAAATTTGAAGTAAATCCATGCAGTACTTTTTGACTTTACCCCAGACATACATACAGACAAACAGAAAACTGAAAAACAGAAAAACAGACAAACAGACAAACAGACAAACAGACAAACAGACAAACAGACAAACAGACAAACAGACAAACAGACAAACAGACAAACAGACAAACAGACAAACAGACAAACAGACAAACAGACAAACAGACAAACAGACAAACAGACAAACAGACAAACAGACAAACAGACAAACAGACAAACAGACAAACAGACAAACAGACAAACAGACAAACAGACAAACAGACAAACAGACAAACAGACAAACAGACAAACAGACAAACAGACAAACAGACAAACAGACAAACAGACAAACAGACAAACAGACAAACAGACAAACAGACAAACAGACAAACAGACAAACAGACAAACAGACAAACAGACAAACAGACAAACAGACAAACAGACAAACAGACAAACAGACAAACAGACAAACAGACAAACAGACAAACAGACAAACAGACAAACAGACAAACAGACAAACAGACAAACAGACAAACAGACAAACAGACAAACAGACAAACAGACAAACAGACAGACAGACAGACAGACAGACAGACAGACAGACAGACAGACAGACAGACAGACAGACAGACAGACAGACAGACAGACAGACAGACAGACAGACAGACAGACAGACAGACAGACAGACAGACAGACAGACAGACAGACAGACAGACAGACAGACAGACAGACAGACAGACAGACAGACAGACAGACAGACAGACAGACAGACAGACAGACAGACAGACAGACAGACAGACAGACAGACAGACAGACAGACAGACAGACAGACAGACAGACAGACAGACAGACAGACAGACAGACAGACAGACAGACAGACAGACAGACAGACAGACAGACAGACAAACAGACAGACAGACAAACAGACAAACAGACAAACAGACAAACAGACAAACAGACAAACGACAAACAGACACACGGACAAACGGACAAACAGACAAACGGACAAACGGACAAACGGACACACGGACACACGGACAAACAGACAAACGGACAAACAGACAAACGGACAAACGGACAAACGGACAAACGGACACACGGACAAACGGACAAACTGACAAACTGACAAACTGACAAACTGACAAACTGACAAACTGACAAACTGACAAACTGACAAACTGACAAACTGACAAACTGACAAACTGAAAAACTGAAAAACTGAAAAACAGACAAACTGACAAACTGACACACAGACACACAGACACACAGACACACAGACACACAGACACACAGACACAGACAAACAGACAAAATGACAAAAATTCTAAAAACTATATTTTTGGCTTCGATATCTATTGTAGATCACACCCCACGTATTCTTTTAAAAAAATAATGATCAATGTACAGTTTGACTTTCCTACGATTTTATTATATGTATAGATGTCATTGACTCGTCCCATAAACAATTTTTGTTAAGTATTATATCGCCTCTGTGGTCTAGTGGTCCGCTATCCGTGTTGAGATCCTGGGTTTGATTCCCGGGTATAATGTACTTTTGACATTGTAATCCTATTATATACTTTCATATATAATAATATTGTAATGTACTTAATAATTGTAATGTACACCTACTGTCCTTTAAATATTACTGGTTTGAATATAAATTTTAACAAATACGTACAACATATAGGTACATATGTACATATAATCTAAATTTAAATAACAATAATAAACAAATATCACTGGACAAATGACACAAATTGATCTAACTTCAAAGTAAGCAAATTATATGCTTGTAGTATATGTGTGTCAGTCAACGATACTAATACATAGAAATACATATATAAATATCCTGATATATTTAATAAACACCCAAACCCAGAAATACAAACATCTGTGCTCATCACACAAATGCCTGTCCCTGCCGGGAATCGAACCTGGACCCCATTGATTACGTAGTCAGGGTCGCTAACCACTCGACCAACGGGGCGGTCGTAATGAAATGAAGTTATAGTTCTCCGATAATTTAAATATATATTATACTAGCTGTTGCCAGCGACTTCCGCGCGGAGTTCGTTTACTCCGCACTGCCCCTTCCCCGTAGGCGATAGCGTGATAATATGTAGCCTATATGTTGACCCGATCTGTTAGTAATATTCATGCAAAATTTGAAGTAAATCCATGCGGTACTTTTTGAGTTTACCCCGGACATACATACAGACAAACAGACAGACATACAGACAAACAGACAAAAATTCTAAAAACTATATTTTATATCGATTATAGATCACGCCCTAAGTATTTTTTTAAAAAAATATTCAATGTACAGTTTTGACTTTCCTACGATTTTATTATATGTATAGATGAAATAGTTAAACATTTTAATAACGTCTATAGTATTGTATTCGTTTAATTTAGTGAATAAAGGGTAATTAATGTGTGTGTGTGTGTGTGTGTGTGATAATATTTTCAAGAATTATGTCTGTCTAATAAAAATTGTCTAATTAAAATAAATTCTTTTTCTGTAATAACTATTACTAACTTATTTCAAGTATAGAATTGAAATAAAGATACTTTGGATTTTTAATCTTCAAAATGTGTTTTTTTAAGTTTTCTGATAAAAACAACGTTGCCCGAGATTGTATAAGTGCCCAGTCCAGCGTTGGCGTTGACCACATGAGGTCCCGGGTTCGATTCCCGGGTCGGGCAAAAAAAACGTGTTTTTTCAGTTTTCTGAGAAACACAAAGTTACCCGGGATTAGAAAGTGCCCGGTTGGCGATAGGCTTGCCACCTATCACATTTGTGGGACCAAGTATCTTCGGCTAATCGTGGGTGCACTTGGTGTACCTCTGCCTACCCCTTCGGGGATATGGGCGTGAAGATACTTTTTTTTTAAATTATTATATTGGTAGTGAGTACTTTGGAATTTAGGGAAATTTAGGGAATATTTCAAATCAGTCAGCCTTGCAGTCGCATCGGTTTCTGACACCATTTTTTGTCCGACATTTAATGTGTCCATACTTACTATTCCAAATATAATTTAAGATTAATTATTTTGTTCGGCGAAAATTTATTTATCTATTTATCTATATCCGTAAAATAACAGCATCTTTTTATTGTATTAGGCTATCAAACAGTGATTTTACGGATCGATCAGAATTTTTTATACACTATAGAGGCGTTTAGGGAGAAACTTTCGCTCTGCTTGCTATTATTCAAAATTACAACATTTAAGTAAGGATTATATAAAAATTTATAATAATTCACTGGTTCATAGGTTTCAAGCTCTAAATATTTAAGAAAATTTAAATTTATTGTCATTTTAACGAGTTTTAAATTTACTTAATTAATCTTACAAGTTAATGGAAGATTAATTAATTTTTTTGGGATATTCTAATAACACTAAACCTCTTTGATTTATGATTATAGCCTTATCCTCCAAAAACTTAGTCAGTTCTATTCTAACGAAGTTCTAAAATACATTTGGATAGGTATATGTTTGTGACTCTTTCACGCAAAAATGGCCAAACAGAATTAGATTTTTGGCACACATATAGATGATAAACTGAAATAGCTATGTGAATATATAAATGAGCTAATTTTCATTTATTAAAAGCAATGGGATTTATTACAAACCGTTATAATGCAGCGGGCTGCAAGGTACAGCTAGTACCTTATAAAGCTGTGTTGTCAACCCAAAAATAAATTAAGCCGTCACAATCCTACTTATAAAACTGACGTGTATGGGTTTGGCATCTGGAAAAACATGTTTTAATGAGATTTCAAATTTATACATATTTTTATTTAATGCTTCGTATCTTCTAGTAGCTTTTTGAAATTATGATGACTTCTCACTCAGATATAAAAATAGTTACCATTAAGTATTATAGTTTATAGCATGTTTTTTGAGTGTTGACCTTGAATTGCGCAGAATTCAATAGTATAACGTATGACGCATGTAATACGGTTTATTTTGCAGTGCGCAAAGTGATTCCCATTCTGTAGACTCTTTTCTTTTCTCCTTTTCAAATACAATTTCTAAAGTTCATATACAACTTAAAGATCTCCCTTTTTTCCCGTATTAGCCTGGTTACCTTGGAAAAATAAACCATCTGCCATTCTGCCAGGATGTTTTTAAAAGGCGAACAATTATCTATGGGAGTCACTATTATTGTGATTAATAGGTAATAGAGTTCTGTGTTGTCTCCTTACCTATTATGTTCTATTATATCCCTTACCTATTCCTTACACAATAACGGCAGTGCTTGTTGCTATCGTGTTTCGGCTTGGAGGAAAAGGTAGCCAGTAAACTTATGAATGTGGCATCAAGACCCCACCATTCGACCAACGAGGTGGTCGAAATATGTTAAACGAGCTAACCTAGGCAGCTTCGTCCGTGAATAGATCACAAAGTTTTTTTTTACCAACTTTCATACACATTTTTCGCTCAATATAAGTTTAATTTCTTGGCGCCAAATCTTCAACTATTTTCGTGATACAGTGATTTAGCCATGAAAGCGTAACAGACAAGCAGACATACAGTCTTTCGTATTTATAATATTAATAATATGGATTTTTCTTACAGGAATGTTAGGCATTTTTCTTCTCATCCTATTCTGCTGTGTCACTCTTTTTTATATAAAATGGTATCCTGTGAAACAATATTGGGCAAATCTTGGAGTCCCTCATTCACCTCCAAACCCTTTCTTGGGAAGTTTGACATTTTTACTTCGCCAGAACCCCGTACGTATATGTATATGTTTTTAGTAAAAGCAAAATGCAACAAAATAACTACTAGTTCATGACTTGTTATCACTTCAGTTACAGTAAACGATGTTGTTAATAATAGCATAATCTTGGTCTATATATACAAACAAACAATTAATATAGAGTACTTCGTATATGGAAGATGAATATGAGTTAAAAAGTTAACTTAATGATTGTAATTTTACATTTTCAAATCTTTCCAATTGTTTTTCTGGAAATTACGAAACAGCTTGCTGTAATGTAAGATATATAAAGCTATAAATTAACAGTGTAATTTGGTTAAATAACAATATTAGTTTAATTTAGCACTCTAAATAATAATTTAGGAAATTAAAAGTTACTTAAGTCGCAGATTTAATAACGGAAGATGTTAAATGCAAAGAAATCGACGCAGCGATGTTCTTTGTTTTTTATTATTAAATAAAAATAATAATTATTTGATTTTAACATTTACTTTTACATTTACATACTTTTACATTTTGTATTATCAATTCACGCCTAAATAGACTATTTAGGCGTAAATTGATAATTGAAATTACAGTAATGTAATTAAACGTGAAATTTAATTGGCTAATGCTTAATTTGTGCACTTAATTTGTTTATTTTGTGGAATGTTGTTGTGGGTGGAATGTTTATTAAATAAAATAAAATACATTTGATTTTTTTAGAGTATTTGGATGCGGAACACTTACAAACACTTTAAAACGCCTTACATCGGAATGTGGCTATTCTGGAGACCAGCACTGATTGTTAATTCCCCAGAGATTGCCCGCAACATACTGATTAAGGATTCAGCTAACTTTCGAAACCACTTTTTGAAGTCTGGCACTACAGATTCATTTGGATCACATAATTTACTTTTGATTAAGGTAACATTGTACAAACTTACAATTGAGTTGAAAATTACACATGTTTGATTTAACCTTTTGGTCCAATTTCATCATTTACGACATTATGGTCGTAGAGTTTTGCAATATCTTGCCCAAGTTTGGTACAGCGCCTTACCTTCTTGTGTCTCAACAGCATCAGGAATTACCTATCATATTCAGATTTGGAATGTAAGATAGGCGGTAAAGTTATAGATGTGGCATTACATCTGCCACATGGATGACAACGCATCATTAACCTCTGGTACGTCTATAGGCAATGGTCTACTTTTTGCAAAAGGTGACTGTTTTAGTATAATTTATAGAAAAAGAAATATGTGAAAGTCTTTAATTAAAAACTAAGCGCGTTTTTTATATTTAAAACTAGCGGCCAGCCCCGGCTTCGTACAGGTAAAAAAAATATACAGCCTATATCACACAGTAAAAAAAATGATGAAAATCGATGCAGTAGTTTTGATTTATTCATTACTGCCCGTGGCCCGCAAACAATTCCCCTTTCCCTATACCATGAAGATTTCCTGCTATCTTTGGAACATCTAAATTTCCTGCTATTTTTAGAACATCTAAATTCATATAGGTACTACATTTTTAGTTTTTACATTTTTACCTATTTCTTTTACTTTTTCCATTAATATACTACAAAATGTCTTTATATACAACGTTCACAGCTTTCTTGTCATTAGACAATATAAATATGTTTTCTATAGAGGTTACTCTTGAAAGAGCGACATATAAGTTGACCATGTGAAAAACAGTCAACGCTCAAATCTAAGCCTGCAACGTTGAAGGTTTGACCCTGCGATTTATTAAGGCGAAAAAATGTGTAAGTGGTTGACCCTGCGGGTCATCCCTGCCACTTCTCACTAAATAAAGGTATTTTAAACTCAAAAGAGTAAAAACTATAAGCATAGATTTTTCAGTTCAATTTTGTTAAAAATGGCAGAATTATTAATTTTTGAAAAGCTGTATATTTGAAAACGATGATGGCATTCAACTCAATTTTTGAGATCTAAAATATTGTTTTAGCTAAATAACCAATAGGTTGAAACATTTCGGTGTTATGTCTAAAAACATTTTATTTTTGATTTTCTTCATTGATAAATCCCAAACAAATTGACCTATTTTGATTAAATTAACGGTATTTGACGCAGTTTTTAAAGAACAAAAGCTAATAATATTTTTAAGTCAATCGGTAAATTAACTTGAAAGTTGAAAGTTATTTTAAAAAAATTAAGTAAGTTTGCTAAGAACAACGTAATTTTAAATTTGAAAAGCTATAAGTTTTGAGAATTAGATTCGATTTTGATTTTTGAAACGGCATTTGACGTAGTTTTTTTAGTAGGTACTAAAATATCGTAGAACATCAAAACATTATTAGTTGAAAAATTTTGAAGCTATGTCGAAAAAACACTTTTTTCAAATTTTTTCGTAAACGATTACTCCCAAACGGATAAACCGATTTTGATGCAATATATGTATTAGACGTAGTTTTATGAGGAAGTTATATTAAAAAATACTGTTTCTTTTGGTGTTTTTTCAAATTTTTTTTGGTGTTTCAAAATTTCTCAAAATCTTCTAGACTGAATCGGTTCAAATTTTCAGGAAATCTAAGTTAAGCGGAATCCAATCGAATGCCATCAACCGAGTAGCCGTTCAAAAGTTATGACATGTTTACACACACACATACACATACGTACATACAGACATACTGACGTCATCGTGAAAATAGTCGGAAAAGATTCCTAGGACCTCAAAACGTGGACATCTGGTGAAAACTCGATTTTCGAAAATCGAGGTAAAATCAGTATCTTCCTTATCTACATACGTAGTGGGAAATTAAAAACTGGTTTGCTAAATCACGTTTTTTTACATTGGTTATTAAATAACAATTTTACAAACATTATACGATATACCTGAAGATATTATCTAAGGAATTTTATTAATAAAATTCGCATTAAACATGCATAAAGCTACAATATACTTTTTATATTTATTGGTCTTTTTTTGTGGAAATACTCAAGTGAACATCATCTTATCTACAATGTATTCCCACAAACAAACATATTGTAATTTGGTAATTTTGTAGATACGATTTTGTTCTTGGGACCCGTCGATTTATTTATCCGAAAATTAACACGTTTCCCAGCGGTTTCAGAACATGCCGCGCGCGCGTCGCCGACCGGCCGGAATTCCAGAATATTACAGCTTTTCAAAAATCAATATATCTACTGTCATTTTATCGAACTATCTGTTTGAACGAAAAAAAACTATGCATATAGCTAATTTACTCCTTTAAGCTTAAAATATCTCAACTTAGCGAGAAGTTCACGGAAGGCCTGCAGGGTCAACTGTTTATATGTATTACTTTAATATATAAACGTTTTTTCATACGACGGATACGACTTAGGGATCTTCAAGATAAGCGCTTACTCTTTCTTAATAGGTTGGTGATGTAGTTGGTGATAGTTTCTTAATAGGTTGGCGATGTAGTTGGTGGATGTAGTAGCAAAACCAATGGTGCTGCGGCTGTCCAAGGGGCGGCGATGATCACTAACCATCAGGTGAGCCTCCTGCTCGTTGCGCTCACTCACTATATATATATATATATATATATATATATATATATATATATATATATATATATATATATATATATATATATATATATATATATATATATATATATATATATATATATATATATATATATATATATATATATATATATATATATATGGGATGAGTATAAAAACTAAAAAACCTTTTTTTTAGTTTGTAACTATAAATTGCCCTGATGATGTTTGTGTAAGCGAAACCGGTTGGTAATAAATGATAATAGCTTCACTGTGAAACAGTACAAGCGTATATAAGTGATAAAATATTACATTATTTTGTATAACTTTTTTAAAAGTTATTGTTATAGCGACCACAGCAATAAGTATTCTTAGGTATCCACCTATTCTGGTTCAAAATATAACCCTGTGACAATGTGGTTGACAGCTGGGTGGACGGATATCGAAATCTCAATACTAGGACTCCATAGATACTAAGATATGGAAATTTAAAATTGATAGTAGCAAGAATTGCAAAATGTTATATTGTTTATTTAAATTATTCAATGTAGAGTAATAATGGCTATTAAATATAACCGAATTTTAGTAGGTAAGTTATTTACCTGTCAATAATTAATTATTTTAAGGACCCTACTTGGACAAAATTGCGAAAACACCTTGCTGCTGCTTTTACATCTGCAAAACTAAAAAATTCGTTCAACATGACTCGTTTGAAGTCTAAAGAACTTGTGCAACGTATTGTGCAACAGGATGGATACATAAAAGACTTGCGGGTAAGTATGGAAAATATTTAGTTATTTTTATATTATATGTATAGATACTGATCGGATTTTTTTTACGGTTTCGTACCCAAAAGGTAAAACGGAACCCTATTACTATGTCTATTTGTCTGTCTATCTGTCTTCAGCCTGTATCTCACGAATGCTAATATGCAGTTTAAATTTTCGCAGATGACGCATTTATGTCGCCGTTATAACAACAAATAATAAAAAGAACATTATATTTATATTCCCATATAACAAACGTGATTTTTTTGCAATTTTTTTCTCGATCTTTATTAAAAAATCGTAGACGCTTTATATATTTAGAAAATGTTTAGTTACATATTCACTTTAAAAATAAACTAGCAAAAAGCAGAGCTTTGTAAGGGCTCGCTAAGTTATATTACCTAGTAATATTTTTACGAAAGTATTTTTATGCGAATTACATCTTTTAATGTATCATGGACTTTAACATCTTTTAATGTCATATGTCATATCATGCACTTTATTTATTATATTCGCATTAAAGGCGTCGTCAGGCTTTGTATCTGGATAGGCGCAGAAAAATAAAACCAAAAAAAAAACAAAATTTTTCTAAAAAAAATTATTTAAAAAAATTTTCTTGATTGATTAAAAACACGATTTCTGTAATTATCAATGCTATCTACACAGAACAATTATAAAGATTATCTACATATTTTACACCATATTTTCTGGTCTACCTATGATATAGTACCTACCTATAGTATGTAGCAACTCAAGATCTATTTCGCGCCACCACTTCGCTCTGTAAATCTAATATTGATAGAAATCAATTTTTATTTATGGTAACTTTCTTGTTAAAGAGTTTTCTAGGAAAAATGAGTTTTAAAAATAATTTAAAAATAAAAGTTGATCTTATAAAGAAAATTTAATTTAATTAACCTTAAAAATTTTTAGAAATAATATTGGACTTACCACAGGCACGAAGAATTGGCGGTAGAAACTTAGCGAATAAATTTTTCGAATTTCTCCCTCAGAGAAACTCTCGGGGTTCGATTCCCGAGTTAGGCAAATCAAAAATGTGCTTTTTTAGTTTGCTGATAAAAACAACGTTGCCCGGGATTGGAAAAGTACCCAGTTGACTTGCACTTGACCTTGCAAGCCATCCCTGAAACTTCCCGCTAAATTAACGTATTTTAAGCTCTAAATAGTAAAAACTATAAGCATAGGTTTTTCAGTATAAACATCTATTTTGATAAAAATGGCAGTATATTGATATTTGAAAAGCTGTATATTTTAGAAACGATGATCGATTTTGATCTTTCAAATGGCATTCAACTCAATTTAAATATTGCTTTAGCTAAAAAATCGGTAGGTTCAAAAATTTCGAAGCAATGTCAAAAAACATTTTTTTCAAAAATTTTCGTCATTGATAGATCCCAAACAAATTTACCGATTTTTATCCAATTAACGGTACGTGGCGCAGTTTTTAAAGGAGAAAAGACAATAAGATTTTGAAGTCAATCGGTATATTAGCCTGAAAGTTATTTCAAAAATATTAAGTAACTTTGCTAAAGAAAACGTAATTTTAATATTTGAAAAGCTATAACTTTTGAAAATAAGATTCGGTTTTGATTTTTAAAAGGGCATTCGACGTAATTTTTTTATTATTAAAATATCGTAGAATACCAAAAAATGATTGGTAGAAATATTTCGAAGTTATGTCGAAAAAACACTTTTTTCTAAATTTTCGTCAACGATTACTTCCAAACGAATAAACTGATTTTGAGGCAATTTATGCATTAGACGTAATTTTTTGAGGAATAGAGCTGATTAGTTTTTGTACTCCATCAGTACATTAATCTGGAAGTTATTTAAAAAAAATCTGTTTCGCCACAATTTTTTTTTGGTTTTTTTCAAAATTTCTCAAATTTTCTTGGTCTTGGAAGTATAAGTTGAGCGGAATCCAATCGAATGCCATCAACCGCGTTTCGATCGGTCCAGGCGTTCAAAACTTATGAGTTGTATGACACAAACACACACACACACATATACATACAGACATACTGACGTCATCGCGAAAATAGTCGAAAATGGTTCCTAAGACCACAAAACGTGGGCATATGGTGAAAACTCCATTTTTGAAAATCGGAGCAAAATCATTAACCTCACTATCTACATACGTAGTGGGAAGTTAAAAAGTACAAGTGTTTTAATAAATTAATATCGTATTAAAATGAAGTGAATGAAAATGAATTAAATGAAATAAAACTACCACGCCAAAAGCTTAAACCTAAAAGTGCGATATTTTTTCAGTAAAATGTACCACTAAAGGGCACAGATCGTCGCCTAGTGTAGTTTTATAGCATTTTAACTCGTTAGTTTTATAATAGGTGGTGTTAGCAGTAATAAAATTCTAATACAATATGTATCTTCTATTTTTTTAATGTTTATGAAATAGCATTTTAATGGTCGATAACATATCTAGACATGAATTTAAACCACCACGTCAAAGCTCAAACCTAAAAGTGCGATACTTTTTTAGTAAAATGTACCACAAAAGTGCATAAAAAGTCCCCTAGTGTAGGGCTCGCTTCGCTCGCCCTAATAATTATTTTATATAAAATTTAAAAATAAAAATAACTACCTTAAAAAAACCGACTTCAAAAACTAAAAAATAAAAAATAATAAATATTTAATGTTAATTAAATACTACCTATTATTTATATGTGCTATTTACTAATAGGTTTGAAGTCGGTGCCAAGCCAATTTAATACTTACACCGGCAGACACGCGCGGGCAGACGTTGTTGACGAAAGTCTTGAATAAGTACATAAAATTTTTGAAAGAAAGAAAGAAAATAGTTATTTGCAAGAAATGGCTGTTACAAGTTGTTAAAAATTAATTAAGCTACCAACATTTTCTACTATTATATGGTGTCAATTTGAAATTAAAAATTTTGATGCCTTTTAGCTTAATCGATAATTCTACATTAATTCACATGACCATTTAGTTTAGGAATTCTGTTGAATACATTTTCGTAATTATTTTTTTCAGTATTCTTCGTATTGATTGAAGCTGCTTGTAATATTAAGACTTAATTGCTCTTTATTAGGTTTATTTACGTATCTTAATCTTTAAAGTAGGAATTTCATTGTATGAATTTGCTCGTATTCATTTAAGTAATTAAAACATTATTATTTGCTTAAGGCTTGGCACCGACTTCAAACCTATTAGTAAATAGCACATATAAATAATAGGTAGTATTTAATTAATATTAAATATTTATAATTTTTTATTTTTTAGTTTTTGAAGTCGGTTTTTTTAACGTAGTTATTTTTATTCCTTAACGTATTAATATAAACATACATTAATATAACACTTCGTGCTGTTTTTGCAGCTCTGGTGTCACAGCTGAATTTATATTCGTAAATAACGCAAAATACGTAAAAAACTCAAATGAAACAAAAACAAATGAATAAGTAAAATCAAATACTCGTATACAAGCCTAAATTTAAATTAATTAAATTTGTTTTTGGAATTCCTTGCTAAACGCCAAATATTTGAGATCAAACTGGCAACTAATACTATGAAATATAATAACAAATTATTGGCATAAAATACACCATAAATTCTTGGTGTACACAGCTCCTAATTTTTAATTGTTTTATTTGTTATAAGTTATTTGTTTCCAGATGTTATTCACTGACTACACTACTGACGTGGTTGGTGTCACATCTTTTGAGGTTGTTAGTGATGCAACTCTAACAGGGGAAGGTGCTTTGAGGTCTATCACAAAAAGTTTAATGAAATTCGATGTTTGGAGAGGATTGTGTTGGTGTAGTATTTTCTTTTGGCCAGAGTTAGTGGACATATTCAGGTTTGAATTATTGTTTTACTTTTTTCTATGAAGAAAAGTCCGCCTGCCACTATGTCAGGCAGTTCGTTGAAGGCGAATGATTCGTTAAGCATGTCACTACCATCGTGCCTAATAGGTGGCAGACTTATGCAACATCTTACCAGAGTTTTGGTACACCTATTTATCTTGTCTTACCGCATTAGCGTCAAGGCTTTTCACTGTCATGTTGCGGTCCGTTGATAAAAAAAAGCAATAATGCATCCAGAGCACTGGATACGGATGAAAATTATAAAATAACATTTCAAATATTGCCTGTTCATAGTTACGGTGAATTGTATAAATAAAAATGCAAATGTAAAGAAGATAGATTTATAACTAAAAGTAAGAAAATATCTAGCTAACGGCCGGTCTCAATAATCGATCTATCCCTTACCAGATTTTAAAATAGTAACAAACAGTATCTATCTGCGCATTTCTACGTTTCAATAAACACAGATAGATAGAAATATCTATCCTCAATCTTTAACTGGAGTTAAAAGGACCCTTCGATTGCCAGAGATAAGTGCTTTTATAGAAAAAAAGGGTTAAGTGTTTCAATAACACTGTAACAGGTTACTGGAGTTAGTTTAGCTTACCAGCTGTAACGGCATTGCCTATCACCCGATTTTGATGGATAATTGAGAGATAGTTTTATCGCATTTCTCAATTTATGTTTTTTTACATAAAAAAACATAGAAAACATAACTATTTAGTCGCGATACTAATAATGAAATGTATGGAGATGGTGTATTTAATTACGAAGCGATTTTTGCAGTTTACGATTGGCAAATATATGCTCGTATAAACTATTTTACTAAATTATTTGAAGCAGAATTCGTATATAGATTTAGACTTACCAAAATGTTAAAGTATACCCACGCCCCATTCCCTTGCGAGGTAGGCAGAGTAAACCCACGCCTATTGGCTTTCCGGTTCACCACGATTCACCGGTTTGTCGGTTGCCGAGATGAGTGGTGATCGCCATCGCGACATTTTATCGACCTGATAACGATTATCGACTATTTCTAGCGCTAACCGGGACCGATTTTTGTACCCGGCAGTCAGATAGATGTATTATAAAAGTATTTGGTGTATTTTCACGGAAACAACTTATTTTTCCGTGTTAAGAAGTATCATAACTTTGTGGTATTTGGGATCATTATCTATCTGTGTGCCAAATTTCATCCAAATGGGACTAGCCGTTTCTTCGTAATTGAGTAATAAACTTTTTAACAAACTTTTACATTTATAATATGTATGAATTTATTATTACATATGAATATATATAACCCGTAAAATAACGTTTATTTTATTCATGCTCGGTAGTAACATTGCCATTATGAACAAATAAAAATGTTAACTACCGAAAATAAGCTCACTAAAATTGACATATGGTTTATTTTGCAACAAAACAGTGAAATTTATACCTGAAATAACCAAAAAAATACAAAGGTCCACGCTGACAAACGATAGGGAATTCTATCTATCTTTGACCTTAGTTAGGTTGACCAAAAAATAATATTGAAACGGCAGCCACAGATAGTTTAAACTTAACTTGTTATCCGGGATAGCTATCTGCTCTTAACTGTCAGTAGCATATTGAGACCGGCCGTTAAACGTCTGGCTTAATTATATCCAGCTAATATTGTAATCAAATAACGTGGTTCCGGCGTAGGGATGTGACGACCCCATCGCCCACTGGTGGGATAATTTTTGTTCAAAAATTATCTAGCACCGGTGCCGTCAGTCAACAAAATTAGTGGTAGCGCCATATTGCATTTGCAACTGAATAGGCCGGCACGCCCGGGGAGATACCACTCTCTCACTTGACACCGACGTAAAGTAGCAGCTCCGCTGCTGCGTTTCGCCTGGTTTGTGAGAGTCCCGGAGGCCTAACCCCCCCACCCCCCTCCCCGCACACTATGAATGCGCTATTTAAAAAAAAAACTACCCCAGGGGGGTACCACTTGCATCAGAAGTGGAGAATCCCCCCCTGAGCGTCCGTGCTCTGGATTCCAGCCAGATCACGGATGCTCAGGCTGCCCTGCGTATTCTGGGGGGGGGGGGGGCAAAATTGCGCTCATAGACAATTCTGTCCGGGGCAAACAGAGCAAGAAGACCATGGCACCCCCTACCACGCTTACTGTGGATTTTTGCAATATCAGGGACCGAGACACAGATATCTTCTCCGGCTGATACTTCCTACCTCTCCTACCCGGGGTACAAACTGGAACATTCCTTAGTACCGCGGGCTGGTGTGTGCGCATACGACAGAGAATATATCTGTTACCGGCGCCTCGGCAGACTTGAAGGTCAGGACCTATCCATCCTCTGGTTACGCGTAGCTTGCGACGACCATCCACGCAGCTACGCGTGCCTATACAGGTCCCATAGCGGGAATACTGAAGTTGACCGGCTCATTGAGCGCTTACAAATGGCTGTGGATTCCGTGTTAGAGCAGACCCCCTCCGCAGAGATCGTGATCTTGGGCGATTTTAATGCCCACCACGCCGAATGGCTTTGTTCTCGCACCACCGATCATGCAGGGAGGTCTGTTCACGATTTTGCCTTGGCGTATGGTCTAACACAATTGGTAACCTCGCCTACGCGTGTTCCCGATGTGGATGGCCATACACCTTCACTGTTGGATCTCCTGCTGACCTCTGACCCGGATCGTTATCAGGTATCGGTGGACGCTCCACTTGGCGCGTCGGACCACTGCCTGATCCGGAGCAAAGTGCCGGTCACGCGCCCATCACGGCCTCCCTTTGCAGGCTGTCGTCGCGTTTGGCACTATAGGTCAGCAAATTGGGACGGGATGCGGTCTTTCTTTGCATCCTACCCATGGGGGCGGTTGTGCTTCTCGCTGGATGATCCGAATGCTGTCGCTGACTCTGTCGCTGATGTGGTCCTGCAGGGCATGGAACTTTTCATTCCGTTTTCTGCGGTGCCCATCGGTGGCAAGTCTCAGCTTTAGTTTGGTCGCCACTGCAAAGCGGCTATACGCCGAAAGCAGGAATGCTACCGATCTTGGGCTGCTGCGTCGGCATCTCGTGATGTAAAAACTAGCGCATTACGAAAGGAGTACAACTCTTCATCGAGATTCTTTAAAAGAGCTATCGCCAAGGCAAAAGCGGAACACATTGGCAGAATTGGTGAGAAATTAGTTCGCCTTCCTTCTGGCACTCGTGCGTTATGGTCTCTCGCCAAGGCTGTCTAAGGGAATTTCTCCCAGCCTTCATTTCCATCCTTGCACAGAGACGATGACTCTCTGGCCCATACCGCAAAGGAGAAAGCCGATCTTTTGGGCTCGTTCTTTGCGGCCAACTCGACTCTGGATGACCGATGGAACACACCGCCTACCATCCCGCAGTGTGATAGTTCCATGCCAGAACCGCAGTTTCGGCAGTCAGCTGTGCATAAAGCACTTCTTTCTTTAGACATCCCCAAGTCGAGTGGGCCTGATGGCATCCCTCCTGTTGTGCTTAAAGTATGTGCTGTTGGTGCCAGTATTGACGCACCTATTCCGGCTCTCCTATTCACTTGGCGTGGTACCGAATTCATGGAAAACAGCTTTAGTGCATCCCATTCCTAAAAAAGGAGATCGCTCTAATCCGTCAAACTATCGGCCAATAGCCATAACCTCCTTGTTCTCCAAAGTCATGGAGACACTTATAAACTGTCAGCTCCTGAAGTATTTAGAAGAGCACCAGCTGATTAGTGACCGTCAGTACGGTTTTCGTCGTGGCCGCTCAGCTGGTGATCTTCTAGTATACCTGACACATCGTTGGGCGGAGGCAGTTGAGTCCAAGGGGGAGGCATTGGCAGTTAGTTTAGACATAGCGAAGGCCTTCGATCGGGTATGGCATAAAGCGCTTCTCTCAAAGCTGCCTTCCTATGGGCTTCCCAAGAAACTATGCAAGTGGATCACCAGTTTTTTGACTGATCGGAGCATTAAGGTCGTTGTCGACGGTGCATGCTCCGATCTTAAACCTGTCAATGCTGGTGTTCCCCAAGGCTGCGTGCTATCACCGACACTGTTTCTTCTGCATATCAATGATTTGTTTCGAATTAGTAACATACATTGCTATGCGGACGACAGTACTGTTGATGCTACATACTCCGGCCGTAGCGGTATTTCTCGGGAACACGTCGAAGAGGGCCGGATCAAGCTCGTGTCTGAACTCGAGAATCAACTAACTGATGTCTCAGAATGGGGTCGTCAAAACCTTATTACATTTAACCCCAAAAAGACGCAGCTCTGTGCGTTTACCGCAAAAAAAACACCCTTTGTCGTATCACCTCGGTTCGAAGACACTCTCCTGACAGTCTCAGCCAGTATTGGAATTCTGGGAGTCGACATATCGAACAACGTTCAGTTCCGCGGTCATTTGAAAGGGAAGGCTAAACTAGCCTTCAAAAAGCTTGGTGTACTCAGTAGAGCAAAGCAGTACTTCATGCCAGCCCATCGCCTCCAACTTTATAAGGCCCAAATTCGACCTCACATGGAGTACTGTTCTCACCTCTGGGCCGGAGCTCCTCAGTACCAGCTTCTTCCTCTTGATCGCATTCAACGTAGAGCGGTTCGAATCGTCGACGACCAGGCTATTTCTAATCGGCTTGATTTTTTGGCGTTACGCAGAGATGTAGGCTCGCTCTGCATCTTTTACCGTATTTATCATGGGGAGTGTTCCGACGAGTTGTTCGGACTAATGCCTGTCGCTAAATTCCACCATCGGACATCGCGTCAAAATTTAAAGTTCCATCCTCACCACCTCGATGTCTGGAAATCCACAACCGTGCGCTTTTGTCGACACTTTTTGGCTCGCATTACTCCTTTGTGGAATCTATTACCCTCGGGGGTGTTTCCGAATGAATACAACTTAGGGACCTTCAAGAAACGAGCTTATTCATTCTTAAAAGGCCGGCAACGCAGCTGCAACACCCCTGGTATTGCGGATGTCTATGGGCGGCGGTGATCACTTACCATCAGGTGCACCATCTGCTCGTTTGCCCTCCTACTATAAAAAAAAAAAAAAAATATGGTTCAATCCCTATAAATCTAAAAAATCTCTCTACAATTCTAAAGTCTTGAAGTCTTGCCATGAAGAGAAAGAAAACCTATTTATTCTAGTCATCCCAAGTAACAGCGGCTATCGTTAAATTTAACAATGATACTTAACAAATGCGATAACCACTGTTTCTTCTGCATATCAATGATATGCTGCAAAGTGGCGGCATTCATTTTTATGCAGACGACAGTAAAGAAGATGCTGTATAATCCGGCCGCGCTAACATTTCTCGGGAACATGTTGACAAATGACGGGAAAAACTTGTGTCTGAAGTCAAGGATTTATTGACCAAAGTCTCGGAATGAGGTCGACAAAATTTAGTCCAATGCAACCCAAAGAAGACACAAGTTTTTGCGTTTTCCGCTAATAAAACACCTTTTGCCGTATCCTGTCATTTTGAGAATACTCCTTAGACTGCCTCATCTTTGGACAGGGGCTCCGCAGTACCAGCTCTTTCCTCTTGACCGCATACAGCATAGACCATCTCGTATCGTCGATGACCAGGCTCTTTCCGATCGGCTTGATCCTTTGGAGTTGCGAAGAACTGTTGGTTCCCTCTGCATCTTCTATCACTTTCACCACAGGGAATGTTCCAAGCAGTTGTTCGGCTTAATACCACTCGCTGATTTCCACTATCGGGCATCACGCCAATATTCTAAATTCAACTTCATTGTTTGGATGTCTGCAAGTCCACTACAATGCGATTTTCAAGGCATTTTTCGCCTCGCATGACTGCTTTGTGGAATCAATTACCAGCGGATGTGTTTCCGAACCGATACGACTTAGAGGCCTTCAAAAAAAAAGAACGTACTTATTCCTTAAAGGCCGGCAACGCACTTGCAATACCTCCAGTTTTGCAGCTGTTCATGGGCGGCGGTGATCACTTACCATCAGGTAAGTCTCTTGCCCGTTAGCCCCCTATCCATAAAAAAAGACACCAATAAACAGTTGAACCATACTGAATTTAAGGTTTTAATTGTTGACTTACTTTGCTTTACTTGTGAATGATCATACAAATTTAGTTATTTATTTTGTTTTAGATTCTCGTTCACACCAAAATCAACGAATGATTATTTTAAATCAGTGTTCCAAATGATTCTTTCCCAATACGAAAATGAAAAGCAAAGCAGTCACACAAAATCTGTAATGGATGTTTTGATAGACCTTAAGAATAAAAACATTATTGATGACGAAGGTAATAACATTTTGTTACATTTAATTTGAACACACTAAAACTGTAAAAACGCGACATCCAAACTTCTATATATTTAGAACCCTGAATCAAATCTTCACCAAATGTACACGAGACTATATCGGAAATATATTTATTTTATTTATTTATTTAAAATTTATGCACAACATGTACAGAGGTGGACTTAATGCTACATGACATTCTCTACCAGTCAACCTTAAACAAATATAAACAGTGTTTACGATGGGGTGCACAGAGAAACTTATTATAATCGTTTACTACTGACATACCTTCTTGATTATTATTAAGATAAATTAAAATTAAAGAAAACAATAAGATAATACGATATTACAATATACTTAGATACAAGTAATATATTACATATGTAATACATTATACATATACCTACATAAATACCTATATATATATTATATATATACAAGTACATATTTATATATAGTTATATAAATACATATATACATACATATTATACTACCATAGCGCGTAACACCATTATTCTGCCAAATGCTTACAGAGAGAACGTTTAAAAGACAATTTGGAGGGACTATTCCTAACATCAATGGGAAGAGTATTCCAAAGCCTCACAGCTTCAGAAGAAAAAGATTTGGATAAGAAATCGGTACGACAAAAAGGTACTTGAAGAGTCGGGATATTTTCTGAACGAAGTTGGCGTGAATGTGTGGCATGCTGAAATATGAATTTTGACTTAAGATATTGAGGTGCATTAGGATTATAAAGAATTGTGAATAATGTACAAAGCACTCTCAACTGTCTTCGTTGGCGGATCGGAAGCCATTTCAGTTTAGAGCGATATAATGAGACGTGATCAAACTTACGCAGACCAAAGATGAACCGTATACAATTGTTAAGCATGCGTTCTAATCTGTCTAAAAGGGCTTGACTTAAATCTACGAAACACACGTCGGCATAATCAAGTATTGGTATAACTAGGGTCTGCACAAGTAGGAGTTTTGATTGGGGTGGCAAAAAGTTTTTGTACCGATAAAGGGATCGTAAAGCCATATTAACCTTACGACAAAGTTCAGTAGTATGTGGTAACCAAGATAGAGTTTGGTCTATTATGAGTCCTAGATCTTTGACGTAAGGGAGAAAGGGGATAGTAATGTTATCAAAAACTACCGCTGAAATAGAGCTCCAATCCAAACTTTGAACCCGACGCGAGCTGCCGATAATGATAGCCTGACATTTATTAGGATTGACTGTTATACCAAACTTTTTCGTCCAGTCAAGAACGTTGTGTAAATCCTGATTGATACGACTTACAGCTTCGTTGATGCCTCCTAAGTTTGATTGGGCATAAATTTGCAAATCATCTGCATACAAATGGTGTGAACAGCTTAAACGGTTAGTAATTAGGTTTATGACTACGGAAAAAAGGAGGGGAGATAGGATCCCACCCTGAGGAACGCCTGTCAATACGTCACACCAGTCAGATAAATTATCGTTAACACGAACTGCTTGCTGACGGCCTCTAACGTAGGATGAAAACCAATTTAAGGCAGACGGGGATAGGCCAAGGTGAGCAAGGACCGCTATTAAAATGTCATGGTTGACTGTATTGAAAGCATTGGAAAAATCGATTAAAACTAGGACTGACAACCATGACTCTTCCATAGCGGACCTTATATCTTCAGTAACTTTCAGGAGAGCAGTAGTCGTGCTATGCCCCATACGGAAGCCCGATTGACAGGGACTCAGATAATTTATCTCATTCAGGTACTTAGTGATCTGATTATGAGCAACTGCCTCGAGAATTTTTGAGAGAAAAGGAAGTATAGATATGGGTCTGAAGTGGTTAGTAGCACTAGGATTAGAGATTTTGGGAAGCGGCAGAATGAGTGCTTTACGCCAGAGAGTAGGAAATTCACTGGATAGGGAAAAATTAATTAAATGTGTTATAACAGGCACAATAAATTCTTTGATTCTAAAAATCATGTCTCTACTCACCTGATCACATCCAACGGCTTTTGATTTAATGGCAAGCATTGCCTTTATCGTGTCTTCATTAGTGACAGGTGAAAAAGTAAATATATTATTGTGAAAGGGGTTCATTGAGCGTATATAAGATATTGTACGAGATTTGATTGTGTCATCCATGATATGTGTGGCTGAGAAAAAGATGTTGAATTCATTAGCAGATATATTTAGAGAGCAGTTATTTACGGAAGTGGAAACACCAAGAGAATTTAAGAATTTCCAAACATGTGGTGGAGACGAATTGGATATATTATCATGGATATATCTACGTTTAGCTGACCTCACCATCTGATTGCAGCGATTTCTAATTTTTTTAAAGTAACACCAGTTCTCTGAACATCTGTCCCTCTTGAAATGACAAAATGCTCGATCCCGTCTTTTCATCATTTTTCGGATTTCAGGTGTAATCCAAGGAGCAGGAGGGCGCTTTATTTTCACACGATGAATAGGAGCGTGTCTGTCATACAATTCAATAATTTTCTTGGTGAAACAATTGACCTTGGCATCTATAGTTAAGCTGTCAAAGACATCTGACCAATCAATAGAAGAAGCATCCTGTTCTAAATCTGCTTGATTAATTCTTGCAAAATTACGCAATTTCAAGATTTTCACTCGAGGCTTAGGAGGTCTCAATTTATACGACAAGTGTATCAAATCATGACGGGAGAAACCCGGGGCTGAAAACTGACCATAATCCACCGCGTGTGTTGGTGAAGATACCATTATTAAATCAATTAATGAGTCTTCAGCATTTATATTGTGATGTGTGGGATTAAGGGGTAAGAGCGTTAGACAATAAGAATTTAAAATTGAGTGAAGTTCTCGTGCTCTTTGAGTGTCTCTTAGTACATCAGTGTTAAAATCCCCCATTATAACATGATGAGAATACTCATTACTGTACAAGGCTAAAAGAGATTCAAAGTCAGAAAAATAATTAACATTTGGTGGACTATAAACAACGCCAAGAAGTACCTTTACTCCACTAACAATTATCTCCAACATGAGATATTCGATGGCTTCCGAGTAAGGTGTCGATGAAGTTGCTAATATTTTAAAAGATATTTTGCTTTGTAGATAAATGGCAACCCCACCACCCCGCTTATTCAAACGATCATTACGAAGAAGTACATAGCCGGGTAAACTGCAAAGATTAGAGCTGTAGGAAGGTTTAAGCCAACTCTCAGACACAAGAATAGCATTCACACAAGGAGAATTAAAGGTATCATATAGTTCATTGTAATGTTGGGGGATACTTTGAGCATTAATATGACAAACATTAAAATGGTTATTGTATTGAGAAAAGTGTTGAGTTATCATTGTGTCAAGGGTCTGGGCAACTGTAGTTGAGTCGGAAGACGAATCAGAGTCTAGGGCAGAATAGAAAGAAGCGCTATCAGTATCAGATGACATAATAAAATAATATAATATCAAATAAATACTAATAAAAATATATATATAATTAAATAAAAATACGTTAATAACTTAATAACTTAACAGTTAATCAAGTGCAGTAGCACTTAAACATATTTGTAACTACCGGTGGTTATTACATCGTTAATAAAATGTTCAATGTGAGATAATGAAATCACAAAACTGAAAAACAAAAATTATCGATAATACAAAACAGAGGAAAAAAAAAACACAATCATAAGATAAATAAATACAGCGCCACAATCGGGGCCTATAGAGCCATTTTCATATTTCTGACAAACTAGATAAACACAGTAGGGTAAATTTACAAGGAAGAAATATATTAATAACTATATTAAAAACTTAATTCACAAAGTCTAAACATTTATAGTTTATCTATGAATCTTCACTACAGAAAAGAAGAAGGTGGAAAGTAATTTGACATTTGACAATATCATCGATTGACGTCTGACAAATGTCATACAAAACCACAACATGTTAATTGAATTATGTCTAAAGTTATTAAAGTAATTGGTTTTAGAAATGTTAAATTTTAATGTATACCCGAATACAGTTATTATATTTCGTAAAAAGTGAAAAGTACTATAACTACGTGAATATTGGAGTGAGATACAAAGATACGCTATTGATATTGAACAACGTAGTTCGGCTAAATAAATAAGCTAAACGAGAAATATATATAAAATACTATTTTTTAGTAACTCGCTTCGATCTCTCCTTGGCCAATGATGGCTGCTGCTGCTGCTGCGGTGCTTGCACATGACTAACAGCTAGTTTAGGATGCGCCAAAACAAGTTTTTCAAGATCCAAACTACTTAGGATCTTATGCCGACTGCCATTAGGCGCCTTGATATTTATACTTCCGCCAGTTGTCCAAACATTACGAGTACCAAAGTGATTTCGAGCCTCAAGAAAAAGAGCCTTGCGTCGTTTAGTGAGATATTCAGACAACACTAAAGAAGTACCTTTAAGTTTGGTTTTGAGCTTCCATACTTCATCACGTTGATTTGCGGCCGTCATACGAAATAATATGGGACGAATTTTTCCCCCAGGAGCATTGCCAAGCCTATGAGCTTTCAAAATAGCTGAAGAAGGCAGCCTCATATCCAACCTATTGTTTAAAACTTCCAAGACCAGACCTGGAACATCCTCGTCATGCTTTTCCTCAACACCGTTAAGCAACAAGAATTTTTTACGGTGACGCATCTCCATGATGTCTACTTGTTTACCAATTTCGGATACTTGCTGCTGAAGAAGTAGAAGAACACCTTGAACATGACTACGGTAACTTAAAAATTCTTATAATATATTCTCTTATAAGAAAAAATAATTTTGCAAATCCGTCTATATAGACGGATTTATGCCTGAACATAGATAAAAAAAACATGTAAATATGCGAATCGAAAAACTCCTCTTGGTTTGAGAGAAAGTTGAAGTTCCAATGTCAGTTTTTTGGCTCCATCTTCAGAGCATCGTCATCTTATCGCAATGAAACGAACGACTGCAAACTCCACTCTCTTAGCACTTTCTGTCTGTGAGTCACAATGATACTCTTACGGCTCCATCTTCAGATCTTTAACATTATATTTAATGGAAAGTGCATATAAAAAAAATAACAAGCCTAATCTTGTTGTGAGTTCTAGTTTCTTGAGGGGAAAAAAAGAAAAAACCCTTTCATATTTTCGTACCACCACCCACCCAATAAGCAAGTGTATAAATATATTTTCGTGAAGCTGAATAGATACAATAGAGGAACAAGCAAATAAACGTTTGCACCAGAATTGCACAAATTGTAGGAGTGTTCAGGCGAACACTCAAAAACGTAGCGTCGCCTATACACGTTACAAACTTTACTATCATATCTCTTTCTATAGCTGAGTTTTGGTAGCACTCCTTCAGTTCTATCTTCAGTTCCTAGTTATTACGAGTACTAATTAAACTTTATACATATAACAAAACCAATAATCCCAAACTTGGTTGCCTCATCAAAACTCTGCATCTGAGAGTTTTAGTCCGTATATCCAGGCTACATCATGAGATCAGCGGGATAATATTGCATTGTCATAGAAATTACACAAGTTTGCCAAGTTTCAGTACAACCGGATATCAGGAGGTCATTAAAAATTACTATATTTAGAAAATATGTTTTTTACATACGAATTTTGCGAGTTAAATAGAAGCTGATGATCTTCGATTGAGAATCTTGTAGCATCAGGTCAAGGTCCCCATATCATTGCAACGTTATTGAAGTAATAAAATACAACATTTAGTATCGATAAAGCCTTTACAAGTTGTTCTGAATAGATTTTATTGAATTATGACTAAGAACCATCTCGCAAGATAGGGTTTTCAAATAAAAAAAACTGCACCAAATGAACCATCCAACTGAGCACTACGATGTCACGGACAGACACTCAGATACACACCTGAAACTTATAATACCCGATGTTTTTACGTCGAAGGTTAAAAAGAAAACTTAGAATAATATTGAGTAAATAAGTAGTATCTATTTTATTTCCATTGGCAATAATTTTGTATTACTCTGATACCAACCCTAGTACTTTCGCTTTATTCGCTCATCACACCACGTGTCACTGTTGCGCGTCACTCGGTTCTTTCCATGAAGTATTTAGGTGTTCTTTCCACGCCACAAGTTGTGCCGTAATTCGCTACGCCGATAGCTGCGGCTGGTCACGCCGCACGTTGTTGTGGCCAGGTTATAAGTTATATGTTATAAGACAACCGCAAATCTTAAAATGCCTATAAAATTAATACAATTATTTAACACACATTGAAATCGTTTATTGGGTGAACTTAGTGGTGATGGTTGTGGTGAAATTGGGCTATTGGGTGAAATAATACGCTAAAGAAAGATGAACGGAGATGGAAAGTTATTGAAAAGTAGTGGTTATTTTAGTTTTCCAAGACAATTTTTCGAGTTTGATACGATAGTCTTATTTGATCCTGCAGCCATATTGTCTTTGCTTTGTACATTTTACCTAGGGGGTATGTACAGTAACATTTAACAATAAATCCGGCAGCTCATCTCTATCACGTTATATTCTGATATCTATAAGGGCAATTATCTTTTATCATAAGTAGTTTTACCTGATAGTTTTCTGCTTCTTTGTGAAACAAATTCGAGGTTAAAGATGAAAATTGTGTGATATATTGATATTTTTTCAGCTCCTATTGAAGAATTCATTGCGTCTCAAGCATCGGTGTTATTGATCGGAGGATTTGACACAACCGGATCTATGTTAACATTCATTCTTTTTGAATTGGCATTTCATCAAGAGGAACAGGTTACTTTTTATTACATAAGTGAGAGTCTCACTGATGAACGACCATTATATCAGTGACATTCATCACAAAAAGATCATTATAATACTAGTTGATTCGTGCAACTTCGCCCACTAGCAGTATAACATATCTCAGAATTTCATTTTTGAAAAAAGTAGTTTGACCTAGGTCTTCAACTCTATTCTTGTCATATTTGTCATTATAATCAGTTTAACCGTTAAGTGTAACAGACAGACAGACTTTCGTGTTTATTTATTAAATCGGTCTCCGCAGCTTCGCTTGTGAATAAAGTATTTTACCCCCTACTTTAGCCCCATAAGGGCCCTTATAGTCGAATAAAAATATTCGACTATAATAACCTATACACTATTCGACCTTTAAGTTATCTAACATTATTTTTTAGTAAACGATACTAACAAAATAAAAAAATACGTATAATATGTTACATTTATCTATACATATAATAACATCGTAGGAAAATCAATGTATGTCCGGGGTGAACTCAAAAAGTACCGCATGGATTTACTTCAAATTTTGCATGAATATTACTAACAGGTCGGGTCAACATATAGGTTACATATTATCACGCTATCACCTACGGGGGAGGAGCTGTGCTGAGTAAATTAAGTCCGCGCGAACGAAGTCGCAGGCAACAACTAGTACATAATAAACACCCAAACCCAGACATTCAAACATCTATGCTCGTCACACAAAAGTTTGTCCCTGTCGGGAATCGAATCCGAACCCCATCGATTCGTAGTTAGGTTTGCTAAACTCTTTAGGGGCATTAACTGCCCCGTATATAAAAAAATATATGTAATTATTCACCCTATAAGTAATTGAATAACCTTGCAATAACCAAATAATATTTTAATACATAAATACGTTAAAACTGCGACTACTCATGGTCAAGGCCTAGGGGTTAGCCTATCCAGCTCAGATCTTGAGATACTCGGTTTGATCTCCGGGTAGGACAAGTGTTTTTGAGGTTTTTTTCGAAAACCCAAAACCTCAGTAGCAGCTTGTAGTCCAGCGGGTGGAGTATTACCACTCATGTGCCTAGAGTGAACACGTAAAACCGTCGGCCCCGGTTTTCACTGGAAATAGTCGATGATCGCTATCAGGTTGGTATAATACAGCGATGGGGATCACCACGTATCTCAGCAACCGACAAATCGGTAAATCGTGGTGAAGCGAAAATTCTATAGACGTTCATTTTACTCAGCCTACCACGCATGGAAACAGCCGTGGTGATACCTTTTTACATTTAAATATTTTTTTAGGATCACCTATACAAAGAATTATTAGAAGCACAAGGAAAACATGGAGATGAATTTACAAATTACGAGCATATACAGGAGTTAACATATCTTGATTGTGTCATAAAAGGTATTTTTTTTCTTTTTGTTTAAAAAAAATATTTCAGTGCAGCAAGACTTTATGGTAACAAAATCAGTATGATACAGTTTCACCAAGTGATTAACTTATTTAATTTCCACTTTCCAAACGTTAAGTTTTTTTTGTTACTTAAACAAGTTTTGCATCAATGGCATTGCAGACTGATATACTCACATGATTTCGAGAACATTTTTTTTTATCGATAGGTAAGCGCTTGAGGCCTAAGATGGAACGCGCTCCCCTGGAACCTGGAAGGTAGCTTTTCACTCTTCTCTTGAAGATCCCCAGATTGTACTCGCCCGGGAACACAGACTCAGGAAGCATGTTCCAGTCCTTTGCGGTTCGAATGAAGAATGTTGAGTCGAATCGCTTTGTCCGGGTACGTGGAACGTCCACCATATATCGATGCCTAGAATCTGTGCACGGCGACGATCGATAGAAAAATGCGGATGGTAGAATTAAGTCGTGCAATTCCGCAGCGCACTCTCCAAAGTGTATCCGATAAAAAACCGATAAACTAGCCACTCTGCGGCGATGAGCGAGGCTCTAGAGTTTTTTGCCTACCAGATCATCGTCGTTTATGAGCCTCTTGGCACGCCTCTCTATCGCCTCAAGTGTCTCCAGCTGGTATTTAGCGGATCCATCCCAGAGGTGAGAGCAGTATTCCATGCACGAACGGATTTGTGCTTTATAAATGTTGAGCAACTGTTCCGGACCCCGAAATTGCATATCAATTTACCCTAATTTTGTATTTTAATATGCATGCATGCCAGAAATTACTATTACTCTTGAATATTTTCAGAAACGTTAAGAATACGAGGTCCAATGTCCTGGCTCGACAGAGAAGCGCTTAATGACTATAAGGTGGATGACCATCTCACTATAAAAGCTGGAACTCCCGTATATGTTAATGCAGTTGGCATGCATTTTGACCCGGAATACTTTCCAGAACCCGAGAAGTTCAATCCAGAGAGATTTTTGCCAGAAAATGAATCAAAAATCAAACCGTTCACGTTTTTACCCTTCGGGGAAGGGCCGAGGATGTGTATAGGTGAAATATTTTGTTTTCTTTTTGTGTCATAAGATAGGAAACAAGTAGATGGCAGTCCATATGTACAGATACATTTTAATGGTACGTCACCATCTATAAAGCGGGATGGTACCTTTACCTCTAAACCAGAATATGACATTGATAAGCATTGACAATACTGCGGTGAGAAATCGCTCCGGTTAATTAGCTTTTATCTATCTTCTCATTGTTCTACATACTCATCGCCTGCCAATTGCCGCAAATAACATCGAAATTAGATTACGCGTTAGGAAGTTACCGTTGACGAAAAATTTAGAAAAAAGCGCTTTTTGATATCACTCCAAGATTTTTAAACTGACATATTTTTACATGTAACAGCATATTACATCTTAAAAACCTGCGTCGAATGCTGTTCAAAAAATCAAAATTGATTCAAGTGTTCAAAATTTACATTTTTTCAAATATTAAAATTTATTGTTTTCAAAACCCTTCATTCAAATTTTTAATATACTTTCAGACAAATATACCGATTGATTTCAAAATCTGATCAGCTCTGTTTTTAAATAATACCATAACTCTGATTTAAATTGGTTGATTCCGTCGGAATTTAACAAAAACGAACATTTGTAATTGTTTTCTTTTTTGATCTTAGTTTGTTATTTTTCAAACAATTCATTTTGTAGTTAAGAAAACATTTGTAGACATAAAAAACTTGCTTGGAATTCTGTTTGAAAAAAATAAGTTTATCATCGTGTTCAAAATAACAATTATTATATTATTGATATAAAAATCCAAGATACGCAATAAGTGTCTCAAAAACGTCCTCTAAAAATGAGCGCAAAATTTAAAATTGTGCGCTCATTTCAAATAGAATCGTGTCGGCCTCAATATTGTCAATTTTATTACTTTTTGTACATAGCTTTGTAAAAACAACTATAAATCTTGCGCTTAAGGATGGATATACAAAGACACATGTTTTTGTCATATCTATAATTACTTATGTAAAATTAAGGACACTTTTGATTGTCAATTTTGTTCGAGACTGTGCACCTTGGGTTTTTTATATCAATGTATTTATTATATACAATATTTTTAAAATTAAATTCTGTGGTTTTTCTGAAACTTTAAACTTTAGAAAACTCCTTGAACTCAAAATCTATTACTACTTAAGCATCTATATATTTACTTCTTTAAGCTTTGAATAACTCAATTTAGTTTACAAATTCTTTCGTTCTATATTCATGTTGCTTACCTTGTCATCAAATACTTTGTCTGTGATAGTGCATTTCTTTACCAAAATCTACATTGATTTTTACTTCTATCATTCTTATATCGTGTCCTGACAGTCGCCCCTATATCCTAATTTCCTACATTCATTTATTGCTCATTAACCACTTTAAATGCTCCTGGATTAGTTAGTGTTAGTACTAGGCCAATAACTTGCTGAAGCTGTGAACGCTAGCATAAAATAATAATTTTAAGCTGGCAGCTTAAAAACCTTAAAAATTTTCAACACGATTTCTGTGAAAAAATCATTATAATTGTTCTCCTTGTTCCATGAAAAAAATTCTTTAAACGTTTCACAGTTTGCTAGTAAATGGTTTTCATTTAAAACGACACATAAGCAACAAGTCCCTTTATGCAACTCTTATGTAACTCTATGAAAATATTTTATTGCGTAATTAAGAAAATGCTACAGACTATATGAGTCTGAGATCTTTTTACAAGTAAACGGTTATCGTGAGACACTCATTTATGTAGTGGTATGGAAAATGCCACTAAAACTAATCAAAATTTTGAATTATTAACATAAATATTTATTACAATAGTACCAAAAGCTGAATGTCCTGAACTAATTTTCCAATAAAAAAATTAATCTATTTGGATCATCCGCTTGGTAGCAACAATGCTACAGAAAAGCACAAAAATACACACACCCACGATATGTAATGATGCCCACGTTAAACTTATAGCACCCCTCGTTTTTGCGTCATGGGCTAAAAAGTTTATTTTAGTTTAATCTTTTCAGTCTTTGATCAAATATCCTAAATGTTCTTTGTCAAAATTTAACGCATTTAAACGGATAAAATATAAACATTTGAATTTTTTTACAGGCTTTAGATCCGCCCAGCTAACAATAAAAAGTGCAATATCAATGATACTCATCCATAACAAAGTTATGCCCACTCCAAATTGCCCGACACCCAGCAATCTGAAAATTGAAAACAAAGGATTATTTTACATACCCGGAGAACCAATTTCCTTGCAGTTTATACCAAGAAAAGCGATGAATTAAAATATTGTATATATTGTATGTAAAGTTCATTATTTCCCATTCCTTTTCTGTTTATTAATAAACTCGTAGACAATACTCCCCTGACACCTTCAGCCAGTATCGATATTTTTGTAGGTTAAAGGCCGTTTAGTTCAATGGTAATTTGGAAGAAAAAGCCTAATCAAGCCCCAAGAACCTTGGTACGTTTTACAGAGCGAAGCACTTCTTCTTGCTATCCATCGCCTGCAATTTTATGAGATACAAGATCGACTTTACATTATGTACGGCTCACATCTCTGTGTGGTTAATACAACCAGCTTCTTTATCTTCATTTTCAACGTAAAGCGATTCTAATAATGGATAAACTGACTATTTTTAATCAGGTGATTTATTTGGCATTGCGTACATATATTTATCAGCTCTTCTTCTGTCGTTTTTATCATGGAGAGTGTTCCAATGAATTGATCGGATTAGTTCTTACCGTTAAGTTTTATCATCTATCATTGCGTCAAAGTTCAAAATTCCATCATCATCTAAATGCTTAGAAATTCACAAATATGTGATTCTCAAAGCGGTTTTGACTTGCATTACTTTTGTCGGAAAGCATTGGTGGAGATGTTTCTGAACGATTATGACCTAGGCATACTCTAAAAAAATTTGATCATAAGAAACCTTTAATGCAGTTTCAAGACGTATAGTGCCTTTTAATCACCTACAGATTTCCTATACAACTGTCAATTTTTTACATCGTAAGATAGCAAACAAGCAAATAGCTATCCTAATGGAATTGCCTATAGAAACAAAACATTTTGATAGGACTTTTCAATCCATGCTATCATGCATCGTTGCTATCTTGTGGCGAATTCTAATGCTACATGCATTAGTTTACCGGCTCCCTTACCTTACGGGTAAGGTAGCCGGTAAACTTATGCGTGTGGCATTATACCTCGCCACAAGATAGCAAAGCACCATTAACATCTTTGGTGTCTATAGGCGATGGATGACTCTTTCCATGAGAAGACTCATCTGCTTGTTTGCTATCTTATGATATAAAAAAAATGATTAACTTTTTTTGCGGAAATGAGATGCACGCATAACATGATTGTTTTTGTTCCTTGTCTAGCACACCCACACGGCAAACTAGGATAGCGTAACGCAATTCCAAACGAAAAAGCAAATTATTAACGATATCGAAACGGTCGTTTTCGCACCAAATTTCGCAATTTAGCATTTCGCCATTACCATTACCAACACTGCGCTGCGCCGCGCAAAAGCGCTAACTTCATTCACTGCGCCAGATGTGTAAACTCACTAGTTCAAAACGTATTGGCGCACGGCGCAGCATAGATTATCCATAATAATATTGTAAATGCGAAAGTAACTATGTCTGTCTGTCTGTATGTCTCTTCTTCACGTTTAACCACTGAACCGGCTTGAATTAAATTTGGTATAAAGATTGTTTGAGACCCGAGAAAAAACACAGGATAGTTTTTATCCCGAAAATCCCACGGGAACATAACTATGCGGGTAAATGTTCTATATACTATTAATCGTCGGCACTTGGTAAAACTACATTTTGATTTTAATTATAAAACACTTGTACTGGTTTCACTACATATATATTCTTCCAAATTATTTAAAGTCTACCGGTTTCGCGTATTAACGCATCTTCAGGACTTATAGCTAAATAAGAATGACAATTGACAGTTACATACATGGACAAATAATATTGCTTGTAGTGGGTACATTTATATAAAGAATAACAGACCTAAGGTATTACCCAATACGTGAAAATATTTTCCCCCAAAGTGGGGAAATATTGATATTATTCAAAAAATTCAAACTAAAAATTCTAATAATTAAAAACAAAAAATAAACAATTATACCTACAATATAAATATGAAGAATTGTCAAATAAATAAAAATAAATCAAATTATATAAGATATCAATAACTATTATTAAATAATAACGAGAAATAATGTCAGATTAATAATAAATAATTAATAATGATAATTACGAAATTAAAATAACATAATTAACTGCAATATTAAGCAAAAATATTTAGTAGTGGAGATGTGTTAATATCGGTCCGGTCATTAAGGAGGAACGGCTGATTTTTTAATCGATTTTTCGGCCCTTGTCACATACATGCAAAACGGTCACGTTGTCTGAGGACTCAAATCTGTGGCGTTCTTTTATTAACTTGCGACTGATTCCATGGTCGGGGGGCCACCAGCCCCGAAACTATTACCGGGGCCCGAGTTTACTACGCGACGTTGAAAGCCTCAATAGTATGAGAGGTACGTTAATCTGACGCGCTCGACTAAATGCAAAAATCCCCTCTTGGGATCCTCTTGCTATTAAACATCACATACGAATACTGTAAGGCTCGCTCGTTTTTTTAGTTACCTATATTTCTTTGACGCGTTAGAGACAAATGACGAGAGTAAATTACGATGCGCGCCGCCACGAAAAACCGACATCATGAAATTAGCTAGTGAACATTAAAGATTTTCAAAAAAGTTTTCACATTTTTTTAATTATGCACAAATAATTATATTATATTTAAATAAAATTTATTTAACTAGATAATACGTTATAATAAAACTTTCTTTCGTTGTATTAATTACCTTTTTCCTATTATTATTCGCTACAAACGTAGAATAACGCGAAGAATCCCGGAAATTCCACGGTAACGGGAAATATGCGGGTAAAACAACGAGATTGTCCATCTTTTAAACTAAGTAATTTATATATTCTATACTTTCCATCGTCGGCACTTGGTGAAATTCCATTATTGTAACACAATTGGCTAATCACTTTTACTTCAAAACTTTATTTTTGTATATCACTCGACCGGTTTCACTTTTAAAAAAAAGTGCAACCGGTCGAGTGATATAAATTTTTAAAAAAGTAAAACCGGTCGAGTGATATACAAAAATAAAGTTTTGATATGGAATTAAAGCACAAAGGAGAGTGATGAGATCGGCCTAAATGGACTACAAGAATATAGCGTCAGCCGAAATTATTAAATTAATTTTACTCACAATAAGTCAAAAAAAAAGTGAAACCGGTCGAGTGATATACAAAAATAAAGTTTTGATGTGAAATTAAAGTACAAGTGATTTGCCAGTTTTTTTTTATTTTTTTTTTATTTTCACGCGACAAATTACACTGACTGATCTAACCCCAAAGTAAGCACATTATTTTGCTTGTGTTATGGGTTTCAACGATTCTAATACATAGAAATACATATATGAATACTAGAATATATTTAATAAACACCTAAACCCGGAAATACAAACATTTATGCTCATCACACAAATGCTTGTCCCCGTCGGGGATCGAACCCGAGCCTTTATATTATATTGTGTTACAGGAGTAATTTAGGCTACTTTTATTTTATAATTTTTCCACGCGGACGAAGTCACGGGCACAATTAATAATATATATGTAAATACCTCACGATGACAAGACATTTTAATGCAGGAAATTAGTGTACGAAAATATCCACAATCAAGTTTTTCTTACTCAACTGTTTTTCATTATACTCCTAATTGTCTAAAGATACAAACAATTACATGTAATAATCCAAGATAAATACACCTATTTATGCCTGCCTATATTATTATTTTAAGAAGTTAATAAGTAATACATTTATTACATAATTGCGGCATATCACGACAATGTATCATGTAGTTTTTTTAATGGTGGATTGTTATCCCTGTGGCAGACTGGTAATTCCACATGCATTAGTTTATCAACTACCTTACCCACTAAACCGGAACTTGACAGTGATAAGCTTTGATGCCATTGCAGTGGATAGTTTTACGGTGGTATCAAAAGGGCGTGACGTTCCGAAATTCCACTACCTAGTACTCACGATAGTGGTGACACGTATTGCTAATCCTTTGCATTTTTCTAACTGCCTGCGATAATAGCAGGTATATTTAAAAAATATTTTATAGATTGAGGCGTTAAATTACTAATTTGCGAATTTTCATAGCCTTGCGATGCCACTGTATCTTCATGCCCCGAAGACGTAAGCCGAGGTGCACGGGCCACGATTAGCCGAAGATAATTGGTCCCACAATTCGATAGGTATCTAGCCTGTCGCCAACCGGACACTTAACCGATTCCGGGAAACATTGTTTTATTAGAAAACTGAAGAAACACATTTTTCTAATCCCCTGACCTGGGAATTCAAACCCGGGACCTCGCGTGGTTAACACCAACACCGAATCACTAGGCCACAGAGACGATGCCACTGAAAACGGTAAAATAATAAAGCCGTGTAAGAAATATAACAAACTCAATGTAAACCTGAAAAACACCTTCGTCCACCACGCTGTACACCACGACAGTAGTATACCGTGTCCATTTATGCTTGCTATTGTCGTAACACGGAAATTTAAAAATTAACTAGTTTTCTTCGTTCATATTCAAAAGATACAGAGACGTAAAAGAACCAATGTGATAAGCATTTCTCGTATTTATTGTGCACATCATATTTTGCCCTTTCCACCAAACAGATTATAAAATTTTTAAACTTAATAATCAATTTTGAAACGACCGGACACGCGCAGTTTAACCTGTGGGTAGACTGGCATGTCATCAATATAATCTTTACAACAAATTTTCATCCCGTATTTCATCACCTTAGGGGTAAATTTTTGAAAAACAAATAGTTTATGTGTGAGTCTTCAAATATCATCACCAATATTAGTTCAACGGTTTAACCGTGAAACCGTAAAAGACAGACTGATGAACGAACAGACTTTCGCATTAAAAATGTTAGTTTGTATGTATTGTTACAGAATTTTCATTGAAAGTTCTGATGTATAATAAAAATAATAGTTGTTTAGCTAATTATATCGAATGAAAATGTGTAGAAAATAATAATTATGGTCTGTTTACTGAACTTTGGTAATGAGTTAACCAAACCGCATACAACGTTTCTAACCGCACGTTCCGCTTTTGTTACTGCTACCCGGTTAACCCTAATTGTAGTCGACTCCTGATGACAAGTTAGAAGTGTAATCCTTTTGAAGCTAGCTGTTCAAAGCATAACTGACCTTTTGTAAGTCAAATACAAACTAGGATAAATGGATTTTTATCAAACCGATTTGAATTACAGTGAGTAAGAGCACTTATACACAAGCTGCATGTTACCAACGGCAGAGATAACTGCAACCGCGTCATACTGCAAGCGTCGGTGGCAACCGTCGACATGTCAACTTCGAATAGATCAGTTGCAAAATAGATGTTGAATGGAAAAATGAAAACACATTCATTGTAGAATTAAGAAATATTAATCATATTCTATACTTTTCATCGTCGGCACTTAGTTAAATTTCATCATTGTTAGACACAATTGATAAAGCACTTGTAATTTACAACACATATATTTTTAGTAGGTATATTAATCAACCGGTTCAACTTTTTTAACAACTTCATGATGTAATACTCAATTGATCATCGATTGTTGTAAGACAAAAACCAACAAAACATACACAGTCAATTGTGTTGGTTATATTATAATTTACAATAGTCAATGATCAATTAAGTATATTAAATACTGAAGATGAAGATACTACAAAATATTTACACAGGAACAATAATCTCGCAAGAACAACTCATTTTCCGGGATAAAATGTACCCTATGTGCTATTCACAGTCATCTAACTATGTGCCAAACAAATAAATTGTGTTGAGTAACAAACATCCACCCATTCATATATCCATCCTTCCAAACATCTAAACTTTCGTATTTATAATATTAATAAAGATTTTGCATATCAGTTGTGGCTAAATATTTGAGATTATCAACAATGAGATCTACGCATGTAAAATATTTGTTCCAACGATTGATTATTCAAAATAGTGTATAATAATCATAAAGCTAGACATGTATAATCATATTCATCTAAAAAGGTTGTTTGTAAATAAATCTATAGACGACCTTCACAATGATGATATCATAACATGCTAATTATAAATTGAAGTAATAATAAATATTTGGACGAAGTGGAACATGCACGGGTCGTTTTCATATTAAAATCGTTCCGTATTAACACAATTCGGTATCCATACTAACATTAAGTCTGTTATACTATCACGGTCAAACCGCTCAACGGATTTTAATGAAATTCGGCAGATTAAATAAAATAAATAATAAATAAATATTCACGGGACAAATTACACTTACTGATCTAACCCCAAAGTAAGCGAATGATTTGCTTGTGTTATGGGTGTTAGTCAACGATACTAATACATAGAAATACATATATAAATACAAGAATATGTTTAATTAACACCCAAACCCGGAAATACAAACATTTATGCTCATCACATAAATGCTTGTCCCCGTCGGGGATCGAACCGAGCTCCATCGTTTGCGTAGTGAGGGTCACTAACCACTCGATCAACAGCGTGGTCAAATATATATAGTTAATAAAAATATAGTTTAGATCCCGGGGCCAAACATAATAATATACTATTTTTATTTTAAAAAAATCTACCCCTAAGAACTAAATTAGTGGATGTTTCTTATATTGATGACACTTATTTTTATTTAGTAACAAGTATATTCGCGAGCGAAGCTACCCAGATCAGCTAGTATAAAATATTTTTTTAGTAAATTATGCAAGTGGATCAACACTTTTTTGGCTAATTGGAGCATCAAGATCGCAGTCAACGGTGCGAACTTCAACCTTAAAAATGTGAATGTCAACGTATTTAGTAGTAGTAGTAGTATTTTCCATTATTTAACCAACACCCCGTGTTAGTCCCGGGCTCCTTTGAAGAATAGGCCAACTGCCGTTCTGTCAGGCAGGTCATAAAAGGCCACCGATTGGCTATACAAGTCAATTTGGCATTTACATACACATTAGTCATGCCGACAAATGGTAAAAAAACTTGAGAGGTGTCAAGGGACACCCGGATGGAACGAAGTTCCTTTCGATACAAAAAACCTGTATACACTCAACAAAAATAATAGTCGCGACACCACACTGTCCAATGCGAAATAGAAATGAAAATATCTGGCTTGCTTTCTATAAGAGAGAGAGAGACAGACAGAGAAACATGCGCACGCCGGACAGCTTACAATCAAGGATTAAAATACCGGTATTATGTGATATCGTTATTCCGTGAGCAATAACGATATCACATAATACCGGTATAATAAGACATAACGATATTTTCAAGCATAGCGCTATCCAATAATGATAAAGAATTTGTTACTATTTAATAACGTTATTCATTACGTTCTGTTAGATCCAAAAATTTTCGTTATGGTATATGGTATTATGATTCACTCATTTGTGCTCCCCTTGTTGTTTCTTGTATTTCACATACGGGACTAGTTAGATTTAAAATTAGAGGTTTTCATCAGAGTTTGAAAGATTTTGTTGAATGTAGCAGTTTTTGGTACTATTATATTTAAAATACTGTTTTTCAAATTTTTCAAATAATTAATATTACATTTATATTAAGTGTGAAGTTTCGTAATTATAAACAGCAAAGTACCTACCTTTCATAGCGAGACTAGCTGTTACCCACGGCTTCGCTCGCGCATATTTACTTTAGAACTTTTTTTTATGTCATTAGATAGCTAACAAGCAGATGGGTCTCCTGATGGAAATAGTCAACTATCGCCTATAGACACCAAAGATGTTAATGGTGCGTTGTGCTATCTTGTGACGAGGTCTGATGCCACATGCATAAGTTTACCGACTACCTTACCCTCCAAACCGGAACAGAGACAATGCAGAACTCTACCACCTAGTAGCCACGATGGTAGTGACTCGTAAATCCAATCAGTCGCGTCTCACGACCTGCCTGGCAGTTGACCTATCCTTCAAAGGAGCCCGGGACCAACGCAGGGTAGACTTATTAAACATTTCTTACAAGACAATTTATTTAACCCTTCTTTATAAGCTACTTTATTAAAAATCTCGACATAGTCGGGTGGGCCGGTAATATTGTATAAAAAATAATATTAACATGTTCATATTTAGTTATTTATTAAAATATATTTTATTATAAAAATTTAAGTAAAACACGAAAAATAAAAATAACTGTTGGTAACATACCTATCGAACATACTAAAATAATTTATACAAATATATAAAATTGGAGTGTCTGTTTATAACATTAAAATAACCTGGTTTAACTAAATGCATATAGATGTATATACACGGTACATATAACAAAATAACACTTTTTACGATTTTTGTCTGTCTGTCTTAAACAGACAGACAGACAGCCGGAATAAACTTCCGGCTAATCTCTGGAACGACTGGACCGATTTTGACGGGACTTTCACTGGGAGATAGCTGATGTAATAAACTCCTTATTTTATTACATCAGCTATCTCCTAACTTAGGCAACTTTTTTGAAAAAAATCACACGCGGACGTATTCGCGGGCACAGGTAGTTATAAATAGAACTTGCAATTAAAAGGTAATATGAAAATAATACTTATTATATTATATACCGAACTATACCAAAAACCTAAATAAATTATACCTATCTATTAGAATTGCTGTGTATATAATACACCTATCTAACCAACTTACGTACCTGTATTAAAAAATCTGAAAGCCGGTTGACCTTGCAGGTCATCCCTGAAACTTCCCGCAAAATTGAGGTATTTTAAGCTCAAACAAAAAAAAACTATGCCTAAGCTCACTCAAAACTCTATGTTATGAGTTCTAAGAGTTCAAAACTCTAAAGTTTTTTTTAAAATGATAGGTACTTAGTTATTCAGTGTTCAAAAAGATGTCTATTTTTTCAAAATGATGACCAACTTTCGAATAACATTCAACGTAATTTTTTAAGTTCTAAATTGTTTTATTAAGTAAAAAATGTCGAAGAAATATAACAAAAAAACTTTTTTCAATAACTTTCGTAATTGACTTATCCCGAAAGAATCAACTGATTTTAATTCAATTTATGGTAATTGACGCAGTCTTTTACGTAGAAGAACTGATCAGGTTTTAAACTATATCGGTATATTTTGTTTTGCCTGAAAGCTATTTTAAAATTACGAAATAAGTTTCCTGTGAACAACGTAATTTTTATATGTGATAAGCTATTAGTTTTGAAAATTTGTATTGATTTTAATTTTTGAAACGGCATTTGACGTAGCTCTTTTAGTACTAAAATAATAAAGAAGATAAAAAATATTGTTTCCTAAGTTTTTACAAAAAATAATTTTTTTAAACCGCGTTTCGACCGGTCAAGCCGTCTAAAAATTATGAGATGTTTACATACACACATACACACACAAACATACATACATACGTACATACAGACGTACTGATGTCTCAAAACGTAGAGATCCGGTGAAAACTTGATTTTCGAAAATCGCGGTAAAATCAGTAGCTTCCTGATCTACATACATGCACGTAGTGGGAAGTTAAAAATCAAAGGAACAAAAGCTATATACTTAAGAACACTATGTTTTAGGAGTTCAAAAATCTCTATTTTGTTAAAAATGACAGTAATTTCATACTTGAAAAGAAAATCAAAACATATTTTTTTCAAAAATGTTCGTTATTGATGAATCCTAAATAAATTGATCTATTTTGATCAAATTACGGTTTACGACGCAGTTTTTAGAGGGAAAAGCTCTTAAATTTTTAAATTTATCGGTGTGCCTGAAAAGAATTTTAAAAATATTAAGTTAGTTTGCTGGAAACAACATATTAATATTTGAAAAGTTCTAACTTTTGAAAACTTGATTCGATTTTGATTTTTGAAACTGCATTTGACGTAGTTCTTAAGTACTAAAATAAGTAAGAAGATTGAAAAATGATTGGCTAAAAATTTCGAAGTTAAGTCGAAAAAAACACTTTTTCTATTTTTTCTTCAGTTTTTATGAAATTTCATCCAAATATCTTACCTCCTATTCCACCCTCTTGGGGGTTGAATTTTGAAAAATCATTTCTTAGTAGATATTTACGCCATAAGAGAAATATGGGTGCGAAATTTCAAGTTTCTAGCCATAAGGTGCCTGTACGTTTATATGAAACTTTTATGCCTTATTTTTCCTTCTAATGAGCTGAATTTTGAAACACGCTGAAATACTTAACTCATTATTTTTGCCATACTCAACTCATACGAAATTTCATGCAAATATTTCCAACGCATAAAAAAACATTAAATTTTATACCCTATTTCATCCCCTTCTGATTTAAATTTTGAAAAATTCTTCCTTAGTAGATGTCTAAGTCATAAAAGGAATATGTTGGCGACATTTCAAGTTTCTAGCCCTAAAGGTTTGGACTGTGAGTTTATATAAAACTTTCATCTCTTATTTTATCCTCTAAGGGGTTGAATTTTTAATTACGCGGAAATACATAACTCATTTTTGACGTACTCAATTCATACGAAATTCTATGCAAGTATGTCCAAGGAATATAAAGTTTCATAAAAAATTCATCCCTTATTACACCCCCTTGAAGGTTGAATTTTGAATAGTTCTTCTGGCCTGTGCGTTTATATAAAACTTTCTTGCCCTATTTTACCCTTTACGGGGTGGAATTTTGAAAAACGCTGAAATGCGTAACTCATTATTTTTGTCATACTCAATTCATATAAAATTTCATGCAACTATGTCTGAGGAATAAAATGTTTAAAAGTTTTATCCCCTATTTCAACCCTTTGAGGGTTGAATTTTTAATTATCCTTTTTAGTGAATTGTTCCGTCATAAAAGGAATACGTGTGCAAAACTTCAATTGTCTAATACTAATGGTTTGCCAATGGTTTGTGCGGTTGTATAAAACTTTCATCCCCTATTTTACCCTCGTAGAGATCGAACCTTGAGAAACGCTTAAACACGTAATTCATTATTTTTGTGTTATAGCACTCACCCCGTGCTTGGGAAACTGGAAACACCTTAAAAACGGCTTTAGGGAGATGGTCGCAGGTTCAAATCCCGCATGTCGATATTTTTCTTTGTTGTTTTTAAGGTTTTAACGTAATTCATTATTAGTTTTATTCAATTCATACGAAATTTCATGCAAATGTGTCCAGAGAATAAAAAGTTTCATACAAACTTTTATCCCCTACTTCACCCCCTTCTAGGTTGAATTTTGAAAAATCCTTCCTCGTTGGATGCCTATATTATAAGGAAAATACGTGTTTTCCCCGTGTTGGTCTCGGGCTCCTTTGAAGAATAGACCAACTGCTGTTCTTCAAGGCACGTCGTAAAAGGCGACCAATTGGCTATGCGAGTCACTACCATCATGGCTACTAGAGTTTTGCATTGTCTCGCCCGAGCCTGGCACCACCGTCTTGCCTATTCCTACCGCAATAGCGTCAGTGTTTGTCGCTGTCGTGTTCGGGTTTAGAGGGTAAGGTAGTCATAAAATTATGCATGTGGCATTGGACCTCGCCACAAGATAGCATCGCACCATTAACGCCTTTAGTGTCTATAGGCGACGGTTAACTCTTTCCATCAGGAGACCCATCTTTTTTTTTATAGAAGAGGGGGCAAACGAGCAAGAGGTGCACCTGATGGTAAGTGATCACCGCCGCCCATGGACATCTGCAATACCAGGGGTCTTATAGTTGCGTTGCCGGCCTTTTAAGAATGAGTAAGCTCTTTTCTTGAAGGTCCCTATGTCGTATCCGTTCGGAAATATCCCTGCCGGTAATTGATTCCATAACAGAGTAGTGCGAGGCAAAAAGTGTCGGGAGAAACGCACAGTTGTGGATTTCCAGACATCGAGATGGTGAGGATGGAACTTTAAATTTTGACGCGATGTCCGATGGTGAAATTCGGCGGCAGGAATTATTCCAAACAACTCGTCGGAACACTCCCCATGATAAAGACGATAGAAGACGCAGAGTGAACCTACATCTCTGCGTAATGCCAGAGTCGAGCTGTTCCGAAATAGCCTGGTCGTCAACGATTCGAACCGCTCTACGCTGTATGCGATCAAGAGGAAGAAGCTGGTATTGGGCAGCTCCGGCCCAGTCAGGCCCATGAGAACAGTACTCCATGTGAGGCCGAATCTGTGCCTTATAAAGTTGAAGGCGATGGGCCGGCAAAAAGTACTGTTTCGCTCTGCTGAGCACACCGAGCTTTTTAGAGGCTAATTTAGCCTTGCCTTCCAAATGACCGCGAAACTGAACGTATTTCGATATGTCGACTCCCAAGATTCCGACACTAGCCGAGGCTGTCAGAAGAGTATCCCCAAATCGAGGTGATACGACAAAGGGTGTCTTTTTTGCGGTGAACATGCAAAGCTGTCTCTGCTTGGGGTTAAAAGTGACCAGGTTTTGACGACCCCATTCAGAGACATCGGTAAGTCGATTCTCGACTTCAGACACAAGCTTGTTTCGGCACTCTTCGACGTGTTCCCGAGAAATACCGCTTCGGCCGGAGTATGAAGCATCTCCAGTACTGTCATCCGCATAGCAATGTATGTTGCGAATTCGCATCATGTCATTGATAAGCAGAAGAAACAGAGTCGGTGATAGCACGCAGCCTTGGGGAACACAAGCATTGACAAATTTAAGGTCGGAGCACGCACCGTCGACAACGACCTTGATGCTCCGGTTAGCCAAAAAACTGGTGATCCACTTGCATAATTTCTCGGGAAACTTTCAAATTTCTAGCCCTAAGGCGCCCCATAGACCTACAATAACATTGCGCAATACTTTTATTACAATAAAAGTATTGTGCAATAATATTGGATACCCTTTTGACTCCAAACGTTCAATTAATTCACTCAATAAAATTGACAAACCAGTCTGATCAATATTTTCGAGCGAGCAACATGTCTGACGACGAAGTTTTGGCGGCAACCATGCTGGTGATTTAGTTAAATAAATCTCCATACAATTCTATACATTCAAGTAAAAACTTCCGTTTTTTATCTTTTATAGCATTTTTGCTCACCATTTTGCCTAAATTTATGACACAACCATACATTAAACACCGTGACTGACCGAACCCTCTGAATTGAAAAATATTGTGCAATATTAAACCTACACAGTGCAAGAAAAAAAAATATTGCGCAATAAAAATTAAACCTGCTCAAAAAAAAAAAACAGAAAACCAGCTCAAACTTTCATAATATTATATTTCTCCGTGTTGGTCCTGTCCCTTTTCAAGAATAGACCAACTACCGTTCTGCCAGGTAAATCATAAAAGGCGACCGATTGACTGTAGGTCTGTAGGTACTGTAGGTCTATAGACTGTAGGACTGTAGGTACGTGTCACTACCATCATAACTACTTGGTGGTAGAGTTCCGCAACGTCTCGCCCGTGTATTTGATACCATCGCATTAGCTATTCCTGCCGCAATAACGTCAATTTTTTTTATATCTTGATAACAAACAAGCAGATGGGTCTTCTGATGGAAAGAGTAAACCATCACCTATAGACACCAAAGATGTTAATGATGCGTTGCTATCTTGTAACGAGGTCTAAGACCACATGTGTAAGTTTACTGGCTACCTTACCATTCATACCGGAACATGATGATGACAAGTATTGATCCTATTGCGACACAAATAGGTAAGGCGGTGGTACCAAATACGCGGGCGAGATAAAGCAGAAATCTACCACCTATTTCTCATTGCCTTGTTCTGGTTTGGAGGGTAAGGTAGCCGGTAGACTTGTGCAGTGGAATCGTAAACCCGCCACACGGATGGCAACGCACCGTTAACATTTTTGATGTCTATAGGCGGTGGTTTCTCTTTCCATCAGGAGAGCCATCCTGATGCAAAGAGAAATCATCGCCTATAGACATCAAAAATGTTAACGGTGCGTTGACACAAATAGGTAAGGCAGTGGTACCAAATACCCGGGCGAGACAACGCAGAAATCTACCACTTGTTTGTTATTGTCTTGTTCCGGTTTGGAGGGTAAGGTGGCCACATCACCAAACACATCCACACGGATAGCAACGCACCGTTAACATTTTTGATGTCTAGAGTATAGGCGATGGTTTCTCATACCATCAGGAGAGCCATCAGCTTGCTTGCTGTCTTATGATATAAATAACAAATATTCATTTTAAACACTAATCATCTAGACTAACATCAACTTGTTTTTTCGTTTCACATCTGTATATTATTTTACATAGAAACTGGCTGATAAAAACTACATACTAAAAGAGGGTATTCAGTACTCGATTTTAATACCGAATATGTAAAAAAATTAGGTACTTAAACGTTTAGCTAATTATCCAATGACATGTTTATACTTATATGGACGCCCGCGCATAGATACAAAACATGTTTATTCAAATTCTCCTTTATAGGCACCATCGAAGTTCATTATTTACAAACAGTGATTTTCCCAACTCGTGACTAGACTCATTTCTCAGTAGTCACCGCGCGGATGATAACAACGCTATTACACGTACGGTGACAGTATTTTCTTAATATTTCTTTACTAATTTGGTTGTGGTTGACAACATAAGAGTTAAGCAATATTTTGATAACGTCATTTTCCTCGCCGAGTAAATTTTCCTTAAAGTAGTCCTAAGAAAACTGGTATTTTTCATTTTGTGTTTCTTTTATCTTGCGGGGCTGCCATCATATAAAGGAAGCAATATTTTATTTATTTACTTATTTTAATTTACTTTCTTTCGTACTAAATCAGGGCGGTCGCAAACTAACATCATAATTTTCGACCAGGGTGGGTTTGCGACCACCTATTTTAGTGAGTGAATTGAAAAAAGTTCTATCAAGAAAACATTTGGTCGTAAACTGATGAGATGCATCTTTATACTTCTACAACATCAAATTCTAAATTATACAATCATAAAAGCATTATTGAGATTATAATAAGCAAAATATTATGTAGCTTTAAGTGTCAGAATGCGACCACCCGGCCACTTTCTAGCGTAGTAGATATTTACGTACAGTACCCGGCGATAAATATTGCACATCGAACTTTGGAAAGAGACAATCGGATAATTTCGGCTTCGTAAAGCGTTATCTCTGTCCCACACTACCTATGTGACGTTTAGTCAGTCGTTGTTCAAGTACGATAGAGTGCAGTCGCGTCCCGAAAAAAATAATTATTTAGAGTTGATAACACCCACAAATTTAAATAATTTAAAGTTGTAATATGGCATCTTTCGGAAAAAGAGGGAAACCTTTACGAGGTCAGTCACGTGAAATTATCTACAATGTTTATAAATACTTTGTAAGCGAAGCTGATAGATTTAAAAAAAAAGTAGATGAAAATGTAAGTTGTTATTTTAAGAAGATTCAAGAGCGAGTTGCAAATGCCACTGGAATTTCAAGAAGAACTTTGAACAATATATTAAACGAAGTCAGTACTGAAACACATTCGACTGAAATTAAGTTCAGCACTCCAAAAAAAGGGAGACCAAAAACGCAATTTCGTTTGGATATGGACGATTTTGATTACGATGTTGTTCGAAGAATGGTGTATGATTTTCACTTACGATTTAATGAACTGCCAACAATAAAATCATTAAAAGCTAAGTTATCTGAAGCTATTAATTACAATGGGTCTGAAAAAACGTTGAGAAAAATACTTCATGATATGGGATTTCAGTTCACTAAAATGGAAGATAATCGAAAAATTCTAATGGAAAAGCACGACGTTAGTCTCAAACGAATGGAATACCTTGATAAAATACGCAAATTTCGCGAAACAGGAAAAAATATCGTCTACATGGATGAGTCATATATACATGCATCCCACATTAAAGGGAAATCTTGGAGTGACGATAAGAAAAAAGGAGTAAAAAAGCCAATTTCAAAAGGTCAACGTTTGATAATAGTTCATGCGGGAAATGAAAAAGGCTTTGTACCCGGTGCTTTTTTAACGTATAAATCCACGGACACTACAGGTGACTATCACAATGAAATGAATAACGATAACTATGAGAAATGGCTGGTTAACCAATTAATCCCAAATATACCCAGTGATTCTGTTCTAGTTATCGACAACGCACCCTATCACAACAAGTATGTTGAGAGACCCCCCAACTCAAACACCATTAAACGGGAAATGATCAACTGGTTAAACAGACATGAAATTCCAGTTGATCCAAAATTAACAAAAACCCAGATTTACGCTATTATATGTCAGCACAAGGAGAGGTATACAGAGTTTTCTGTGGACAAAATACTTGCCGAACATGGGCACACTGTGTTGCGATTGCCACCATATCATCCGGATTTTAATCCAATTGAAAATATATGGTCTCAACTGAAAGGCTATGTAGCCTCTAGAAATGTGGGTATGAACTTAACTACAGTAAAAACATTATTGACTGAAAAAGTAAACATGATCGGCGCTGAAGAGTGGAAAAAGGTTTGCGATCATGCAATCAAATGTGAGAATAAATATAGAAGCATTCAACACAGTTTAGACAATTACACTGATAGATTAGTAATAAATACGGCTGATAGTGACAGTGATATTGACCTCTTTGAGAGCACAGATAGTGAAATGGAAGTAATTGAGAATTAGAATTATTATTATTTTTATTGCAATGTCTCATTTTAGCAATAGGTATAATGGTGTTTATTATGTAGCTGTAATGTTCCAAAATAATTAAATACGTAAACATAATGTAAAAATGTTTTTTTTATTTTATTTTACCCCAACCTAAAGCCATCACTTATAGAAAAATTAGTGTATTTTATACAAAGAATAAAAATATCAAAAGAAGCAAATCATACTTGTTTTAACAGCTCCTAATAGGTACCGGACTGTTTGTATTTTGTGCGACAGAGATAACGCTCTACGAAGCCGAAATTAGCCGATTGTCTCTTTCCAAAGGTCGATGTGCAATATTTATCGCCGGGTACTGTACTTCAGTTTGCGACCACTGGATTTTAAAATAAATAAAGCTAAAAAATGATATGACTGCAACTTTCGAACAAACATTGCTCTATAATTAAAGTAATAACGCTTCTTGTTTGAGTGTAACATTAGTAAAAGGTATCAACAGATAACTTTGTTCGCCACCCGGCGTGGTATTTTTGCAGCACTACGTGACGTGAAGAACATACCGTCATAGGAATACACAAACCGGGAAAACCGCGAAATAACGTCAGTAAATACTGACTTTATTTTGCGGTTTTCCCGTCCCATTGGCCTAATCAGTGCGTTACGTAAAATCCACGAAAAATGTACACTAAGGCATTTGTTCACGAGAAAATTCTTATAATAAATGAGTAGTTCGGTTTTCGAGCAGCTCATTCTTGCGCTAATCAAGTGCACCGCATCGCAGAGTACATTTACGTTTTGCCTACTTGCGATCCGAGCCCAAGAGCAACGATCAGCCGATGGACAAAACAATATCCCACCCTAAGCTGAAGATTGATTTCACAGGCGACATCCTTAGGGCGGAGGGCATAAAGTCTCACATCTTTAAACTTTAACTGAGCATTCTGCTCGCCCTCGCGACCAATGAAGCTGTGAAGGTCCTTAAAGTAAGCAACAATTCAGACATTCCGAAAAAAAATCATTAGTCGTACAGGTGCTATCGTCGATCGGTTCGGACGCCTTCATCTTTTTGCATTCTCAACACTTCTTCACTCTTTTGTATAAGAATCCACGGGTTTCATTAGATTACTATTTAAAATCCCTTTCAGTTAGTATATGTTACTTACATTTTGATATGGCTTTTTAAAGATTTTTTGGCTAATTACAATTTTTCTTTAAATTTTTCACTTAAGTGCCATGTATATTTACTGTAAGCATTTAAAATTATTTTTATAAATTATACAAAAAAAAATATACAATCAATAAATCTTTACAAGAGCTTTCGAATAAAACTTAATCGAACTTTATAGTTGCTCTGAATCAGAAGATATACCATATTATGCAAAATATGTATCGCAATGAAATTACCTAAAAATGACGGCATTTCCTACTCCACTATCCGTGAAGCATCGTAATCCGCCTTTAGCTTATTAAATTCTTTGATTATTTAGCTATCCAATGATATAATTATATCTTGGATATTTTTGTGTTATAGCACTCACCCCGTGCTTGGGAAACTGGAAAAACCTTAAAAACAACAAAGAAAAATATCGACACGTGGGATTCGAACCTGCGACCATCTTCCTAAAGCCGGGACGCTCTTTCACTGAGCTAGTGTCGACAGGCTCAAGGCGGCGAAATTCTTCTTTGATATATGATCGATTACGTCGATTGTACTGATCGCTAGGTATACATACTTATAACTAGTTAAATGAGTTCATCGTTACAGATGAAATTCACATTTATAATTTTTATCAGTACTTTCCTATTTCTAAATATTTTTGTGTTATAGCACTCACCCCGTGCTTGGGAAACTGGAAAAACCTTAAAAACAACAAAGAAAAATATCGACACGCGGGATTTGAACCTGCGACCATCTCCCTAAAGCCGGGACGCTCTTCCACCGAGCTAGTGTCGACAGACTCGAGGTGGCGAAATTCTTCTTTGCTATATGATTGATTACGTTGATTGTACTGATCGATAGGTATACATACGTATAACTAATTAAATAAGTTCATCGTTACAGATGAAATTCACATTTATAATTTTGATCAGTACTTTCGTATTTCTAAATATTTTTGAATAGCCTTAATTCTGGGGAAAGACAGGTAGGCTACTTACTACTAATACCACGCGGGCTACGCCGCGGGCGAAAGCTAGTTAATAATTAACACATTTGTTTGAAAAAAATAATTTTTTATATCTTAAGATAGCAAACAAGGAGATGAGTCTCCTGATGAAAAGAGTCAACATCGCCTATATACACCAAAGATGTTAATGGTGCGTTGCTATCTTGTGGCGAAGTCTAATGCCACACACATAAATTTACCGGCTGCCTTACCCACTAAACGGGAAGACAACAGTGACAAGCACTGACGCTATTGCGGCAGGAATAGGTAAGGCGGTGGTATCAGGCCCGGGTGAGACATTCCGGAATTCTACCACGGTAGTAGTGACTCGCATAGCCAATCGCTCGCCTTTTACGACCTGCCTGGGAGTACGGCAATTCGTCTATTCGAATTCGAACCAACACGGGGTAATTACGTTAATAATTTGTATTTTAAAGAAAACTCTAAGATACCTAGTAACATTTCTTATTACATAAAAACTCACGGGCGAAAAAAACATGTTTCATAAAGATACATTGTATACATGTAGGTATAATAATATGTATTAAAAGTTAGAATTGTTTTCTAATTTTAAATATGTAGGTTGGAATCCTTTAAAAATAATTATTTGAAAACCATGCGTACCGCTTGTAAATATTTTTAATGCGTGTCTCGTAAATCGTAAATCGCGATGTCTCATTGCATCAAACTTGTAAATTTGCGTAGGTACCTTGTTGCCAACTCGCAGTCATGGTAGTTGGAGAACCATCGACCAATCACGAAACAGCATGAAACGCGGCAACGTCGCATAAATATCAGTATTTATAACGTTATTTACCGCTCATAATTTCGTTCTGTTATTTTGGTAGCGATACACATAGTGTTCTAAAATAATTTTGTTACTGAGGTATCGCTACAATAATAACGTTATGTGTCGAAAAATTTGTTCTGTTATTTGATAACGTTTTAAATCCCTGCCTACAATACCTTACTATAGCAAAAAGTGTGGTGACAACTTTTCGTAAGAATTTTTCCGTCTAGGCCCCTTTCACAACGCGCGATAAAGAACTTCGTTCCAATAAAACCTTAAAGTGTATAATTTTGGGGTACCTCCTTTACGAGCTGTTGAGTTCGGATAATATTTGATTATGATGATCTATTTCGACATTCAAGCACGAATCCTAAATTCCTTAGGTGTGAGTACGATTGTATATTTGTATGTATGTATGTTTATCTACGAAATTACAGTCTCGGCAGTTAAAAGTCACATCTAAACAATCATATTTATTTTAAATCACGTATATTCCAACTTAGGGAACAAACTACTTTTTTTTACTAGGTGGTAGAGTTCTGCATTGTCTCGCCCGGGTCTGGTACCACCGCCTTACCTATTCCTGCCGCAATAGCGTCAGCGCTTGTCGCTGTCGTGTTCCGGTTTGGAGGGTAAGGTAGCCGGTAAACTTATGCATGTGGCATTAGACCTAGCCACAAGATAGCAACGCACCTATACATCTTTGGTGTCTATAGGCGATGGTTGACTCTTTCCATCAGGAGACCCATCTGCTTGTTCGCTATCTTATGATATATAAAAAAAAAATTCGTTTCATCAAAATCGGTTCAGTAGATAGTTGACAGATATTTGAAATCAGTTTAATTGTTTTTAATTATTTTTATTGTTTCTTGTTTTTAGCGAATAAACATTATTATTAATAATATTAATAAATCTTTGAGCACATAGGTTTAATTCTCAAATATATGCGATATTACAGTAAGAATATGTACTGATCTCTAAATTTTTCTTTTAAGAAAACGTTTGGGCTCAAATAGTAAATTGCTCGTACAATTGATTCTTTAGTAAAACAATATAATACATATTATTATTACTTCGGTTCTATATCACTTTACCTTTAACAAAGACAGTGTCAACACATTCTCACTTAACCCATAATTTTTATCTTAGAGAACCCTAGTATTTTTGACAGTGTAAACTATAGTAAGCAGTCAGTCGACAAACTGCTCTTCATAGTCAAGCAAGAAAACCGTGTAAGTGCGCAATTTTTAATTTATTTTACACACATTGTATTGTATTTTATTTTATAACTATATACTTTGTTTCATTTTGGTTTTTATATCATTAGATAGCAAACAAGCAGATTGATCTCCTAATGGAGAGAGACAATCGTTTCCTATTCTTTATATAAATATAGTAAGTGTATGTCAATGTACACGATGTGAGTGCAATGTTTTTTTTATATATCATAAGATAGCAAACAAGCAGATGGGTCTCCTGATGGAAAGAGTCAACCATCGCCTATAGACACCAAAGGTGTTAATGGTGCGTTGCTATCTTGTGGCGAGGTCTAATGCCACATGCATAAGTTTACGGGCTACCTTACCCTCCAAACCGGAACACGACAGCGACAAGCACTGACGCTATTGCGGCAGGAATAGGTAAGGCGGTGGTACCAGACCCGGGCGAGACAAAGCAGAACTCTACCTCCTAGTAGCCACGACAGTAGTGTCTAGCATAGCCAATCCTCTTACGACCTGCCTGGCAGAACGGCAGTTGGTCTATTCTTCAATGGAGCCAGGAACCAACACGGTTATACTATCAGAATGTTTAATATTACAATTATCTTGACTTATATAATTAATATTATTAAAGTACAATTCGCCAAAATTCGCAATCACCCAAATTCGTACTAAATTATAATTATTTCACATTATAACAAAACGTATACTTGAGAAAATTGAAATAATTCGTAATATATAACTATCATAATTCGCATATTATATTGGTCCGTATAACCGCCCCATTGGTCGAGTGGTCAGCGACCCTGACTACGCAATCGACGGGGCTCGGGTTCGATACCCGACGGGGACAAGCATCTGTGTGATGAGCATAAATGTTTGTATTTCCGGGTTTGGGTGTTTATTATGTATGTAAAGGTATTTATATATGTATTCTATATATTAACCATAACACAAGCAAATAATTTTCTTACTTTCGAGTTAGATCAGTAAGTGTAATTTGTCCCATAAATATTTATTATTTATTTACATTAGAAATATTTTGGCATTGTCATGTTAAAAAAATCATATATTTCTGGTAAAGAAAATCTCATCAAAACACAAATGTGAAATGAGAGCCAAGTTCAATGTAAGAGTATGCGTCTCTGTCGACTTCGCAAACAAAAGAATTGAAATCTATTTGATTGCCAAGTTTTGTAAATAAACTCCTAAAATTTTAGTCATAAGAACCCGCGACCTTCTAAAATTTATTTATATACCAATTGGTTATTTCTTGGTATTTGCCACAGTTTTTACTACTTGATAAATATGTAAGTTCTTAAATTTTAACACATTATTGTATATAAAATTTATTCATTTCACTTAAAATATTTATTTAGCTTAAACTTTGTTTTGGCTAATTTTCACCTATAGACAGACAATTAGTGTAAGTTATACGCCCGTTAGTGTTTTTCGTTCATACTGTACTTATACTATTACGGCAAAATTTCAGGTATGTAGGATAAATAGTTTTTGAATTGTGAAGGGGTCAAAAGTGGCTCGAGATGGTTAGTTACGAGTTCGGTAAATTTAGGCGTGAACACGTCCACGACGCGGCGCCGGCCGCACATAATACGTTAATTAGCACATAAGAGCTAAACAACAGCAAAACATTCACGCCGGTACACCGCCCGGTACATCGTACACGGCACCGTGCCGCGGTGCGACGCCGTGTCACCTCCCGGTATCCGGCGTCACGCCGCCGGGCGACGCCGCACTGTGGCCATGTGTCCACGCCCTGTCGTTTATAAACAATGAACTTCTTTGCGCTGCGCCCGGATGTATACATTTTTACTAGAATATTAGGTTAAAAAAATGTTTTTTGACATTGCTACGAAATTTTCCAACCTATCGATTATTTAGCTAAATCAATATTTAAGATCTCAAAATTTGAGTTGAATGTCATTCGAAAGATCAAATTCAATCAGCGTTCCCAAAATATACAACTTTTCAAATATCAATATACTGTGCCGTTTTAACAAAATAGATGTTTGAACTGAAAAATCCTTGTTTATAGTTTTTACTCTTTTGAGCTTAAAATACCTTAATTAGCGGGAAGTGTCAGGGATGGCCTGTAGGGTCAACCGCTTACACAATTTTTTTATACATATTTGGTTTCAGATCGAAAGTTAATTTGAACACACGCTTTCAGTATGTACAGTACATACTGTTTTCGCCAGTCAACCCGTATATATGGGTGTAGACTAAGCAAATGCTCCAGTATGTACAGTATTTCACCATTCAACCTATATATGCATGTACACTAAATAAATGAGCTCATCGTTGTAGAAAAATTCACATTTATAACATTAATAATTTTTATTTCAGCAAAATGAATTCATTTCTAATCACTGGAATATGCTGTCTTGCTCTTATTATATTTATAAAATGGCAACAAGTGAAACGCTACTGGGCCAACCTAGGCATCCCGTACATGCCACCGAATTTTTTCCTTGGAAATTTGACGTTCATGCTGCAACAAAATCCTGTAAGTAAATTTTTTTTACATATCGAAAGACAAACAAGCCGAAGGCTCGGTTGATAAAAAAAGATTGAATATAAATATCAAGATTTTAATGGTACGTTGGAATGCATGTAAAGGAGGGTAATGTTACTACGGATACTTTCCTTCACACTGGAAAAAACAATAGCAAGCACTGACGCTATTCTGGCAGGAATAAGTAATTTGCTATTTTTTATATCATAAGATAACAAACATGCAGATGGCTCTCCTGATGGAAAGAGGAAACCATCACCTATATACACCAAAAATGTTAGTGGTACGTTGCTATCCTTGTGGCGAGGTCTTAGTGTCAGATGGATAAGTCTACCGGCTACCATATCTTCCAAACCGGAACACGACAGCGACAAGCACTAACGCTGTTGCGGCAGGAATAATGTTACCTAGCCCGGGCGAGACGATGAAAAACTCTACCACTTAGTAGTCAAGATGTTAGTGATATATTTGACCAATCGTTTGCCTTTCACGAACCTGCTGGTTAGAAGACAGTTTTTTTTTTCAGAAAGGAATTGGACTAAAGAAATAATCAATCCGAAAATCCCAAACAAATAATTCTCATTATCATTAAAATACTAGATACTATTGCAGAGATAATAAAATATCTTTCAAGTTGATATAATGTTTACTAATATTATAAAATATTAGAGTTTGTTTGTTTGTTTGGTTGTACGCGGTAATCTCAAAAACTGCTGAACTGATTTGAATAATTCTTTTTGAGTTGGATAGCCTTTTTATCGAGGAAAGTTATAGGCTATATAATATCTTACTACGACCAGCAGGAGCGGAGTAAACAAAGTCCGCGCGGACGAAGTCGCGGGCAACGGCTATTACCTAATAAGCATCATAATTATAGCAGTGCCGGCTTTGGTATAGACGCAAAAGGTGACTGGATTAGTGATTAAAATGCCGGCAATATTCCCAAAGATGCCAAATCTGCCACGAATCTTTCTAAACTTGCCGGTAATATTGGCAAGAAAAGTGTAAATAGAGAACGATATTTTTTTTAATACTCTTTATTCTGGTAAAAAAGTTTAACTATTTTACCGACAAGTTTAAAAACATTCGTGGCAGTCTTGGCAACTTTGGGAATATTGCCGGCAATTTTCATCACTAGTCTGAATTCGTGTTACGGATTGCGTTTGTTCTGAATTTTTGTTCTGATAAAGTTCGTGTTATCCTATGCTTTAAAAATAAATAAATTACCTACTCAATAGTTTTGATGACCGTAATTAATATAATTATTTTTCTTTTGATTAGCATCAAAGTGGTGAAAAATTCTAATGGCATGTCATTCAAGTGTAAGATGGAAATGACATATTATTCACTAAGGATCAAGACAGTATTGTCGTTTGATCATAGATCTATATTTTATCATCGACATTTTGAACACTAGTGTTCAGACTAACCAACAGTGACAAACATAAACGCTTTTTTAGGAGGAATAGGTAATTATGTGATAACAGACCCGGGTGAGACAATGCAAACTCTACCGTCTAATCCATCCATATTCTATTTTATACTCATGACGATTTGTACATTAAATCCATACTTCCATACTAATATATGACCGCCCCGTTGGTCGAGTCGTTAGCGACCCTGACTACGCAATCGGCGGGGCTCGGGTTCGAACCCCGACGGGGACAAACATTTGTGTGATGAGCATAAATGTTTGTATTTCCGGGTTTGGGTGTTTATTAAATATATTCCAGTATTTATATATGTATTTTCATGTATTACTACCGCTGACTGACACTCATAACACAAGCAAACAATTTGCTTACTTTGTGGTTAGATCAGTCGGTGTCATTTGAATATTATATACGAGTATTACATTATATCCATACTTCCATACTAATATTATAAATGCGAAAGTCTGTCTGTCTGTCTGTCTGTTACGCTTTCATGGCTAAACCGCTAGACCGATTTTCATGAAATTTGGCATGGATATAGTTGAAGATCCGGGGTCAAACATGGGCTAATTTTTTTTCAAAAATCAGTCCCTGGAGGGCTGAAATAGGGGATGAAATTTTGATTAAAAGCTATTTGGACGACTTATTAATATATTCGCGGGCGAAGCTGCGCGGGTCAGCTAGTTATATAATAAATGCAAAATGAAAGTAACTCCATCCGTCTGTCTGTCTCTTCTTCACGCCTAAGCGACTGGACCGATTAAGATGAAATTTGATACAAAAATGGTTGAGACCCGGGAAAACACATAAGGTAGTTTTTATTTCTGAAATCCCACGGGAACGGGAACTATGCGGGTAAAACTTGTAACGGTTGCTACTTTTATTTAAGAGATTTTTTCCACGCAGACGAAGTCGCGGGCACATCGAGAGTAGAGAAAGTCTACGAAACCTAGGAGGAGTCACTTGATGCAATCATAATATTTTATGATATATCTATGGCATTTGATTGTGTTCATCATAACACTGGTGGAATAGCAATGCCTTATGTGGCATGTGGCATTGCAACTGGCAATTGATTTAGCTGGGCTGATTAGCTTTTTATACACTTAAAAATCTTCTTATAGGGAATTTGGATGAGAAATATTTACCAAAATTATAAGTCTCCATACGTGGGGATATGGTTATTTTGGAGACCAGCATTGATCATCAACTGTCCCGACATCGCTCGTAATGTACTGAATAAAGACTCAGTCAACTTTCGGGACAGATTCATGAGCTCGGGGCCTTCAGATCCAGTCGGGCATTACAATTTATTTTTAGTTAAGGTAAGGTAGTATATATCTATTATTCTTAATATATACGTACATTTTTCATATCATAGTATACCAAGCCTGCAGAGAGCTCTTGTGATGGAGCGAGACAATTGTTTACAAACACCAAAGGCGTCAATGGTGCGCTGCTACCTGTGTGATAGGGTGGATGGATAATACCACATGCACATGTTTACATTACCCTCATAACAGGACATGGCAATGATACGCACAGACTTCATTGCGACAAGAACAGCGAAAATTATAATACCAAGCCCAAACCTAGAGCTCTAACCAACTATAATATACAATAATAAACAAACAGATCAGCGTTTCTGCAATACCAGAGATCTTGCTGTTGCGTTGCCGGCCTTTTAAATACGGTAGAAGACACAGAGTGAACCTATATCTCTGCGCAACGCAGTGAATCAAGCTGTTTCGAAATAGCCTAGTGGTCAACGATTCGAACCGCTGTAAACTGAATGTGATCAAGAGGAAGAAGTTGGTACTGGGGAACTCCGGCCCAAAGACGAGAACAGTACTCTATTAGATGCCGAATCTTTGAATTATAAAATTGCCAGCAAGAAATACTGTCTCGCTCTGCTGAGTACACCGAGCTTTTTGGAGGCTAGTTTAGCCTTACCTTCCAAATGACCGCGAAACTGAACGTAATCCGATATGTCGACTCCCAGAATTCCGACACAAGCTGAGGATCTCAGGAGAGTATCCTCAAATCGAAGTGATACGACAAAGGATGTCTTTTTAGCTGTGAACATGCAAAGCTGTGTCTTCTTGGAGTTAAATGTGACCAGGGTTTGACGACTCCATTCCGAGACATAGCGAGAAATAACGCTACGGTTGGAGTATGTAGCATCACCAGTACTGTCATCCGCATACCAATGTATTTTGCGAATTCACATCATGTCGAATTTGCATCGTGCTGCTCAGGGAAAACTGAGCGAAAGAATAAATGTATCTCTTTTTTTTCTCTACGTGGACTATAAATATTGCCTTTGATCGAGTTTGGCACAATGCACTATTCTCCAAGCTCCCTTTTTATGGACTTCCCTAGAAACTCTCCAATCGCTTTAGCAGTTTTTTTAGCAGATCGGAGCATCAAAACCGTTGTTGATGGCGTATTCTCTGAACCTCTGAACTTAAACCAATGTCAATGTTAGTGTTCCTCAGGGATGTACGCTATCACTTACACTGTTTCTTCTGCATATTAATGACATGTTGCAATCCAGAAACATTCATTGCTATGCAGATGATGCTTTATACTCCGGCCGTAGCGGGATTCCTCGAGAAAACGTCACCAAGTATTGGAACAAGCTTGGTTTCAGAAATTGAAGAACAACTTTCCACAGCTTCAAAGTGGGGTCGATTTGATTTAGTCCACTTCAGCCTTTAAAAAACTCCCTTTTTGCATTTTTTGTCTGTAAAATACTTCCATAACAGTCTCAGCTAGTCTTAAAATCCTTAAAGTTAACATATCTAGCGACATTCACCGTGGTCCCTTGGAAGGCTAAGCTAAATTAGCCTCAAAAAGCTAGGTATTCTCATCAGGGCCTGGCAGTACTTCACTCCAGCCCATCGCTTACAGCTTTATAAGGCACAATTGCGGAGTACTGCTCTCACTTGTAAGTGGGGACTCCTCAGTATCCTTCCTTTTGATGACATTCAACATAGAGCGGCTAAAATCGTCGACGATAGGACTACTTCTGATCAGTCATAACATGTGGCATCGCTCTGCATCTTCTATCAGATCTATCATGTGGGTGTTCCGAGGAATTGTTTGGGTTAATTTCTGCCGCCGAATTTCACCATCGACCATCGCGGTAAAATTTAAAAAAATTATCCTCGCCATCTTGGTGTCTGGAAATCCATAACTGTGCTATTATCAAAGGACTTTTTTCGTCTCTGTGGATCCAATTATCGGCAGGATTTGTTCCAAACGGTTACGACTTAGGGTCCTTTAAGAAAAGATCTTACTGCAAATGCAACTCCTCTGGTCAAATCACTTATCACTAGACCTCGCTACAAAGACAGCAATGCAACATTAACGGCATTGATGTCTATAGGTGATGGTTTCCTCTTTTCATCCGCCTGTTTGCTATCCTATGATAAAAAAGGGCGATATGTTGCCGTCGATCTACACACATGCCTGCAGTTGCTTTGCAATTTCAATACATAAATTGTACACATTGGTCGAGTCAGTGTCCCATAACTGTGCAAAGCTTCCCAAAGTTAATCAGTTAAGTATATTACATCCTGAAGATGCTTTAAAAAGTGAAACCGGTCGAGTAATATAATTAAAATTGTGTAAAGTGAAATTGATGTACAAGTGGAATAGTAAAAGTGTCTAGTAACTTCCCAAAGTTTCTTTCGTAAAAATCGATGATGATAAAGATGATAATAATGATTCATTCACATTTTCAGGAACCCCTTTGGAGCAAGCTACGTAAACATTTTACGAGTGTATTTACAACTTCAAAGCTAAAAAATGTACACTCTATTGCCTTGGCTAAGTCAGATGATTTGATAACACGAATTACTAATGAGATGAAAAAAGGTTCTATGGAATTACGAGTAAGTAAAATATTTTAAGGTACTTATTGTAATTGATGTCATTTTATAGTACATAGAGCTAAAGCGATTACTAGATGATGGGAGATTGCTTTCACGGATTGATGGTCATAACATTAGCGTTTTATGGGACCATTTAGAGATTGGATATATCGTCTATCGATTGGACGCGATTGTAAAGATTTCAGAAAAGATCTGAAAAAAAACTTATTTATAAATATTCTCAAGAGAGAATTAGATTTTTAGTTATTGTTCGTAATGGTTATACCTCCTTTTTGAAAGAATATTACATTCTTCTGGACTACAAGTTTGCTTCAATACTCGTTTTACGTAATGTCAGATTTGGGGTTGGGCCTACCATGAAGCTGTATTATATCTGGAGGCATCAATTCTAATACCTACTTGAAACACAATTTTACCTACTGCTGTCATCTTCTGAGGTCTTACCTTCTGTTTCTAACACGGCTTTATAAAAAGAGATGGGAAGACCTCATAGACAGAGATACAACGTAAATATTTGTTTTAATTAATTAATACGAATGCTAGCTCCACCTATACCTAATACTTCATGGAGCCAATAGAGTTTAAATACGAGTTAGGCTCTAAGTGCTCTGCCCTAAGAGTTACCTCGGCTTCAATTGATATCAATAGAAAAGCAGTTTTAATGCCAGCATTCGGCACGCTTCAACATATTTCCGAAAAATCTGACTACTGCTGGTGCATCGACCATTGCTATCATCTATATTTCAATGCTGATAATTTTTAACTTATACTAAATATAACAATTTACGAATCGGTAAATCTAAATTACAAAATATTTTTTACAGAAAACATTCATAGATTATACTACAGATGTATTTGGGACTGCATCCTTCGGTGTTGCAAGCGATGCAACACTCACCGGCGGTGGACCTCTGAGAAAAATCACACAAGAACTAATGGAATATAACACTTACAGAGGACTTTGTTGGAGCTGCATCTTTTTTTGGCCGGAATTAGTACCTTTATTCGGGTAAATAAATGTTTTTAGTATTTTTTTAGATATTTCACACTCCTCTACTTGATTCGGCCCCTTTTAGAAGATTATATCAGTTGAGGCAGTTGCTTAACTGTTAACTATTTCGTAAAAAACGAGAGGAGACTATAACGTGTCACTTACATCGTAACTACTCTGCACTTCACACTTGTCCGTTTTTGAACCGAGGGTTCCGTTCTTAATGCGCAACGACGATAATTGAATACATATGTACTTCAAATAAAGACTGTATATGTTTTTTATTTCAATAGAAATATATATTTTCCAGGCTTTTATATATTTTCCCTATACTTGTAGTATTGTAGTATAAGACGATATAACTTGCCAGAGAACACGAACAAGACCCTATAATAATAATATAATAATAATAAATATCAGTGGACAAAGTACACGAATTGATCTGACCCCAAAGTAAGAAAATTATATGCTTGTAGTATGGGTGTCAATTAACGATACTAATACATAGAAATACATATATAAATACCCTGATATATTTAATAAACACCCAAACCCAGAAATACAAACATCTGTGCTCATCACACAAATGCCTGTCCCTGCCGGGAATCGAATCCGGACCCCATTGATTGCGTAGTCAGGGTCGCTAACCACTCGACCAACATCGTTTTATTCAGTATTACCTTTAAATTACTACTACTTACTATAAGTAAATATATTCCTTAAGATTCGATATCAACTTCTTAACTTATCGGCCTTTAAAAAATATTTTTAAACTTGGGGAAAACGTTTTATTATTTTCTTAATAGTCTGTGTTTAGGATTTCTCTTGTCGTTGAGTGTCTTCAGTACAACTGTTAATCTCAGGAATCTGTTATATTTACAGAATTCTGAGCTAAGATTTAGCCAAGACACTTTATAGATACTTAAAATAACAAAAAAGTAATTAGCTTTAAACTATTATTTAGTACAAAAACGGACAATTTTTATTTGAGACTTAAAACTTAAATTGTGATTATTAAATTTATGGATATTTTAATATAAATGAAATTAAAGTTTTGTACAATAGTAAGAACTTGATTAAATGTCAATCGAATTTAAGTCTTTTTTATATGATTATTCCTAGTGATATATGTTATTTTATTATTTTAAAAAACATAGAAAATTATTTTAGTTTATTTTTAATATTTAGCACTCTAAAAGACACGCAAAAGATATTTAAACTCAAAATCATCTGTGTTCTTTCATAGTTTTAGGTAATTCGTAACTATCTTCCTATAAATTTTGATTCCCTTGAGAGTCTTTAAATATACGTTTTTGTGGCATAAACGGGCGTAGCTTTTTTACATTAACTTAGAAGTTTAACGTATTCAGAGCTTCAAGGAACCGTAGAATTGATATATGGTTTTAATTTTTACTCGATACCTTTACGCGTTCCCAAAATAACGGATCTTGACAGACCGATAGACAGACATACAAACCAGCAACAAAGTGATCCTGTAAGGGCTTCGTTTTTCTCTTTTGAAGTTAAGAACTGGTAACCGGAACGGTACGGAAATCTAGGTATGGAAATAGGATAGTTTACATAATATCCTAAATCGTAATTTCAGTAGTTTCATTACAACTAATATTTTTAATTCCTTTCGCAGATTTACCTTTGTTCCAAAGGAAACGACTAAATACTTCAGACAAGTATTTAGAGAAATACTTTTAGCGCGGAAACAGATTGTACAAGATAATGAGGTTCAATGCCTGATTGATGCTCTGGTGCAACTTAAAGACAAAGATTTGATTGATAAAGGTTAGATACAATATACTATTTTACAGATTGACTGGTATAAGTGTGTACACACTGAGGTTGTTCAGTACTCGATTATGATACTGAATATGTAAAAATTGGTTAGTTAAATTTTGATTTAATTATCCAGTAAAAATATAAGGACATCCGTGCTTAGATAGTTCATCCATACTTACTAATATTACCACGGTAATCATGTAGTCTGTGCTAATTACTAATCTACTTATTTTGCTAATATTACTAATTTCTAAAATGACTAATTTAAATTATATTAATTTAATATTATAAATGTGAAAGCCTGTCTGTCTGTCCATATGTCAGTCTGTTTGTTGCGCCTTTAATACACTTGGCTTTGTTACCATTTAAAAGCAGATGTAGCGACATTATGCAGGTTCTTATAAAGTTTTAAGTCGCCACCCCAAATACTACGAACTTGACATACAAGGAAAGAAGGTTATTGTGAGCGTGGATCGTCTTAAACCTGCTTTTATCACGAATGAGGCAGACTCGAGAGCTCCAGTGGTTACACTACCACCACCACCCAAACCAGAGGACGAGTTTAAGACGACGAGAAGTGACACACGTGTCAAATTTCCTGATTACTATCGTCCGCAATAGCGGTCTCCGGGGAGAGTACCGTAGCGACATTCGCGATTGCATTCTTTGGAAGCGAATGCATTGGGTGCACATTATTTGAGCGTATGCGCCATCGACCGCGCCCAGTGAGAAATACGTTCTAATGGCGAGAACACGCGTGATCTCGGTTAGACGGACTGATAATTTGAAATACGATATACGTTGTGCTTTTGTTTAAAAGTAATAATTGATAAAACCTTTACTTGCTTTAAAAAGACTTTTAACTTATATACGTGCCTACACAGATTATTAACACTGAACAAACTTTTGAAATTATATTGTTTACTTCGTCATACTTAACAATTTGTGTTTTCACTTACACTAATTTGACCCTTGTACAAAATAAAATAGGTGTTCCTATTTTATTGTGACAATAGCACCAGAGGATCTTATTCCATTAACTTCGACCTGTTGAATTCTTCTATTTAAATAAGAAATCAAAAGATCAAGAGCCTTATTCCTAATTCCATAATGGTGTGATTTTCTGATTAATATGCTATGATGAACACAATCAAAAGTCTTTGATAAATCACAAAACATCCAAATGGCATCAGGTGACTCCTCTCGGCTTCATATTTTTTTAAATAATTCTACACCAACGTCTGTAGTTAAGCAACCTTTTGTAAAACCTGTTAAAAACTGTTTATCATGAAATAATTTAAATTTATTAAAATGTCTTAATATTTGATTGAGAATGATTTTATCAAATATTTTACTGAGGGTAGGCAGAACTGAAATTTCTCGATATCTCATGTGGTAGAATTCTACAACTCAGCCGGGTCTGATAACACCGCCTTGACTATTCCTACTGCAATAGCGTCATTGCTCAAAATGCTTGTCATTGGCGTGCTCAGGCTTGGAGAGTAAGGCAGCTGGTAGATTTATGTACGTGGCATTGCCTTCCCGCGACACGAATTGCAACGTATATTAACATCTTTGATGTCTATAGTTAATGGTTGTCTTTTTTCTTCAGAATAGCCATCCGATTGTACGCTGTTTTATCATTACATAGTATAAAACAAAGTCGCTTTCTCTGTCTGTCCCTATGTCCCTATGTATGCTTAAATCTTTAAAACTACGCAACGGATTTTGATGCGGGTTTTTTTTAATAGATAGATTGATCCTTGAGGAAGGTTTTAGTATATAAACCTTTCCGATATTCCCACGAAAATAAAAGCTACGCGGGTGAAACCGCGGGCAGGTCGCTAGTGATATATAAAAAATATGCAATAAATTATAGTCGATGCTAAATTATAGTAAATGCTAATTTAGAAACTATAATTGCAGCTGAAACTGAAAATATCATAGTAGCTCAAGCAGTCGTATTCCTTATCGGAGGGTTCGAAACCAGCGCCAGCGCTCTTACGTACACGTTATACCATCTTGCATTCGATGAAGACAAACAGGTAACCCGTCTATATGTTGCAGATAAATTCTATAATCCATATTAATATTATAAATACGTGAATAACTCTGTATGTATGTGTGTGACATCACGGCAAAACCGCTGGGCTTATTATGATGAAATTTCATACAACGATACTTTAAAGCCTTGAGGTGAACATAGGCTACTACTTTTCCAATTTTTTTTAACTCTCCGGTACGTTAGTAGTATAAGGAATTTTCGAAAATCGAGTTTTCACCGGATTTCTTCGTTTTGGGGTTTGAGAGTCCTAGGAACCTTTTCCGACTATTTTCACGATGACGTCAGTATTTCTGTATATATGCATATATCTGTGTCTTTAAAAACTTTGAGATTTCGGAATAAATAAATCTGTAAAATGTTTGTACCAATGTTACGACTTGTTAAAGAAATTTTAATTAGGTGCGGTGACCGCTAGACTTGTTAGTGAAAATTGAAATTTCGTTTGCTATGTAGTCAAGCAAACTTATTCTTGTTTGATTATATTTGTTTTGGTTACATATAACCATTAATCGTCGTATCCTTTGATATGTTCAACATTTTAATAGTTCTCATGCTCGTATATTAAGTAATAGTGCTCGTATTGGTCCGGGCTCTCTTTGAAGAATAGTGTAGAAGGTAGAGTTCAGCAGCGGTTGGTCCGAGTCTGGTACCACCGTCTTACCTATTCCTGCCGCAATAGTGTCAGTAATTACTATTATCGTGTTCCCGCTTGGAGAGTTAGGTGGCTAGCTTACTCTCTTAACGTAAACTTACGCGTGTGGTATTACCAACCCGCCACATAGATAGTAATGCATTATTAACATCTTTGGAGTCTATAGGCGACAGTTACTCTTTCTGTCAGGAGAGCCATCTGCTTGTTGGTTATCCTAAAATATAAAAAACTCGACCTGTATATATTGATATACAGGTGAGTTTAATTTAAACTCAACCTGATATATTGATATATAGGTTGAGCATAAGTATTGATTTATGCTTTTAATCTTATTTCTAGAGTCGATTATACAACGAACTGCTGGAGGCTTATCAAAAATATGGAAAGAGTTTCGTCAACTATGAACATATAACTGAACTGACGTATATGGATTGCATATTAAAAGGTACGTAATATTAATATTGCTATATGTGCCCTCCTTGTTCGTTGGGCTTCCTTTGAAGAATTGACCATCTTCCGTTCTGCTGCGGTTCGTGAGAGGCAAACAATTGGCTATGCGAGTCACTACCATCGTGGCTAATAGATGGTAGAGTTTGACTTCCCCTCGTCACATTGACAGTAACACCCCATCAATATCTGTGGTATCTGTAAGCGATGGTATAATTTTGGGTCATGGGAATGAAATAACAGAGTTAGTAATTAATATTTCTGTTACAGAATCTCTTAGACTTCACCCTCCAATGGGATGGATTAACAGAGTGGCACTAAATGATTACCGAGTCGATGATAAACTAACCATCAAAACTGGTACATCTGTTTATGTGAATGCTAACGGAATGCATTATGATCCTGAATATTTTCCCAACCCCTACACGTTCAATCCAGACAGATTTTTGCCAGAAAATGAGAAGAATATGACACCGTATTCTTACTTACCGTTTGGTGAAGGACCTAGAAAATGTATAGGTAAGGATAAATGTCTATACTATTTAGGTACTAAACAGCCGCAGTAAAATTTTACTTCGAAACCAAGTAACACTTTACAAAACGTGCATAAGACCCATTTTGACGTACGCAAACATAGCATTTGCGCTCGTCAATCCTAATAACCTACACCACTTACAAATCGTTTAAAACAAGTTTATGCGCATGAGCACTAGTTACCAATAGTACGTGCGCACATAGATCTTTACTGGGACCTAGAGCTCTCAACCATCATGAATCACATGGAAGAACTATCGACACGTTATTTCGAAAAGGCAACAAATCACTCTAAACCATTGATCGAAGCCGCAGGGTTTGATACCTGGGTGGGGCAAAAGTGATAGAGGTTTTTCGAAGTTTTTTCGAAAATCTAAAATTTCAGAAACAGTTCTGAGTCTGGCGGATGGCGTGTCACCACTCTCGTGCTTCGAATGAGCACGTAAAGCCGTCGGTCTCGGTTATCGCTAGAAATAGTCGATAATCATTATCAAGTCGGTAAAATGTGACGTTGAGATCACCAGTAATCTCCCCAACCGACAAACCGGTGAAACGTGGTGAACTGAAAGTCTACAGATGTTAGGTTTACTCTGCCTGTCCCGCAAGGGAACCAGGCGTCATGATACGTTCTAGATTTTTAAATTTCGTTTATATTTTTCAGCTAAAAGATTCGGCGAATTGACAATAAAAAGTGCTTTAGCCAAGGTCATCTTTAATTTCAAGGTTCTACCGCTTCCAAAAGCACCAAAACCTTTGGACGTTGAAATCGACAAATATTCTTTTGTATACTCACCTGGAGAAACTTTAAAATTAAATTTTACTCCAAGAACGAACTTTTAGATATAATAAAACTTATTAAGTTATATTACATCGTGTAAGGGACGGTCTAAAGAAAAGTTAAAAAAACATGCATTTGTTACGTTTGAGTCATGATTCTTTTTTTTGTGGGAAATCTAAAATTTACGTTTTATATGTTTTTGGAACGAAGTTCCTTACGGCAGGCTTGGAGAGGATAGGGATTTTGCTGCGCGACCGAACTGAAAAAAAGGTGATAGTAAAACCGTAAGAAAAAATCCGTGGAAAAAAGTGCGTGGAATAAAACCGTTAAATGAGACGTGCGCAGGCGCGACAGTCGCATACACAAGCGAGTAATGCCGTTTAGCCTACCAGTTTAGCCTGGTGTCCCACGACACCACATCATTTTTTTTTCTTATTTTCACGCCATGCAATGTAAATCGTACATGAATCCGAGAGAGCTCCTGTGGCACTCTGGATCAAGTCGTTTATGTTGCGTTGCACGTGGCGCATAATAAATATACTGCTTATTTTGTGTATTTTCTTAAATTTCACTCCTTGAAAAACCGCACTGTAGAATATAACAGTAAATCAAAATCTACAATATTAAGGTGAATTAATCGTCAGAAAAATTCAATAATTCCCACACAAATTTCTAACGGTTTTCGTCTGATACTCATAGTCCAAAGCAATGGTTTCTACTTTTGGTAGACCGTCCCTTACACAGTTTATTATTTTTTTCTATGAAGGAAGGGATTTTTTAAATTCATACTAGCTGTGCCCGCGACTTCGTTCGCGTGGATATTATTTCTCAAATTAAAGTAGCCTAAGTTAGTTCTTATTACTGTGGTAAAAAAATAGCAGTCTCAGGGTTTTACCCGCACCCGCAAACAGGCACACAGAGTTGTAATATTTTCGCATTTATAATATTAAAGTATGGATTAAATAGCAAACAGTCATATTTGTCTATCGATATCATATTTGATATCGAAGTGTTATTGACAGTGGCTTGTTCCTATTAAAACTTTTAATTACAGACTCGTAGCTTTATCCTGATCAAATATTCATTAATATTTATCATAAATTACTGATAATTATTTATTTTAAGCATGACTAACGTCTACGAGACTAAAATACAGTGATGTTTATAAAAAACTTCAAATGTTAATAAAATTCGAACTTATCACTTAGGATGGTAAAAAAAGTTAATGGTTGTCCTGATGAAAAGAGGCATTTGATTTGAGGCAAGAGAGCTTTTTTACTGTTGAACTGATGATTTTTTTTAAAAAAGCTTGCATAACATGTTAAATAATGGTACTAAGATTTTATAGCATGTTTATTGTTTAGTATTATTTGTTATGAAAATTTAATGATTATTCGCTATCTATTTCTTATTTGTAACCCTCGATACAAAAACGAGGTCTGTTATAAGTTTAAAGGAAATATCTGTGTGTCTGTCTGTGGTATCGTAACGCCTAGGCAGCTGGTGTGATCTGGTTGGTTTTTTTTTAATTGAAAGTCCTATTTTGCGAGATGATTCTTAGCTATGATTTAATTTCTATTAAATCATAGCTAAGATTTCAAAGTCAACGATTTCAAGATCATCAGCTCTTTTTAACTTGATGAAAGGAATTAAGCAATTTGTATAGACTTTATCGATACTAATTTAGTATTCTGTTATTTCAATGCATGGATATATTAAACGCTGGCCACTCGTCAGCTTTTAATTAGTAATATAATTTAAAATCGTAGAATATAATGTATAATATCGACATAACAGAATATAGATGAATATAAGACGAGCGGACATCTATTCCCAATAAATGAAGCTATTTGAAGAGTTGTTTTTATTTATATTAATTAACTAAACATTATAATACCGAGCATCGATACCTAAATAGCTGCTGCCAACATGTAGCTCCCTACTACGGTACGGATTCCCCAGTACTAGATGGTATATGCTGATCTCATAGTATAGCCTATATGTAGGGATTGCAACTCTCAGATGCAGAATTTTGACGAGACTAGCGAGTTTTTGCTGAATGTAACTGAAAAGTGGCCATCGAAACTTGGACTGATATAGTTGCTAGAAGATATACCAGAAACTAGAATGTGGTCGTGAAATTCCTAAACTAAACAAAATAAGGCCATAGAGTTTGGTCTTATTTGTTATGTTTTTGTAAACACTCTGAATCAGAATTATTTCCAAGGTAACATGGTAAAGCTGGAAGGAAGTCATAGCAGCTTATCAATAAAATAAATCAAGCTCATTGAATAAGGAATGGTAACCTTAACCTAACCTAAACTAAACCTTGCAGGATTCACTTTCAAAGATCTTCCGCTCCTTTTACATTTTGCTCTTAAAATGATGTATATGAAGCAAGATGTTCTGATGATAATAAAATGTGACGGGATTTTAAAATTTTTAATTTAGAGTTACAGAAATTGAAACTGACATTCCAAATATCTCCCACTCCATTTAAAATATTGACTGACTGTCACTGTCATTTTTCAGTTCGAAAATTAAGGTAGCCAATAAACTTATTAAACCTGTGATATGGCGTCCCCACCTCATGAATGGCAACGTACCCTCAATATTTTTGCATATACCTATAGGGGATTATTATCACTTGAGCCATCTCTTTACATGCTAATCTATGGTGTTAAAAATAAAACCTCCATAATATGACACGTTCAAAGCGACACAGGAAGAACATATTACGTTAAGTTCTTTCTGTGTCGCTTCTTTCTCCATTTCTTTTAGGAACTCGTACATTCTGGTCTCCCATTACGGCTGTCTTAGGGAATTTCCTCCAGCCTTCTTTTCTATCCCTGCATAGCGACGATGACTCTCCAGCCTATACTGCAAAGCCGAACGTCGATGTTTTGGTCTCGTTTTTTGCAGCTAACTCCAAATTACCATGGGAATGCACCGCCTACCATCCCGCAGTGTAATAATCCCATACCGGAACTAAAATGTCTGCAGTCTTCTGTGCGTAAAGCACTATTTTCCTTGGACATCCATAAGTTGAGTGGGTCGAATGTTATCCCTCTGATTGCAGTCAGAAAATATTATACTCCAAAGTTAGCACCAGTATAAACGCGCCTATTCCGGCTCTCCTATTTACTAGCCGTGGTACCGAATTCATAGAAGACAGCTTTTGTGCATCCCATTCCTAAAAAAGGTAACCTTTTTAACCCGACAAACATTAGCTATATTATATTATCTATAGCCAATAGCTAATATTGGCCGATAGTCTGACGGGTTAAAAAACAATTCTCTTCTCTAAAATAATGAAGACGCATAAAATTTTAGCTCCTGAAGTATTTAGAAATGTTTTAAAGGGATTAATATATATTTATTTAATCACTAGCTGCAGCGTGCAGCCCGCTGCACTATAACAGTTTTTTGTCAATCCCGCGGGATCACCAATTTTTTTCCGGGATAAAAGTAGCCTATGTGCTATTCCAGGTTATTATCTACCCGTGTACCAAATTTCATTCAAATCCGTTCAGTAGTTTTTGCGTGATTGAGTAACAAACATCCATCCAAACATACATCCAAACATCCAAACTTTTGCATTTATAGATATGTTAGATCACATTATTTTTATGTTAAAAGAAATAAACTAGCCAATGTCTCTCTTGATAAAAAAGATACATGTATCGCTTATAAACAAAGATTGATAAATAATTTTTTCAGCTTATTTACCCTCCAAATCATAAAACGCAATTAAAACACTGGTGCTATTGCAGCAGGAATACATAAAGCAATGATACCAAATGCAGGTAAGACGGTATTCACATAACACAACTCTACTTAGTAGTCATAATGGTAGTGATGTATTTAGCCAATGGTCCACCTTCTCCGAACTGCCTTGCAGGAAAACAGATGTTTTATTGGTAAAAAGGTGCCAACACGAATGATATATTATCACAAATACAGCATGTGATATACAGCATATCACAAGCAAACAATTTGCTCTCTTTGGGGTTAGATCAATTCAAGTAATTAATTGCTGTTTTAATTTCGTAATAGGTATTCTCATCAAAAGGGCAGTGGGTCCACCTCTCTTCCCAGCACTGTAACTTTTGTAAACCACAATCAATAGCGGGAACTGTCTTGACAAACATAATTAAAACTTCAAATGACAAAATATAGCTCTAATAGCTATGTTTTGTCATTTGAATATCGATAGAAAATAACACGGAATGATTGTTCCCATAGTTTGAAGTTGTTATTGAAGTGATATTGATTGCGTATTTTCCCATTAAAACTTTTAATTACAGAGTCGAACCAGTGCTTGATTCAGCGTTTCTAAATGTTAATCCGGATTATAACGATAACAATTTATTTTGGAGGCTTTATTTGCTATGATGTTAAGACGTTAAAAAATAAAACCTCCATCATGGTACGTTATATTATGTTCTTTCTGTTTACATTAAAATAAATAATTTTGCACTGCGAGATGGTAAACTTCTAAAAAGAAATTCCCTAAGACAGCTGTAATGTGAGAACAAAATGCATAAGTACCCAAAGAAAAGCTACATAATTTCTCTCCAATGGCGCCAATGTATTCTAATTTTGCCTTATCAATAGCTCTTTTAAACAACCTCGAGGAAGAATTGTAGTCCTTTCGTAAAGTGCTAGTTTTTACATCGTAATATACCGACGCAGCAGCTCAAACCCGGCAGCACTCCTGCTTTCGGCGTGAAGTCATTGTGCAGTAGCGGCCAAACCAAGTCTGAAATTTCCCTTCAATTTATATATACCGCAGAAATCTTAATAAAAAGTTCCATACCTTGCAACACCAAATTAGCGACAGAGTTAGTAACGACACTCGGATCATCCAGCGAGAAGCACATCTGCCCACATGGATAGGATGTAAAATAAGACCGCATCCCGTCCCGATCAAGTAACCTATAGAGCCATACGCGACGACAGGGTAATAGACCCACCTCTCGTTCCTACCACTGTATCTTCTGTAAACCAGAATAAACAGCGGCAACCTTCGCAATAACCACTGAGTTGCGAGCTCAGGGCGCCCTGGGGAAAAGCTAAACTGTCTTGAGACCCGCAACGAAATTAATCAGATGTATATAGGAGAAATAAGAAATAACATGTAAAAAGGCGGCGACAGCCTTCAAAAGTAAGCCGTGATAGGTGCGTGATCAGCATTTTGTTCTAAGTGAGGCAGTGGTCTGACGTTCCAAGTGGAACGTTCATCGATATCTGATAGTGTTCTAATCAGAAGGTGTAACAGTAAAGGCATATATTTCCACATCGGGAATACGCGCAGGTGAAGTTGACATTTGTGTTAGATCATAGTGCGTAACCATAGCCGTTCAGCGTCGTTGGTATTAATAGTACCATGGTTGGTAGAGTTATGATGGCAACGAAGTAGGTCTGTTGTAAAACAGAATCTACAGCCGTTTGAGCTTTCTTTGTTAGGCATAGAAATTGAACTACGAAGTGTAAATCTTTTCTTTATTTATTGTGCAAATAGCTGTCACAGTTTTGTTTGTAAAAAGATACTGTTGAAACAATTAAAAATAGAGCAAAGCTGTCGTAATAAAAAATCTAAACGCTGCATCTAAGTGTCGCCGCTTCATCATAGAACAAAAGATGTCATTTAACACTCGGCAACATTTCAATGTCTATTAAAAAAATAAAAATATCTTTAAACTATTTTTACGAGCTGTAAAGATGTGTAGATTGTTTTACATAAAAACGCGGAGGCGGCTCTTTGTCGAAGTGTCGGGTTACGGCGAACAGTTGACTGTAAACATGTCTTCCGCCGCGTTAAATGATAGCTGGTTAGCGCCAAAAAACTTTTCATAGTGTCACCACTCACCAGAAATGTATGTCGTAGAAAGATTCTTTTATATTTTACGAGCACCTACAACTTGCCAGTCAATTTCAGTATTTCCGCAATGGGATCTGTACGACGTGTTAGGTAAGTCGACCTAAACCTTGAAGGAGGTAATAAGGTATCTGGTTCTCATTCCAAATAAATAAAAATTAAAAAATACTCTTAAATTTTAACCTAATTATTTAGAAAATTCATAATTAATACGCTGTTGTTGTCACTGTTGGTTGACTTACCTAACAGACAGTATAGGCACGCGTAGCTACGTTAATGTTTATTGCAAAGTACGCTTAATCAGAGGACTATCGAGTCTCCCGAGATGTCAGTAACAGATATATCTTTCTTTGGAACAAACCCAAAAGTGAGCCCCGGGTAAGAGAGCTAAGAAGTATCAGCTGAAGAAGATATCAGTGTCTAGATTTGCTGGCTTCGCCATCTTGAGATGGTAGTGGATGGTGTTCAGGTTGGAATGAAGCCCCCTGACATTGCAAAAATCCTCGGTGAGCGTGGAAGTGGGTGCCATGGCTTTCTTCCGAAGAATACGCAGGGAATCTTGAGCATCCGTGATCTGACTGTTTTTAGGAATCCAGAGCAAGTATATCTAAATGTAAAAGAAAATCAGTAAAATATTAAAGCGCGTCAGTTTAAGGTATTGTAGGTTCATTACGAAATAAATAATATAGGTACATGTAGAAAATAATTGTCACATAGTTGCAAAAACGTTATCTTGACGTTCTAAAGCGCGCGTAATTTTCATTTATTTTCAAGGAAATAACGAAAAACAATATAATCTTTCTATTTTCACAAGCAGAAGTTGATAGATTTTATTTTATATATCTGCCGGGTCGCTTTAGATATTTGGCTTTACATAAAGAGCATATATTTGGTGGAAAGTATCAGCAATGTGAGAAGTATCCTCCCTACGTTAATCTACTGTGCACATATAAATCCCAAAATCCTCCCTTGAGCTCTGCTACTATGCTACCATAACAATTTTATTAACAAAAATATCACTGGATAAATTATACAAAATTGATCTAACCCCAAAGAAAGCAAATAATTGCTTGTGTTATGGGTGTTAGAAAATGATACTAATACATAGAAAATACATGTATAAATACTGTTATATACATAATATTACATTTATAAGTCCTAATGGGATACGAAGTTCATTAGAACAGCTAGTAGGTATAGTATCAGAGAAACAGATATGATACGTATATATATATACATTTAAGTAGTAATATTTCTTGCATAATATTTCTAGAGCCAGTATTAAAATAAATGATTTTGATTTTATTCAGAATAGGTATATACAAAATTACGCAAAAGTTTGAGGTCTCTAATTAAAAGTTTTAATAGTTTTGTAGGCGCAATCAATAACACTTCGATAACTATGAGCTTCAGAAACTATAATCCCGTACTTGTATTCTACGTCGTGTTTTAATTTAAAGCCAAAAGCTTCGAAATAAACGTTTCGAATAAAAATAAACATTATAAACACTACATGCAATTGACATATATACATGATAATATACACACATGTATGAAATGAAAAGAGATCTCATTGCTTAGTCTTTATTCAAATTTCGACCAAGGGCAATCACTAGTACATTTAAATATATAAATAAATAAGTATTGAAATATTTATATTAATATTATAACTACATGTATACGAGTACTGCAACGAAACTCCAAATGCTGGCAATAAAACTCCAAAGCTAGTACCTCCAATCAAACTTGGTGGTATTGTATTGAGAAGGGTCAGTATATTTAAATACTTGGGGCACTGGGTCAGCGCAGACCTCTCTGATGACCTGGATGTGGAGAGAGAACGCAGAGCATTGTCAGTGAGATGCAACATGTTGGGCCGTAGGTTTTCACGATGTAGTGCTGAGGCAAAAATCACACTTTTTAAAAATTACTGTCAGATATTTTACACGTGTAGCCTGTGGGCCATGTGCACAGGCAGGTCTCTCAATGCTCTATCTGTTCAGTATAATAATGGTTTAAGGATGCTGTTGGCCTCGGCACTGCAGTCCATCAAGAATGTTTGCTGAGGCCCGCGTTAACAATGTCCATGCGATCTTGCGCAAACTCGGGGCCTCGATGATGCTACGGGTGAGGAATAGCACCAACAGCCTCCTGTATACCATACTGAACAGATTAGACTGTCTGGTGGTACGGCACTGAAATGCGTGTCACATGCATTCCAGAGCTCTTATATTTAATAATAAATAGAGTTGGAAATAACGTTTCTAACATAGTTATATACGGCCTGTTAGGTAAGTCGACCTAAACCTTGAAGGGGGTAAGAGGGTGTATAATTCCCATTCCAAATAAATTAAAAAAAAATATGGAGCATTTACGTAACTACCTTTTTGTCTATGCTCTTTACTTGCGCGAATGTATTGATACCCCCTTCAAGGTTAAGGTCGACTTACCTAACAGGCTGTATAAGGATCTGCTAATATATATAGACATATTTCCGAAATAAATGATAATTATTGTTATCTATATTTATTTAATATTATTTATTTATTTATTTATATATTTATTAATTAATTAATATTATTAATTAATCTATACTAATATTATAAATGCGAAAGTAACTCTGTCTGTCTGTCTGTCTGTCTGTCTGTCTGTCTGTCTGTTACGCTTTCACGGCCAAACCACTGAACCGATTTGGATAAAATTTGGTACAAATATAGCTTGAGACCCAAGAAAGGACATAGGATAGTTCTTATCCCGTAAATCTCACGGGAACGGGAACTATGCGGGTTTTTATTTTAGAATTGTTCCACGCGAACGAAGTCGCGGGCACAGCTAGTATATTATAAATGCGAAAGTTTGGATGTATGGACGGATGTTTGGATGGATGTTTGTTACTCAATCACGCAAAAACTACTGAATGGATTTGAATGAAATTTGGCACACAGGTAGATGGTGACCTGGAATAGCACATAGGCTACTTTTTATCCCGGAAAAATTAAGTGGTACCGCGGGATTTGCCAATAACTTTTATAATGCAGCGAGCTGCGCGCTGCAGCTAGTTTTATTATAAATGCGAAAGTTTGGATGTATGGATGGATGTTTGTTACTTAATCACGCAAAAACTTCTGAATGGATTTGGATGAAATTTGGCACACAGGTAGAAGTTTGGATGTATGGATGGATGTTTGTTACTTAATCACGCAAAAACTTCTGAATGGATTTGGATGAAATTTGGCACACAGGTAGATGATGCCCTGGAATAGCACATAAGTTACTTTTTAACTCGGAAAAATTGAGTGATCCTGCGGGACTTGCCAAAAACTTTTACGTTGCAGCGGGCTGTATGCTGCAGCTAATATTTAATAAATACCAAAACCCAAACACGTAAATTTTATGCTTATTTCACAAAATTCGGAATCAAGTGACCACGTCAACACAAGTGACTGCCAGGTAGTCTTTCTTCGTAGTCACCTAGCAAGTACCTCGCAATCACTTGCCTTATTTAATGCTAGCTGTACCTGCGACTTTGTCCGCGTGGAAAAATTTCTAAAATAAACTACTTGGCTAGCTATTAGGCGACTAAAAGGCTACTCCTAAGCTACTATTTATTACAATGGCTTAAAAGATAAGCAGTCCTGCATAGTTTCTGTTCCCGTGGTATTTGCGGGATAAAAACTATTCTTTGCCATTTCTTGGGTTTCAAACTATCTTTGTACCAAATTTCATCCAAATCAGTTTAGTGGTTTGGCGTGAAGAAGAGACAGACGGAGTTACTTTCGCATTTATTATATTAGTATGGATCATAATTTATACTTATTTAATACTAGCTGTGCCCACGACTTCGTCTGCGTGATTTTTTTTCTAAAAGTAGCCTAAGTTACTCCTTATTACATCAGCTATCTACCAGTGAAAGTCCCGTCAGAATCAGTTCAGCTGTTCCAGAGATTAGCCGGAACATACTGACAAACAGACAGACAAAAATCGTAAAAAGTGTTATTGTGGTATGGGCAGCGTATATACATCCATATTCATTTAGTTAAAACCGGTTATTTTAATATTACAAACAGACACTCCAATTTTTTTTATTTGTGTAAATAACACTATTTGTGAAGTGCAAAAAAATCTTTAAACAATAGACCGTCTAACATTTTGCCAGACAGTTCGTAAAAGGCGACAAGTCACTACACGTCACGGGTTCGGCACCACCATCTTACCTATTCCAGCCGCAATAGCGAGAATGTTTTTTACGATTGTCTTCCGGTTTGGAAGGTATAATAGCCAGTAACTTATGCTTGTGGCATTTCCATACAGCCACATGGGTAGCAACCCACCATTAACATCTTTGTTGTCTATAAGCGAAGATAGTCTCTTTCCATCAGAAGAGCCATCCTTGTTTGCTATCTTGTAATACAAAAAGGTATTTTATTCGTTTTAGTTTCCACGTACCTATTACAGTCCTATGAAATATATACCATATTGTAATAACAGTGGAAGGAAGCGTATAAAAAGGTAGCGCCCGGGTAAAATGTAAATAAATCCTAGGTCTCAGTTACATATAAACTAGTTGATGTACAGCAGACTTGGGTCGGGCGAAAGTAAGGGCTATGTCTCGATATTCGGATGTTATAATATGATGGTGTAAAAACAATCAAAATAGTAAATTAAACTCTCACTTTTCAACCTTTGAATTTAAAAGAATCAGAATATTATATTACAACTCATACTTTCCAGCCTTTGAATATTAAAGCAATTAAAATAGTTTATTACAACTCATACTTTATAGCCTTAGAATTTCAAAGCAATTAGAATAGTAAATTACAAATCATACTTTTCACCCTTCTAATTTAATTTATAGTATCATATTAAACAATAAAAGAGTTACGATCTGGTTAAAATTATGTTGTAGCTAGCTGAGCTGCGCGAATAGATTAACAGGGGTCTTAGACAGGGGGTTTAAATGATATCTAAATTCAATATCGTTTCTGACCGTATCGAGACATGACGACGCCTGTGACGATTGCTGACGTGATTTAGCGTGGCTTATGTCAATCTCATACATTTGATTATTATCTAACTTAGTTTTTTTTGTCTAAAACCTGTGATCATTAGAATAAAACATTTCATACAATTTTTCATTCCCTATTTCAACACTTTAGGGGTGACTAGAAAAAAGCAGTGTATGTTTGACCTCGAGTATTTCTACTCTCTCCTTGCCAAAATTCAAAATCAGTTTAGTGGTTTAGCCTTCATAGATAGACATACCGACAGTCAGATAGACTTTCAAATTTATATAAAAGTATAAAAATATAAATATAGATGTATGAATAAACATAAAAAAGACTATGAACTGCTTCGGTATAATTAGACATAGCAGAATTAGTGACAAACAAACACCAGAATACAGCGTCAGGATTGTTCAGAAATTAGTTTGCCTTGTTTCAAGAAATTGTACCTTCGGGTATGTTTCTATATTTTTAATATCATAGTATAGCAAACAAGCTAATTGTTCTTCGGATGGAAAGATAACTATCGCCTATAAACGTTATTAAATAGTATTAAAAAAAGTATTAAACAGTATTAAATATTTTAATGATGTGTTGTTATCCGTGTGGCAGAGATGGAACACCAAATGTATAAGTTTACCGGTCACCACACTCTTTAACCGGAAGATAATAGTGATAAGCACTGACTACTCCCAGCAGGGATTGATAAGGTAGAGGTACCAAAAGCCGGGCTAGACATTGCATATCTTTGCCACCTAGTTACTAGTCATAATGTTAGTAGCACGCATTAGCTGTTCTCGCGTTTTACGAGATGCCGAGCTGTAAAAGTATTCTTTGATAGGGGACAAGATTAACATGGGGAAAAGCTGCCTTAGAACATTTCTCTCAACCCTCCTTTCCTATCATATACAGAGATGATGGCACTGGTCTATACTGCAAATGAAATTGGTAATATTCTGGTATCACTCCTTGCAGCCAACTCGACTCTAAATAGCCAAGAAAATGTGCTATCCGCCCTACCGCATTACGATAGTTACATCCTGGAGAAAGCAAATGTGTGCCTCAGTACGTAAAGCACTTTTATTCTCAGACATAAACGACTCGATTTTATCCCTCCGATTGTATGAAGTGTAAACCGCCGGAGTTGTCACCGATATTATCCCGATTATTGCGATTTCGTTACTCACTTAATATTGTATCAAATACATGAAAGGCTCTATCTTTTTTAGGAATAAGAAGCTTTAGTGCATCCTATTTCTAAAAGAAAATATCGCTCTGATCTTTTTAACTACCGGCCTACAGCTTTATGAACCTTTTTGCCAAAATTCTGAAAACTATTATTAGTTGCCAGCTCCTGGAGTATTTAGAGAAGCACCGGCTAATCGCAAGGGATTACTAAAAACTCTTCTATATTCTACAGTAATTCTTTCATTGTTAATTCTGTAAAACTTTGAAATTTACTTCATTTTCATATTAGGAGCAGTCAATCACTAGTTTACCTTTAAAAAATCTGCAAAAGGAATCAATTATCTATTTAATTTTTAAATTAAAAGACATTGTAACATATTATAGTTTAGCAAATTCAAATAAGTTTTTTTGTATACTGTATTTTTCTAAATTAATAATCTGTACTTGTATTCTACATTTCTTTCACGCATTCTCGCTGTTATGGGTTTGCTAGAAGAAATCTCTTACAAAGATAAGCTCGCCTATTGTTGAATTTTTGTGAATTATATAATACCTCTATATGAACAATAAAGTATTAAATACATAAGTAACCTTCATTGTAATTTCCATTTAGGCCGCTCAGTTGTTTAATCTTGCAACATATGTAACACATTGGGTCAAGAACGAGAGAATTGGGCCCAAGGAGGCGACATTTTCAATTAGAAGGCCGGCAGTTACAGAAAAGGCCTTAAATCGGGTCAGTTCTCTGATCTCAAATCCTTCAATGCCTATGTTCCTAAAAGTTGTACGCTAATGCCTTCAAAGTTTTTCAACTTCTCACCGTGTTGTTTCCGGGCTCCTTCCCCGTGTTGGTTCCGGGCTCCTTTGAAGAATAGACCAACTGCCGTTCTGCCGGGCAGGTCGTAAAAGGCGACCGATTGGCTCTGCAAGTCACTACCATCGTGACTACTAGGTAGGTAGGTAGAGTTCTGTATTGTCTCACCCGGGTCTAGTACCACCGCCTTACCTATTCCTGCCGCAATAGCGTCAGTGCTTGTCACTCTCGTATTCCGGTTTAGAGGGTAAGATAGCCGGTAAACTGATGCATGTGGCATTAGACCTCGCCACAAGATAGCAACGCACCATTAACATCTTTGGTGTCTATAGGCGATGGTTGACTCTTACCATCAGGAGACCCATCTGCTTGTTTGCTATCTTATGACATAAAAAAAACTTTTCGTCTCTTACAATAATACTCTTATGAATCTGATCATTTTATTACATTTATTTGCATAAACCATGATTACCCTGTGTTAGTTCGGACATCTTTGAAGAATAGACCAACTGCCGTTCTGCCACGCAGGTCGTAAAAGGCGACTAATTGGTTAAACATGTCACTATCATCCTGATTACTAGGTGGTAGAGTTCTGTAACGCCTCGTTCAGGTATTTGATATCACTGCTTTACATATTTCTGCCGCAGTAGCGTCAATGTTTTTTATTGTCAAGTTCCGGTTTAGAGGGTAATGTAGCTGGTAGACTTATGCATGTGGCATTATCACCCCACCACACGGATAACAACGCATCCTTAACATCTTTGGTATCTATAGGTATCTATAGGCAACGGTTTCTCTTTCTTTTATGTAAAAAGTAGCACTTTTGAAGAAACCTGATGTGGTAATACCCTTAAAGGTACCAATACACTTTAGACGGAAAATATAAAACGGTTTTCTCAAAGACGTGTTTACCGATAACTTGTTACTTTAGTACACTCTACAATAATACAACCTCTATTAAGAACAAATATGTAATTTCACGCAATATTCCTTACTATTTATACAGAGCAAGCAATGATTTAACAAGTTGTAACGGACAAGCAAACTACAACATCACAATACGTAAATCCAAAGTAAATCCTTAATTGCGCCATTGCAATTGTTTATCTTTGGTTATCAGATCGGGAAAGATTATGTCTAGATTTTTTGGGGGTTATTAATCGAAATTGCAGTAGCAACTCGGAGTTTGGTGGCAATTTGATAGTACTCCTGTGCCTCTGACGACTCCGTGTTAGTCCCCTTCCCCGTCCCCGTCCCCTAAAGGCTCCCTTTGAATAATAGATGACCAAGCGATTGGCTATACGAGTCAAGAAAATTTAACTTTCAATTCCCTTTATTTACTCGCAAGGGAACTGTCGTGATGATATCTCAAGAGACTCTGCTCATCACAACAACCAAGTTGAGGTATTTTAAGGTCCACGCAAATCAATAATTTACCAAAGCATTGATCTTTAAGCTTGAAGAGAGATACATATGTATATACTATCTTAGGTTCTACCAAACTAAGATTTTCTGAAAATTTGACCGATTCGGCTGAGAAAAATTTTAAAAATTTCAAAAAACTTCAAAATGTTGGCAAAAGAATACTTTTATAAAATAACCTCCAGACTATTGAATTGATTGATTCCCAAATCTAATCAAAACTTTTCCTTCGAAAGTTGCTTCGAATGCTGAAAATCGTATCAAACTGTTTTAGAAAAGTGTCAAAAAAATACACCTAACTTTGAGATTTTTCAATTAATCAATGTTGTGCATAAGACAGTTTAAAAAGAGCCTAAAAATGTGAGAGCTCAAAAAAATGTTGAATGTAGTTTGAAAAAAAGTTTCTCAGACGGCAAATACGGTGGGTATTTGATCATCTCAGCAGTCACCTTATCTATTCCCACAGCTTTTCCATTTTTCATACTTCTTATCGCCCATACGATCTCTTGCATAGTAATGTCCTGGCATGCTTCCACCGTCTCTGAATCACTAACTGAGTCAAAGACGGAGGCAACGTCCTAAACAGCATCATACATATCTCCAAAATATCCACTCCATCGTTTTAACACGCTTTCTGTGCTTGTAAGAATGTCACCATCCTTAGATTTAATCCTATTCATTCTGGAGGCTGCCGAACAACTCCTAGACTTCTTCACCTCCCTCCAAAAAAGTTTGGTGTTTGCCTCGAAGTTGCTCGCCAGTTTCTCTTCCGCTTTCAAACATTCTCTTTCACGCCTTTCTTTCACTAAGGTTTTAGTGGCATTCTTACAACAACGATACAATTCTTTCTTCTTGTCTTTCATACCATCATTCGCGTGCAAACATGATACATAGTCTAGCCATGCTTTCTTCTTTCTTTCAATCGCAGCTTTCACTTCATCATCCCACCATGCATCACCTTCCATTGACTTGCACAGTTTTGCACTACCACATACTTCTTTCGCGGCTACTATCATACTATTTTTCAAAGCTTTCCAACATTCGTCTACACCCAAGTCCGGTAGGTTCACTTTCGCCAACCTATCTCGACCCTGAATCTCATACATACTCCTTATACTCGGATCTTGCAACTTTTCGCTCTTTATCCTTTCAATCTCTCCGAATGGAACACGCTGTCGCCAATGTCTCCACTTCTTAAACAGACCCCTATATCGGCTTACTACCAAATAGTGATCCGTTTCTAGATTGGGACCTCTGTAGGCGCGCGTATCCATTAAACAACTGCGGAGTCTACTATCAATCAAAATCAGATCTATCACACTCTTTTGGTCATTTCTTCTCCATGTATACAAATGTATCTCCTTATGAGGGAATATTGTGTTAGCCACAAGAAGATTCCTTTCCACGCATAAATCCACAATGTGCTTACCGGCGTCGTTCACTCTACTGTCACCATACGGACCAAGTACGGCATCGAAACCAGGCCGCTTAGTCCCGACCCATCCGTTCAAATCACCACACAAAATGACTCTTTCATTGTCATCAGCCATATCCAGAACATCCCTTACAGAATCCCAAAACTTTTCCAGGTCACTGGGTGACGAAGAGCTTACCGGCACATATAAAGCGACCAAGAAGACTCTCGTGATTCCCAGTTTGATCCGGACCCAGAGAAGTCTCATTCCAGCCATCCCATAATCTTTCAGACCAGAGACTAAGCGTGACGATAGAAGGATACCTAATTCGGCGCCAGCATGCTCGCTCTGGGCCACACCAGACCACAGAGCTATCATGCCACCGGGGAGATCAGTGGTTTTACTACCTTTACGCTTAGTCTCTGTTACACACAAAACATCCAGGCATCTCTCATTCATTACATCTATCAATTCATGCATCTTATCTTCCAACCCACCTCTTACATTCCACGTGCCTATTTGGCACTCTGCCCCCCTCGACTCGCCTATTCGGGCCCGGCGTGATGGGTGGCGACCCCCACGCCAGGGATCGCCGCATCCGCCGCTTTTCGTACCGACGGGGGCGGATCGGTACGCGTCGCCTCCAGGGGACGCCCTAATCCGCACTGCGGTACTTATTCGGGCCAGGATTACAGTCCAATGGACTGGCAGGGGTCGCGACGAACACGCTTCTGGCCAATGACCCCCTAACATATTATATGGTAAAACATAGAAATAAGTCAAATTGTGCTATTTTATCGTACCGAATAAAAAGCTAAGGCTTAAGGAATACCGCTTGAGTGTGTATTATGTATTGCGTCACACACATAAATTACAAGTTAAATAGACTGATATTGTATGGTGGTAAGGTCTGCATCAGCGCATTCTATACCCGCAGCCCACAACTCTGCTAATAATAAGTGTCCATTAAAAACCGCCGCCGTCGTATGAAAATTTTTAGAAAGAAAGTGGTAAAAGTGATTTAGAATACATTTCCAGTACCGTTAAAACAGCGCTAATAGCACTAATGTTTCGTACTTAGGCTCAGCACAATTTACTCCGTCTGCAACAGCTATGTTCATGTCGTAGTTTATTCTACGCCAGCGCCATTTTTCCCCGTTTTGGTCCGAGCTCCTTTGAAGAATAGACCAACTGCCGTTCTGACAGGCAGGTCGTAGAAGGCGATTACTAGGTAGTAGACTTCCGCAAAGTCTCGCCTGGGTATATGGTACCACCGTCTTGCCTATTCCCGCTGCAATAGTGCCAATGCTTGTCATTGCTCCGAGGAAAATGTTCTTATATAAAAGTAGCCCTAGATACTCCTTATTACATCAACTGTCTGCTGGTAAAGTTCCATCAAAATCGGCCCCAGCTGGGCCAATTTGAGATTAGCCGGAACAAACCGCAGACATAATTTAAAAAAAATGTTATTCTAGTATGTGTACCGTATATACAACCAAACGCATTTATAAGTAAAAAGCGGTTATTTTAATATTTCAAACAGAAACTCCAAATTATTTTTATTTGTATAGATTAAGAAGTCGACTAAACTATCGGTCGACGAAAAGTCTAGTCTGCGGGGACTCTTAGACGTTCTGTTAATCCTGTAGTAATAGAATTCCGGTCAGAGCTCCGAGATAAATGGCGGACGCAAATGCATACGATTTGATACAGGCCACGTTCGAACCTAATTTGTCTCTTTCGCGTTCAAATTGAAAATGTATACATTTCTCACTAAGAAATTCCTTGCATTTATTTGTATTATTTTAACGGTTAGTTTTCTGCATGTGTTGATCAAAAAGGCTATCTGTTATTCTGCCAAACAGTTTGTATAATACCTTTTTAATAAAAAAATTAAACCCTCGAAAAGTTATGCGTGGTCAATGGTCATACATTCAAATCGTTGAGTGAATAATCAGTCAATTCCTGGTTTACGTAGGTACCCTTATGGTAATAATTAAAAAAAAATGTGTAAACCGGTTGACCCTGCAGGCCATCTTTGAAACTTCCTGCTAATCCAAGGTATTTTAAGCGCGCACGAACAAAAACTAACTAAGCATAGTTTTTTTCAGAGTTCAAAAATCTAAATTTTGTTATAAATGACAGTAAGCAATTTCATTTTTGAAACGATGATCTATTTTAATCTTTTGAATGGCTTTGAACTCAATTTTTCAGCTCTAATATGTTTTCCTAACTACATAATGTCGAAGTAATGTGAAGAAACATTTTTTTTTCAAATATTTTTATCATTGACAAATTCCAAATAAATCGACCGATTTTGATCCAATTTACGTTATTTGGCGCAGTTTCTAAGGGAGAGAAAAAAGAGCTGATTTCTAAATACATCGGTATATTAGCTTCAAAATTATTTTAAAAATATTAAGTAGATTTGCTGTAAACAACAAAATATTAATATTTGAATGCTGTAACTTTTGAGAACTTGATTAAATTTTGATTTTTTAAAATGCATTTGACGTAGTTTTTTAAGGACGAAAATATTGTAGAAGGTAAAATGATTGGTTAAAAAATCTCGAAGGAATATCGAAAAAACACTCTTTTCAAAATTTTTCGTCAACGGATAAACGGATTCGAACGGATACCGATTTTGATGTAATTTATGCAATTTATGCAGTTTTTAGGAAAAGAGCTGATTAAATTTTGTACTCAGTCGCTACAATAACCTGGAAAATTATATTTAAAAAAATACTGTTTCACCAAAAAAAATGTGTTGAGGATTTTTCAAAATTGATCTAAATCTCCTGAACCGAATTGGTTCCAATTTTTAGGTAGTCTAAGTTGAGCAGAATAATCTAAAAAATATATTGATTAGATTTCACCTCAGGCATCGAACTAGTTAGCGGCATCCTCTTTTAGCTATACCGTTGACTCGAAACTCACCTAGAACGAGCACGTAAGAAGAACAGTCAACAAGACTCGGATGACGATGGCGGCCGTTCGTCCCATTATACAATCAAGACTACCCATTAAAATCAAGTTGGGGGTATTTAAAACACACGCCCGACCCAGAATCACCTACGCAGCAGCTAGCTGGTTTAATTTAATATCACCTTCTTCAAAGAAAACCCTACAGCAACAGCAAAATATAGCACTGCGTAGTAGTGAATGCCTCTAAATATGTCAGAAACTCCATCGTCCACAGAGACTTAAAAGTAGAAGAACTCGACGAATTTGCCATAAATACCGCCAAAAGGATGTTTACATGCGCCGACTCCTCATCACAACCGCGTACACAAAATATCGCTCCATGGCAGTCGAGTCCATCCGACGCGAGACCATATCCTAGAGATATTGTCTCCCAATGAGAGTTAAATCTATCTCTCTCAACATCCACCCCCTGCCTCTGGTTAAGCGCTGCTGCGTGTTTAATCCCCCGTCAGAGACTCGACCTGCGAGGTGGATTGCACGTGGTGGTACGTGGACAATGTGGGGAGGGGGCACCCAACCAACCTATTCCCAATTTCCACTCTAGAATCATCTCCCTTCCTCCTGCTCAAGCTGCTGCCGCGTGTTTGATCCCCGTCAGACCCTAATCTGCGGGGCGGATAGCACGTGGTGGTATGTGAAAAGCGCGGGGGGAGGGGGGAGGGCATCAAATTCTTTTCCCCTATACCTTATTTCAAAGGTTAACCAAGTGCAAGGGGGCTTCCACCCCCGCGCTTAATCCAACGATCTAGCCGTTTTCACGGCTAGCGTATAAATCCATGGTCATGGAGCAAACAGCCCCGAAACCATAGGAACGTGAGAAGACGCGATCGATATTCTTAGAAGTAATATAAATAAGATACTTCTGAATATCGCTTTTGTAGTGATCCGGTGTCGTTGTTGACCACATGAGGTCCCGGGTTCGATTTCCGAGTCAAGCAATTCAAATGTGTATTTTCAATTTTCTGATAAAAACGTTGTCCAGCATTGTATAAGTGTCCGGTTGGCGATAGGTTTGCCACCTATCATATTGTGGGACTAAGTATCTTCGGCTAATTATCAGTGCACTAGTTGTCCTTTGTCTACCTCTTCAGGAATACATGCGTGAAGATACTTTACTCCTGAATATAAGATTTTATAATAAGGCGTATTAACTATACTATACTTAACTGTCGTATGAGTGTGAATCAACCTTAGGTTCAACGCATAAAACTGATAGGATCTATGTTGGTTTAGCGAGAATAAACTTGATTATAGATGCGAGAGTCCCTCCTAACAGCGTAATAACTGCTAAAATATTACACAGGACTTATATTAGGACAAGCCTTCTATAATGCACTAGTGCAATAATGCAATAATAAACTTTTTTACCATTAGATAGCAAACAAGCAGATGGCTTTCTTGAGAGTAAGTCTATACACTTACTTGATACCATCGCCTATAAACGCCAAAGATATTAATGGTGCGTTGCTATATTTGTGGCGGGGTCTTGATACATAAATAAGTACCTTACCTTCCAAACCGGAATACGACAGTGACAAGCACTGTTGTGACAGGAATTTTGTTTCCTCCTTTCAATGTCATTTTTTCACATTATTTTATATATATATATATATATATATATATATATATATATATATATATATATATATATATATATATATATATATATATATATATATATATATATATATATATATATATATATATATATATATATATATATATGTATATATACATATATAATAATAATTCACGGGACAAATTACACTTACTGATCTAACCCCAAAGTAAGCAAATTATTTGCTTGTGTTATGGGTGTTAGTCAACGATACTAATACATAGAAATACATATATAAATACTAGAATATATATAATAAACACCCAAACCCGGAAATATAAACATTTATGCTCATCACACAAATGCTTGTCCCCGTCGGGGATCGACCATCGCCTATAGACACCAAAGATGTTAATGGTGCGTTGCTATTTAGCGAGCTAGAGCTAGCGAGGTCTAATGCCACATGCATAAGTTTACCAGCTACCTTACCCTCCAAACCAGAACATGACAGCGACAAGTGCTGACGCTATTGCGGCAGGAATAGGTAAGGCGGTGGTACCAGACCGGGGCGAGCCGATGCAGAACTCTCCTATATAGTAGCTACGATGGTAGTGACGCGCATAGCCACTCGGTCGCCTTTTACGACCTGCCTGGCAGAACGGCAAGTGGCCTTTTCTTCAAAGGAGTCCGGGACTAACACGGGGTAACACTTTATTGTTTCAATTTATGACAACTGTGAAAAAAAATTCAACATTTTAAAGTTTAAATATAAATAAATGAAATTAGAAAACTTCAAATATAATATTTATTTATATCTAAAATAACTGGATAGCTACATGGTAGAAAATGTAAAACATGGCGGCTTCTCCTCTTCCCTGGGAATAAACTTTAGTCGCAGAAGTTCTCCGGGAGACAACATCAGAGATCTCTTGTCTATCTTCACGTGTTCAGGTCTAGTGGAGTTCGGAAGTGGCACCACTTTGTAGTGCAGGAATATCATTAACATCGCGCATTTTATTGATGATTTTGCGAATCGTTCACCTGAAGCAAACAATTTATAAAAAGTGGGCTTTTCTCTCTTCTAATTTTTGTTTAACGTTTAAACTAAATTTTAGTATCGCTTCAATGCTTAGCTTAAGTGATATTTGCCTTCCGATAATGACGATTGACTACGTGATTTAGCGCGGCGTATGTCACTTTTTCTCTTTTTACTTTGTTTTCGTTTTTATTTTTTTATCTGTCTAAAGCCCCTGTTACAGTCAGCATTAAATTGATATGAGCTCCTAAAGTAGTGAAATTGATAATATGAAAGGCATAAAATTAGTTCAAATCATCATGTTGTAGGTACACAATGTCTTTGAAATATCTTACCAATCATTTTTTCATATTTGTATAAGCAGTCAGGGTTTTCAAAGTTATCTTAGAAAACAAAGTGGTTACCTTTAAAAAGATAAATAATAGAATTAATTTTCACTTTCGGCATTTTATTTCTGTTAATTAGGGTCGTTATCTATGGTCATTATATTTATTTTGTTTTGAATAAATGAACTATATTAATTCTGCTATCATTCGTTTTTAAAGGTAACCATTATGCACAGATAACTTTGAGAACTTCGTTTGATAAGGTAATTTTGAAAACGCTAACTGCTTATATAAATATAAAATTATGATTAGTAAGATATTTTCAACTCCTTGTGTGCTTACAACAATATGATAATTCGAACTGCTCATATCAAATTGCTATCATGTTTTTCAAATCATTATCATTTCAAACTCTAGGAGTTCATATCAATTTGATACTATTTGTACCACTACCACGGAGACTGCTCCATTTTTAACCGACTTCCCAAAAAAATGAGAAGGTTCTCCATTCGATTTTTTTTGTTGCTTTAGAACTCGGTAATTTATGAACCGATACTGAAAATTATTTTTTGCTTTTTTTGGATACTTATTGGCTGACCACGCGGTTAGTGTACAAAAATTTGCCGAGGATCTGATGCAAAGTTCTAGAGATACAGCATAAACAGCAAGAACACGACAGTGACAAGCGTTACCGCTATTGCGGCAGAAATAAGTAAGATAGTTGTATCATATACTTGAACGAGGTGTCGCAAAATTCTAATACTTAGTAGTCATGATGGTAGTGACACGTATAGCCAATCGTTCGCGTCTTACAAACTGCCTGGTAGGTGGTCTATTCTTCATACGGATCCTTAACCAGTACGAGAAAACAATATTAATCATTAATATTTTTCAAAATGTCAGACGCACAAAACCTTCAACGCAACCATCGACCACACAGCCCATAGACGCCTAATATTCGATTTTCCGTATTGAATACATTCTGGCAACTAACTGAGGTAAGACGAAGCGGGATTGCATCATCGTGATTGGCTAACTTAAGGCCACAGTGAAAGATAGTGATGTACAGAGGATCTGATTGGTCGACACTGATTGGGTATTGGTGCATGGACATTTACATTGGAACTATAAGTCAGATGTGTTGACAGAAGCTATTCGCCTGTTATTAGGGGTCTATGGGTTGTGTGGTCGGTGAACGCAACCTTTACGCAACACGGGTATCAACTGTAATGACAATAAAATCTTACGTAAGGCAAGAAAACGAATCTTATCTATAAAATCGTTTAGAAATATATTTTAACATCACAAATACTTTCTGGATTTCCCCAAACAGACCCTACTGTTCGAATTCAAATCAGATATTTAACATATCCCTTTACTAACACAATGTATATTTACATTTTCTTCCCGATTATTTTTGGAACGAAGTTCCTTACGGCAGGCTTGGAGGGGATAGGGATTTTGCTGCGCGACCGAACTGAAAAAAATGTGATAGTAAAACCGTAAGAAAAATGCGTGGAATAAAACCGTTAAATGAGACGTGCGCAGGCGCGACAGTCGCGTACACAAGCGAGTAGTGCCGTTTAGCCGAAGGAAGTTCGTTCCTACCTGGTGTCCCGCGACACCACATCATTTTTTTTGATATCCTCTGTGGTTTAGTGGTCCCGTGTCGGTGTTAACTACATGAGGTCCCGGATTTCATTCCTGGGTCGGTTAATCAAAATGTATTTATTCAGTATTCTAATAAAAACAACGTTGCCCAGGATTAGATAAGTACCCGATTGGTGATCGGCTTGCCAACTATCACATTATGGAACTATGGAACTAGAAAAAAAGAAGCCCGCTGAGTTTCTTCCGCCGGATCTTCTCAGTGTGTGGCCGCGTGACGATCCGGTAGTAATTATAAAAAAATCGACCTAAATTAAAATGTTTGCACGCCATATTATGGTAGAATATGATGGTAACTTAATTTATTTTAATAACTTGTGACCCATATTCTTGCAAATAAATACTTTCTTCATTTTTCATATGTATCTTCATATACACCGTAACAACAATTTGTTTTCTATAGTGCGCACGGAACTAGTTGGCCGCGCCTTACGTATTACGTATTACGTATGGCGCGGCCAACTAGTTCCGCGCGCACTATAATTCCTTATCTAGGTTTGCTATCTGTCCGGCTTTAGCTTAGCATGTTTGGCTTTTTTAAGGTTACGAAGTAAACTAGGAACCCCCATAGTTTCGCTGTGCTCGTTCGTCCGTCCGTCCGTCCAGTCTAGTTCAGAGATACTTAGTATTAGAAAGCTGTAATTTGGCATAAATATATATGTATATAATATATTAGTCACGGCAACAAAGTGGCAACATAAAAACTTTTATTTTTTAGGCAAATTTATTAGGGTGGCTCCTTTACATGTAAAGTGAGGATGTTAATTTTTTTTCTCTTGTATGCCTTGTTGTGCGGTATCGTTGGATAGTTTTTCAAAAAATATTGTAAACTAGCTGTTGCCAGCGACTTCGTCCGCGCGGACTCGTATACTCCGCACAGCACCTCCCCCGTGATAATATGTAGCCTATATGTTGACCCAACCTGTTAGTAATATTCATGCAAAATTTGAAGTAAATCCATGCAAACATACAAACAAACAGACAAACAGAGAAAAATTCTAAAAACTATATTTTTGGCTTCGGTATCGATTGTAGATCAAGCCCCAAGTATTCTTTTAAAAAAATATTCAATGTACAGTTTTGAATTTCCTATGTTTTTATTATGTGTATATATATATATATATATATATATATATATATATATATATATATATATATATATATATATATATATATATATATATATATATATATATATAATAGTTTTTAGAATTTTTTAGAAGCGGTTGTTTTTGGGGGTGGAGAAAAATTTACTGTAGTAGTAAAAATAATAAAGACAAAGGAAAAACTACCACGGTTTAAAGGTCTTGGCCTGTTTTTAAGTAACAGTCAACCATAAAATATACTTGGAAAAGTTTTTATAGGCATTTTTTTTTATATCATAAGATAGCAAACAAGCAGATGGGTCTCCTGATGGAAAGAGTCAACCATCGCCTATAGACACCAAAGATGTTAATGGTGCGTTGCTATCTTGTGGCTAGGTCTAATGCCACATGCATAAGTTTACCGGCTACCTTGCCCACCAAACCGGAACACGACAGCGACAAGCTCTGACGCTATTGCGGCAGGAATAGGTAAGGCGGTGGTACCAGACCCGGGCGAGACAATGCAGAACTCTACCACCTAGTAGCCACGATGGCAGTGACTCACATAGCCAATCGGTCGCCTTTTCCGACCTGCCTGGCAGAACGGCAGTTGGCCTATACTACAAAGGAGCCCGGGACCAACACGGAGAAAAAAATATAGATAGTTATTCTTTTAAAATCATTATATACCGTGATTTTTTCACACATCCAAAACTAACCATTTAGCTAGAAGATGGTAGAGCCACTTGAATCTTACAAAAATTAGACAATATTTCACACACGGACCCTTTAATCAAAAAATTGTTTTCACAAACCCCCAATGACTTGATTACCTATCTGACGATACCCCACACTTTGGAGTACGTGAAAAAGAATATTCACTCCACTTTACGTGTATATAGGGGGTACCCTAAAATATTTTTCAAGATTTTATTTTACTATTTTGTTGGAGTGACTAATATATATATCCAGACTGAATTACAGCTTTCTAGCAAGAATAATCTCTGAACTACGGACGGAAGGACGGACGGACGGTCATGTCGAAACTATAAGGTTTTCTAGCTGCCTTCGGAACCCTAAAAATAGACCCGGATCAATATACAGTAATTTATTACTGTATATTGATCCGGGTCTATTTTTAGGGTTCTATGGAAATGAAAAAACATACAAATACTTACCTAAGCACATTCTAGGGCCTTCTCCAAAAGGTAAATATGTATAAGGTACAATTTTGTTCTCATTTTCTGGTAAAAACCTGTCAGGATCAAACTTGTAGGGGTCTGGAAAATATTGAGGGTCATAATGCATGCCATTAGCGTTGATATAAACGGGGGTCCCCGCTTTTATTGTCAGCTTCTCGTCAACCTGGTAATCATTGAGCGCGCATCTGTCAATCCAACCCATTGCTGGACGCAGTCGCATGGTTTCTGGAAACGAATGATTTTATTCACAAATCTATACTAATACGAGATGCCTATCTCATCCCTTCTGTGGTTTAGTGGTCTGGCGTTGGTAATGACCCTATGACGTCCAGTGTTCGATTCCCGGTTCGGGTAATTTAAAAATGTGTTTTTTCAGTTTATAAAAACAACGCTACTCCGATTGAATAAGTGCCCGGTTGGCGATAGGCTTGCCACCTATTACATTGAGGGACTAAGTATCTTCGGCTAATCGTGGGTGCACTGGTTGTACCTCTGCCTATCTCTTCGGAGATACGGGCGTGAAGTTACTTTATCTATACTAATATTGCAATAATATATTGCTATTTCTAAAATTAAACTGGTAGTGTCAATACTAGCAGTCTGATTTTATACAAGCTTCGTTGGTCAAGTGGTTAGCAAACCTAAAAACAAATCAACGGTTTCTATCCCCGGGTTCTATTCCCGACAGGCACAAACATTTGTGTAGTGATCATTAAAGATGTTTATATTTCTGAGTTTAGGTATTTATGTATGGAATCGTGTATATATATGTATTTCTATGTATTAGTATCGTTAACTAGGGGTTAGGTTGATTTGTGTAATTTATCTACCGATGTTATTATTATTAAAGATTAAACAATAAAATAAATAACTGAATGAATTAAGATAAATAAATAAATATTGACGGGACAAATTACAATTACTAATCTAACCATAAAGTAAGCAAATTATTTGCTTGTGTTATGAGTGCTAGTCAATGATACTAATACATATATAAATATTGGAATATATTTAATAAACACCCAAACCCAAAAATACAAACATGTATGCTCATCACACAAATGCTTGTCCCCGTCGGGGATCGAACCCGAGCCTCGTTGATAGCGTAGTCAGGGTCGCTAACCACTCGACGAAACGGGCGGCCAATTAATTAATTAAGACAGAGCTCACGATCGATTTTTTGGTTAAAATTCGTTCATAAAGTAAACTAATAAAATAAATAGCTTAATGAATTAAGTTAGAAATAACGATCATCCTGTGGACAAAATTCGATCATACATTAAACAATAAAATAAATCATTTAATGAATTAAGTTAGAAATACCGAATACCCTCTGGTTGAAATTCGTTCATGGAGTAAGCAATCAAATAAATAACTTAATTATTTTTTGTGTTATAGCACTCACCCCGTGCTTGGGAAACTGGAAAAACCATAAAAACAACAAAGAAAAATATCGACACGCGGGATTTGAACCTGCGACCATCTCCCTAAAGCCGGGACGCTCTTCCATATTTTTCTTTGTTGTTTTTAAGGTTTTTCCAGTTTCGGGTGAGCGCTATAACACAAAACATAATTAGAAATACGAAAGTACTGATCAAAGATATAAATGTGAATTTCATCTGTAACGATAAACTCATTTAACTAGCTATACGTATGTATGTCTAGCGATCAGTACAATCGACGTAATCGATCATATAGCAAATAAGAATTTCGCCGCCTCGAGCCTGTCGATACTAGCTCAGTGGAAGAGCGTCCCGGCTTTAGGGAGATGGTCGTAGGTTCAAATCCTGCGTGTCGATATTTTTCTTTGTTGTTTTTAAAATAATTTAATGATAATTCATAGAACTCACGATCGCCCTATGGTCGAAATTAGATCATAGACTAAACTACAAAATTTTCTTATAAATTTGACACCAGTCTTTAGTCATAAACAAAATATTATATGAATATATATATATATATATATATATATATATATATATATATATATATATATATATATATATATATAGTATACTCCGCACTGCTTCTCTCCTGTAGGGGATAGCGTGATAATATGTAGCTTATATGTTGACCCGACCTGTTAGTAATAGTCATGCAAAATTTGAAGTAAATTCATGCAGTACTTTTTGAGTATATATACAGACAAGTATTCTTTTAAAAAAATATTCAATGTACAGTTTTGACTTTCCTACGATTTTATTATATGTATATAGATATTACTTTGTTTATGACTAAAGTCAAATGAAGTATGATGCATGTCAAATAAGTGGTATAATGGTATGTGTATTGAGCAATGTTTATTAATAATTTGACATGTTTTATTGAGTAATATAATTATATTAGCTTTTTGCACCTCTTTATCATTTAAACTTTAACTGTGTCATATTACGAATTCCTCCAACCACCTAATTAAATAAATTAATAAATATTCACGAGACAAATTACACTCACTGATCTAACCCCAAAGTAAGCAAATATTTGCTTGTGTTATGGGTGCTAGTCAACGATACTAATACATAGAGATACACATACTATTACACTAATACACATACACAACTAATACATAGAGCTTGGCCCCGTCGGGGATTAAACCCTAGCTCCGTTGATTACGTAGTCAGGATCGCTAACCATCGAACAACGGGGCGGTCGTAACTGTCGTAAACAGGGATACAAAGTTTTTGCCTCACGTATACATATAGAGATTTCGATTACTAGGAGATCAGTACTAATTAGTTTCCGTGATACGTTTACATTTCAAACGCAGAAGCACATAACTGCGGATTATTGTAACTCGACCGTAAAGCTGATTACATTTGACCCTTTTCAGTCAATAAGTTTATTACTGACCGGAATAATAAGTAGATCTGTAATTAAATACAGTAAAACACCTATTATATGTAAGGGGTGAAAATCGAAACCGCGTATTTGGTCTACGAGTCTGAGATGAAAACCGGTCTGCCGGTCACACGCCTATGATATTCTCCCTTTACAGGTTGTCGTCGCGTTTTGGAACTATAGGTCAGCAGACTGGGATGGAATGCGGTCTTTCTTTACATCTTTACCATGGGGCGGGTGTACTTTTTGCTGAATGATCCGAATGTTGTCACTGATATGGTGCTGCAGGGTATGAAACTTAACATTTCGTCTTCTGCGGTACCCATCGGTGGCAAGTCTCAACCTTGGTTTAGTCGCCACTGCAATACGGCTTAACGCCGAAAGCAGGAGTGCTACTGACTCTTAAGCATTTCGCAGAGATGTAGGTTCGCTCTGCATCTATATCTCATTTACCATGGAGAATGTGCCCACGAATTGTTCAGTTTAATTCCTACTACTGAATTCCATCATCGGACATCGCATCAAAATTTAAAGTTCCATCCTCGCCACTTCGATGTCTGGAAATCCACAACCGTGCGTTTTTCTTAACACTTTATGCCTCGCGCCACGCCTTTTAGGAATCAATTACCGGTGAGGGTGTTTCCAAACGGATACGATTTGGGGACCTTTAAGAAAAGAGCTAATCACGTTTAAAAGACCGGCAACGCAACTGTAAGACCTCTGGTATTGCGGATGTGGTGATCACTTACCATGAGGTGTAACCTGCTCGTTTGCCTCCTCTACTATAAAAAAACCTGCAACCCACATGCCTGAACATGTCTTGACAAGGAGATAGTTGAAGATACGGGCTCAATCGTAGGCTGTGGCCTTAACAAATTCAACCCTTAAGGAGCTGAAATATGGAGTGAAAGTTTGTAGAAAATGTGATATTGATGACGTGTTCGTCTACTCGCCAGCGAAGCTGCGTGGATCAGTAAGTAGTCAATTAGTTTGCAGTCAATTAATTAGTAGTCAATTAGTTGTAATTAATTAGTAGTCAACCAGTTAATGGTCAATCAGTTGGTAGTGAATTAGTTGAGAATAAATAAATTACCTTTAATGATACACTCAATATATGTCAGCTCTTGAACGTGTTCATAGCTCGTAAAATCGTCACCATATTTCCGTTTTAAATTTATTATACCTTGATATAATCGTTCCTGAAAACACAAACTTAACCTAATATTTATTTATATTTTTATTATAATATTATATTTTCAATAAATTATTGTGAATACATTATTTTAAAAAAATATGTGCACAAAAAAGACAAGCCCGCTAAATTTCTTCCGCCGGATCTTTTCAGTGTGTGGCCGCATTTCCGATCCGGTAGTAACTCAAAAAGTATGTGGACTCTTCAAAAGTTTCTGTAAAGGATAATTTGCATAAAATGTTTTGAATTTGACGTTGAAATTAGTTACAATTATGGTACACCGTGCAAGCAATAGATTCGCGCTGTGGCATTTTTATTGTATGATTAGGTCAAAATTTAATTTTACATATTCGGTATCACAATCGAGTACTGAACACCTCCTTCAATACGTACAGTTTTTTACCAGTCAACTTGTAAAATGGTAACCAGTATTATTGAGTAAAATGGTTAAAATAAAAGTTTTACGAAGAATTTGCAAAATACAATTAATAACGCATAGAACAGCATTCTTCGGAAAAAATATGATCAAAATGTCACAAAGAATTTTTAACAAACTACCTCCTTCAATTCGTAACATCGATGAAGTGATAAAGTTTAAGAGACAATTGCACAATATGTTAGAAACAAAGTCATATTATGAACTTAATGATTATTTTAGTGATTCCACATTATTATAGGCATAGGATAGACATAAATTAGATGTATTTTTATTAACATTTTAGACATTGTATACTTTTTGACATATTTGAACATTTTATGCCATTCCAAAATAGGTATATTGACAAAGATATGAAAGAAATCTGCATTTAGTCATTTGCTATTATATTAACTTAATTATTTTCAACACAATTTTAATACATTTAGTATTCAATTTAATGACATAATGAATGAATATTAATAAATTAAAAATATATGTATAATTAATTGTGAAATAAAGCTAAAATTATATAAAACGCCTATAATAATTATAATAAATTGTAATACATAAAATAGTGAAATTATGTTAATATTTAAATAATGTACTCTATATTATGGAATCTGTACGCCAAAAGGCAGATAGTGGAGATTAATTATATATAAAACCAACTTTGTATTTACCCCTATCACAGAAATAAAATTATTATTATTATTATTATTAAAATCTCTATAACATTCGAGAATGTAATTCATACTACTGAAGTGAGAGAGGTTGGTATTGGAGACAGTAACGACGTAAAAATGAGAAACAGCGTGCAGCGACGGCGGCGACGTAAAAACGAAACATCAGCTGTTTTGCCAGGCAGTTCGTACGAGGCGAAAGACCGCCTACATGGCTGTAGAGATCACTAACATTGTGGCTACTAGGTACTAGAGTTTTGCATTTTTAAAATTGGTCAAGTAAAACAGGCAAATGACTCTCAGTTTTTTAATTAAATCATATTCTCCCTGTGTTGGTTCCGGGCTCCTTTGAAGAATAGACCAACTGCCGTTCTGCCAGGCAGGTCGTAAAAGGTGACCGATTCGCTATGCAAGTCACTACTATCGTGACTACTAGGAGTTCGGCATTGTCTCACCCGGGTCTGGTACCACCGTCTTGCCTACTTACCGGTTTGGAGGGTAAGGTAGCCGGTAAACTTATGCATCTGGCATTAGGCCTCACCACAAGATAGCAACGCACCATTAACATCTTTGGTGTCTATAGGCGATGGTTGACTCTTTACATCAGGAGATCTATTTGCTTGTTTGCTATCTTATAATATAAACTATAAATTTAAAAAACAAACAAACAAAAAATCAAATCTTTCCTCTTTATAATATTAGTTTACAAGTTTTTATTTAAGACTTTACATATGGCTATTAGATTTTATTTAAGACTTGACGTATTAATGCCTACAATTAGAAGTTAAGTCATGATTCACTGTGAAAAATATCGAACGACTACATGCATAAAAAGAAAAATAGATTTTAACCATATTTGATACTGTTTGCTAAAAAAGAAATCACTTAATATTTGATAAGACACCCTCTCTGCCACATGATATTTAGTGAGATACAGCCCCTTCCCTAAACACTTAAATTTATAGACATCCCCAAAGCCACGTACACAAAGAAATACCAATTCAGTTATGCTGGTTTAAAATACCTGTATATCCTCACTGAACGCCAGCTGGTAAATGATGTAGGTGAGGGCAGACCCGGTAGTGTCGAACCCACCGACTAGAAGAGCTGTCGCCTGGGCTAGAATGAAGTCTTCCGAACACGCTGGAAACATCATAAAAGTCTAAGGTCGAAGGCACATCCGCTGTGTCTTGCAGAGTATTTAATGTATTATTGACTAGAAAAGCAATACTAAGTTGAAGTCGTGTTCCATTTCGATAGCGCTAAGCAGCGCTGCAGCATATACTAGAGTATAATCTATATTCGCGATCAAAACATCGTAACCGTCGTGAGTTTTATTCAGAGTTTTGACGTATATGCAGTCCATGAACTGCACTTCAATGGGACACAAATGTCGTTGCGCATATCTTGTCTAGTACGTTCGTACATAAAAATCTTTGCTTACGTTTGGCTTATGGATTAAATAGGCTTCCGGAAGACGGGAAATATCAGTGAATTGACCATCTGCTACTCCATGGAGCCTAATACGTTGGCTAATTATAATAGGTTGCACCTGATCCTACCTGTCTTTTGATATAATCGTGACAATATTTCTTTATTATTTTATTACCTGTATCCCCAGTTATTCCAGTCTTATATTTGAGTGCTACCAGAACATCTAACAGAGACTTGGGCTCCTTGTATTGTTTGTTTTGTTTGTACTGATCCAATATCGGACGAAAGACTTTCTTGAAATATGCTGTAGATGCTTTAGGAGTGAAAGTGAATCTGAAACAATTAAAACATATTTTATCTGTGTAATGTAAAGATCTGAATTCAAGTGAGCAACATGCTTGCGTTGGACGATCAAATACAAAGACGGGTATGATTCAAGTTTTATTGTTTTTTTAAGCTATTGCATAGCTTCTATCGCGGGCCTTGAGCGTGGAGACCGAATCCAGAAATTCCGTAACGAAAAAACCTAACACCCCCCACTCTGACCAGCACAGCGGTGATACTTTTTAGTTTTTCCATCTATCGATAAATACCAGAACTTTTAATGACTTTTTGAAATATCACGCTTGTCTCTTTAGTTCAGCAACCCGCCTTTAGGTAGCATTGGTTGTATTGGAAAACTACCGTAATCAGCTGTTTGTGAGAAAGTATATAGGTGCATAGGTATTTATCATCTACGTACAACAGTGAATATCTGTACTCGTATAATTTGTGTACAAAGTGTTTTAAATACGAATTAACAAAGAAAAAAATACTGCATAAATAAAATAAATATATAATTGTAATTGCATAAGTTGATAAAAAATGCTATGCAATAGCTTTACCGCGGCAGCCTCCGAGTGCCACACGTCTTTTTTTTAAATTACACTTACTACCGCGTAGTCTAGAAGTTAACCAGTACAACTCAGATCATAAATTTCTGAATTCAATCCCTGTATAACAAAAGTGTTATTGATGTTTTTTACGAGATTTTTCTCGCAAATCCAAATCTCAGTACCAGCATGGAGTCTGGTAGTGGCGACTACATAACTCCAATGAGCACGGTAAGCTGTTGATCCCCGTTATCGCTAAAAATAAGCGGTAATCGTTATCTGGTCGGTAAAATACGGCAATCGGGAACAGCACCTATCTCGCCAACTAGCCAGTGAGTCGTGGTAAAATCGAACGAATTAGACATTTAGTTGACTCTTCCTAACCTGCAATGGAACCAGCGTAACTATACTTCTACTTAAATTAAAAAATTGTACGTGTGATAAGTGTGCTATGATTACTTCTCATTGACTTGTAAAGTAGCACCTCTCCATAAAAAACGATAAATCAGATTTCAGGCAAAATAATGTAGTTTTATAACAAAATTCCCACGGAAATAGTAGAGTTTTTTCCCCGTGTTGGTCTGGAACCCCTTTGAATAACAAACCATCTAGTAGATGATAGAGTTCCGCAACATCACGCCCGGGTATTTGGTACCTTTATCTTTACCTATTCTTGCTGCAATAGTGTAAATAATTGCCACTGTCGTGTTCGGGCTGGGAGGTAAGGTGGCCGATAAACTTACGCAAGTGGCATTACTACCTTGCTACGGAAAGTACAACACACTGATAACATTTTTGATATCTATAAGTGACGATTTGTCTCTTGCATCAGAGCCATCTGCTCGTTAGCTTTCTTATAACATAAGAAAATCTCGTCTTTACAAACAGTTTGTAGGAAAGTTAGTGCCGCTAGTGGCACTGCATCGCTATTACTAAAAAACCTTACATCATATGCACGTTGCTTAGCCAAACCGTATTGTTTCGTGATTTGGAAAGCACATTAGGTCATTCATCCTGTATACTATTTTTTTGTATTATATAGATTGTTAATCTCCCTCGAATGGGTAATATCCGTGGCGCACTGCAACTGCCGTCCCCCTCCTAGCTATGCTACTGCCTATGAGGATTATCCCACGGGAAACTACTAGTCCTGTACAAAGACAAACATCAACTTACCCGAATATATCAGTCAACTCTGGCCAAAAGAAAATACTCCCCCAACACAGTCCCCTCCAGATCCCAAACTTCATGAAATCTTTAGTGATTGTCCTCAAAGCGCTCTCTCCAGTTAGCGTGGAGTCGCTAACAACGCCGAATGCCGTCATACCGAACACATCTGTTGAATAGTCTGTGAATACCAACTGTGAACAATATTTTTATTAAATTGAAAGCAATTATTAAAATAAAATTAAAAAATAACCAACTTCAAATATTGGTTAACTATATTCATATTTAAAAAACTACTGAACCTATTTCGATGGAACTTAGACTGTTCTCTAAGTTAAAATATACCTATTTTTAATCAAAAAAAGAATTATCTAGATGTCTTTTACAAGAATATAACCATATAAACGTACCACATACACTTACAAAATTTAGCACATGTGCTTTAGACGCCTAAATAAATCATCAAATTGAAATACTACCCAATTCGAAAAATATTACATACTTACATATATGTCAAAATGATAAATTACGATTTTTCATCAGTTGAATAATGTATAATATGTATAAAATACCTCAAATGTCTTTAAACAGTGATTATCTTTGCTTTTTTTAACCTTTATTGCCGACACTAAATAATATATTTTACATTTTAGCATCCTAATATAGCTTAAAATCTGATACATCGGATCTCCTAGTTTAGTATTCAGCGTATCTTGTGACATAGGTCTCTTCCAGCTATTTATTTTATTTTTTTATTTTATTTTTCTTTTATTTTTCTTTTATTTTATTATTTTTTTATTTTTTATTTTATTTTTTAGCTATTTTCATTATTCTCTATTTTTAGCTTTTCTTTACCATGTTGTTCCTCCAATCATCTTAACATTATCAGTCTATATTTTAGCTTGTCTCCCTCTTTTTCTTTTGCTATCCCATGGTTGCAATTCCATTATGATTATTGTCGATTTTATTCTACTCTCTCTCGTCATATTATGTTCTTTTCATTGCCAGTTTGGCTGTCTAAGTTTATGTTATAGTTCTATTAATATTAAGTATGTTATGACTTCCACCACTGTTATGAATTTTTGTATTGCTCTGCTGCGATCTCTTAATGTTACGCCCAACATACTTTTCTCCATTCCCCTTTGATATGTTCTCAATTCTAAAAGGTGTTTTTATGTCAAAGTCCAAGCTACACAACCATAATCGTGTAAGGCGTGGCAAGACATATAAGACGAATACTTTTTTGGTTGTCACAGAAAAGTGTTAATTTTTTCTTTAAAATTTTTTTAAAGTGATCGATTGGCTACACATGTCACTAACATCGTGACTATCAGGGTAGAGTTGCATGTCATCTCACCTTGGTATTTGATATCAACGCTTTACCTATTCCTGCCACAACAGCCTTAATGCTTACCATTACCGTGTTTTAGTTTGGAAGGTAAGGTAGCCGGCAGACTTATGTATATGGCATTGCCATCCCGCCACATGGATAGCAATGCACCATTAACATATTTGTTGTCTATAGACGATGGATTCTCTTTTCATCAGGAGCTTGATTGCAATCTTTTAATACAGAAAAAACCATAGTCATCTCCGATTATGAATATCTACAACGCCTTTAACCGGTAATTATCTCATACTTAGAGTACTTCATCGTTTTAAACCGAACAGATTTGTCTGTCACCAAGTGCTAACAATGAAAAGTGTACCAACTTACTCGTATGTCCACTGATCCGTGCTTCATTTCTTTCTCCAGTCGTACCCTCAGTTCCTTTGCCTTGGACATCGCCACGTAATGTGAATATTTCAGTTTGGAGGAAGTGAATGCGCCTGCCAAGTGTTTTCGCAACCTTGTCCAAACTGGATCCTGACAAATAATGACTATGGTAATATTTATATTTTACCACTCGAACGACGGGGCGGTCGAGTTCTGCCAGGCAGGTTGTAAAAGGCGAGCGATTGGTTATGCGAGTCATTATCATCGTGGCTACTAGGTGGTAGAGTTCTGCATTGTCTTGCCCGGGTCTGGTACCACCGCCTTACCTATTTCTGCCGCAATAGCGTTAGTACTTGTCGCTGTCGTGTTCCGGTTTGGAGGGTAAGGTAGCGGTAAACTTATGCATGTGGCATTAAACCTCGCTACAACATAGCAACGCACCATTAACATCTTTGGTGTCTATATGCGATGGTTGACTCTTTCCATCAGGAGACCCATCTGCTTGTTTGCTATCTTATAATATAAAAAAAAAAATAACACAACCTAGTAGTTTTCTTACTTTGGGATTAGATCGATTTGCGAACTCGTCCTGTTATATTATTATTATTCGTTAAAACATTTTTCACCAAATTAGTCGGGACCCCTTTGAAGAATAAACCATCTGTCGTTCTGCCAGGCAGTTTGCAAAAGGTGAATGAGTCACTACCATCGTGACTACTAGGTGGAAGAGAACTGTGACGTTTCGCCCCTATTTTTAAAACCACCACCTTAACTATTTCTGCTGCAACAGAGTCCGTGCTTGTCACTGTCGTGTTTCAGTTTGTAGGGCAGCTTAGCCAGTAAATGTATGCAAGTGGCATTACCACCGCGCCATTAACATATTTGGTGTATATAAGCGGAGAGTGTCTCTTTTTTTATCTGCTTGTTTACCATCTTATATAAAACCTACCGGTTCCCTCGGAGAGTAAATTATTCTTATTAATTAAAATGAGCCAACCATCTAATTCACTATAATTCACCGGTACGTTAATAGTAATAGATACTGACTGTTGCATTTTCCATGCAATAGCTAGTACCGAAAACTTTTGTAAAGGCCCGGTTACACTCTGATTAGTGAGAGTGCGACTGTTTAATAGAGGAGCTTATTATTAATCAAAAAACACGTGTAGATAGCCGTTGATTATTGCAACTGATTAGTAATCAGAGTAGCTAAAGCCCCGTTCTCACTTTGATTAGTACAAGTGTGAGTGTTTAATGCAGGTGCTTAGTATTAAGCAAAAAATAAGTGAAGATAGCTGTGGATAAGTGCGAGTGATTTGTAATCAGCATAGTAAAAGTGAATAGACGCTGATTACTTATCACTCGCACTGATCAACGGCTATCTTCACGTATTTTTAGCATAATACTAAGCACCTGCATTAAACACTCACACTCGTACTAATCAAAGTGAAAACGGGGCTTTAGTGAATAAACGCTGACTATTCACTCGCTCTAATCAACGGCTGTCTACACGTGTTTTTTGCTTAATACTAAGCCCCTGTATTAAACATTCGCACCGTACTAATCAAAATGTAACCGGGGCCTAATTACAAGCTGATTGACTTAAAGAAGACTGATAATCTATATCTATAATAAAATCGTAGGAAAGTCAAAACTGTACATTGAATATTTTTTTAAAAGAATACTTGGGACGTGATCTACAATCGATATCAAAGCCAAAAATATAGTTTTTAGAATTTTTGTCTGTTTGTCTGTTTGTCTGTATGTATGTCCGGGGTAAACTCAAAAAGTACTGCATGGATTTATTTAAAATTTTGTATGAATATTACTAATAGGTCGGGTCAACATATAGGCTACATATTATCACGCTATCACCTACGGGGGAGGAGCAGTGCGGAGTTTTTTATATTTATGAGAGCAATAACTTTAATGTAACTTTAATGATGTCTACACTGGCGACGCTGCTGTAAGGGTGGTCACCACGTCGGGATGACGTCATAACTGTGAAGGTTGATGACATCATGGAAGGACGTGAAATCGAAAAGATCTTCCCAGCCAGGTAAAGTGTACTGCCTGAGGACCGAAGTCTATTTCAGGAGTGTTGAAACTTGTATATAGTTTTACCCCGTATTGGTCCGGGCTCCTTTGAAGAATAGACCAACTGCCGTTCTGCCAGACAGGTCGTATAACGCGACTAATTGTCTATACGTGCCTACTAGGTGATAGAGTTCCGCAACACCTCGCCTGGGTATTTGGTACCATCGCCTTTCCAATTCCTTTCGCAATAGCGTCAATACTTGCCATATCGTGTTCCGGTTTGAAGGGTAAGGCAGTCGGTAAACTTATGCATATGGTATTGCCACCCCGTTGCATAGATAGCAACGCACCATTAACATCTTTGGTGTCTATAGTCGATGGTTTCTCTTTCCATCAGGAGAGCCATCTACTTGTTTACTATCTAATAATATCAAAAAAAAAGTTATACCGCGATTTAGGATTTTACATTGAATTATTATCTTTCATTTTATTTTTTGTAGCATTTGAAGATTACTTGAGTCGCTACACTACCTTTAGAATCTGTCAAATGTCTATCTCAATGGAAGAAACTTACTTTAACTAAAAGAATACTTTGAGACCCAAGCGGGTCACCGTAGGAGCCAGACGCCATGAACCGGTTCCTGAAGTTAGCTGAATCCTTGGACAGGATATTGCGAGCAAGTTCCGGACTGTTGATGACAAGCGCTGGTCTCCAGAACAACCACATTCCTACGTATGGAGTTTTGAAATGCTCGTATACATGTTTCATCCAGATACCCTGGAAAAACAAATTAAATAAAGTTGTACATTATATTCACAGATATTTTTATAAAGAAATTTAAATAAAGAGTTACAATATTATATATACCTTTATAAAGAAATTTAAATTCATATTTTTTTAATCTATATCTATATTAATTATTAATTAATTAATTATTATAATCATAATTATATAATAGAATATAATATATAATATATAATATAATATAATATAATATAATATAATATAATATAATATAATATAATATAATATAATATAATATAATATAATATAATATAATATAATATAATATAATATAATATAATATAATATAATATAATATAATATAATATAATATAATATAATATAATATAATATAATATAATATGCCCCCTACAAGTCTAACTTCACGTCCGGCTATAACACCTAGGCCACGTGGGGGGCGGACATCAGCGCTTTGCGGCGAAAATAACTCACTGATGGCAAACGAAGCAATAGCACTACCTTCCAAAATGAAGAGTCGATATAATAGTTCAAGTAAAGAGCCGCTTCCCGGGGGTGAGCGCCGGGGCACGTCTGGAGCTGACGCTGGTCGTGACAGCATGCAAACCGTCAGCGGCTCTCTGCTGAGCAGGCGGGCGAGAGCCGGGGGACCCGAAAATATTACAGCCGATCAACGGGGTGGGGGGATAACAGGTGATGCTTTGCAGAGTGAGGCTTCGCCTTTCGAATGCTCTGCCGGCTCATCTGTAGCGACCACGATTAATAACGTAAGTGACGATAGACGAAGAAAGTGGTCAAACGAGGAGATGGAGGAGTTAATGTATTGTTATTTTAAAGCACAGTCTCAAGGACCAGGTTACATAGCTAGATTAGAAAGATTATTCACTGACAGAAATTTAAACAATCCCAAAATTCATAAATTTAATGGCAACACACTATCTAATCAAGCCCGTAGAATACTAAAACAGAACATAATTTCTCAAGAAATACTGAACCGAATCAAGAGGAGAGCCGAGTCATTAGAATTAGAGGCAACCAAAATTTACACACAAATTTGTGAACAAACTGCAACACACACGCAACAAGACACACAAATCACACATTACAACTTACACAATTACATTACGCAAAACACAGAACACAACACTCCACAAGAATACACAACGACACAAGCAGAAAACATAAACCAACTAACCCAAAATATTAACGTAGATGAAGACCAAGATCCATTAATTCTAGATTTACTCCGAACATTAGCTGAAACTAAGGAACAAGCAATAGCAGATCGTTATCTTTTACCGAAAGCTAAAATAAATAGTCAGTTTTTGCAAAATTTACATAAACTTAATGAATATTTACCTAACCTACTAATAATAAATAACTCACTTAGAGAAATTAATGATATTATATACGCCACAGCGAAAACATTAATATTAAACAACAAACAAACACCATTTTTGCCTAGACCTGTAATTAAAGTGAAAACGGAACCAAGTTGGAAAAAAAGGATAGCAACTAAATTAGGAAAGTGTCGGAAAGAAGTCGGACAGCTAATAGAAATAAGTAGAGGAATCAATTCACGTAGAATGCAGAAAATAAAAGATAAACTGTACTCGAAATATAAAATAGAAAATGAGAATGATCTTAGAAACCAGATTGAAATTTTGACTCAACGAATCAAAGCATTAGCAGCTAGAATAAAAAGGTATGATGATATTAATAGTAGAAAAGAGCAGAATAAACTATTTAGTGAAAATGAACACAGATTCTATAGAAGTTTAGGAAGTAATAATAATGATAACATGGACCACGTAATATTACCTAGTAAAGATGACATAGAACAATTTTGGAAGTCAATTTTGTCAAATCCCATACACTATAACAAGGAAGCTAAGTGGATAAAAGAAGTAGAAAATTTAACAGATGAGATACACAGGAATGATGCAGAAGGAATTACAGTAGAACAAGTAGAGACGGCAATAAGAAGATTACATAATTGGAAAACACCGGGGATAGACAAAATACATAACTATTATTTAAAATATCTAACAAGTACTCACAAATATCTCGCTTCATTATTCACTAATATAGTTAAAGGCAATGAACTGGTTGAAGAATGGTTCACTACAGGTCAGGTAATACTAATTCCTAAAAATGAGCACACCGAAGACCCAAAGAACTGGAGGCCGATAGCCTGTTTACCCAGCATCTACAAACTACTAACATCAGTACTAGCAAATCAATTGTACTGCCACTGCCACGAGAACAACATTATGGCAGTGGAGCAGAGGGGATGCCGACGAGGTGCTAGGGGATGCAAAGACCACCTTATGGTAAACAAAGCTATTTTAGAAGATGCACACTTATCACAGAAAAACTTAAGCATGGCATGGATAGACTACCAGAAAGCTTTCGACAGCATTTCCCACAAATGGCTTCTTAAGATTCTGGATGTCTACAAATGCCCACTCATGATTAAAAGTTTCCTTCAAATTGTAATGCCGCAATGGCGGGTTATAATGACTGCCCGTGGCTCTCATAATACAGTAACTACTGAACCGATTTATATTAAACGTGGGATATTTCAGGGCGACTCGTTATCACCATTGTTATTCTGTTTGGCAATAAATCCTCTCTCTTACATTCTCAACAAATATGAACTGAAGGGATATAAACTCAAAGATAGCGTATATATTAATCACCTCTTGTATATGGATGATTTGAAAATTTATGCGAACCACGGTAATAACTTAAAAGTTTTATTAGACAGTGTAGAAATATTTACGAACGATATAGGTATGAACTTTGGATTGAATAAATGTAATGTTATACATCTGAAGTCAGGATTTAGAAGCAGTACAATAGGAGAAGGGCACGTACTTTTAAGTGGAGAAATATTTAGTCAGTTAGCTATAGGAAATACATATAAATATTTAGGAGTTCATGAATCGGGAAAAATAGAACATAGTGTAGTAAGAGAACAGATTACTAAGAAATATTTTAAAAGGGTAAAATTGTTGTTAAACACACATTTAAATTCACGTAACTTTATCAAGGGTGTTAATACGTACGCTATCCCAGTTTTGTTGTATTCATTTGGTATAATAAATTACAAAATTAGTGACTTAAGAAAAATAGATGTAAAAACAAGAAAACTACTGAACATCAAAAAGGCACACCAACAAAAAGCAGACGTAGAACGATTATATTTACCGATTACACAAGGGGGAAGAGGGTTAATTAATGTAGAAAATATGTATAAAACACAAATCATAAAATATAAACAATACTTACAAACACAGGGCGATCATCTTATACAAGCAATAGTACAACATGATGAAAACAGAAATAAGTATTCCATTATATAGATTTTGAAGAAATAGAGAGGGAATTAAGTTTGCCACAGGGAAACACTCACTTCAATAAAGACATTAAGGAGGCGATTATTAAAATTCAAAATTACAGATGGAGAAATAAACAGTTACACGGACAGTTTCCAAAAACAGTTTTAGACCAAGCCAACGTAGATAAGGAGCTTTCATTTAAGTGGATTACAAAGCAAAGAATATCTTCATCATTAGAGTCATCAATTTTTGCTATACAAGACCAAGCTGTTATGACGCGACAACACCAACGTGACATCTTAAAAGAGCCAGTAGATGGAAAGTGTCGCCTTTGTGCCACTAAAGACGAAACTACGCAACACATAATATCGGGATGCGAAAAACTGGCCGGAACATACTACGTCAAACGTCATAATGACCTGGTCAAATATGTATACTGGTGCCTAGCTAAAAAACATAATATGAATGCATGTGATCTCTGGTGGCAAGAAACTTTAGTACAGCCTCAGGTAAAAGAAAACGATTCTGCTAAAATCCTTTGGGAAATTCCCATTCAAACTGATGTGACAGTAGCACACAATAGACCAGATCTAATTTACGTTGACAAAGCTAACAATAAGACATATTTGATTGACATAACCGTACCGTCCGATTACAATATAGGAGCTAAAGAAATTGAAAAGCTTAGCAAATATCATCTATTGAGAACCGAAATCAGTCGATTGTGGAATACACAATCTTCTGTGATACCAATTGTAGTTGGAGCAACAGGAATAGTAGCTAAAAGTATTTCCAGATTTATAGAAAAATTAGAGACACCTATTGACATTAGCATACTTCAGAAACAAGCAGCCATACACACATCAATTATACTAAGTAAGGTACTGGGAGAAACTGTTTTCGTGCACAACACAGACATTCTCGACACACAACAAACACAAGTCACGCAACAAACACATGACACACACAAAGAACACAACAATCATCTGTCACACAAACCATACAACAAACAAGTGACACTCAAATCATACAATATACAGAAGACGCCCAAATCACACAGCAAACATTTGACACACAAACTACATCAAATCATTCACAAATTACATCCGGCATGCACATATCATCCAACACACGAACGAGGAGACGAAAGAAAAATATTATTAACACATAATATATATATATATATATATATATATATATATATATATATATATATATATATATATATATATATATATATATATATATATATATATATATATATATATATATATATATATATATATATATATATATATATATATATATATATATATATATATATATATATATATATATACATAATTTAAATATAGTAATTAGAATTTAGGTACCAAAAATCTTACATTAAAAATACATTAACACAGAACAATACTTTTAAGGGGGAAAATATAAATTCCTTTTTTCCTGTGGGTCACAGGACGAGGTATTTATTAAACCGACAAAAGTCGAGAGAAAATCAATTCAAACCATAATATAATATAATATAATATAATATAATATAATATAATATAATATAATATAATATAATATAATATAATATAATATAATATAATATAATATAATATAATATAATATAATATAATATAATATAATATAATATAATATAATATAATATAATATAATATAATATAATATAATATAATATAATATAATATAATATAATATAATATAATATAATATAATATAATATAATATAACATACGCTATCCCAGTTTTGTTGTATTCATTTGGTATAATAAATTACAAAATTAGTGATTTAAGAAAAATAGATGTAAAAACTAGAAAACTACTGAACATCAAAAAGGCACACCAACAAAAAGCAGACGTAGAACGATTATATTTACCGATTACACAAGGGGGAAGAGGATTAATTAATGTAGAAAATATGTATAAAACACAAATCATAAAATATAAACAATACTTACAAACACAGAGCGATCATCTTATACAAGCAATAGTACAACATGATGAAAATAGAAATAAGTATTCCATTTTAAAAGATTTTGAAGAAATAGAGAGGGAATTGAGTTTGCCACAGGGAAACACTCACTTCAATAAAGATATTAAGGAGGCGATTATTAAAATTCAAAATTACAGATGGAGAAATAAACAGTTACATGGACAGTTTCCAAAAACAGTTTTAGACCAAGACAACGTAGATAAGGAGCTTTCATTTAAGTGGATTAAGAAGCAAAGAATATCTTCATCATTAGAGTCATCAATATTTGCTATAAAAGACCAAGCTGTTATGACGCAACAACACCAACGTGACATTTTAAAGGAGCCAGTAGATGGAAAGTGTCGCCTTTGTGCCACTAAAGACGAAACTACGCAACACATAATATCGGGATGTGAAAAACTGGCAGGAACATACTACGTCAAACGTCATAATGATCTGGTCAAATATGTATATTGGTGCCTGGCTAAAAAACATAATATTAATGCATCTGATCTCTGGTGGCAAGAAACTTTAGTACAGCCTCAGGTAAAAAAAAACGATTCTGCTAAAATCCTTTGGGAAATTCCCATTCAAACTGATGTGACAGCAGCACACAATAGACCAGATCTAATTTACGTTGACAAAGCTAACAATAAGACATATTTGATTGACATAACCGTACCGTCCGATTACAACATAGGAGCTAAAGAAATTGAAAAGCTTAGCAAATATCACCTATTGAGAACCGAAATCAGTCGATTGTGGAATACACAATCTTCTGTGATACCAATTGTAGTTGGAGCAACAGGAATAGTAGCTAAAAGTATTTCCAGATTTATAGAAAAATTAGAGACACCTATTGACATTAGCATACTTCAGAAACAAGCAGCCATACACACATCAATTATACTAAGTAAGGTACTGGGAGAAACTGTTTTCGTGCACAACACAGACATTCTCGACACACAACAAACACAAGTCACGCAACAAACACATGACACACACAAAGAACACAACAATCATCTGTCACACAAACCATACAACAAACAGGTGACACTCAAATCATACAATATACAGAAGACGCCCAAATCACACAGCAAACATTTGACACACAAACTACATCAAATCATTCACAAATTACATCCGGCATGCACATATCATCCAACACACGAACGAGGAGACGAAAGAAAAATATTATTAACACATAATATATATATACATAATTTAAATATAGTAAATAGAATTTAGGTACCAAAAATCTTACATTAAAAATACATTAACACAGAACAATAGTTTTAAGGCGGAAAATATAAATTCCTTTTTTCCTGTGGGTCACAGGACGAGGTATTTATTAAACCGACAAAAGTCGAGAGAAAATCAATTCAAACCATAATATAATATAATATAATATAATATAATATAATATAATATAATATAATATAATATAATATAATATAATATAATATAATATAATATAATATAATATAATATAATATAATATAATATAATATAATATAATATAATATAATATAATATAATATAATATAATATAATATAATATAATATAATATAATATAATATAATATAATATAATATAATATAATATAATATAATATAATATAATATAATATAATAATAATATCTTATCTATATTTAATATTATAAATGCGAATGTTTGGATGTTTGGATGGATGTTTGTTACTCAATCACGCAAAAACTACTGAACAAATTTGAATAAAATTTGGTACACAAGTAGGTGATGACTTGAAATAGCACATAGGCTACTTTTTATCCCGGAAAAATAGGTTATCCCGCGGGATTCGCCAAAAACTTATATAATGCAGCGGGCCGCACGCTGCAGATTGTGAAGGTATATATATGACCTCTGTGATCTAGTGGTCCGGTGTTGGAGTAGACTATATGAGGTACGGGGTTCGAATCCCGGGTCGGACAATTCAAAAATGTTTTTTTTCTGTTGCCTGACAAAATCAACGTTATCGAGGATTGGAAAAACGTGCCCGGTTGGCGATAGGCTTGCCACCTATCACATTGTGGGACTAAGTATCTTCGGCTAATCGTGGGTGCACTTGTTGTACCTCTGCCTACCTCTTCGGGGATACGGGCATAAAAATCCTTTTTTTTTCATATACAGGACGGATTTGATACGTTGGCTGCTCTAGGCCTACGAAAAATTGCCTATTCGCTGTAATCAGATAACCCTTTATCTGATTACAGCGATCTGCGATCAGCGATCTTTATCTGTAGTTATTAGTAAAGCAAAACGAGAATGATACACTTGAACTTGGAAAAACTAATAAGCAAAGATCCAGTTGGAGGAGCAAAACTTTTAATAATTGTAATCGCCATACATCTAAATTTTTTGCGGGATGCTTTATGGACACATTTCTGAGTTTTTACTATGCGCGTGGGTTCACAAAAGACTACTACAAAAAAAAGACCAAATTTTGTCACTCTAGCCCCGGTTCTACTCTATAATATAGCACGTATAGATGTTTGTACAGCCAGCGTGAGTGTTTTTTTTGTTCGAAGAGGAGAAAATCCGTCATGGTCACCTAAGTGGTAGTGCCGGACTCGTTCCGGGTAAAACCTTCTCCTATCTTCCAACCAAGAGTGTACCTATCATGTGACCTAAATCACTCGTAATTCTTTGTCCTATTTTTAATTTCTTGATGAGTAGCCTCGTTAGCGTGCCGCTATCGCCTGCGCGATTAACATATTTTCTGAATACTACTACTCAAATTTTGCTCAGATTTACTATTTAGTTGAGCAATATCTTCATTTTATCATATTTTGATAGGTTAGATTTATTTACTGTCCTATCCTTTAATATGTACGGTATTTTACCAATCTTTTTTTGTAATTTTGTTGTTTTAGTAACACATATTCTGTAAAAAAATTAGGAGTCTGGTTTTCACTCAAGAGATAGAGCCCTGCATAAACAGACAGACAGACAGCGAAGGCATATTTTTAGGGTTCCCTTTTTTAAAGTTCCGTACCCAAAAGGTAAAACGGAACCCAATTACTAAGACTCTGCTTTCCTTCCGTCCGTCGTTCGTGTGTCACCAGGCTATATATCATGAATCGTGATAGTGAATTAAAATTTTCACAGATGATGTATTTCTGTTGCCGTTATAATAATATACACCAAAAACATAATAAATTAAATGTTTAAGGGGGCTCCCATACAACGAACGTAATATTTTGCAATCTTTTTTTTTGATCTCAATAAACATAGCTGGTAGACGCTTGAAATATTCAGTTCTATATTCACTTTGAAAATAAATTACTAAATTAAAATAAAATAAATATTTAAGGGAGCCTTCTTAATTAATAAACATGATTTTTGCCGTTTTTATAGATTGTGGTACGGAACCCTTCGTGCGTGAGCCCGACTTGCACTTGGCCGGTTTTTTATTACTCATTTGATGTAAAACCCTAAAAAGTGTAGGAAAAACTTAAAATACCCAATCGTCAATAATATAGGTATATATATCTTGATCCAAATGAAATGAAAATATTTACGTTTACGTATATTATTTACGTTTACGTTTATTATTTATAATAAACCTCAATTAAAACCTGAAACATTTTATTTGTTGTACAATTTAATAATTAAACGAATTTTTAGTGTACCAATGTGCTAATAGCGAATAAAATCTAATAATATGAAATGTTTATTCACAGAAAATGAGTTTTTCCACAAAAAGTGTTAGATACATACATTTTAATATATTGGATAGATGTAGGATATTGAACTGTTATTTCTGTGTATTATTCTGAAATGGTTGAGTGGTTTGCTCATTTCAGCGAATCGCGAATATAGAATTTTATATGATGTAAATACATTATGGAAATTTTCGCTTTCCTTGAATAAAATTTTCTTAAGGGTGAGACTACAGATGCAAGAAATACTGTAAAATATAATATTCTAAAAGCAAACAAGTAATCTTTATATTTCATAGTTACATATATTGTGGTACATCTGGTACATAAGGACTGGAACATGCTTCGTTAGTCTGTGTTCCCGGACGAGTACAATCTGGGGATCTTCAAGAGAAGAGTGAACAGGTACCTTCTAGAGAAGCGCGTTCCATCTTAGGCCTCATCTTAGCTTACCATCAGGCGAGATCGAGGTCAAGCGCTTACCTATCGTAATAAAAAAAATTGACACCTCGTATTGTCTGTCTAGATGAAGAATAAACTAACTGTCGTTCTGTCAGGCAGGTCATAAAAGGCGACCGATTGGCTAATACTTATCACGACTATCGTCACTACTAGGAGGTAGAGTACCGCAACGTCTCTCCCGGATATATGGTATCATCGCCATACCTATTCCTGTCTATTTATTTATTTATTTATTTATTAAGGCTTACCAACATTTGTATACAATGTTAATTCAATTATAGATAACATGACAAAAATTAACTAGCTTATTGTAACAAACAATTATAGGTAAACACCACTTGCTTTTTTTAAAAGTAACAATTGACTGTAATACTGTATATACACAATAGTATCAATGGTTATCCTTATCTTGTTCCGGTATGGAGAGTAAAGTAGCTAATAGTCCTATGCATGTGGCACTGTCATCCCGCCACGCATCATCACGGATGGCAACTCACCATTACCAACTTTGGTGTCTATAGGCGATGGTTTCGCTTTCTATCAGGAAAGCCACCTGCGTGTTTTCTATTTTATAATATAAAAAAAATTCGCAAACATGCAAGTCTTACATTTCTTATTCGCATATAATATGGTATATCTGACATACTGATTTTTAAATTGTTAAGTTGGTAAAAACGAATGGCCAATTCTACCACCGCGCGCTTTTTCGCTTCATGCACGCTTCACACAATTCCGTCCCATTTTACAAAATCTGTTTTAGAGATAGCCAGATGGCGAGATCTTACACAGCAAAAATTAATATTTATGTCGGGTAATTGAAGCAATATCTACGGTATCTAAATATCTACGATAGCTAAATTCGTACGAATAATAAAAAATTCGAAAATATTCTAAATTAACTAAATTCATAAGAATAATAAAAAATGCGAAAATATTCTATAATAGCTAACAAATTTCATACTAGTAATAAAAATGCAAAAATGTTGACTTCGCTTTCACGACCTAACCACTGAACCGATTTTGATAAAATGTGGCATGAAGATAGTTGAAGATTAAGGGTCAAACGTAGATATTTTTTTTACAAAAATCAACCTTTGGAGGATTGAAATATGGGATGAAAGTTTCTATAAAAACTGCTCGGGGGTGAAACTGCAGGGCTCAGCTAGTAACAAATATAAACGTACTAGCTTTTGCCCGCGGCTTCACTCGCGGTAAATTCATTTCAGGGAAGTGGGGGGTTAGAAAGAGACAAAAAGTAGCCCATGTCACTCTCCATCCCTTCAACCATCTTCACTTACAAAATCACGTCAATTCATCGCTCCGTTTTGCGGTGAAAGACGGACAAACAAACACACACACTAAATTGTAAATTTGTCAGCCAAGCTATGGATATTCGTTGGTCGTTCCAACTGACAAATATTCCTAAGGGGATTTAGAAACGTCTCGTCAGGCAATTAACCCAAAAATTGTTGTTTAATAACATAACATTAAGCATAATAACATTAAATCGGAAAGTAAAGCCTGGAAGCATTTATATAGGTTGACTAGTAAAAAAAATGTTTGTGCCTTGTAGCTAAATTGTCTTGTCACCATATTGCTGGATGTTTTAAGGATCAGATGATGAAACTGGAAGGTAACCATTAGAACTCCTAAACTAAATAAGATAAACTAATCGAAATTGGAATCATTTGTTCTGTTTGGACAAACACTCTAGCGCTAGATGGTTTCTAGAGTCTCATAATAGATTCAAAAGTACGTTATAGGAACTTTGGAATAAAATAGCGCAACACCATCAAATTTGGGGTCGTTCGATTCGTTATTATAAGGACTTTGCAGCGGAATGGCTTCCAGTGCCTGATGGTAAAGCTGGAAGATGTACCCCAGAACTCCTAAACCAGGTTAACCTATCAATTGGGAACGAATTCGGTTTGTTTTGACAAACAACTTGGTGCTGGACGATTTTTAGTTTCTGATGATGGAATTGGAAGGTACGGAGTTATAGAAATTTATGAGCTAAACAAGATAAACCTATCGAGTTTAGCATCCTTTGTTCTGTTTTAACAAACATCTTGGTGCTTGACTGGTAATATATTACTGAGGTCTGATAGTAGAGCTGATGATGGAGGTCATGGGAACTTTGGAATAAAATGGAGTAAATTTTTATAAGGATGTTGAAGCATGATGGTTATCAATGCCTGATGATAAAATTGGAAAAACCTATAAGAACTTCTAAGAAAATCGTCGTCTGAAAAATCTGGATTGTGTGTGATTACACCTGGTGGTGATTACTTATTTACACGTGGCTGACATTAGGTTGTGGCCAAGTGAGAAATGGCACCTCCAACGTTTTCGATTTCTCAGATATATTTCTTTGTAATAAAATATCTTTTTAATGAAAACAAATGAATGTGTGCCTTAAAAATATATTACGAACAATTATTTTTAATAATTAATTAATTTAATTTTACTTATATTACTTGCGGCTAAATTTGGATACGCACTTTTGCGGTTCCGTAGTTTTTTACTTATAAATATCGATAAAAGTATATTTTATCAATATAACAAATGAACTTAGAAATCACGCGGTTGGATCTCATACTATTCGGTTTACTTTGGCAAACATTTAGGTGCCGGATTTTTCTAAGATATAATAATGATGGAACTGGAAGATAGTCATTGGAGATTGGGCTGATATAGTTGGCCTTTATTACTAGAAGAATCGCAGTGTTTGATAATGGAACTAAGAAGTGGATATGGAACTCCTGCGCTAAATAAAATAAGCTCACTGAGAGTGGTCTCATTTGTTATTTTTTTACATACACTCCAAATGAAAATGATTTCCAGGGACACATAGTGTAGCCATGCGAGCTTTGCAATAAAACTACTCAACCTCATTAAGTAAGGAATCGTCGTAACCATAACCTGATGCTGCAAGATACCCTTTCACGTTTTGCTCTTAAAATGGTGCATATGTAGAAAAATGGCGGTCTTAGGGTGTGTCACGGGTTTTTAAAATTTTTAATTTTATTTTGTTGTAAATTAGTGCTAATTCAATTTACAAATCATTGTATATTTTATTCCTAACTATAAGTATTTTTAATCTGACATTCCACAATCTTGAGAATTTTGTTTCTACAAAACTAATTAAGTAATTATATAATTCCAATGACTAACATAATTTGACATTATATTAATATACCATAATATACCATAATAGATGTTTTGTTCATACGGCACATAAGGAGAAACGATGTTTATACTAGCTTTTGCCCGCGGCTCCGCGGCGTGGCGGCTAGAGAAGTAGAAAGAGACAATAAGTAGGCGATGTCACTCTCTATCCCTTCAACTATCTCCACATAAAAAATTACCTCAATTCCTCACTACGTTTCGCCGTAAAAGACGGACAAACAAACACACTTCCCTATTTATAATATTAGTATGGATTATGTAAGAACTCATGTAACAAACCCTATTATCTGCAATAAATGATTGATTGATTGCGCAATATAGGGTTCCAAAGTTGCCAATCACTATAATGCAGACAAAAAAAGGGCTTTTATTGTTTCATACTATGAACATTTAATTATATCCGCACCTCAAGTTCACCGCCTGTAAAAACTTCTCCAAGTACAATTTATAAGTTGGTCGGCTACTACCCAAAAACTTGTAAATTCTTTCGAGCCGCGATAGTTTTCCTTTTACCTTAATTATATTTACTACTACCCTGAATTTTTTCTCACCCCCAAAACCAACCGTTTAGCTGGCACAGGGGGGGGGGAGAGACACTAGACTCTAACTAAAGTAAGCACTTTAAAGCTTAATATTTCACAGAGTCATTTAATCGAAAAATTGTATTCACAAACCTATAATATTTTTTAAAAGGCTATCCTTCGATACCTCGCATTATGGGATAAAATTAACATCCCCGCTTTTCATGTAGTGGAGCTTGCTTCAAAAAAATATTTTTTAATATTTTATTTTACCACTTTGTTGTCGTGACAAATATATATTCAAAAATACTTTTGCCCGAGCTGGGGATCAAAACCGGCATGTCATGTTCTGAGCTGATTAGGCGTATCCCTAGACCACGAGTCTCGGAGTTCATTCTTATCACACGTTCGTTTAAAATGTTCTAATAAAATTACTAGTGTAAACGCAGCTTTATATTCTATGTCAAATCACATTTGTGTTTGCGCACATTAGTCTGATTCTCACTGAATTTCAAAATGATTCTGAACTACTTATACATTAATATTGAATAAATTCAAACCCTTGCTCATTTTTCAATATCGCCTAGTAATTATTTAATCGTGTACCACGTATGTATTTTTCAATACTGCCTCGTAATTATTAAATCTTGGACCACGTATATTTCAATACCGCCTCGTAATTATTAAATCTTAGACCGCGTATTTTTCAATACCGCCTCGTAATTATTAAATCTTGGACCACGTATATTTCAATACCGCCTCGTAATTATTAAATCTTAGACCGCGTATTTTTCAATACCGCCCCGTAATTATTAAATCTTGGACCACGTATATTTCAATACCGCCTCGTAATTATTAAATCTTAGACCGCGTATTTTTCAATACCGCCTCGTAATTATTAAATCTTGGACCACGTATATTTCAATACCGCCTCGTAATTATTAAATCTTAGACCGCGTATTTTTCAATACCGCCTCGTAATTATTAAACTTTGGAACACGTATTTTTCAATACCGCCTCGTAATTATTAAATTTTGGAAAGCGTATTTTTCAATACCGCCTCGTAATTATTAAATCTTGGACCGCGTATTTTTCAACACCAACTAATAATTATTTAACTTTGTGCCGCATATTTTTCAATGCCACCTCGCATTTACTTAATCTTGTTTTTTTTATATATCATAGCAAACAAGCAGATGGGTCTCCTGATAGAAAGAGTCAAACATCGCCTATAGACACCAAAGATGATAATTGTGCGTTGCTATCTCGTGGCGAGGTCTAATGCCACATGCATAAGTTTACCGGCTACCTTACCCTCCAAACCAGAACATGGCAGTGACTAGCACTGACGCTCTTGTGGCAGAAATAAGTAAGGCGGTGGTACTAGACCCGGGCGAGACAATGCAGAACTCTACCGCCTAGTAGTCACGATGGCAGTGACTCGAATAGCCAATCGGTCGCCTTTTACGACCTGCCTGGCAGAACAGTAGTTGGTCTATTCTTTAAAGGAGCCCGAAACCAATACGTGATTGTACCGTGTACTTCTCAATACTGCCACGTAATTAAACTGTGAGATTGTGGATCATGTGATCCAGGTTCGAATCCCAAGCTCATGCCCAAAAACAAATATTATTTTATCAATCACTAGCTAACATAGTGAACCATGTTATGCCATACAAATTACTTGTATTGAATATTTTGATGGGGCACTTAATGATGCTTGAGTTATCGTCGAACACACGTAACATATATACATACACAGTACACACATACATACATCCACACATACATAGATACATGCAAACATACATATATACACATATGCACACATACATAGACTAATGTCGCTCGCATAAAAGAGTTGTGTTCAACGACAATGTATAACAGCAGTCAACTTATTCTGTCTGATATATCTTTTTATAAAAAGAAAGATTTGTTTGTTATGGATAAACTCAAAAACTCCTGAAGCGATTTTGAAAATTCTTTCATCTATGGAAAAATACATTATCCCGAAGCAACATAGGCTACTTTTCATCTGGCTCAACAAAAGAAATTAATGTTTTCGACTCACACAAACGAAGTCTTGAGCAAAAGCTAGCATTATACTCTGTGTATCAAGAACTTTATCCGACTTGGTTGGGCCGTATAGATAGGTCGATGACATTACAAAACAAAAATATTAAGGTACTTAAAAATACTTGTGTTCACTCTTTTTGCCTGAAATTTAGCAACTATTTTAATCGCAGGTACGCAGGTTGTACCTCTGTCTACATCTTCAGGGATATGGGCGTGAAGATACTTTTTATTTGAAGTAAAAACATTTTTACATAATTACGTACTATCTATTATATATTAATACGTGAAGGAAAAACTTTGGCCCTTTTTTTAAGACAATTGCTCGAACGGTGGAGTATAAAATTTGACTAAGTTTCCATTGTGGAGGACTGCAGAAAATTATTGTTTTTACATAAAATGCATTAGAAATATATTAAACTAGCTGCAACGTACAGCCTGCTGCACTATAAAAGTTTTTGGGGAATCCCGCGGGATTACCTAATTTTTCCGGGATAAAAAATAGCCTATGTGCTATTTCAGATCATCATCTACCTGTGCGCTAAATTTCATTCAAAACCGTTCAGTAGTTTTAGCGTGATTGAGTAACAAACATCTATCCAAACATCCAAACTTTCGCATTTATAATATTAATAATATAGATTAATAAAAAAATATAATATAGATTAATAAAAATAATATAGGTTATTGACCCGTTTATATATTTAAAAATGATAGTAGAACGCGTTAGTTTAAAAGTTCATGTTAGATTAATAAAAATAAACATTACACAATATACTACTTTCATGTGACATACATGATATTATACACAGATGTATACTACTTTCTTTACGTCTAAAGTCAGATGTCAAACATAAAAGAGATTTTATTGTTTAGTCGACCATAGGCGATTACAGGCGATAGCTATTTGCAATTTATATTGATGTGTGAAAGCCGTGTATAAGTAGGCTGAATCTGTTGTTGTCACTTCGTATTAAGCTGTCAAAAATTTTTTTTTTAATATAAAACTGTGTTTTGTTACACATAAAACGTAGTCATTGTATACTCTTTGTTACACATGGTATATAATATATAACTTACGGGATTTTCACGCAAAATGAACGTCAAACTCCCGACTAGGGGGTGTGGGGAAAGATGGGCCACACCACGTTCTGCCCAGTACTGCTTCACCAGTCGCCATTTTGTGTAGAACAAAGCCGTGAGGCAGACGATTACCGTGGCAAATAGTATTGCTATCATTCTCCTGAAAAAATTAAAGAGCTTATGATCTCGTGACGTAGTTTAGTTCAGGTCAAAGGCCAAGGTTTGAATAGTTTTTAACATTATAGGATAGCAAAGAATCAGATGGTACTCCTGATGGAATGAGGCAACAATCGCCTATAAACACTAAAGATGTTAGTTAATAGTGCGTTGATATTCGTGTGGCGGGATGATTTTACATCATATGCATAAATTACCCTCTACCTTACCCTACTTTATCCTCCAAACTGGAACATAACATTGACAATCATTGACGCTATTGTTGCAGGAATGAATAAGGTGGTGGTACTGAACCCAGGCAAGACATTACAGAACTGTACCACTCAGTATGCACGATAATAATAACATATTTGGCTATACCTTTAACGAAATGCCGGGCAGAATAGCAGATGGCCTTTTTTTTCAAAGGACCCTTTGATCATCCTGTTGAACAAATAAAGTCCGAGATTTTTTGAAAAAAATTCGCTGATGTTATCTTAAAAACTTTTAGCAGCACTTCGGAGTCAGGCCTGGCGGTAATAGCTTTAATCTAGACGCATGAGCGCTGGGACTTGAAATTCCGGACCGGCCAATTCGTCATAATTATGTTTTTATTTTTTCTGGAAAACTGTCGAAGTAATATCAGAATTTTTTTTTAAATTTTCGTTATTGATAAATCGACCAATTTTGATCTAATTTAATGTATTTGATGTAGTTTTTAGAGAGAAAAGCTGATTTGAATTTGAAGACCGTCGGTATAATATTAGCCCGAACTTCTTATATATAAAATTTTAAATAAGTTTGCCGTATACATAATTATGTGGTTATCCCAACGCTATCGCTATTGTATGAAAGCGAGAGTTAGGTATGTCAGAAGGGCAAGAAAGTAGAATTAACGCGGTTCAAACAAAGAAATCGTTACGAAAAAATTTTGCGTAACACTCGCGGACCGGGTTCGTAATGTCAAAGTGAGAAAGTGGCTAAACATAAAAGAAAGTGTCAGCAGTCGTTATAAAGATGAGAAAGGGCATACTCCGTTGGTTCGGACATGTAGAAAGAATAGTAGATGAAAGGTTAACAAAACAGATATACAGTGTAAATATATAAGGATGTAGGTACCAGAGAAAACCAAGACTGATGTACCATGATTAGATTAATCGATTACTGTCTGACGGTGGTGTCAAGAGTCGTCGCAACAGGTGTGTTTGTATGAAGAGAGTAATGAACGTCCAGTAAGTGAAACAAGTCTACAAGGATCTGCAAGTCTGTATGGCATTTGGTTACTCCGTACCTCTGCTTATCCCGTAAAGGATCTGGCGTGAAGATATGTATGTATGTTTGCTATAAACAACAAAAAATATTTGAAAGCTTTAACTTTTAAAAACTTGATTCTATTTTGATTTCTGAACCTGTATTACGACGTAGTTTTTAAGTACTAAAATATTATAGAAGGTTGAAAATCATTGGTTAAAAACTCGGAAAAGGTCCCTAGTACCTTAAAATGTGGAGATCTAGTGTAAACTTGATTTTCGAAAATCCAGGCGAAATTAGAAACTTCCTTATCTACATACGTAGCGGAAAGTTACAAAAAACGTAACTAACTTGGCTTGAAACAAATACAATATTTTTGTATTACAAAAAAGTGATATTACTAATATTATTTTATTAATGTTTTAATTTCCCGCAACGAATGTAGATAAGGAAGTTACTGATTTTGCACTGATTTTGAAAAACAATGTGTGTGTGTGTGTATGTGTGTGTGTGTGTGTGATCATCTCATAACTTTTGAACGGTTTGGCCGATTGAAACATGGTTGATAGCATTCGATTGGATTCACTCAACTTAGACTTTCTGAAAATTTAAACCAATTCGGTCCACGAGATTGTGGAAATTTTTGAAAATCGCCTCTGTGGTCTAGTGGTCCAGCGTTGGCGTTGACTACATGAGGTCTCGGGTTCGATTCCCGGGCCGGGCACATTAAAAAAAAAAGTGTTTTTTCAGTTTTCTGAGAAACACAAAGTTGCCCGGGATTGGAAAGTGCCCGGTTGGCGATAGGCTTGCCACCTATCACATTTGTGGGACCAAGTATCTTCGGCTAATTGTGGGTGCACTTGTTGTACCTCTGCCTACCCCTTCGGGGATATGGGCGTGATGATACTTTTTTTTTTTTGAAAAAAACTTAAAAAATTTTGGCGAACCAGTATTTTTTTAAATAACTTCCATGTTAATGTACCGATTAAGTACAAAATCTTATCAGCTTTTTTCCTCAAAAAACTGCGTCCAATTCATAAATTGCATCAAAATCAATTTATCCGTTCGAAAGTTATCGTTAACGAAAAGTTTTGAAAAAAGTGTTTCTTCGACATAACTTCGAGATTTTTAACAACCTTTCACAATATAAGTATATACAAAACTACGTCAAATACCGTTTCAAAAATCTAAATCGAATCAAGTTTTCAAAACTTACAACTTTTCAAATATTAATATTTTGTTGTTTCTAGCAAACTCACTTCTTATTTGCAAAGTAGCTTTCAAACTAATACATTGATTAATTTCGGAATCTAATCAGCTCTTTTACTTAAAAAAAATGCGTCAAATACTGCAAATTGAATCAAAATTGCTTGATTTGATCGGGAATTATCAATGGCGAAATTTTTTTAATAATTTTTTGACTTCCCACTACGTATGTAGATAAGGAAGTTACTGATTTTACCCCGATTTTCGGAAGTCGAGTTTTCACAAGATGTCCAAGTTTTAAGGTCCTAGGAACTTTTTCCGACTATTTTCACGATGACTTCAGTATGTCTGTATGTGTGTATGTGTGTGTGTATATGTGTATATAAACATCTCATAGCTTTTGAACGGCTGGACCGATCGAAACGTGGTTGATGGTATTCGATTGGATTCAGCTCAACTTAGACTTCCTGAAAATTTGAACCGATTCGTTCCAGGAGATTTTGAGAAATTTTGAAAAAAAAAGCCAAAAAAATTTTGGCGAAACAGTATTTTTTAATATAACTTCCAAATTTATGTACCGATTGAGTACAAAAACTAATCAACTCTATTTCTAAAAAAACTACGTCTAAAACATAAATTGCATTAAAATCTGTTTATCTGTTTGGGAGTAATCTATGACGAAAAATTTGACAAAAGTTTTTTTCTACATAGCTTCGAAATTTTTCAACCAATTATTTTTTGGTATTCTACGATATTATAGTACTAAAAAAATTACGTCGAATGCCGTTTTAAAAATCAAAGTCAAGTCTAATTTTTAAAAGTTATAGCTTTTCAAATATTAAAATTACATTGTTTTTATCAAACTTACTTAATTTTTTTAAAATAACTTTCAAGTTAATTCACCGATTGACTTAAAAATCTTATCAGCTTTTCTCCTCTAATAATTGCGTCAAATACCGTTAATTTATTCAAAATTGGTTCATTTTTTGGGATTTATCAATGCAGAAAATTAAAAATAAAAATATTTTTGACATCGCATCGAAATTATTCAACCTATCGATTATTAAGCAATATTTTAGGTCTCAAAAATTGAGTTGAATGCCATCATCGTTTTCGAAATATACAGCTTTTCAAAAATTAAAATACTGTAATTTTTACTAACTTTAGATTTTTGAACTCATTAAGCTCAAAATCTATGCTTGGGTATTATTTTTGCTCCTTTTAGCTTAAAATACCTCAAATTAGTAAGAAGTTTCAGGGATGGCCTGCAAGGTCAACCGGTTTGCAAATTTTTTTTCCATATTGTTCCGGCCTCCTTTCAAGAATAAACCATCTGCCATTCTACCATGCATTCGAAAATGACTGACTATATGAGTTACTAACATAGTAACAACTACGTGGTGGAGTTCTGCAACGTCTCGCTCGGGTCTACTACCACAGCCTTACATATTTCTACCACAAGAACATCAGTGTTTGTCACTGTCGTATTCCAGTTTGAAAGGTAAAGTAGCCGGTAGACTTATAAGTTTAGCATTCCATCCCAACACAAAAAACATCGCATTATTAATATATATTTCTATAAGATGAACCATCATTTTGTTTTCATTAAATAACAAAGTCCTTACCTAAGCTCTCTAAATGTTCGCTTCTTGTGAAGATCTCACACACAACATCTGCAACTGGTTTCATATAAATTCATTTATATTCACTATGAAATGATGGTGAGTAAAGTACACATAACGTGATTAAATTAAGAGAATGATAGTATAGCGTGTGTTCCTGAACATACAATAGATATATAAATATTATCCCCGTTTTTCTTATGAAGCTGGCAGAATGATTGATGGTTAGACAATCATTTTTTTGGTATTCTACGATATTATAGTACTAAAAAAAATCATACTATTTGTCGTTTAAAAAAGATAATGGTGATTTTTATCGCCGCATTTTGCGAACATAAAGTCTACTTACGATGACCAGAAAATACAATTTGAGGCTGATATTTGCTATTAGGTATTTTGTATCAATCCTACGTCTTAAAAAGCAAACACTTGTATACAGTCAAGTAATTGAAAGTAAATGAGGATGTTTACTTGCTCGATTGGTTTAATGGAAGTAAGGTGGCCAAATGCCCTTCCGATTAGTCCGTTTTTTGTGCACCAAAACTGAAGAAACCCGCTATTATTAAAATCGAATAAGAGATAAATAAAGCTCCCGTATTTTTGCAAATTCCGCCGTGGATAGCCAGCGTGGCTAAACACAAGCATTCTGTCTGATTCACCATGGTTTTTTTGACTCCAACTTCGTTCGTTCGTGTGTTCATGTAAAAATTTTTTTAATTTACAATCTGAAGAATGTTTAAAGGCCAATTTCCTCTGCAATCAATCAAAAACTTAGAACTTAATATTTTTTTTATAAATTAATCCGTTTCAATTATGTCCCGTAAAAAAACCAAAACCCGTAATTTTATAGTGGTAATCTTTTATTTATATGTTATGCTATTTTTAATTTATTATTTTGTATTATATAGAGTAAATGTCATGAAAAATGAAATAACTTACTAAACAACACTTGATTGTTAAATTCTAATCTAACTGACATGTAATGAATTCTCAATTAAATTAAATCAATGTTTCTTTTAATTTTTAATCTTTTCTTTTTAAATATAATAATGTACATATCAAATTATTTGACTTTTTTACATTTTTAATAATCCTATAAATTATTATCTTAAATTTATTGCTATGTTCTAATTATTTATCGTCTATTGAGGAAATAAAAAGGCTTTTTTGTTATTACTAGCTCTTAAATCAAGAATTGGCAGATGGCAATCCTCAGTGGAAGCCTCATGTTCATTAGCTCGTCAGTAATAAACTCAGTTTTCAACTGTAACCGATATGACAATATTTTTTAATATATTTCAATAAGAAAAACGTTTTTTTTTACAACAATAAACAAAAACTACTCTATCAAAATCTTAAATTTAAGATTACTTTCCTAAATATAATAATAAATAAAGATAACATGCTGCCTGGAAATAACAAGTGCAATACCCTTTTCATATTATTTATTTAATACGCAGTTCACTAGAATCTCAACCTAGACTATTTTCTTTACAAAGATATTAAATTGCATTTTTAATAACATAAACATCATCATGACGCAATTAAATTTATATCTTATGATAACTACCGTTTTTTTTTGCTATAGCATTAGATAGCGAAAAGCAAATGGTTATCTTGATAAAAAAAGAAAAACCATCGCCTATAGACAACAAATATGTCAGTGACGCTACTCTAAATATGCGGGCGAGACGTTACAGAACTCTACCACCGAGTAGCCACGATGGTAGTGATATGATTTTTTTATATTATCGATAGGGAAGCGCTTGACCACGATCTCACCTGATGGTAAGCTAAGATGCGGCCTAAAATGGAACGCGCTTCCCTAGAAGGTACCTGTTCACTCTTCTCTTCAAGATCTCCAGATTGTACTCGTCGGGGAACACAGACTCAAGAAGCATGTTCCACTCCTTCACTTACATCAGAATTATAACTATATATATATATATATATATATATATATATATATATATATATATATATATATATATATATATATATATATATATATATATATATATATATATATATATATATATATATATATAGTTATGTGTGATAGTGAATTTTTTTAATTCTTAAGAATAAAGATTCTTAAACCTTTATAACGATCATCGTTTATTTCTAGCGATAATCGAGACCGACAACTTTACGTATTCATCTGAGGTACAAGGGACCTACCACACTCCAAGCAGTAATTAAGTTTTTATATTTTCGACAATATCTCAAAAATACCTCAATAACACTTTTGCTCGAATTGGGGATCGAATCCGTCCCAGTTTATAAAAATTACATTATTAAAGCTACAGTTGTTTCAATTATTAAATAGGTACTGTAACAGACTTCATCTATCACTTAAGAGGTTTAGTGCAATAAAAGAAAATAATAAGAACCTATACTATTTTTTTTTTAATAAAATATGTCAGTGTTAGGTTTAATAAATAATATCAATGGAATTAAAGACGAAAATAAATAAAAAAAAACTAATTCTCAATAATATATAAGACCTAACATATAAACATATAAAACCTTAAAAAGGGGGAAAGAATTTATGAAAAGAAGGAGAATGACAAGATTTAAAAAGATGGAAAAATGGAAAGAAAACGGGGGATTTGTTTTAAAGTTCTGGACGTTATAAAAGGGATTCTTCGTTTGAGACAATAATATAGATATATCAGGGATATTCCGGAGTGTAAATAATAATATAAATACTCTTAATGTGAGAAAAGGGATTGGTAAAAAATTTATTGATCAAAAACCGTGAGTATGTAGAATAGAGATTTATTCAGGGATTACGTATGTACTTATGCAACTTCGTATTTGATATGGTAGTCGTTGAGTTTATTTAAATCTAGCAGTATTGGTAGAATGTAGTTTTATTAGAAGGTAAATCTTTTGAATGTTGAATATACAATTTTAATAAACATATTACCGATAAATATGTGATTAGGTTTACAAGAATGAATTTGTGCAAAATGTTGTGTAAAGGTGGATCGATCCTTGACTGAGTGAAGAATGTTTGTTGTATGAAGAAAGGAAATTATTTATTTTAAGGAATAGCTGTTGAAAAGATGTTTTTAAATGTTCTTTTCTTTCCATAAAAATGTGAGCAATGGTTGTGGAGCAATTGCTGTCTTACAGTTTTGCAGCAGGGCTGCTAATCAAGACGCAGGATAAATCGGAATTCTAAACAACACAGGTGATGTAGTTTTCCAATTTAAATTAAATTAAATTTGTATAACAATACAAGACTACAATTTAAGTTTGTATAACTATACAAGACTAAGTAATGGCTTTACTTTATCAAATTTCAGTGCTTGACGGATAACAGTTTATTAATTAATTAGGAAATGGATTTATGGACTTAATTATATGTATATAGATTTTCATCATCGGTATTTAAAGGAAACCCATTGCCTTTAGACACTATTATTATTATACCTATACCTTGCAAGTGACTAAGATTGCTATGTTTGTTAATTTTCATATAATATAAAGAAAAGGCTTTATATTATCAAATTTCAGGACATGTTGGCAAGACAGTTTATTATTTAACTAGGAAATAGAAATAAATGACTTAATTACTTTATATTATACCTTTATCGTCGGCAATTGGAGGAATCCCGTTGTCTCTAGACACTTATTATTGCATCTATACCTTACAATTGGCTAATATTGCTATGTTTGTTTATTTTTCACAGGAATAAGTAATGGCTTTGCATTATCCAATGCCAAAAGCATGTTGACTAAATAGCTTATTAACTAACAAGGAATAGATTTATGTGCTTTAATTGTTTATACTATACTTTTACCATATGCATTTGAACTATCATTATTGCATCTTTACCTTACAAATGGCCGATATTGCTATGTTTGTTTATTTTTCATAGGAGTAAGATATGGCTGCATTACTAAATTCAAAAGCATGTTGGCTAAATAGCTTATTAATTAGGAATAGATTTAAGTGCTTTAACTACTTTATACTATACTTTTCATCATCGTCATTTGAAGGGATTCCATTGTTATTAGATACTAATACTACTACACCTGAATTAATATTATCAACTAGTTTCAACGTACAACCCGCAACATTATAGAAGCGAATCCCGCTGGATCACTAGATTTTCCCGGGATAATAAATAGCCTATGTGCTAATCCAAGTCATCAATTATCTGTGTGTAAAATTTCATTCAAATCCGTTTCGTAGTTTTGCGTGCGTTTTTATCTTTTAAAATCTACTAACTGGTGATAGCTACCACATATCTTTATAGATGAGAACCGGCTAAGGAAGTTCTTAGAATAATTTCCATAGTACAGTTGATCCTGCTTGTTATTTAAACTTTAGGGATCGAGAGCTGATTCCTTTGGAGTCTTCGAGGCCGCGTGGGGGAGACTTCTTAGCTGTCGTCGGAGCTGAATGCTGAATTACTGTAGGTTTGTTGCAGAGTTGGAGGTATGGCAAATACGATTTTAATTTCTGCATTGTTATAATTTTGGGCAGTTATAATCTTTTTTATGAAGGAACAATTAGGTGATAGGGTAGGGCGTGTAGATATTAGGTGGAAGAACTGATGCTTTAATATATTGAGGAATTTAAGGAATACTTTGTTTATTATTGACTTTCAATTAAAACTAGATGATTCAAGCTTAAGAAATATTTATTATAGAAACTTTCTCTAGTTAAAATGATTACTTGAATTAATGCTTCAAATTGGATTAGGAGGAAATAGGAACTTTTAGGAATTGAAGGCAGAAGGTCTGTTACTGTAGGAATAATATATTACAACCAATAAGTGGGGGCATAAATCTACACAAAATTCACACGAAAACCTACCTTAATATGAATTATTAAAATTATGAAATGTTAATACGAATTATTATATCCTATTATAAAACTAAATATTAACTAATACGTAAATTGATTGCATAGGCCAGTCTCTTAAAATCAAATCTTCATAAAACATTATTTTATTTACAATCAAATTTAAAACCGAGTACAAATATTAAACGAGATAATCACAAACTAATACAAATTACTCTCTTCGTGTCTAACAAAGGAATAATTAATATGAACTGAATTGTTGAATTAAATTTGGAGCGAGAATCTTAAATGACTTTAATAAAGCTTCAGGGAGTTAGAGTACAAGAGAGGAATGAATGAACTTTAGTCCAAACGTATTATGTTTATTTAACCATATTTTGTATAAATTATTTACTTAATTTAATTAATTATTTATTTATTTTATTCTTATTTTATATTATTTATATAGGGATTTAGGAGGATAGGAATTATAATATTAAACTTCTTTATCAAATTAATTCTTTTGGGTAATTGAAATATTATTGTTTATAGTGACAGTGCATAACAGATCTTTTAGTAAGATAGGAAGTTTACTAAATAAATCTGAAATTAAGGTTAATTACTAATTTTGGATTAGATATTTTTACCTTTTACCTTGGTAAATAGATCATGTCATCTTCATCTCACGGGAATATCGACTTTACGAAGGCAACAAGTTGTGGTGGGTGTATCTATATAAAGACATACATGTAATGTTGTCATTATGGTCATCTTCTCTTCACCAGTGCAGACACACGGTTAATATGCCCCTCTGTCGTGAGCAAGGTGTTTGGGGCGATAACCCAGATAAACACCCAACTATACCGCCAAGCAAAGTTGATCCATTTTCATATCTAATCATCTCAGACATGAACTATCTTACAGAACTAGAGTTATTTGTCTAAATTGTTTATCTGTATATATTCATGTATTAACCTGGATTCCATGATTGAATCTCTACATCATAAGGATTGTACAAATGAACTTTACTTATGATTATTCGGGTGGCTAGACGTTTCATAATACTGTTCACTTAAAGCAACAATAGATCTAATAAGCGTTGATTTCTAAAAGTTCAGACCTTATTAAATTCTGAAATTTGAAAATAGAAATTGAAATAAGTGTAATAGAACTCTAATAGTCAGGAGAAGATATAAATAACTTAGTTTCATTGGAAACGAGTATAAGACGAATTGTTTGGATTCTAAGATGTATTGAGTATTCAATCACAATATTAAAGAGTTCAAAGATCTTACTAAATTTCATCTATAACTTCAAATTCGATTAATAAGTAATATTTCATTGCTTGTGGTGACTATAAATTATTAGGGTTATAGGAGGAAATTTGACTATAATATCTTTAGAACAAAGGTTAATTTCTCGTTCAGTAATAATTTATTTTAATTATTTGGCTTTTTGATTGGACCATACCTTCGTCACAAGGTAGTGTCGGCTTTGCGAAGGCATCAGGGTTGTATGCATGTCGCATGCATTGTGTATATCTATATAAAGACACACATGTAATGTTGTCGTTATGGTTATCTCCTCGTTACCAGTGCGTGGTATTCGGATAAGTCCTACCGCAAACAGTGTATTCAGAGGGTTAACCCAGATAAACACCAACTATCTAACGCCTAGCAAAGTTGATCTATTTACATAACCAATCAAATCTTCAACCAGGTATGAGCTACATCACAGAGCTGGATATATTAAATTGCTTGTTTTAATGTATTTTTATACATTAACCTGAGTTCATTTGACTTTCGTCATAAGGATTATCTTAATTGATTTTACTTATGAAATTTTTATGATTTGGACTATTTGAAGTTCATTGCGAGCAATGATTACTTTTATATATGTTTATTTATCGCGTACCGGCTATTAATGTTTCGGTATTGTGATTGAAGACAACATATTATCTTGTCTTAGTTTTGTCAAGTAATTGTTAAAACAAACTTGCACAAACTTTAATTGTAAACTTGAGAATTATATTTATTATTTGGCTTTTTGACTGTGCTCAATACAAATGATGCACCTTTGTCATGCCAATATTTATTATTACTGGCTGTTACTAAAATAACAACAGTATATAATTTTATCAACATTTACTTACTTCAAGTCAATGCTTAATTGTATACTTGAGAAATATATTTATTATTTGGCCTTTTGACTGTGCTCAATACAAATGATGCACCTTTGTCATGCCAATATTTATTTATTATTTTGTTACTGTTTGTTACTAGAATAACAACAGTATATATTTTTATCAACATTTACTTACTTTGATCAAGTCAATGCTTAATCGTATACTTGAGAATTATATTCATTGTTTGGCCTTTTGACTGTGCTCAATACAAATGATGCACCTTTGTCATGCCAATATTTATTTATTATTTTGTTACTGTTTGTTACTAGAATAACAACAGTATATATTTTTATCAACATTTACTTACTTCAAGTCAATGCTTGATTGTATACTTGAGAAACATATTTATTATTTGGCCTTTTGGCTGTGCTCAATACAAATGATGCACCTTTGTCATGCCAATATTTATTTATTATTTTATTAAACTGTTTGTTACAAAAATAGCAACAGTATATATTTTTATCAACATTTGCTTACTTCAAGTCAATGCTTAATTGTATACTTGAGGAATATATTTATTATTTGGCCTTTTGGCTGTGCTCAATATTAATGATGCACCTTGGTCATGCCTATACTCATCAACTTCCAAACAATGTATTCACAAGTTTGGACATTAAACTATATGGCTATCACTTTGTGACCCCACAATAGTAATGCCTACCTGCCATTAACTTGGCTCTTCATAATATATTGATTTTCTCTTTGAGATTAAGGACTTTAGTTCCTTTTAGTTTCAATATATTTCTGGGGAATACGCTAGGATGGCCTTCAGCCGGCATGGTATTCACACATGTGAGGCGAGGCGGCGCCTCTTACATATCCCACAATAATAAAATTGCGGCACTAAAGTGCTTTACAACTCTCAACCTAAATATTACAATAATTTTATCCATATATTCCATACCACTGTACCTTTTTCCTTTAGATGAAGTCAATGTAATTATTAATATCATCATATTGCTCTCTCTCTTAAACTATATATTTTATTATGTATTTTATGTATATATTTAATATATTACCCCCTTCCTTAAGGTCAAATATCTTTATTATATATTTATGTATTTATGTAATATATTACTCCCTTTCTTAAGCCAAATATCTTCAATATATTAAATTTTAGTCCTTATATTTCCTAATAAAGTATGAGTGTTTATAAGAGATGAAGTGTACCTTTGAAAAGAATGAATGGGTAATCTATATAACACAAAATGGGTCTATAAATTAACACTAGATGAATTATTTGGCCAGATAATATGATTATAACTCTGTTGACTCCTTTATAAACGAAATATAACAGACAATCTTGTTATATTTAAAATGTGAGTTTAGAGGGCCTTCGGGAGAGTTCGTTACAGTACTAATAAATACTTTAAATAATTTCAAAATCATAAGTACAAGTTCTTTGCAATTTTCCATTATGTTTGATCATTTATTCGTAGAATTCATTTCTAAATAAAACTTCCCATGAGAATAAAATCGAAGTGTACCTCGAACAAGCACAATCAGGCTGATCACGTGTATACGTATCCCTCGGGATCGCACGGGACGGAATATCTCCGAATCGGGACGTAATTTTTCCGCTCTTAAGGCAAAGTTCCCAAATTAAAGCAAATATTAGAACAAAGACGCGGAAAATTAACCACTGTGTCAAAGGTGTATTTTACTTTCACTTTTCTTAAGCTGAAAGTAAATCGAAGAAATTTCCGTCTAATTTTATAGTTAATCACATTGTAAATAGTCTGTTAAATGTATTATTTGTACACTTCCCGCTACGTCCGTGGTAAAAGGAAATTACTAATTTACCCTGATTTTCGAAAATTGAGTTTTCACTAGTTCTCCACGTTTTGAGATTCTAGGAATCTATTTCGACAATTTTCGTGATAACTTCAGTATTTCTGCATGTATGTGAAAAAAAAAACATAATTTCTGAAAGACTTTAGCGATCAAAACGCGGTTAGTGGCATCCGATGATGTTCCGCCAAACTTAGACTTTCTAAAATATTTTCTAATTCGGTACAGGAGATTTTGAGAGAATTTTAAATAAAGCCACAAAATATTTCCATTGAAATAATCTTTTTTTAAAATAACTTCCATACTAAGAAATCGAATGATAACAAAATCTAATTAACTCTTTTTCTTAAAAAACTACCCTAAATGCCGCAAATTGCACCAATATCAGTTTATCCGTTCGAGAATTATCATTGGTAAAATGTTGCAATTTTTGTAAATGATTTATAATTTATATAATATAATGTAATCATATTAGTAAAGATATTATTAATCACCCCACACAGACACAATATACTGACTACATTGATAAGGTGAAAAGGTCACTAATTACCACAAAAAGCAGCTAAACAAGTAAATTATGACTGATCATTACTGGACAAAGAACACATCATTATTAATGAAACAAAAATAAACGTAATAGAATTTTTCCAATAACAAAACTTACTACCGCCTGCGACATTGTCTACAATCCCACCATCTAAATAAACATATTTACTTCTAACTTATCCCCGCGAGCTCGTTCACGTGACGCACACATTACTTCCTTTTCGTTAGTCGAGTAAAAAATTGCCCATGTTATAATGATACAATAATTTTTGAAATCAGTCCAGTACTATTGAGTTTATTCATTACTACTTTTGCCACTACAATAAATTTACACTTACACTTTACACATATAGTCTAATCAGGAAGTTGAGTTCCTGCGAATAATAATTATAAGTTTCTTAAAAATATGGCTGATAGCTTAAACAATCCGGAATGACATCTAGAAAAAGACGTATTTTGAATTTTTTTTTTGGAAAAAAATTGCAATTATTGTTATTAACGAAAAACTGAAAAAAATAGCCGTCCAGTTTTTTGCCACAATTTAAAAAAGTATAAGTGATAGCTCAAATATTATAAAAGTTTCGGAAAGAACAGGAAATTTTAATACTAAAGTTCTTAACTCCTGGAATGGTAGCTCCAATATTTATAATTTTAATTTAATGTTAAAAATGGGCTTTGGCGCGGCAGTTTGAAATTATTAACTATTTGATGTTTGCCGGAGAAGTTTGTCTCATCTGTCGAATATCTTAATAACTAATGACATAAAAATATTTTATTAACTCTTAAAACGTCAACTTGTTGAGTGTGTTTTTATAAGGGCTCCAACAAACAACAACTAGTGGAAAAACTATTAATTAACAATTGAATAAACTTTTCGAAAAATGGTGATAAAACTTTTACTATCGCGGAATCATAATTTTTGAAATGTCTAGATGACGCCAGTTTTTTTTTTTTAAAAATTTTGAAATTAATATCTAATGCAATAAAAAAATATTTAAAAACCTACGCTCACTACACTGGTGGCGCGTGCATGCCGAAACTGCAGCGCGAAAGCTAATTTTCAACATTAAAATAAATTAAGATTATAAATATTGAAACTAAAATTCCGGAAGTTAAGAACTTTAATACTTAATTATCCTGCTCTTTTATAAAATTATAATATTTGAGCCACCACTTAAACTTTTTGAGATTTTGACAAAAAAACTGGACGGCAATTATTTTTTCAGTTTTTGTTATTAACAATTACATTTTTTTTTTCAAAAAAAAGTTCTCTTAGTCTAAGTCTTTTTCTAGATGTCATTCCGGATCGTTTAAGCCATCAACCATATTTTTTAAGAAATCTGTAACTATTATTCGCAGAAACTCAACTTCCCGACTAGACTAATAGATAGATATAGATTATAAATTTCGTCATTTCAATGTGACAGTAATTATAATCGTAATACCTAATCGGCAATAGTATTATTACATTGATATTATTATTGGAGAATTTTTATTCCATAAAACAGAAAACAAATCATCTATAATAATAATAATAATAATAATAATAATAGCATTTATTCGACGTAGGTACACTTGGTTACACTTATCGACGTCAAAACATAATATGTAAAAGCCTATACTATAAGCCTATATTACAAACCATTCCCTACTAGTCATTATGGGAGTGACACGAATAGCTAGCTACTTGTTGACTTTAGACGAGTTGCCTGGCTGATTGTCAAAAAGTCTATTCTTCAAAGGGTTACGAGCCAACACAGGGAATAAATAAAGGTATTCCTGCAACTTTTTAATAAATATCCATCTAAAGGGACGGTGACCTAAACCCATATGATATTCAGTTAAAATATTCCCGAAAACCCCCGTCACGTTTTGTATATCAACAACATAAAGTCCAAAGTAAGCGTTTTGCCGTACTGTGTATACAAAAAGGGATTTGGGATAGCTAAACACGATATCCAAACGCGATAATGATAAATTATTGGTTCTGAAACTCTAAGGTCGCACCGAAGTCGACCGTTCGCTCAGACCAAAAAATATAAAGACAGAGCGCCTAAAACATACTTTTATTTTAAGTTTAAATAAACACAAGCTCACGCACACATAAGTTCCAAACCAAGCTGATCCTTGTTGGTGTATATCGAGACGTCTACTCAGAAAGGAATACCAAAATACTCCAAAATATTTTATTCCGAATTTCGAAATAACTATTTTCAAAAATTAGGTTCCTACTTTCAAAAGTTGGAACAGTCACCTTGACTTTAAAGCGAGCGAGAAATGTGAGCGTTCAGCACGACAACAACCGCCGAGCAACAGAACCCCTTTATTATTGCTTACTAGCTGCAGCGTGCAGCCCGATGCATTATATAAGTTTTTGGCAAATCCCGAGGTATCATCTATTTTTCCTAGATAAAAAGTTGTCCTGCAAAAAGGCTCTACTGAAAGCTCGATTTGACCACATCAGCCGTATTGGGAACAAACTGGCTTCATACCCCTCAGGTAGTAAAGCCTTTTGGTCCCTGGCAAAGTCGGTTGAATCGAATTTCTGCCGCCTCTCACTCCCTCCACTGCTGAAACCGGATGGGACGCTGGCTCACACCGCCGTAGAGAAAGCGAACCTGTTCGCTACTTTATTCGCGGAAAACTCGCGTCTGGATCCCGCCAACGCGAAACCACCCAGTCTACCTGGATGCGAGGTGAACATGCCGGAAATTCACATCCGTCAGACTGAGGTTCTTAAAACGCTGCGGAATCTGGACGTAAACAAAGCCAGTGGCCCTGATGGGATTCCAGCCATAGTACTGAAAACCTGTGCGCCTGAACTCGCTCCTGTTTTGACACGCCTCTTTCGCCTTTCGATGGCTACTGGAAAAGTGCCTAAATCATGGAAGCTTGCCAACGTGCAGCCTGTGCCCAAAAAAGGCAGTCGTGCCGACCCCTCCAACTATAGGCCAATTTCAGTCACGTCCATACTCTGCAAGACTATGGAGCGTGTACTGAACAGCAGGCTAATGGCACACCTAGAAGCGAACGAACTACTGAGTGACCGCCAATACGGGTTTCACCGAAATTGGTCTACTGGGGATCTTCTAGCGTATGCCACTTACATTTTGAGCTCGGCCATCGAGAAGCATTGTGAGGCACTAGCTGTCTCCCTTGATATCTCGAAGGCCTTTGACAGGGTCTGGCATGATAGTCTTATTAGTAAACTTCCATCGTATGGTCTGCCTACTGGTCTCTGCGCCTGAATCTCAGATTTTCTGAGTGGCCGGTCGATCAGAGTAGTCGTCGACGGCTGCTTATCCGACCAAATGGCTATAAATGCCGGAGTCCCTCAGGGATCACTTCTATTCCTGCTACACATTAACAATCTGCTGAAGCCCGGTATCTATGGGTACGCAGATGATAGCACTGTTGTGGAGAGTTACATATCCAATGCGCGGGCCAGTACGGTACAGATCCGGTCTCTCAGAGAGGTAATGGTCGATCGTATGAACCTGCCCTTACAGGCAGTCTCCGATTGGGGCGATGCTAATCTGGTCAGGTTTAATGCAACTAAGACCCAGGCGTGTCTATTCTCCGCTAAACGGAGTCCGCTCCATCTGTCTCCGTCTTTCCAGGGTGTGTCCGTGCCGATAAATGACCACCTCGAGATCCTTGGTATCACGTTAACCCCTACTCTCAACTTTGGTTCGTACATCGAATCTAAAGCCCAAGTTGCCTCAAAAAAGCTTGGTATTCTGGCGCAGGTGAGACAGTATTTCAGTCCGGGACAGCTGCTCAACCTTTATAAAGCACAAGTCCGTTCGTGCATGGAATACTGCTCTCACCTCTGGGATGGATCTGCTAAATACCAGCTGGAGACACTTGAGGCCATCGTGAGGCGTGCCAAGAGGCTCATAAACGACGATGATCTGGTAGGCAAAAAACTCCAGAGCCTCGCTCATCGCCGCAGAGTGGCTAGTTTATCGGTTTTTTATCGAATACACTTTGGAGAGTGCGCTGCGGAATTGCACGACTTAATTCCGCCATCCCCGTTTTTCTATCGATCGTCGAGGTGCACAGAATCTAGGCATCGTTATATGGTGGACGTTCCACGTACCCGGACAAAGCGGTTCGACTCAACATTCTTCATTCGAACCGCAAAGGACTGGAACATGCTTCCTGAGTCTGTGTTCCCGGACGAGTACAATCTGGAGATCTTCAAAAGAAGAGTGAACAAGTACCTTCTAGGGAAGCGCGTTCCATCTTAGGCCTCATCTTAGCTTACCATCAGGCGAGATCGAGGTCAAACGCTTACCTATCGATAATAAATAAAAAATAAAAATAGTAACCTATGTGCTATTTCAGGACATCATCTATCTGTGAACCAAAATTCATTCAAATCGATTCAGTAGTTTTTGCGTGATTGAGTAAAAACATCCATCCAAACGTCCAAACATTCTTATTTATATTATTAGTATATAGATAATATTAATATACAATATAACACAGATTTTGGCACTTTAATAATCTAAATTTGTATTTTGATGTTTCGAAATATCAATAGGTCATCATTTTTAATATTCGATCTATTGAAACTTGGAATTTTTTCTAATATTATTTATAAACCTAAGGAATATAAAAACTTCGAAATTATAAAAATAGGATAATTGATAAATCAGAGATTTTGTTTTAGGAATTTTGACCAAAGTGTCAAAATGCGGAATTGTGAAAATCGATATTTTAAAATGCGTAATTGTCAGTGACAGAATAAAATTCGTATTTATGTAGTGTACCCAACTCAGACCTGTTTCAAATAGTGGCGTCACAATGGTATATGACAGAGCTCCATCTTTATTTTCTTTTATCTGAAACCGTTTGGTACAATAAAAAATGTGTATATGACATATTTATATTAAACCGGAATCGTATCGTATCAAAATATATGATCTGGAATAACACTGTTTTAATAAAAAGTATGTGTATTGTGTATGTATACGAATGTATATACTCTTAAAACTAGGCATGGAAATTATTGTTAAATTAGATTAACTGTTATGTTGTTAAAGTTAATTAATATTTAACAGTTATTTATTTATGTTATATTATATCAGTAGCCAATATATAACAAGTATTAGAAGCAGTAACAACACCAAGCTACCAAAAAAGGTCCTCTAGAATAGTTTTAATAACTTTTAACAGTTATTATTATCACGGTGTCTCGAAATATTTTTAATAATAGTATTATCATAAATCAAATTAGCGAGCAAAAAAACGCTCTCTCAAATAAATATTTTTGATAAAATTATTATCATATATCAAGTTATTGGTAATTTTAGTGATGCATAAAAATTACTTTTAACAGTATTTGCTAATATAAATAACAGTTACTAATTGTTAAAAAAAATTAGTACGAAATTTAATATGTTAACTGTTAAATGATCCATGCCTACTTAAAACACTTGTAGTCTTGGAATTGCACCTTTTTGAATTTGTGGTTTTTAATTTTAATAAAACAGTTTTAGATTTTATTTGATTTGATTTCTTATAAATTATTCATAAATTATCATATACGCTTAAAACTTCATGAGTATCTTCCTTTTGACGAGTCTGCCAAACTTTTGCCCGGGTTCAATCCCCGGGTCGGACAAAAGTGTTATTGAGATTTTTTGAAGTTTCTCTGGAAAATCTCAATACTAGCTGGGAGTTTGGTGGGTGGTGTGTTATCATCCCCGTGCCAGGGATAAGCACTTGAAGCCGTCGGTCCCGATTATTACACCACGGGATCAGCACTCATTTCGTCAATTGACAAACCGCTGAACATGGAATCCGGAGGTGATGTTAATACTTTTTTACCGTAGCCGTAACCGTATTGCTACCAACTACTACGTGTGGGGTTTTAGTATAACAATACTGCCCATTCCGAAACGAAATACACCCCCCACGAGTAAGTCTTTGGTAAGGTATGTAACATGCCAAGTAATTTGAGAAGTGCCGTCGAGCCATTGTTTAATTACGATAATTATCCGTGTGAATTAAAATATAGACTACAAGTAAGTCATAAGGATGCCAGAGAAAATTTATATAAAAGTAGACTATTAAGAAAACATAAATACGATAAATATATTCGATGCCAGCAATGAACACTACGCCAACTTGAAAAAGTCAACTTTACAGTAGAGACGATTAAAGAGAAAAAAATATAATAATTATAAATTTAGAGCTTTCTTAATAACATTTTTGTATTGAGTAGGTGGTTTAGTGTTACTTAAAATGGCATAATTACATTTTTTGATTTATTTTTACTTTAACATTTAGAGTTAGTTGGTGGAGTGTATTACCAAAATACCTTGTGGAGAGAACAGTCTAAACTACGCCAACTGTAGTTAGCGTAGTGTTTTATGGAAAACTTGAGTTTAGATGTATTTGAATTAAAGGGATTTTGGAATCAAATAGCATAATTAAGAATATAGTAGGAAAATTCTAAGTATTATGCTGTCACTTCTTATCTTAAACGAAAAGAATATGACAATATGACACTAAAGACTCCGCCCGTGCCCCTCGTACATTCATCTAATCGTAGTTGGCGGGTTATATATCGTGCAAATGCAAAAAGTACAATTAGTTAGCGTTTTGTATGATTCAAAACTTCCTCATTTTTTGAAAAAAAATTATAAAATTTTGTGAGCTTATAAACGATTAAAAAATAATAATATTGGCGCTAAAAACGGAAAATGGCCAAAAATCGACTTGGCGTAGTGTTAATTGCTGGTATCGTATTAATCCTGTGACATATAATCAAGGAGATAGTTTGTTAGTTAGGAATCCAATAAAGGATAAGACTTATATATCTAGGCCCGTATTTAGTTACAGAATACTTAGAGGTTAATGAACCTGTCAAAATAAAAATTGGGAATAAGGTAGAAACGGTTAATAAAAACCGAACCAAATTGTTCTAGGAATGAAAATGTATACATGTATTTTTATAATATACACTTTTAAACGTTCTTATGTTAATATAGTTTTTAATTTTTTTATAATGTCTACATATATTTTATAATGTACCTACGCTTTTACACGTTTTTATAATAATATCGTTTTTTTAAATTTTTTTGTTGTGTATACTTACTTATTAATTGTTGATAATTTTAATAAAATAAATATACAATTTATATTTTCTTAGAACTTAAACTTTACTGTGAAACAAAAAAAACAATAGTGCGTATATTGTTTCTTTTTTTCAAATCTCCCAGGTAGGTGTAGTGTATGTATCGAGCCTACGTAGAATATCATATATAATGTAAGGTCTTATTAATAAAGACAGTATTAACTCATCACCCGTTGCACTCATTCCGAATCCTAGTCACGACTTGGTATGGACCATTTAACAGTTAACATATTAAATTTCGTACTCATTTTTTTCAACAATTAACAACTGTTATTTATATTAGCAAATACTGTTAAAAATTACCAATGACTTCATATAGGATAATAATGTTATTAAAAATATTTGAGCTACCTTGATTTATGATAATAGTAACTGTTAAAAATTGTAAAAACTGCTCCAGAGGACCTTTTTTTTGCTCGCTAACTCGACGGCTTTGCGTTTTGCTACTTCTAATAATGTTATATAATGCCATTAAATTAAAAATATTTGATTTATGATAATAATAACTGTTAAACTACTCCAGAGGACCTTTTTTTGGTCGCTAACTCGACGGCTTTGCGTTTTTACTGCTTCTAATACTTATTGTAATATATAGGCATAGCCTACTACTGATATAATGTAACATAGATAAATAACTTTAAATATTAATTAATTTTAAGAACATACCAGTTAACCTAATAATTTCCATGCCTAGTCACAACCCTACAAAGCTGTCAATCCCGGTTATCGCTCGGAAAAGTCGATAATCGTTGACACGTCTGTAAATTGGGCAGGGATCACCACTTTTCTCGCCAACCGTCAAACCAGTGAATCATGGTGAATCAGAAAGTTTATAGACATTTATTAGTATTTTCCTGCTCCTCCTATATACTTCTGACTAATTTCGTTGCGGGATCCAAGATAGCTAAGCTTTTGCCTAGGGCACCCTGAGCTCGCAACTCAGAGGTTATCAGGACGGTTGTCGCTGTTGATTCTGGTTTACAGAAGTTACAGTGGTGGGAACGAGAGGTGGGCCTATTGCCCTAATAAAAAAAGACATTTATTAGATTCAGGCGTTACTTTGCGGAAATTCATAATTAAAAGAAGAAATTGTGGTATTTAATTTGCAACATTTCCGCGAAACCTTATATGGAACTACTATGATGCAACAGAAATGAAAAGTAGAGTAAGGAATAGGGCAAACTTAACCAAGAGGTGAAAATTTGAGAAGACCACAGCGCACAATATTCCACCCACTTCCACCACACTTTCTTACACGTCAGAAGCAAAGGCAAAGGCAGACAAACACACAAATTATGTACTCAACGCACGTTTCACTTCGCGATCGAAGCATCTGCAGGAGAGTCGCATAGCACTTCACTCTATGAAGGGTGAAGCATTAATTTGAAAGTTCTTCAGTATGTACAATATTTTACCAGTCAAACTGTATCCATGTAAGCTGAAGAAGATAACTTAAAAAAAGTATCATCACGCCCGATCCCCGAAGTGGAAGGCAGCGGTTTAAGTGCACCCACGATTAGCCGAAGATACTCAAGCCCACAATGTAATAGGTGGCAATCCTATCGCCAACCGGGCACTTATACAATCCCGTAGCCGTATCACCTAACGTTTGCAAGCCGCCAGCGACCAGCGATGACTATTAAACGTAACGAAAAGCCTTAAAAAAACGTCGCCCATTGCTTGCTGATCATTAGATGCACTTTTTGCAATGTCAATATCACCAAAACTAATCGAGCGTCAACGACTGCCACTCGTACACAAGGCTGTTATGTGCCTCGAAATAACTAAACAATTACGATAATTTCGCATTGCGAGTTACGTGATTACACCGCCGGGTAGCGTTGTTTTTATGAGAAAACTGAAAAAACACATCCACACCACATGAGAAGCCAAGTTCAATTCCCGGGCTGGGTAATTCAAAACCCAGCCCGGGAATTGAACTTGGCTTCTCATGTGGTCAACACCGACACCGGAACTAACCAAGCCATTGTTATATAAAAAGACAACTAGGGAAGAAAAGTCTAAAAAAGATTTATACATTTCCAATTTCCTTTAAACGTTATTTAAAGACATCGTCGCAAATATGTCCCTAAATCTTCGAATCGGTAATTCCTTAACTAATATTACCTTTATAAATATTTGTCATTTAATCACTTGAAAACGTCTACAGTGTATCTAATTACCATTATGTCGGAATTAGAGTAATATAAACAAGGGAACAAGGGGGCCAATTAACAAACTGTTTTCATTTCGTATTGTTTTCATAACTCAAGCGTACAGTCCGTCAAAATTATTGCTTTGTTTTCAGAAACTCCACTCGAATCTAAATTGGAGTTGGGAATAATTTTCGTTATAATTTAATGTAGGCTATCAAATTCTTAGTCAGTGAGAAAATATAATGAATTCATGAGACGCGGTGTTACATTTCACACGATTGGTGATAGCATTTTCAACTACTGCCGCAATTAGAGTCAATGCTTGTTGAGGCACGCGGCACGGTGAGGTGTTTAAAGAAGTTTTACTAAGAAAAACTGACAACAGAATGACATTTTATTTTGTCTACTAAACAGTTATGTTGGTGATGTTTTTTACACTTTTTATCGTCGGCACTTGGTGTAACTCCATTTGTAGTTTTGTTAATACACTTGTACTGTTTCACAAATCACTTAAAATTTAATTAATATCACCAACCGATTTCGTCTTTTACGGCATCTACAGGGCTATGAAACTTTTAAATGTCTCATCTTCAGGGCTCTGAGACTTTTAAAAGTCTCATAGCCCTGAAGATGCCGTAAAAGGCGAAACCGCTTGGTGATATTATTTAAATTTTAAAGTGATTTGTGAAACAGTACAAGTGTATTAACAAAACTATATTGGTGACACAAAAAGTATTAAGATAGTGATAATAACTAATAAGAATAATAACTACAAAAATTGTTCAAGTATAAGTCGAATTCATATAGGTATGTAAGGTTCCGTACCACTAAGCGATATTTTCTGACCAAGTAATGGTTATATGGTAATCTTTTTTTTTTACTTTTTATTATTTTTTATACGTTTTTTTTATGTCATAAGATAGCAAACAAGCAGATGGGTCTCGTGATCAACCATCGCCTATGGACACCAAAGATGTTAATGGTGCGTTGCTATCTTGGGCGATGCCTAATGCCACATGCTAAGTTTAACGGCTACCTTACCCGGTTAGTGTTTGCGGAACTGATAACACGCATTTTATGAAATTTTCATATCTCTGCCTATCCGATCCAAAGATCTGGGTCTCTGGATAGGATAGGTAGAGATCACAGACCACATGAATACTAGTAAACATGCCATTGGGAAAACGTGTCGCCGTGCATATGAGCAAACGCTCCTATAACTGTCAAATATATGATACATCTGTAGGGTCACTACACATAGTATAAAACAAAGTCGCTTTCTCTGTATGTCCCTATGTGTAGCGCCGCTGGTTGCTACCGCTGAAGGGTCATAGTGATGGAACCAGTGGGCCAGCTGCTTGTCAGGTGACGTCATAACTGTGGAGGTCGATGACGTCACACAAGGACAAGTAAGGGGAAAAGGAAGATCTTCCCAGCCAGGCAAGGTGTACTGCCTGGGGACCGAAGCCCATTTGAGAAACGTTGAAACTTGTATATAGTGTTACAAGATAAATAATTGTGATATCGCGATTCAGGATTTTATTTTGAATTTCATTTTTTCCATTTGTTATAGATTTTTGTCCATTTTTTATTATTTTATCTTGTAGCGTTTGTGTATGTTTGAGCCGCTACAATATATATACAGTATAAAACAAAGTCGCTTTCTCTGTATGTCCCTATGTATGCTTAAATCTTTAAAACTACGCAATGGATTTTGATGCCGTTTTTTTTAATAGATAGATTGATTTTTGGGGAAGGTTTTAGTATATAAACTTTCCAATATTCCCACGGGAACAGAAACTACGTGGGTGAAATTACGGCCAGGTCGCTAGTATATTATATTGTGGAAAAATAAAAAATAATTCATATTGTACTGTTTTATCGTACTAGATTAGATGACAAGGGTTAATTAAACATTACCCTTGAAATTGTTTTAATTCATTAGTAAGTAGGTTAACTCTATGCTTCTGTGTGTAAATGCAAGCTACACTGACAAACTAAGAAATTGTCTTGAAAAGCGTATCCATTTAATCTGTGATAGAGATCGAATCAGAACACCGATCATGAGAATGAGTTATGTGAAAGACACACATATGGACACAGGAGGCATATTAATAAGGTTTTGTTTGTCATTTTTTGAATACGGTTCCCTGAAAAAATTTAAAAAACTATAAAGCCTAACTAAATATTTGTTTGTTTAATTTTGTATAAAACTGTATGCTAAAGTAATAAAAGATTTTAAATTTGCATATTTAGTACGGCAGTCGAAAAGCTGTAACTATTTATCTGCATTATCACCACTATCTCCTTGGACCAATCAGTTTTGTCCCGTTTTCATGCGGTTTTTTAAAGAATAGATGACTACCTTACTGCTAGGCATCTCGTAAAAGGCGAGAAGGCTATCGTCTCACTAGTATCGTGACAACTAACTACGTTATAGAGATATGCCACGTCTCGGTCGGGTCTAGAACCACGGCGTTAACAATTCCTGCCGCAATGGCGTCAGTGCTTGTCGCTATTGTATTCAGGTTTAAAAGGTAATAATAATTGATACACTAGGCATTCCAATTACACCAACCACCAACATCTACGGTGTCTACAGGTGATGATCATCTCTTTCTATCAGGAGACCCATCTACTTATACGCTGCCCTATGCTATTGAAAAGAAATTGTCATTAAATTATGTTAATTCCAGTTAGTCAAAGGTGTTATAGGCAAACCTCAAAGCTTCATTGCTCCTAGGTTTGACTGATCAACCTTCAGGTCTGATTTAAAGTCTTAGTCAAAGCCTAAATAAATTATAATTTCGGCCTATGACTAAATAATTTTCGTCAAACCTAGGAGAGACTAATTTGGTCAGTCATACTTCAAAACTAAATTTTATGAAATTCGGGTTTGACCAGTTAAACTACAATTAGGTACATGGGGCACACTAAAAGTTTGGCACTTCTAGCTAATCGGAACTATTTGAATTTCGAATGTTATATTTTGAAAACGTTGCAACCGTCTTAGTAATAAAAAAAAACAATTGGCGGGAAATGATTTGTCAATTGTTTTTTTTATCACACATCAAAGTTCTAAGTACGCAACGACAATGGAATTAAGTCGAAAAGACTTACGGACATTATAAAGCTGTTTATGACATTGTCACAGAAGACTAAACGTGGATTTATTGTTTTGAACTCGAAAAAAAACAGCAATCTTGTGAATGGGTGTTTGAAAATGAGAACAGACCAACAAAAGTGAGACAGGCGAGAAACGTTGGTAAAAAAATGATCGCGTTTTTTTTCTCAGCTACGGGTCCCATCTGTTTTTTTTATATCATAAGATAGTAAACAAGCAGATGGGTCTCTTGATGGAAAAAGTCAACCATCGCCTGTGGACACCAAAGATGTTAATGGTGCGTTGCTATCTCGTGGCGAGGTCTAATGCCACATGCATAAGTTTACCGGCTACCTTACCCTCCAATCCGGAACACGACAGCGACAAGCACTGACGCCATTGCGGCAGGAATAGGTAAGGCGGTGGTACCAGACCCGGGCGAGACAATGCAGAACTCTACCACCTAGTAGCCACGATGGTAGTGACTCGATAGCCAATCGGTCGCCTTTTACGACCTGCCTGGCAGAACGGCAGTTGGCCTATTGTTCAAAGGAGGCCACGACCAACACGGCGACCAATCTGTACAAATCTACTTGAAGATCAAAAGAATGTTAATGCCGAGTGGTATTCTACCATTTGTTTACAAAGGGTGTTAGAAAAAGTATTATGTTTATTGCTTTTCAAAATAATCTCCTTTACATTTTAAACACTTTTTCATGCGATCGAACCATTTTTTAAAACAGGAGGACCACAGATCTGAAGGCATGTTTTCTACGTGCTGATTGAACGCTATCACTGCCTCTTCGGAGGTGGTAAAAGTAAAACCTCTCATCAAATCTTTGATTTTGGGGAAAATACAGAAATCACAGGGTGCTAGGTCAATAATTCAAAACCAAAATTAGCCTAATCGGTTCAGCCGTTTTTGAGTTTTGGCAAGACTAACGAACAGCAATTGATTTTTATATTCTACAAGAACGCCAATAATTTTATTTTTAAACTATATGACCTGAAAAATGCTGTTCTGCCTATTTAACTACTTATATATATATATATATATATATATATATATATATATATATATATATATATATATATATATATATATATATATATATATATATATATACACACACACGATATACGAGTTAGATAAGGAATAACATACCTACACGTTTTATTTTGACATAACAATTTAGAAATTGATGGCCGCATATAATCATTTTATACATTAGTTATGTTTGGAGGGTAAGGTAGCCGGTAACCGGCACCATTAACATCTTTGGTGTCTATAGGCGATGGTTGACTCTTTCCATCAGGAGACCCATCTGCTTGTTTGCTATCTTATGATATAAAAAAAGAAATATTACACAAACTAAATTCATTTGACATTCATTGTAATATATACACATGTACACTATTCCGTTTGCAGCTTACATATGTCTGTTGCCGTTTTTGGAAAAAATGTTTAATTTTTAGACTTAAATTTCGACAGGGTATTAGTAGTATTATTTCAACTATTAGTATCTAAATAACCGTCAGTAAAATAAAACTAAAACTTGTCGGAGTCATAAAGAAGAAACCCAAAATTAAACGTAATAAAAGGCTAAAAGCAGAATCGCATTGCAGTTGTATAAAATTCGATACATAACGGCTCAACTTCCAAAACTCGGTAAGCATGAAATCGATAAATATAGAGTCTAAATCATTTATAAGTTAGAAACGATAATAATACTCTCGACTGTATTCCCCGGAGATAAATTCGAACGTAAATTCTTAGCAAGCAAAACACTTCAGGTTGTTATAAAGTATGTAACAATTTGTCAGCTATTATAACTTTGGAGGGAATCAATTATGGCTTATTTACGCTCTAAGGGTGTCTCCCCTAACGGCGTAATTTAAATAATTTTGGAGTTTAAGAAACGCTTAGAAATTTTTCTTGAATGCTTTCAATGTTTATGCCTCTGGGTATAAGAATCATTTTTGAAGACTTTGAGATATATTTTTAGAGTTCCGTAACCAAAGAGTAAAATAGGACATTACTAAGACTCCGCTGTCCGTCCGTCTGTCTGTCTGTCCGTCTGTTACCAGGCTGTATTCCCATAGCCCGTGATAGTTAGGTAATTGAGGTTTTCACATATGATGTATTTCTGTTGCCAACATAACAATAATACTAAAAGTAGAAAAAATAAATAAGGGGGGCTCCCATACAACAAACGTAATGTTTTTGCTATTTTTTTCTCGATCTTATTAACGACAACTGGCAGATGCTTAAAATATTCACAAAATATTTAGTTATATAGTCACATTGAAATAAATAATTAAATTAAAATAAAATATGACTAATGCATCAACGTCATTGCCCCGTCGATTGCGTAGTCAGAGTCGCTAACTTAACGGGTTTATTTATTGCTAAATAAATTTAACGGGTTATTCCATGTGAACTCCAGTGTATGTTATCAAAGATAAACTGCTATAAAAAGTTTTGATGATAGAGGGTCTCCTTGCTGTATTACACTAGTAATTTTTCATCGTGTTGCATTGTAAAAATATAAAAAATTCATTTAATTTAAAGTGAAATTAAATGATTTTTTAAAGTTTTACTTAGGATTCACTTTAGCATTTACATTTTTCACTTGTATTTCACAAATCACTTTGTAAATTATTTACTTATGCAGTTACAAAAATGAGACAGTTAACTAATGTCGACACAGCAAGAATTGTATACTTTAGTTACTTCCACAGCATTATGTCATATGGAATTCTTCTCTGGGGAAATTCTGCTGAAATAAATATTAGATTTGTATTGCAGAAAAGAGCTATTAGGGCAATTTACATTATTAGCCCGAGGGTTTCCCTGAGAGAAAAAATCAAAAAATCAATATTCTGTTATACCCCAATATATATTTGAGAACTTGATGTACGTTCGTAAAAATATTTGCTTGTTTAAAAAATGGTGACGTACACTTATTACATTCAAGGAACAAAAGCAATCTTGTTGTGCATGCATCTCGTCTCCACAGAACAAATACTGTAACTCTTTTATAGGGCAATGTATACGCTTTTACAATAAACTTTCCTAAAGTATAAGAAATCTACCAGTCAATAAATTTAAAAAATTAGTTAAAACAAAAACTGTTTCACAAGGATATTATAAAGTCTCAGATTATTTAAAAGACAAAAAGCCTGGTATTAACTGCTCCTCATACTGATCTCATATATATTTTTTGTAACATTGTGATATTGTAAAAAAATAGATGATATAAAAAAAGATAAGCCCCATGAGTTTCTTCCGCCGGATCTTCTCAGTGTGTGGCCGCGTTTTCGATCCGGTAGCAGTTTTAAAATATATTTTGACTTCTCAAAATAACTTGTAAAAAGTTTTATTGAATAAAGTACTTCTGATTTCTGATTTGATTTCGAATTAATTATAAAAAGATTACTTATACGCGATCTTACTATGAAGCACCGAAACCGGATTCTACCTAAATATAAATTTAATGAATTGCGATTTAGAATCGTAGCTCAACCTACATATAAATTACGTGATTTGCAATTTAGAATCGCAGCTGAAACTGCATATAAATGTTGTGCTTTACGATTCAGAATCGTAGCTCAATCTACATTTAAATTATGTGAGTTATGATTCCCAGGTCAACCTACACATAAATTACGTGAATTGTAATTCAGAATCGCAGCTCAACCTACATATAAATTGTGTAAATTGCAATTCAGAATCACAACTCTACCTACATAAAAATTCAGAATCACAACTCAATCTACATATTGATTACGTGAATTGCGATTCAGAAACCCAAGTCAACCTACACAAAAATTACGTGAATTGCGATTCAGAAACCCAAGTCAACCTACACAAAAATTACGTGAATTGCGATTCAGAATCGCAGCTCAACTTACAAAAAATGCAGAATCCCAGCTCAATCTACATATAAATTACGTGAATTGCGATTCAGAATCGCAGCTCAACCTACATAAAAATTCAGAATCACAGCTCATTCTACATAAAAATTTTGAATCACAGCTCAATCTACATATAAATAAGGTGAATTGCGATTCAGAAGCCCAAGTCAACCTACATATAATTGACGTGTATTGCGATTCAGAGTCGCAGCTCAACCTACATAAAAATTCAAAATCACAGCTCATCCTACTTAAAAATTACGTGAATTGCAAGTCAAAATCGCAACTCAATCTACAAATAAATACGGAAATTATTTTTAGATACCTAAATGCATGGATTCAATTGAAATTTTTTTACCTGGATGGGGACGATATTTAATGGGCATTCAAAATAACCTATAAATCATCTTGATTGAAAATGTCAAAAAAATTAAATACTAAAGAGAAGCTATAAAAATCTGATCTATGTTTAAAAATAATAAATTCCCTTTACGGGTGTCAAAAGCTGCGTTCGGGTTTTGAAAAACTTGTAACTTTCAATTAAGCAGTGGCACTCGCTGTGAAAATATTGAAAAATATTATCCCAAAAGTGCATTGAAGTAACTAACTGTCCTTGCTGCCAGACACACTATATTCAGCAAAGTTGATTGGTTTTGGTTATTTGACGTTTTATCAATACGCTTGCTTTTGCTCGTAACTTGACCTAAAAATTATTTTTCCGGGAACAGCATTTCTTTCTGAATGAGCTGGATCTCCCTATGTCTTTTTATGACAACTTTGGTTATAATAATAATAATATTTATTGGTACCACATATTCACACAACTTTTAGGTTATTTTTAGGTTAGATATTCATTATAAAATTTTTAAATTAAACTATTATTATGACAAATAAATTAGACAAAAAAATCATAAGCTAATAAAATGTAATTTTAAACACTTTTTAATAAGTGATGTGATACCAAAAGGATTCTCATCTCAGCATAAGCTTTAGCAAAATTTGCTTCAGTGAGTCCTCTATGATGTGCCCACGAGACGGTCAAAAAAGGAGCTTTAGTATTTATTTATGAAAAGTATAAACCAGTACATAAATATGTGTGTAACTATCATTCATGTATGTACAACAATACATACATGAATGATAGTTTAATATTTTAATTTTAAATAGTAAGTACGGATGCCTTGGTACTTTGTTCATTGTTTGATACTCAACAACCATCCGCGAAACTTATTTCAACCATACACCGTGTGCTTAATTCGTTTTTTGTAGAGAAAGAAAAATTTTCTTCAATTTGTGTTTAAAACTATTAGCCTAATTTGTCTCTCTTACAGGCGGGGGCAGGTTGTTCCAGCACATGGTGGCTGCATATCTAAAACTTCCACGAAAGGCTGCCGAATGATGTCTTGGTACCATTAAATTGTGCTAATCGCTCTAATCTTATGCGTGTTTTCTTTTCTCCGCCAATACAGTTTCCGGAACAGATACTCAGGCTTTATTGTTTTAATTACGCCGAAAACTAGCGTTGCCAAACTTAGTTGACGTCGCAGTGACATTTTCAGTATGTTTGCCTTATTTTTTTATATCAAAATCAAAACCAGAATACGATAGTGATTAGCAATAACGTCATTGCGGCAGGTTTCTTGTTATATCATAAGATAGCAAACAAGCAGATGGGTCTCCTGATGGAAAGAGTCAACCATCGCCTATAGACACTCGCCTATAGACCTCACCACAATATCGCTATATTGTGGTGAGGTCTTATGCCATATGCATAAGTTTACCGGCTACCTTACCCTCCAAACCGGAACACGACAGTGACAAACACTGACGCTATTGCGGCAAGAATAGGCAAGGCGGTGGTACCAGATCCGGCCGAGACAATGCAGAACTCTACCACCTAGTAACCATCATGGTAGTGACTTACATAGTCAATCGATCGGCTTTTACGACCTGCCTGGCAGAACGGCAGCTGGTCTATTCTTCAAAGGAGCCTGGAACTAACACGAGGAAAATACAGATTTAGAGAAGGCGTAACATGAGTTCGTGGAGGAATACTAAAAATGAACCTTGTAAATGCGTTTTGCATCCTTTGGATAATTCGGGCGGTTCTCGCGAGCAATCCCGGGCCATAAACTGTATCAGTGTAACTGAATTTGGAAAATATGAGTGAGTCACAGAGCCTAATGCATTGCAGCTCACTCAGAAAGTCACGTACTCGGTATAGTATTGTAATACCTTTATGGTGTTACATATAAACTGGCAGCTTTGTCTGCTTTCAAATGTAGAACTATTTTGTTTAGAAAAAGAAATGTATTAGAATAAGAGTCTTCTTTTTGATTCGGTGGGGAATGGTCATATCCCCGAGAAATAAACGAAGATATATTTTGAGAGTTTGTTATTAAAAATCCTGAAAAATCCTGTCGATCTTCGGATCCTCGAGCAGCCAAGCGAGTCAAAGGAAAACCCCCTGGTAAAAGGCGGTACGATTGGTGGAGTAACACGTCCGGCTGATAGATCGCCGGGCGAGTGTTACAAGTTGGCGGAGGCGCCGTGCAGTCGCTGCGCGCAATCACTACGTGGAGTCGCTGCGCGCAATCGCTACATGAAGTCGCTACGTTCAGTCGCTACGTGCAACCGCTACGCTGGACGAAAAAACCAGGAGAGCTAAGTATTGTGGTCAGAGGGTAAGAGTCAAGATGGAGGCCATAAAGCGCTTCAATGGAACGCAGAATTTGGCGTTCGCAGAATTTATTAAAGACTTTAAAACGGTCGCAGCAATAAATAAATGGGATATAGAGAGCTTACCGTTACTTCTGGGATTGTATCTTGATGGCCCTGCGTTAGCGTTTTATAAAATGATATATATAGACACGGCAAATTTCAATGAATTATGTATAAAAATTGAAAACGAATTCCCTATCTCGATAAATTATATGGAGCGATTTTATGTATCCAAACAGGGCCGCGATGAGGAACTACTAACATATTTTTACAGACTCAGCGACATTGCAGCCAAAGCTGAGATATCAGACGAAATTTTCATAAAACAATTCATCAAAACGATGTTACCCTCGCTAAAAGAAAGGCTAGGAATGAGAGTGTATTCGTCGCGAGAAGAATTACGAAACACAATCATTCAATACAACGAGGTCTTTGGGGGTCAAATAAGAGCGAGTAACATTCCTTTACAACCACCAATGGGGGTACAACAGAAGATAAAATTCAGGGAGGAACCAGACATCCTGTCCGGTACGCCCATACGCTCTGTTACACCCCTTATAGTCTTAGTATATTGCTGATTTGCAATCATAACTGCAAATCATCAATAAAGTAGTATATAAACAGATGTTTTTCCAAATTTCAGTCAGTTAGATATTCTCTAGCCTAAACGCTGCCCAGCTACGGACCTGGTTTCTGCCCGCCGGCCTGGACACAGCGAATAGACTAGTGTTATATCCCGACTCCGGGTCGTTATAACCCTACATAAGGGAATCGCGAGTGAATAGTAATCCAAGTTGTTCAAGTTCCAAGATAAGTGTAAAATATTAGTAGTAAATAATAAACTTCTGTTCACAAAAGTGCCTTTTTTTTATAAGTGCCTAAGTGACAGAGCTAACATTGGTGTCAGAAGAAAAGGGGATTTATTATCCTCTGGGTCGCCTACTCCTGACGACGACCTGCTACAAGGCCTGGCTAAACAGCTGGCCATCTGCCGTCTCCATCGTCGCATTGACAATCGTGAGACCGCCAACTTGGACTAAAGGACAACCTGCTGCCGAGCCACACAGTGCCAGAGGGTTCACTGCCCAGCCCTGGGCTATTGGCTGCACGTGGATATCACCAAATACCTCGCTTCGACTCGAAATTGCATAATTACAACGCTGCACGTTCCAACTATTGTGTCATCATATCGCTGCCGTGCGGTAATTCGACGCCGACCTTCCGCCGAACCGATGTTTCACATACTATTATTGTTGTAAGTGTTTGCCTATTTATAATAATTTATTATTTGTTTCGCCGTAACTTTGCGAGTGAATTTTAAACATAAATATTCTAATTAAATTTTATTTTTCTAATTCTATTAAATTCAATATATATTTAAGTAAATTAATATGACTACCGAAAATAAACACACCCCTTCTTCATATACAGAGGAATTAAATTTCTCTATCCTTACTAAATTCATAAAAACATTCGATGGCGACAAAAATAAACTGTTACCATTCATAAGAAATTGCGAAAACGCACTAACTCTCGCCTCATCATCTCAACAGAATATCCTGTTTAAATATATTCTCTCACAATTAGAAGGAAAAGCCGAAGCTGCTTGTTCCTTAAAATTATTTGACAACTGGCCTGAACTAAAACAATTTTTGAAAGCCACCTTTGGTGAAACTAAACACAGAGACCACCTCCTACTCGACTTACAAAATTGCAAAATTAAACCAGGGGAGTCAGTCACCCAATTTAGTTTAAGAGTAGAGACCTATCTCACTAGATTACAGACGGACATCACACACTCCACTAAGGATCCTAGCGATATAAAAGGCCGGATCGCCAGCACTGAAGACCTGGCACTTCATACATTTTTATTAGGGCTACCTAGTAACATATCTAATATTTTGAGATGTCGAAATCCGTCAAACCTGCACGAGGCCATAAACCTTGCATGTCAAGAGGAGAAACTACAAAATTATATACAATCCTCGCGACATGAAATAAAACCTAAGTGCCAAATATGTAATAAAGCAGCACATTTAGATAAAAACTGTTACCAAAATAGATTACAACGTCCTATCCTTAATCTTTCCCAAGGCCCATCACATAGTCAACATTATCCCTTTCCTAATGCACAAAATAATTCATCAATTTTATGTCGATATTGCAAAAACCTAGGACATGATATTAGCCAATGTAAGAAACGGCAATATAATAATTCTCGAAAAAACAATTATACAACCCCGCAACGAATTAACAACCTCGCCGAAATAACAAATAACTATGATTCAAATAACTCCAGTTCAAACAACTACCCTGATACAAACTCTACTGACGGTAATTTAAACTAAGGAAGATTCCGATTCCGCGTCGTACGGAATCATCCACGCAAACCGACGCTGTAACTATCTTACCAAAATCCACTGTATCTACTAACTCCACTGTATCTGCTAACTCCACTGTATCTGCTAACTCCACCGTATCTGCTAACTCCACGGTATCTTCTAACTCCACTGTATCTGCTATCTCCACTGTATCTGCTAACTCCACTGTATCTTCTAACTCCACTGTATCTGCTAACTCCACTGTATCTGCTAACTCCACTGTACCTGCTAACTCCACTGAATCTGCTAACTCCACTGTGTCTGCTACTAAATTCACTGTACCTCCTAAATCGACTAAGTCTACTGTATCAAATAAAACTACTATACCTCCCAAATCTACTACTAGAACCACTGCGTCTCTTAATCCCGCTGGATTTCTTAATTCCATCAAATCCTTAAAAAATACTACATCAAACAACTCCACCGAACCTCTAAAATGTAACAACAAAGTCAACTTTGATAAATCACCAAAAACTTGTATTTCCGAGATGTATTCTAATATTTATGAAATCAACTACAATAATAAAATTCATTTGCCTCATGTTTATGTTCAATCAAAATATTCAAACAAAGCGTTGATTCTACTAGTAGACTCAGGTGCCGGTATATCACTCATAAAACAATCTTCATTATATATACAACCGAAATTAATACCTGAAATCGTACAATTTAAGGGAATCGACAAAGATGCAGAATACTCGAATAGCCTTGGTCATTTCAAATTAGATTTTATACTTCCGAATAGCACAATCTTCAGTAAATTTCATTTAATTCCTGATTGTGTTAACATTGAATTTGATGGCATTATTGGTAATGATTGCCTCAAATTCCACAACTGCAACATTAATTATAAAAATAAAACTTTAGAATTCAACAACAACATAATACCAATTCATTTTACCAAACCTGAATATATAATACCGCCGCGTTCGGAAATGGTTATTGAGTGCAATACCTCAAATCCTGAAATACAAACAGGAATAATTGACAAGGCTGAACTCCAACCAGGAGTGCATCTTTCTAACTGTATCGTAACGGTAAAACAAAATAGAAAAGTTAATGTCTCTGTCCTTAATACTACCAACTCTGACGTAAAAATCAAGTCATTACTTGTTGAAATTCAACCCTGTGAGATATCTTCTAGTTCAAAATTCCAAATTGGTACAGTCAAATTCTCAAATTCTAGATCTGATAAGGTAAAAACTCTAATAAGAACGGAACACTTGAATCAAGAAGAGACTAATGCTCTTTTAGACTTATGTGCCGAATATTCCGATTTATTTTATTTAGAAGGTGATATTCTCACCTATACTAATACTACTACTCATGAAATTAAAACGACTAGCTCTCAACCTATACAAGTAAAAACATACAGATATCCAGAATGCCACAAACAAGAAGTCAACAAACAAATAAATAAAATGCTAGAGCAGAAAATCATAAGACCTTCAGTCTCACCCTGGTCATCACCAATATGGGTTGTACCCAAGAAGCAAGATGCTTCTGGCCAAAAGAAGTGGCGAATTGTTATAGATTATAGGAAACTAAATGATATAACAATAGGTGATGCCTACCCAATACCCAATATATCAGACATACTCGACCAACTAGGACATAGTAAATATTTTTCCACTTTAGATTTGGCATCTGGCTTTCACCAAGTTAAAATGAGTGACCTTGATGCTGCAAAAACAGCTTTCTCTGTTCCCACTGGTCATTACGAATATACTCGAATGCCATTTGGGCTTAAAAATGCACCAGCAACCTTTCAACGATTGATGAATACAGTTCTCTCTGGACTACAAGGAATTCACTGTTTTATTTATTTAGATGACGTCATAATATACTCATTTGATCTGAAATCCCATATCCAAAAACTTAGTCTCGTATTCGATGCCTTAAGACAACACAATTTGAAATTGCAACCGGACAAATGCGAGTTTTTAAGACGAGAAGTAGCATATCTTGGTCACATTATCACGGATAAAGGAGTGTCCCCAAATCCTGATAAAGTAAAGTCAGTTTTATCCTATCCAACCCCTAAAAATCCTAAACACATTAAAAGTTTTCTAGGATTAGTAGGCTATTATCGTAAATTTATAAAAGATTTTTCTAAGATTACTAAGCCCCTAACTTCATTATTAAAGAAAGATACGGAATTCAACTGGACAGACAAACAGGAAGACTCTTTTAACAAACTAAAACTAATGCTAACTAATGCCCCTATCTTACAATATCCAGATTTTTCAAAGGAATTTATACTCACGACTGACGCCTCTAACTATGCCATAGGAGCTGTCCTCTCGCAAGGCGAAATTGGAAAAGATTTACCTATCGCATTTGCATCCCGAACCTTAAATCGTGCTGAAGGAAATTATAGCACAACAGAGAAGGAACTGTTAGCTATAATTTTTGGTACTAAAACTTTCAGACCGTATTTGTACGGTAGGAAATTTAAAATAATAACAGACCATCGTCCCCTTATCTGGCTGTTTAACTGTAAGGATCCAAGCAGCAAATTAGTAAGGTGGCGCTTAAAGTTAGAAGAATACGACTACGAAATCGTATATAAAGCGGGAAAACTAAATAGTAATGCCGATGCTCTCTCCCGTCCTCCGATTCATGCAATTGACCTATTGATTGATGATATAGATACCATCACCTATGAGACCTTTATGCGTAAAAGATCGAGTCCAACGGTCTACGATACGATAATCACTGAAACAAATCAAAACCTTTTAAAAACACCGTGTAAGGCAATTGCGTATCCAACGTCTGTCGATCTCGATAATTCAAACCCCTATTGCGAAGACATACTTAATCTATTAGAAGACAAAGAATCATTCTTATCATCCGAAAAGGAATTATATACTGTCAAGTCTTCTATGATAAAAGACAAAACGTTTTTTCACATGTTCATAAAAGTCCATCACTTTGATTCCGCTAGCTACAAGGATATATTTAAGGTCCTTAAGGATTTAAGAAATAACCTTATAATTTTTCATTCTGAATTAAATGAAATTGCTATTTCCGACTTTTATAATCCCTTTGATAACTTAAGGTTCATTTTAATTTATGATATGATATCTTTTATATTTCACAATACTGGTATTAAGATTAATGTTTATCATAACAAATTGATTTATCCTAATTCAGATGAAATACCCACTATCCTTAAAGATAACCATGATACACCTGTTGGTGGTCATATAGGTTCTTCCCGTTTATATAATAAGTTAAAAGAATCCTATTACTGGAAAGGTATGAAAAATGACATCGAGACATATGTAAAACATTGTCCCAAATGCCAACAAAATAAAGCATTACGCGCTTGCAATAAAGCCCCTATGCAAATCACTTCCACTTCTTCCGAACCACTACAGAGAATATTCATAGATATAGTTGGACCTTTACCAGAATCTGGCCCCGAAAGATTTAGATATATAGTCACCTTTCAAGATGACTTAACAAAATATTCCATGGCATATCCCATTACTCATTCAACGGCTGAAAAAACGGCTGACTGTCTAATTAAATTTATCTGCCACTTTGGAATTCCAAAAAGTCTGCTATCCGACCAAGGAGTCCATTTCATTGCCGATGTATATAAACAAATTACATCTTTATTTAAAATTAAACATCTCTTTTCTACACCTTATCATCCTCAAACCAATGGCGCTCTTGAAAGAAGCCATGGTACCCTAAAAGAATATCTAAAGTCATACGTTAATAGCAATCATGATGATTGGCACAAATTTCTCCCAACTGCAATCGTCTCTTATAATACATCAGTTCACTCTTCTACGAATTTTACTCCTCACGAGCTTCTGTTTGGTTGCAAACCACATATTCCCAGTTCTCTCTACGACATTGATCCTACGGCTACATATCCCGATTATGTCAAAATGTTGAAACAAAAACTAATTAATACCCGAAATATAGCTAGGGACAATATTTTACGCAGTAAAGAAAAGTCTAAAACCTATTACGATAAAAACTCTAGGGATATATCATACAACGTTGGGGATATGGTTTATCTAAAACAACATCATCGACTACGTAAAGCCCTCTCCACCGTTTGGAAAGGTCCTTATAGAATAGTGAAGATCCACAACAATAATAACGTCACAATTTTAATTAATCGCAAACATGTCAGACATCATATTGATGAAATAAAATTAGCGCATAACATTCCAAGTTCTTCAAACTCTAATGTACCTGTATTAAACCCTCCTTCAAGAAGTGTTACTCCTTTAGATATACCTATTGTAGACACAACTCCTAGCAACACTGTTCCTTTAGATATGCCCCTCTTAGATTAGTGAGTTATATAACTTAATTAGCAACTTTTGATAACTTTTCTATCTTTTATTATTATTTAGCTTAGTAATTCTATTGCAGGGCCGTCGCGCCAGGATCCTTCGCAACATCAAATTTGACCACTCCAATAGTTAATAGTCCTGGTCTCTTTTATGATCCTATAGGTAATCTAAAATATTACAATGATTATTGGAATATCGTCACTTTCTCTGATCTATCATACATAAAGCCTCACATCGACACTCTTCAAAAGGTCCTAGAAACTTCTAAGCAAATATGTAACACACATCAATCTACTAAGGTAAAAACTGATTGCTACAATGTTCTTAACCCCCTAGAAAGTCTTTTTAGTAATGTTCAAAATAACTATATGTCTTTATCTCACATAACCGATAATAATAACTCTCATAAAGTAAAAAGATCTGCTTGGTTTGGTATTGGTGGTCCGATATTAAAGCAACTTTTTGGCTCACTTGACGAGGATGACGCTAAAGCATTCACTGATGCCATTAATTCTATTCAAGATGACCAGAAACACTTAGCTTCCATCTCTAAAGAAAACATACATATTATGAGCTCCACAATAGCTTCATTTAATAGTACTATTTCTAAACTTAATGCCAATGAAAATGTTCTTAATAATAACATCCAAAATCTAGGTAAGATTTTAGATACTATATCAGAAAACACAAACAAACTAGAAGTAGTCACTCACTTGTCTATGATCTTTAGTGCTTTAGAAAGCTCACTGATGTTACTTAATTTTAACTTACGAGACCTTAATGATGCTATTTTATTTGGAAAACAAAATATAGTTCATCCGTCAGTTTTAAGTCCAACACAATTATATAACGAACTGAATTCGAAAAATAATGATGTTATTTTAAGTCTTCCCTTACATTTGAGTCTAGCTAATATTCATAAAATCATTGACATAGCTGAAATCTCCTCTTTTATCAGTGACGAAAAATTAATTTTTGCTATCAAAATACCATTAGTTTCATCACTCGTTGAATACAATCTTTATCACATCTACTCCTTGCCAACCTCACATGACATAAATAACCCTAATACTTTTGCGTTAATAAATCCATCTGCAAAATTCCTGGCGATAACACAGGATAAATTATTATATTCTATGCTTCAAGACTTAAGTGAGTGTAAAGTGTTAAACAGCAATTATTATCTGTGCAAATTAGCAAATGTGCAATCAAGTGTTGGTAATCCCATTTGTGAAATAATAATTTTAACCGAACATGTTAAACATATTCCGGACTCATGTAGTTATAAGTTAATTTTAGGAGAAATAGATTTATGGCAAAGACTTGTAAATAACAAATGGATATATGTTCAATCTGACGTAACAAAATTGTCTATCAATTGTAATGGAAATCTGGAAGATCACGATATCATTGGAACCGGTATCTTAAGATTACCTAAACACTGTAAAGCATATCACAAATTACTCCAATTCATCCCAGCTCAAGAATTTGAAACTAAAATTTATATTCCACATCCAGATTTCAATATTATTGTAGATGACTGCTGTTCTAAAGCTAAATTGAATAATAAAATGCCACATTTAACACCCGTAAAATTATCGCATATTAACTTAGATTACTTACAATATGCCTCCCATAGGTTAAATCAAGCAAATGATGAATTATCGAAAATCGAAAATCAACCTTATCACATTAAATATAGTCACTATTTTAGTATATTGACAACCTTACTATCTATCACTGTATTTTCATTTTTTTCGTATAAATTGTATAAATGTTTTTGTAACAATAATAATAGAAGAAATGAGTCATGTTGTGTTAAAATCATAAATAATTGTGTAACAAAACCTAGCACTAGTATTCGTGCAAGATCTAGCATCGAAATGTCTAATTTTGATACCGAAAGCACTGACTCTAGTACACCAAGAAGAAACTTGGAATTATTGTAAAACTTAAATATTGTTTAGATTATTATAAACTCAATCTTGTTTTTCCTAGCTCCTAGTGATTGTTTAATGTACTATTTTATATTACTATATCAAAGTGTCTAGAATTATTGTTTAGATTTTTATAAACATAATCTTGTTTTTTCTAGTTCCTAGTGATTGTTTAATATACTAATTTATATTACTATATCAAAGTATCCTAACTTTAATGTCATTTATACTATTTTATTTTTGTCTTTGATATACTAATTAATTCTCCTAGGTCTAAGCTATCATTGTTCCTATTTCCCTACAACTTGGATGACACTCACATCCGTTTATTTCCGGATGTTTCGTTTTAAAGGGGGGAGGTGTTACACCCCTTATAGTCTTAGTATATTGCTGATTTGCAATCATAACTGCAAATCATCAATAAAGTAGTATATAAACAGATGTTTTTCCAAATTTCAGTCAGTTAGATATTCTCTAGCCTAAACGCTGCCCAGCTACGGACCTGGTTTCTGCCCGCCGGCCTGGACACAGCGAATAGACTAGTGTTATATCCCGACTCCGGGTCGTTATAACCCTACATAAGGGAATCGCGAGTGAATAGTAATCCAAGTTGTTCAAGTTCCAAGATAAGTGTAAAATATTAGTAGTAAATAATAAACTTCTGTTCACAAAAGTGCCTTTTTTTTATAAGTGCCTAAGTGACAGAGCTAACAGCTCGCAGGCAGAACGTCCACAGCCGTCGGAAGTTTTTCACACGCCCCGGTATAATTTAAGGCCGAGACGTTATGAAAAAACGGCCTCAAACACACGTAATGATTTCAGACGCAGTCCGATGACACCACAACACCCAAACGTACAGGGACGCCGCCAATGAATGAAACGCGGGAGATGAGAGCTGCGTCCCAAGCAGATGAAGATCTCCCGACAGAAAGCAAAGGTTTGTCCAGTCCATTTATACATATCATGATTAAGGGTCATTCGTGTTCAGCGTTAATCGATACGGGAGCAGATATATCGTGCATGTCGGATGATCTCGCGGAACATCTAAAAGTAACATTCAAACATGATGCACCCAATAGGCATTTTGTAAAATCGCTAGGAGGATCGTTACTAAATGTGATAGGAAAAACGTGTGTAAATTTAATGATAAATAACAGTATTTTTGCGAATGAAATGTTAATAATAGAGAATATTAAAACCAAACTTATATTAGGTCGAGATTTTCTAAAAAAATATGATGCTGTAATAGACTTTTTAAAGAATTTTATATGTCTTAAACAGCGTTGCTATGTGGATTTCATTAATCCTTCGTCACTACGAAATAATAATGATCTTTCCATTGTGGACGGCTACCATAGAAACGTTGTAAATAGTAATGTCACTAATGTAGATAAATCATGTAATTTGTTAAAATCGGATTACATATATTACGTGAATTATATAGAGAAAAATGAAGATAAGTTATATCCGTACGTAAATTCCAGAAATGAATGCGAAATGGATGAGATTAATGTTAACCCGGACTTATATAAAAATCAAAAGAATATGTTACGAAATCTATTTAGTAAGTATAGGAAATGTTTCGCATTTAGGCCCACAGAATTAGGTAGGTGTAAACTAACAGAAATAGAAGTAAAAACGGTAGACCAGGTAGCAGTACACCACCCGCCATATCGTGTCTCACCTAAACAACTAGAAATAATCAATACACAAGTTAGAGAAATGTTAGACAACGGTGTTATTCGCGAATCTAAAAGCTCTTATGCTTCCCCAGTAGTGTTAGTGCGGAAGAATGATAACACATGGAGATTCTGTGTGGACTACCGTAAGTTGAATAAAAAGGTGGTAACAGATAGCTATCCATTGCCTATTATTGAAGACATTTTAATATATCTTTCGGGTGCCCGCTATTTCGCTGATTTAGATTTAAATTCTGGCTATTGGCAACTTGTGATTTCGGAAAGGGATAGGCACAAAACGGCATTTATCACACCGTCAGGATTGTATGAGTTTAACGTGTTACCTTTTGGCTTAAAAACAAGTCAAGCAGTATTTCAGCGTACAATGGATAAGGTGTTAGGGGATATCAAATACAAGAATGCCATCTGGTATGTTGATAATATATTAATATGGGGGAAAACTTTCACAGAATTTAAGGAAGCGTTAGAAAAGGTGTTAATGCGCCTTAAGGAAGCGAACCTTACGCTTAAACCAAATAAATGTAGTTTTGGGTATGGAAAGATAAGTGTGTTAGGGCATGAGATTTCAGGGGATGGTATTCGACCAGATAGCAGGAAATTAAAGGCGATAAAAGAAATGCCTGCACCGACTAATGCAAAACAGGTAAAATCGGTACTTGGAGTATTCTCCTATTACCGTAAATTTATTAATAATTTTGCCGAAATTGCTCTACCCTTAACAAAATTATTAAAGAAGGGGTCGAAGTTTTGTTGGTCCTCGGAACATCAAAACGCGTTTTCCATTATCATAGATCGAATGTGTAACCCGCCTATTTTAAGTCATTATTCTAGTGATAAGGATGTTTTAACTAGGTTGTATATAGATGCCAGTGGAGAAGCTCTGGGATGTTGTCTAATGCAAGGAAAAATAAAGATGCATCCGATATCGTATGCATCGAGGAAATTGAGTGAGGCAGAAAAGAAATATTCCACTACTGAGAAAGAATGTTTAGGTCTAGTATGGGCGTTAAATTATTTTAGGCATTTTTTATGGGGATTGAAGTTCCAAGTCGTAACCGATCACAAGGCGTTATGTTGGCTTAGAGATAGGAAGGATATGAATGGAAGGTTGGCGAGATGGTCACTGAGCATACAAGCATATGATTTCGTTATTGTGCATTGTGCAGGCAGGGAGAATGTAGTTGCCGACTTTTTAAGTAGAAACCCATTGAATGTGGAGAGTACAGTCGAGAACACTCAGAAAGAACAAGAGGATGGTTTGGAAGTGTATAAATTAGAGGTAGTTAAGGTCCAAGAAGAACAAGGGATGGATGAGTCATGTAGGCATTGGTTATCTCGAATAAGGATGAGCGATACCGGAATATATAAGGGGTATAAATTGAATGAGGGAATATTGTGTAAGAGAGTAAAGCGAGGGAACAAAAGATCTTGTAGTTATACCAAAGGATTTGTTATGTGAGATCTTACAGGAACTGCATGACGACCCATGGTCAGGGGGTCATTTGGGTTTAGCAAAAACGTTATGTAAATTCAGAGATAATTATTATTGCGAGAATGCTGAGAAGGAGATCGAGAAGTATGTAAAAACGTGTAGGTTGTGTCAAGAGAGAAAAAAGGTCAAACAAGTAGCTGAACTACAGCCTATAACTGTGACCCATATGATGCAAAAGGTAGGAATCGATGTCTTAGGGCCTTTTAGAAAATCTTTGAACGGGAATAAATATATTATAGTATGTGTTGAATATGTGTCGAAATATGAGATATGTCGAAATATGAAATATGTATGTGTATAAAATGTAATGATAAGTGCAAAGGGTAACGGCAGAGAAAGTGAGTGAATTTTTGATTGAAGAGGTGTTTTGTAGGTACGGAGGTGTTAAGGAGGTAATTTCTGATAAGGGAGCAGTATTCACGTCACACCTAGTGAAAGAAACTGTGAATCGATTTGGGGCAAAGTCGCGATTTAGTACGGCGTTTAGGCCAGAAACGAATGGGTTAGTAGAGCGGTTCAATAAAACGCTGGTTCAAATGTTATCGATGTATGTTGCCAGGGACCAACGAGACTGGTGTAGATTTGTGCCATTAGTATGTCATGCATATAACACTAGCAAACAATCAAGCACTAAAGTTTCACCATATATGATGATGTACGCTAGGGAACCGATGTTCCAAAGCGACATGGGGGTAAATAGGGATAGTCAAAGCCGAGAAATAAATTATGCCGAGAGACATAATTTACAAGGTGCGTTAGTTCGGAAGGCAGTACAAAACATTAGGAGGGCACAAGTTAGGCAAAAGAGATATTTTGACAAAAAGGCTAAAGTAAAGGACTTTTCGCCGGGACAATTAGTATTAGTATATACACCAAGACGGGTGGACAATAGGAGTTTGAAATTATGTAGGTTATATAAAGGGCCGTTCAGAATAGTGGAAAGAATATCTAATGTAAATTATGTAATTACGAAGTTAAGCAATAGGAGATATAGAGATATTGTACATATAAATAGGTTGAAAGCATTTCATGTACGTATGTAAAAAAAAATATATAGTGTACTTATAGTCATTCATTGTAATAAATAATTGTTACATGTTAGACCATTACTTTTGTTTGGACTTGTATATGAGAATACTAATATTTGTATTTGTTTCATGTAATATGACGGGGCTCAACCAATGCTGTGATGATGGACCGAAGCTAAAAAGAAAAAAGATGACCAAAAGAATATTAACTGAAGAAATGTTATGTTTTCAATAGAAATGTATTCCTCTCAAGTTCTTCCGTTCAATAATAAAGTCTTATGGGGTATAATGTATACTAGGGACAGAGCCGCCTTAGTATTAAGTCGAAAGAATCAGTATAGGTTAAGGGTTGAAAGTCTTATGAAGGGGAGTTCAACTTTGTAGTACGACATAGTCGACACAAAGGATATCTGTATAGAATATACATGAACTCGGATAGTTATGGGAGACATTATAATGATGGTATTAGTATGGTTCAGAGTAAGGAATATTTATGATCGTGATATATATATATTGGGGCGACCTCGATGTTGAGAGGAAGTAATACTTCAATCTTTTTTCTTTTGGTCCACCAGAGAAAAGAAGTTTGAATTGTTATGCCTTTCCATCTCTTATTATCTCTCATACAGCTAGAGCCCTTCAGGCTAAAGTTTAATAAAATAATAAATGTTTGCGGTAGGATAAGCTAGGTGAGGGGGCTGTGGTCTGTCTTTTAGGGGGGTTTTGGATGACCAAAGTTTGTGACATGGTGTGGTGGTAATGGTCAGAACCACACATGGGGCAAACTATCTTTTAGAAAAAGACAGTCCCACCAAAATGTACTTTCCCCTCGTAGGTAGGGCAATCAGGATAGAAATAGGTAGGCCATATGAAGGGAGACAAATGCCCCTCCATTTGCAGCAGCTCCTACCTTGGGGGGTAGCTGATGTAATACCTTTATGGTGTTACATATAAACTGGCAGCTTTGTCTGCTTTCAAATGTAGAACAATTTTGTTTAGAAAAAGAAATGTATTAGAATAAGAGTCTTCTTTTTGATTCAGTGGGGAATGGTCATATCCCCGAGAAATAAACGAAGATATATTATGAGAGTTTGTTATTAAAAATCCTGAAAAATCCTGTCGATCTTCGGATCCTCGAGCAGCCAAGCGAGTCAAAGGAAAACCCCCTGGTAAAAGGCGGTACGATTGGTGGAGTAACACGTCCGGCTGATAGATCGCCGGGCGGGTGTTACAGTATTTTGAGCCTATAAAAACAGTTGCGAGCGATCCCGAGTATGTGACTTTCAAGCGCAGTCTACTATCAAAGTGTATACCCAGATTACGCGCCTTTAAAACCCATTCAACTGGCTCCCCCATAATGGTAATTTCAGGATTTTTACTTACACAATTTGTTCACTTACATAATTACATAATTTGTGTAATTTGTCCAGTGATTATTTATTATTTAATAAAAAGTATCATCACGCCCGGTATTCTTGCGGGGTAGGCAGATTAAGCTGAATGTCTATAGACTTTTCTGTTAACCAGGTTCACCGGTTTATCGATTGGCAAGATGAATGGTGATTCCCGTCGCCGCTTTTTATCAACCTAATAACGATTATCGACTATTACTCTACGATAACTAGGACCTATCGGTTCTGATTATCATGGCTTTAGGTGCTCATCCAAGGCACGGGGTAGTAACATAATATCGACCACCAGACTTCGATCTACTACCACTTTATTAATTACTTATTAATTATTAAGTAATAACTTGGTAACAGCTCGAAACCCTAGACCAAGATATTTATTATTAATTGAGCGTGCTTTGTGGCCTCACAGCTTAATGGATTTTAGCTTAAAAGGAGTCGTTAGATTCATCATAATAATGAGTGTGACAAAGGCTTTTTTTGGGGTCAGGTCGCAGTCGGACTCCGTGTTTTTAAAATAATTACTTGCTGATTCTAACTTTTTTTTTATTAAAAATTTGACCCGAAACGGTTAAAATTTCGAAACAGCCCTAGAGGGTTTGTTTTGTAAATCAAAATCGAAAAAATCTGAAGGGTTTTCAATAATACAAAGTTAATATTCATCATAGAAGGTGATTTATCACAAACCACGTCATAGTCAAATAACAAAGCGAATGTGAAAAAATGTAAGACCGGGGAAGACCAAGACTTACGTACCATAATGGTATTGATCGGGTAGTATCCGAAGGTGGTAGATGTCAGGAGGTTTCGCAACCGGCGTGTGTGTATGAAGAGAGTGATGAATGTGGAGGAAGCGAGACAAGCCTGCAAGGATCGTGATGTGTGGCACTCGGTTCTTTCCGACTACGCCGTAAGTAATCTGGCATAAAATATGTTTAAACGTATGTTTTAATTAAAAACAAAATAACACGTGATAATAAAATAAAAAAAGTGTAATACACAGTGATACTTTGAAAAAGAATATGAGTTTTTATAAAACTTAATGAAATAAAGTTACGAGTCCACAAACAAGCCCAAGAAGGAACAATAATGACACACTTCCCACGAAATGCTCTAAGTGTCTTTTTATCTATAAAAATAAACACATTTTAATGCTGTGTTTACCAAAGAATTCTATATGAATACAGTGACATGGCTTACTGAATATTCACTTTAATTGTTAAAGTAAAACTTAAAAATGTTTAGTTCTAGTAGTTAAGCCGACACAGTAATAATTATTATAGTAATTAAAAATTTAAACCGACTTCAGTTATCAGTTGTACTCTCAATAATTAATAATAGTTATATCTCAAAAACTACCAAACCAATTTAAATGAAATTTAGATTGGACTTATCCCTAATTTGGGTTACACCTGATTTAATTTAAAAAAAATTATAACATTTTTAGTTCCTGAGAAATTCGTGGATAAAGATAAGACATACATACACTTGTGAATTTAGTACACGTGTTTCGACGCTAAAAGATTATTATACTTGAACGTTATTCAATCCATTATAGTAGTAGTATAGTAGTAGTAATCCATAGCCATTCGGTCGCCTTTTACGATCTGCCTAGCAGAACAGCAGTTGGCCTATTCTTTAAAGGAGCCCGGGACCAACACGGGCAAAAATAATAAATAAATAGTAACTCCTTTACAGGGCAATGTGTACGCATTTATGAGTACAATAAATTTTCCAAAACTATGTGAGATCTAAAATCTGTAAATAAATTTAAAAGTAGATTTTAACAAAACTCTGTTAAAAAGGCATTTGATCATTTAAAAGACAAAAAGCCCAGGTTTTTTTAATTTTAAATTTTTTTGGAATATTATAAATTATTATAAATACAATTTCTTGCATCAGTTCTCCCGTGTGTGACTGCATTTTGATTCAGTTAGAGTTATGAAAATGTCGTCTTTTCAAAAGTACCTATAAAGATTTATTTGATAAAAACATTGTATTGGTTTCGAAGTCAAAGTTTAATTTTTCTTCTGTCTGGTGCCTGTTTTTTTTTTTTTTTTATATCATAAGATAGCATACAAGCAGATGGGTCTCCTGATGGAAAGAGTCAACCATCGCCTATAGACACCAAAGATGTTAATGGTGCGTTGCTATCCTGTGGCGAGGTCTAATGCCACATGCATAAGTTTACCGGCTACCTTACCCTCCAAACCGGAACACGACAGCGACAAGCACTGACGCTATTGCGGCAGGAATAGGTAAGGCGGTGGTACCAGACCCGAGCGAAACAATGCAGAACTCTACCACCTAGTAGCCACGATGGTAGTGACTCGATAGCCAATCGGTCGCCTTTTACGACCTGCCTGGCAGAACAGCAGTTGGCCTATTCTACAAAGGAGGCCGGGACCAACACGGCGAGAACGTTTTAAATAAAACCTCAATTAAAAATGGTAATATATGCGCTACATACGAGGGTGCAACTTTATAAGCCTTACCGTAATCCATGCTATAATAAACATACTGATATGTCTACGTTCTTTTTAATAGAAGTCTTCTGTATTTGCGCACCCAAGCTGTTTGCGACGCAATTATTTTAAACTGTCTATTATATGACGGATGCAGGGAGATAGGGACGATATTTCGGAGACATTTTATGAAAACAGGTAAGCGGAGTTTATGCATAACTTTAGTAATTTTATTAACATTTTATATAAGAGTAGGTCTATCGACCTTTTTTTGGTGATTTGGTAAATAACTAAAATTTTCATATTTGCATAATTTTAGTAATTTGTTAGATAATAATTATTATCATCATATCAATACTTTCAATATTGTAAAATACTAAAACGAGTGATTCGTGAGGCCAAAAGGAATGATAGCATAAATTATTTAAACAGCAATACCAATAAATCCAAAGCAATCTGGAATTTAATAAAGCATGTTACAGAAACAAGAAATAGTGCCAAAATGATGGTAGAAAAAATTACAGTCAATAACGCTAATATTACATCTCCTTTAAAAATTGCTGAAACTTATAACAATTATTTTCTGACGAATAATAATAATGACCAAAATAAAAGCTTTTTTGAATATAAACCAATTTGTATGAGACAGTGCAATAGTATATTTTTATTTCCTATTAGAAAAAGTTATTTATAACAGATTTATAACATTTTTAAACACTCATAATATTCTTAATTGCAATCAATTTGGCTTTCAAAAAAATAAAAACACATCATTAGCTATTTTCAAAATTCTAAAAATTTTATGGGATGACATGAATGATAAGAAAAGATGTGTTTGTATATTTCTTGATTTATCTAAAGCGTTCGATTGTGTTGTACATGATATTTTATTAAAACAACTAGAACACATAGGTGTACGAGGAATCGCCCTTAAATTATTCGAAAGTTATTTTAAAAAAAGAATGCAAGCAACATCGATAGATTATTTTAATAAAAATACAGCAACCATTGAAACAGTTCAATCCGATTATCGCGAAGTTTCACTAGGAGTGCCACAACTTTTTCTGGTCAACGTAAATGATCTTCCCGAAATAACTAACGAATTATGTGTGTTGTTTGCTGATGATGCGACTTTATATATTTCAGAGAAAAATCCATTAGAAGACACTTTTGCTAAAAAATAAATTTAACATTAAACAAAATTACTGCTTGATTCTATTAACTTGAAGGTCAATAAAACAAAATTTATGCAATTTCACAACTATCATACAAAACCCTTGCTTTTAAATGTAGTTCAATCAAATTTAAGTATTGAAGAAGTAGATCATTTTAGATTTCTAAACATTTAAACTTGAAACGTGGAGGAGATAAATAAAAATATATCTAGCTGTTGTTATATGTTGTCAATACTTTCAGAAACAACTTGCGAATATGTAACCAGGAATGCATATTATGGATCTGTTTATCCACTCAGTAGTGGATAAACAGATCCTACCTACTATGGTATTATTTATTGGGGTAATTCTGCAAACATCCATCAGATATTTGTTTTACAAAAGAGATGTTTCAGAACTATTTATAAAATGGATAACACGGAATCTCTTAGAGATCTATTTAAAGAAAAAAAGTATTTAACTGTCACTGGAATCTATTTATTGGAAATATGCTTATTTGTCAAACAAAATTTTGAATACTTTAATTTTAGATCAACATTCAGTAAAAATATACGCAGTAAATATAAATATAATAGTAGTCTTCCAAAAATATCAAATAAAATAATGTTGAAATGTACATATGTTTCGGCTATACGCATATATAACCATCTTCCAAATGATTTAAAACGACTAGACAATAATCAATTTAAAAATAGGTTAAAGATTTGGTTAGTTAACAAATGTTTCTACGACTTAAATGAATTCTTCTCAAATACTAACTAAGGTTGTCCTATAGCAAAGTTCAAGTTAAAGTTTTTTTTATTATTATTATTATTATTTTATTACTCAATGACTTAATTTTAATTGTGACTTAATTTTTTTTTAATATATAAAATGACATTAAATAATCAAATGTGACTTAATAAAATGATATGAAATTGATGTTCCCTTTATTCTTTTTATACAACATTTTAATATTTAATGAGATTAATATTTTATAACAATGTTTCTAATTTCTAAATAAAAATATAATTAAAGATGGATTATCAGGTATAAATTAATATTAACATGTGATGGGACATTTTTTTTTCTTATATAGATTTTATGAGTTTAGTTGTAAGTAAATTGTAAAGATAAATTGTGAACTTAGATTTATAAAATGTAATTATTAATTTTAATTATTAGATTGTAATGTTATGTATTTGCACACCGGAATTGCCAGTAGATTATGGCGTTCTGAAAAAGCTGTAACACCTATTAACTGTAACCCATTTTCATGCAAATAAAATATATCTATCTATCTATCATATTTACATAATCTATATTAATAATTTGATCAAGGGGTACGGTAGACTCGATCGAAACCTTACAGTGAATTATAAAGGTAAAAAATAATGATTTCGAGTCGACCACATATACCCGCAAAATTCTGACCGTCGAATCTATATTTTTCGCCGTGTTGGTCCCGGCCTCCTTTGTAGAATAGGCCAACTGCCGTTCTGCCAGACAGGTCGTAAAAGGCGACCGATTGGCTATCGAGTCACTACCATCGTGGCTACTAGGTGGTAGAGTTCTGCATTGTCTCGCCCGGGTTTGGTACCACCGCCTTACCTATTCCTGCCACAATAGCGTCAGTGCTTGTCGCTGTCGTGTTCCGGTTTGGAGGGTAAGGTAGCCGGTAAACTTATGCATATGGCATTAGACCTCGCCACAAGATAGCAACGCACCATTAATATCTTTGGTGTCTATAGACGATGGTTGACTCTTTCCATCAGGAGACCCATTTGCTTGTTTGCTATCTTATGATATAAAAAAAAAACTATATTAATATTATAAATGCGAAAGTTTGGATGTTTAGATAGATGTTTGGATGGATGTTTGTTACTCAATCACCCAAAAACTACTGAACGGATTTGAATGAAACTTGGCATGCAGGTGGATAATGATCTGGAATAGCACATAGGCTATATTTTATCCCGAAAAAATTAGACGATCCCGCGGGATTCACCAAAAACTTATAATGTAGCGGGCTGCACGCTGCAGCTAGTATTTATATAAATTCTAAAGGTGAAATGGCAGTCAAAATGCAAACATTTTTAACAGCTCAATCAATGTCTTCTTCTTCCTCTTTATTTATTGCAATTATTTAGATTGCTAAAATATATTAATCATTACAACTATTAATATATCTTAGCAATTACGAGTGAACTTTGCCAGTGTTGAGTGAACTTAAGAAAGGACACATGTTATCCATTCCTTGAAGCAAAATTAGCATAGAATGTGAAGAAGGGTAAAAATATCAAAATAAATCAACCGATTTTCTTTGAAAATGAATGACACTTCTGCAAATGTCGATGTTGGAGTGCCTAAACTACTTAGTATACATACCTACTCACTAAAGTCAGACTCCAAAAAACAATATGGTGACATTTTGAAAAGTTGTTAATCAGAAAATAAGAACTTGTATAACTTCAGTCCAGGATTAGATCAATATCTTACAGAAGAACATTAGAAAAAGGTAATCAATATTTTAGCAAAAACTGCAAAAAAACCTGTTGTTTTTTTATTTGTTATAAATAAAATGTTCAAGGCATTACGAGTATATTATGGCAGACAAACAAAACTGTCAGTTTGACTGTAGAAAATATAAGGCGTTACGACAGGCCTGTGTTAGGCGTTTCAATGTTGTTTTGTAGTGACTTCAGTTAAACACTGCCTAAAACCCCACAATGCACAAGAGTAGATGACAAAGTCACTGTGTTTTCAAATCCAAACAAAAAAGTTCCTTTCTTGTAAATAAATCCAAAAAAAAATAGTAACCGTCCAAAGTATTGCTGAATATGAGAAATGCTGTAGTCAAATACGAATATTTACTCCGCAGGGATAGCAATCACGATCGATGTCGCGGATACATCTAGCTAATAATATACTGAACTGTACTTTGTCATATGCTTTTGTCATGTCTAGCAAGATACCGAAGACGTATTTTTTCTCATTTATTGTGTTGAGTATTTTGTCTATATATAAGTAGCCAGTATAGTTGAGTGATTTTTCTGGAAGCCGTTTTGCGAGTGATGAAAAATTTCATATTTTTCACAAAAGCGTATTTGCATGGCTGATGAGATGAGATGAGATGGAAAGGAGCGCTATTAGTCTGTAATATATATATATATATATATATATATATATATATATATATATATATATATATATATATATATATATATATATGTATATATATATATATATATATATATATATATATTATATATATATATGTATATATATATATATATATATATATATATATATATATATATATATATATATATATATAATAAAAATTTAAGAATACTTAACCACCATATAAAGTTTAATGCCATTTTGGCTGCGTGGAAGGACAATCCCGTAGACGTATAAATTACGTGTCACGTTGTTTGTCCACTATGGATTCCTAATATGTGAGCCAAAACAACGTTTGCCGGGTCAGCTAGTTATTGATAATTTGTCAATCAGGAAAACAGCCATTTTGGAAAGATTGAATTACTAATATACTATAAGCTAGGTTTAGCTCTGCAGCACAGTGTTTTATTAATATGGGCGGTAATCCGTCTACGCCATAGCTATATTTACTCTTTAAATTTTAAATAATATTAGATACCATGGACTTATTAGTAAGTCAATGAATATTCTATATTTCGCGCGGATTGTATGGATTCGGTACTAAGGTACAATAAGTTCTAACTGGACACTACGCAAGTACGCACTGTTAATAAAATAATTCACGTAAGAAAATGGAGTCGCTATTCACAAATGCTGTTAAAATAAAATTGGAAACTTTCGCCACGTAAATTCGCAATTGCAAAGTTTTTTCTATAAAAGCCATATAACGCCCAGGGCCATACATAAAGCATTTAACAGTGTAAGGTCAAACAGTATCCTCTATAACTCGAACAAACGATCGCCTCTATATAAAACCCCCATTCAAGTATTTTATGGGCCCCGTAAGTTGAAAGACCGTGTGCGGAAGGAAGGGGACGTTTCCAGCTATTTATCTTCAAGCAGACGCCGTTAGGAGACTTCTAGGAACGCCCTATTGTAGATATATGATGCTATCTGGAAGTGAAATCGCAATTATAACCGAGCGGTATTATTAATACTAGCGATCACTTGTAGCCGAAATTTGACATGAGACTAAATAATAAAATCTTTTTTAAATTTGATTTCAGACTTTAGGCGTAAAGAAAAAGTACACATGTATGTATGTCGTAGGCAAATCATATAGGTTTCTAGGTAGTAGAGTTCTGCATTGTCTCGCCCGGATCTAGGACCACCGTCTTACCTATTCCTGCCGCAATAATGTCAGTGCTTGTCATTGTCGTGTTCCGGTTTGGAGGGTAAATTAGCCGGTAAACTTATGTATGGGGCATAAGACGTCGCCACAAGATAGCAATGCACCATTAACACCTTTGGTGTCTATAGATGATGGTTGACTTTTTCCATCAGGAGACCCATCTGCTTGTTTGCTATCTTATAATATAAAAATAAAAAATAAATAACAATTTGCCGATATACAAATGGCGTCGTCATTTCATTACGCCCGGTTCCCTTGCGGAGTTGGCACAGTAAACAGAACCTCTATAGTATTTCCAGTTCACCGCGATTCACCAGTTCGTCGGTTGGCGAGATAAATGGTAATCCTCATCCCCGCATTTACCGATATGTTAATGACTAACGACTATTTCTAGTGGTAACCGGGACCAATAACTTTACGTGCTCATCCGACGCACGGGAGACGTGATACACCACTCCACAGACTCCGAGCTGCTACTGAGATTTTAAATTAGAAAAACCTCAATAACACTTTTGCCCGACCTGGGGATCGATCCCGGGACCTCATGATCTAAGCCGAATACGCTACCCCTAGACTAGAATTAGAAAACTATAGAGTGAGCACTTATTGAAGAATTGCTGTGCCCGCGACTTCGTCCGCGTGGGAAATTTTCTCAAAAAAGCAGTCTAAGTTAATCTTTATTACATCAACTATCTGCCAGTGAAAGTCCATCAAAATCGGATCAGCGGTTTTATAAATTTAGTGAAAAATGCTGTTTTATTTTTTTATAAATAAAATGTTCTCGGTCATACTTGTAAGAGGTCAAGATTTTAGGCTTACGTTGTACAAATATTTCAAGTATTTTTAAGATGGTAAAATTGGAGTTATAACATTTACCTAAAAACGGGAAGTATATTTTAAAACTGATTCTCCCAGGTTATAATCATTAAACAAACACCGTGAAAGGCTGACGCTAACTTATATTGAGCCGTACGTTCAAATCTTTCTATACATTTCCGGTGTCACGTTTAACTGGATTTTTCGCCCGGAAACCCTTGAATTGTGATGTACTTGTAAAATATGTCTGTAACTTCTGAATTACAAAACTGATGATCTTGAAAATTTTAAGGGACAATCTTTATAGTGTCTCCTTTCGGAAAAAAAATGAATAGGTAACTGTTTCAGGTCACAGGTTTATGAGCTAAAGCTAATATGTGTTTTGACTTTCACCCCTTATCCCACGGCATTAAATTATTTATATGTTGCTCCAGACTCTCCGCTATCATCATGCCAAATGTTATTATTTTCTAACTAGTAGTTTTTGCGTGATTGACGCACAAATTAACAGACAGACAGACAAAAATTCTAATAATTAGTGTTTTCGCTTCTGTTATTAATCTTTTAACCGACCTAAATAATATTTTTCAAAAAACTTTTATGTACAAAAATTATTTTTCGACTCTTATTTTATGTATAGATATAGATATGTTTGTATAGAATCATAGATTACCCTTCCACAACCCCTTTGAGATTCTTCCGCCGAATCTTCTGAGTATTTAGTCGCGTTTCGATCCGGTAGTAATTCTAAAAAACTTGACTCAAAAATTTCAAATTTAATAAAATCTATATTAATTTTATAAATGCAAATTTGGATGTATAGATGACGGATGTTTGTTATTCAACCACACAAAAACGGCTTAACCAATTTTAATGAAATTTGGTACACATATAAGCGATGACCTGGATTAGTGTATAGGCTACTTTTTATCCTGAAAAATAAAGTGTTCCCGCATGATTCTCTAAAACCTTATAATGCAGCGAGCTGCACGGTACAGGCAATCTATACATATAATAAAATCGTAGGAAAGTCAAAACTGTACATTGAATATTTTTTTAAAAGAATACTTGGGGATTGTAGATCAATCGACAGCGAAGCCAAAAATATAGTTTTTAGAATTTTTCTCTGTTTGTCTGTTGTCTATTTGTCTGTATGTATATCCGGAGTAAACTCAAAAAGTAGTGCATGGGTTTACTTCAAATTTTGCATGAATATTACTAACAGGTCGGGTCAACATATAGGCTACGTATTATCACGCTATCACCTACGGGGGTGGAGCAGTGCGGAGTAAACGAAGTCCGCGCGGAAGAAGTTGCGGGTAACAGCTAGTTTTTAATAAATCAAGATCAAAGATGAAAAATATTAATTACTTATCAATTAAACCAATATTTATCTGATACAGACATAGCAAAAAGCAAAGGGATCTGAGCCCATACAGCCTAGTCAGATACACGACGGAATGAAATTGCTGAACTGATCTGACATGTGTAACATGTGTCACTGTCCTAAAGACAGAGTTGCTAACTTAAAAACTAACCAAATTAAAAAATAAGCAGTTAAGCAGCAATTTGAGTCGACCAAACGGAAACAAAAGAAAATATCGTGTTTGATACAATTTTTGACATTGGATATTTGATATCGATGTATCGATATATAGTAACAAAATATATCGCCCAAAAATATCGATATATCGATGTATCGATATTTATTCTACAAGCCAACTACACAAATTAATTGAAATTCGTTCAGTACTTTCGGTTTCCATCGCGGACAAACAATGTGACATATTAGCGAACAAGCAGATGGGTCTCCTGATGGAAAGAGTCAACCATCGCCTATAGACACGAAAGACGTTAATGGTGCATTGCTATCTTGTGGCGAAGTCTAATGCCACATGGATAAGTTTACCGGCTACCTTACCCTCCAAACCGGAACACGCCAGTGACAAGCACTGACGCTATTGCGACAGGAATAGGTAAAGCGGTGGTACCGGACCCGGTCGAGCCGACGCAGAACTCTACCACCTAGTAGTCACGGTGGTAGTGATGGCATAGCCACTCGATCCTTTTTTACGACCTGTCTGGCAGAACAGCAGTTGACCTATTCTTCAAAGGAGCCCGGGACCAACACGGGGACATGTGATTTATATAATATTAAGCAAATATTTTGAAAATTTATTTATCAATATCCATAAAATAACGACACAGATATGTTGGTAATAAGCCAAATAATGCCTTTGACGATCGAACAGGGTTTTTACACACTGTATATACAGTGTGTAAAGAAACACCCTGTCGGATAATTAAAGGTGTTATTTGGTACCATAATACAATTAATAATTTATTTCAATATTCGAATTACAAGTAAATTAATCAGAAACACATCAAATTATAGATACATATAAAATTAACATTATTATCACTATGAATTACCAGGGGCTCTCAAACTAGGCAGAGCCTGTGTCTTGAGAAGCCATTATTAATTGTATCATTTGAATTAACGCAAACAAACATATATTATAACTAACAAATTACATTTAGGAAAAAAATAGATATTGAATTAAAAATTTTAGTAAATTTTATAATGTGTCTAAAATTGATTCAGTACTGTTATAATCTAGAGTTTTTAACCATTTGGTAATTTCGTAATACAATTACATATGTCTAATTATTTTATGGATATTAATTAATTAGTTTTCCCAATAAAAAAAATCTTAAATGGTATTTTCATATATTAAGCATGACAACATCTGCAAATAAGTGAATTCTATTATCAAAGTATGCCGCGCAAGTCGGACGCTACTAAAGGACTTTTATAAGTTTTATAGTTCCTTTGTAAAAAGCCGAAAAACAAATAACGCGCCTTCGCGTGGTGTTTGTGCGAAAGCCGCCAAAGCGAAATAATGAAACAAACAGCGACAAGGTGTTCTCATTTTTTAAATATTTGCTAATAGTTAAGACTCTAGGGAAATATAAGTAAAATACGAATATTAGAAAAGCGTTTTTTTTTATTTTTAGAAATAAAGTCATTTTAATATTTTTTTCAGTAATGCCTTTAACTAACCTTTATGCTTCTTTCGGATCGGTCACGGTTTTCTTTACACACTGTATAACAAACAAATACGTGAATAGTCCAATTTGGCTCTTCATTTCATTAATTGAATGTGTACCATTGGCTGCTGTCACGTCTGTATTGGGGCAAAACGCGCCGAACAACTTGAACAAGTTGAATGCTTTGTAACCTCCCAAGAAAAGATTAATGCCTGGAAAAATAAAATGTTTTCTGAAACAGGGTTAAACTTGGACGACCTTACAGGGAAAACGAATTTGGCGCTATGAAGATGAAGTGGTTCGAGTCAACTATTCAGGCCACGTTCGGTTTCGTAATTATTTTATCAAATACTAACATTTATCTGCGTGAGGACTTTTTAATTTTTTTTTATTATAGCACTAGCTGTTGTCTGCGACTTCATTTACTCCGCACTGCTCCTACCCTATAGGTGATAGCGTGATATGTAGCCTATATGTTGACCCGACCTGTTACTAATATTCATGCAAAATTTGAAGAAATCCATGCAGTACTTTTTGAGTTTACCCCATATACATACATACGTACAGACAAACAGGCAAAAATTCTAAAATCTATATTTTTGGCTTCGATATCGATTGTAGATCACGCCCCAAGTATTCTTTTAAAAAATATTCAATGTACAGTTTTGACTTTTCTACGATTTTATTATAAGTATAGATTCCTTTTTAAATCTCTTCATTATTTGTTTATGATAATATTATAAATGTGAAATTTGGCATACAGGTACATGTGACCTGGATTAGCACATGGGCTACTTTTTATCCCGGAAAAATTAGGTGATCCCGCGGGATTAGCAAAAAAAAATCATGATGCAGCGGGCTGGACACTGCAGTTAGTAACTAATAAAAAGTATTTTTGATTACTTTATCAGGTATACATCCAACGTCAGACAAACAATTTTTTTGTATATATCATAGGATAACAAACTAGCAGATGCCTCTTCTGAGGGAAAGAGAATTTATCACCTACCTACATTGTATCATAAAAAATGTTACAGTGCGTTGCTATTCGTGTGATGGGATCAGGGATGGCAATGCCACATGCATTACTCTAACGGCTACTTTACCCTACAAATCGGAACACGGCAATCATACGTGTTGACGCTATTTCGGCAGGAATAGATAACGTCGTGGAACCAGACCCAAGCGAGACAATGCAGAACTCTACCACCTAGTAGCCACGATGGAAGTGATTCACATAGCTAATCGTTCGCATCTTATAAGTCGCCTGGTCGAACGGCAGAATGTTGAAGAATCAAACGGGGCCTGGGACCAGCACTGGAGATAAGTTCAATTTGTCCGAGGAAAACAATAATTAAGAAAAGCTTTTGTGCTGATAAGATTTTAAAAATAAATAAATACCCTTTTGCCCGTATCTTCGAAAGGGTAGGCTAAATAAGTGCTCACTGCCGTGTTCCATTTTGCAGGGTAAGGTATTCGATAAACTTATGCGCGTGGCATTACCATCCAACCTAACGGATAGCGATGCACCATTAACATTTTGCGTTTATCGCCAGATGTTTGACTTTCTCTGTTAGAAGGCCATCTGCTTGTTTCCTATTAATATCACTCGTACGATATAAAAAACCCAACTACATGGAAACAATCACATTTTATGTGTTTGTAGCCAGATGGTAATTTCTTTCTATCAAGAGAGCCATCAGCTTGTTTGCTATCTTATACATATCTATGAGGCAATAAAATCATTATCGCGCCGATTTTATGATGGTTTTACAAATAAAGGCCTGAATTAATACTAGAAAATGAAAATTATGTAGTTTTAAATAATTAGGTACAGAATAAGCAGTTGGATCTACTGATGAAAAGTGAAACCATCGCATTTAAATTTAATATAATATAAAATAGTAATTTTTAAATATTTGCACACCATGTGACTTGGTAACTTAATTACTTGTAACACCCTTATTCTTGCAAATAATTTAAATAATAAATAAAATAAACAAATATTCACTTCTAATCTAACCCCAAAGTAAATAAATTATTTTTGTTTGTGTTATGGGTATTAGTCAACAATATTAATACATAGAAATACATATATACCTAAATATGTACTAGAATATATTTAATAAACATCTAAACCCGTAAATACAAACATTTATGCTCATCACACAAATGCTTGTCCCTGTCGGGGATCGAACCCGAGCCCCGTCGATTGCGTAGTCAAGGTCGCTAACCACTCGACCCACGGGGCGATCATTTCGTTTTATTTTATTTCTGCATATTTTTTTTTATAAAATAAAGATATGTTGACACGGCTGATAATGAACCAGCGACCGTCTTGTCTTCAGGCTAGGCTACGCTTTTACAATTGAGCTATAGTTATCGGCACATATCTTAGTGCAAATCTTAACTTTCGCAAAAGTGTATAGTATAATATCGCCTCTGTGGTCTAGTGGTCCAGTGTTGGCGTTGACCACATGAGGTCCCGGGTTCGATTCCCGGGTCGGGCACTTTAAAAAAAGTGTTTTTTCAGTTTTCTGAGAAACACAAAGTTGCCCGGGATTGGAAAGTGCCCGGTTGGCGATAGGCTTGCCACCTATCACATTTGTGGGACCAAGTATCTTCGGCTAATCGTGGGTGCACTTGTTGTACGTCTGCCTACCCCTTCGGGGATATGGGCGTGAAGATACTTTTTTTTCTGTATAGTATAATGAATAATTTTCATAATACGGTTTATTTTGCCTTGCATTAAGCGATCCCCACATCGTAGCCGAACACTCAAGAACCGTGCCGGGAACTAAACGACCGTCCAAAGTGGCGAAATTCTCGTTTGTTTTGTTTCAAAAGTTTTTAAGTTTTCTCTAGCTCGGGATTAGTTCTAAAACACGTATATTGTTAGAGACAGGAGTTTGTCGCTGCAGGAGCAAGGAATTTAATAATGTGGATCACTGATTGATTCATGAGACCAGAATGTGAAGCGCAAGCCACAAAAGGTCACAATTCGTAAGCTGTAGCGTATTAACCTACTAATATTGTATACTGGTTACACCCTACAGCCCGCTTTACAAAATCTTTTTGTGAAACCCACGGAAATATTTTATTTTTCCCGGATAAAAATCAAACTATTCCAGTGACCATGTCTCATAGTTTACGTGTGTGCTACATTCCATCCAAATCCATTCAGTATTTTTAATGTGATCGAGCAAAAAAATTTCTAAAGTTTTTCTTCCAATAATTTATTGGAAGAAAAACTTTAACTTTAATAATTTATTAAGAAATTCGAAATGTTTTAACCAACAGAAATACTGATTCACTAAGTGTTTGGTACAGAAATCAATAAATACATGGTTCTTTTTTGCTTAAATAGTTTAATAATTAGGTATCACTTGTATCAAGTGGGCATATTGTCCGACAAATCCTCACGCCTTGTTTCACACTGATGTTTATATATGGTTTTAGCAAAAAGTAGACGACAGAAATTTTGACTCGCCAAATGGAAGGAACAATCTAATGTTTCGTAGAATATTTAAGCTAAGCGTATCAAAGAAATTTAAATATACACTCAATATACACTCGAAAATCATAGCCCTTCTAGCGACCCTCCTTATCCAGTTTTTTTTTGTAATATGGCCGTTTAACAGCAAACCCATATTATTTTATTTATATCAGGTCAGCCGTTCACCAACTCTTTTCTACTTGATAAAGGAATTAATTAACTGGTACAGGCTTAATCGATACGTAACATGGTATTCTGTAGTTACTTCAATGATATTATAATGACATGGTAACGTTGATCAGAGACTGGAGGATTTCTATTCGAAAATCATCAGCTCCTTTCGCGTTTTGCTCTGTAAATTATATACTTAAGAAAGAAAGGTCTTAAAGTAATGTGTCGGTCGTTTTTGAAATGTTTAATTTAGAGTTATTTATGTGGATTATGTGTTAAAGCTAGTCTCTCGTGACTCGCAGCAGCTAGAACCCTCTATAGCTGTGTAGCTCATCGCTCGGTGGACAGCTCGCCCCTCTTATTTGCATCTTCTCTCCGTATTCACAGCCATGTCCTTTACGTCATACTCATGCTCTTAGACCCGCATTAATAAATCCCTGATTAATTTGTAATTTGTTTATTTTCTATGTAGGTAGTTTTTTGCATCATAAAATAGATAATAATTAATTATTATAAAAACTAAATACGTAGGGTATTTTGCGAACTGACCCGAAAAAACAAAACTTATAGTTGATTCGGTCCTTCTTCGAAGAATAAAAGACCATCTGCCGTTCTGCCAGGCAGTTCGTAAGTCACTGTCATCATGGCTATTAGGTAAGATTGCAGTCTTGCCCGGCCCTGGTACCACCGCCTTACTTATTCTTGCTACAATTTGACCACACCTTTGGTCAAATGGTTAGCGAACCTAACTACGAATCGATGGGGCTCGGGTTGGATTACCAACAGGGACAAAGATTTGTGTGAGCAATGAAATGAAATGAGAAATGTTTGTATTTCTGGGTTTGAGTTTTCATTACGTATGTAACCGTATATATATATATATATATATATATATATATATATATATATATATATATATATATATACCTTATCCTCCAAACATGGAATACGATAGTGACAAACAAGCATTGACGCCATTTTTTTGTTTTAATAATAATAATATCCCTGGACAAATTATACAAATCGACCTAACCCGAAAGTAAGCAAAATTATATGCTTGTGTTATAGGTGTTAGTCAACGATACTAATACATATATATATATATATATATATATATATATATATATATATATATATATATATATATATACATATATATATATATATATATACATGTGGCATCAAGACATCGCCACAAGATAGCAACGCACCAATAATATCTTTAGTATCAATAGGTGATGTTTGTCTCTTTCCAACAGCAGGACCATCTGCTTGTTTGTTACCCTATGATATAAAAAAGTACAATGCGAATGAGGATGGCTTTAGGTACCACGGAAGAACGACCTACCGTGATGAAATTGAATGCTGCGAGCTGTCTGTAGGTGGTGTCAAGTCTCCGAAACCGGTGTGTTTAGACGGAAAGAGTTATGAATTTGGAGGAGACAAGGCAAGTCTGACTCTGTCTGGATCGTGGTTTATGACACTCAATTCTCACTACCTACCTCGTTAGGGATTTGATGTGTATATATGTAAATATTTTATATTGTTTTCATACATACTGTTACGTACCTACTGTTTTCATACATTTTTATTGCGTATTCATGTTTATTTATTTCACTGAAGTCATTATTATTATTAAGACGAAATTTGTTCATCCGGGTTCCATGTAGGTTCGGACTCCTTTTAATCGGAGGACTAGAACTCAAGTTAATTATATACAGTGTGTCTTCTTGTCAGATTATTCCTAAGACAAGTACGATTGTTCAAATATGTCCCTTGGCATCATGATTAGTTACTAGGTGAGTGGTGCACCTTTTAGCCCAGGTTGGATACTACCGCCTCACCTCTTTCTATCGTAATAACACCAGCGTTCTTACTACCGGGTTCCATTTTGAAAGATAATGATGCAAAAGAAACATAAAGGTGTAACAATAAAATAAAAATGTTTTTAAAAGAACAAGAATTTTATGTAAGATAACAAACCATCTACAGATATAATATATAAATAGGAGAGCATAAATTGTGGAAAGAGACAACCGTTGCTATAGATACCGAAGATGATCATAGTACGTTGCTATCGGTGTGGCGGGATGGTAATGACATGCATAAGTTTACTAGCTACGTTAACCTTCGAATATCTCCTGATGGGAAGAAAAAATATCGACAATTGACACCAAAGATGTTAAAAGTGGCGAGATGGCACTGCCACATGCATGTTTACCAACTACCTTATCCTCCAAAACGAAACACAACAATTGAAACCATTGCAGTAGGAATAAGTATGACTGTGGTACCATATATCCGGGTGAAAGGTTTCGGAACTCTACCAGGTAGTAGTCATGATGGTAGTGACACCTATAGTCAATCCTGGCAGAATTTCCATCCTGACAGTTCCATTCTTCGAAGAGGGCGAACAACACCAGGTACAAGAGGTGTCCGGGGTAAACTCAAAAGGTACTGCATGGATTTACTTCAAATTTTGTATGAATATTACTAACAGGTCGGGTCAACATATAGGCTACATATTATCATGCTATCACCTACGGTGGGGGAGCTGTAGGGAGTAAACGAAGTCCGCGCGGACGAAGTCGCGGGCAACAGCTAGTTTAAAATTTTAAAAATAAAATATAAAAAAATTTAAAAAATCTTATAATATGTACAGTGTCTGAGTAAGTAAGACAGAAGATATTAGGAGAGTACAAAAAGTATATTCACGCCCGTATCCCCGAAGAGATAGGCAGAGTTACAACAAGTGCACTCACGATTAGCCGAATATACTCAGTCCCACAACGTGTTAGGTTCCAAACCACCGAGCATTTATCCAACACCGGGCAACGTCGATTTTATCAGAAACTGAAAAAAAAAACATTTTTAGAATTGCCCGACCCGGGTGTCGAACCCGGGACCTCATCTGGTCAACACTAACACGGGACTACTAGACCACAAAGGCGACGAGATTATTGAAGGAGTATATTACGATAAAGAGTGGTCGAATTATTTAATTGTAGTTCTATTTATTTAACATGGTCGCACTGTAAACGAAAGATTTTTCTCATTTTTTATTTGGTACGTACGGTTTCCACCCTTGCGAAGCCGGGGCAGCCAGCTAGTATTTAATAATAATAGCCTTGTGTCCACTAATATTAAATCAGATATATTGTAGTTTATAATGATTTATTATGATATTATGGAGATTACAAAAAACTAAAATATTTGTTAAAAATATAAGGATTAATAATATTTTTAGGATATAAGTTCGGCAAAAATAAATATCAAATCACGTGCTTGTGAATGTAAATCTGGAAACGTTACATCACGCCGTGGTAAAACGTCTGTTTTATGGTATCATTTTCGTAGAAACCGCAGAGTATATAATGTAGATTACCACGGCGTGATGTCATCAGGACGGCATGACAATTTAGAGCGTTTTCGCGGAAAATTTTAATTTCAATTTGAAAACGCGAAATTTTTATTATAAATGTACGTTATTTAATAAAAATATAGTTTTTTTGGTTAATACATATACCGAATAAGTTAATTATTAAACAGCTTTTCTGCCTATTAGTGTGCTAAGATATCGATATATAGCCAACAATTTTGTTAAATATTACCTTAGGTTCAACGTTTAAATTTTGGGTTATGATAAGGTCGTACAATTTACATTATATATAATTTTCTTTATTAATAAAGCTAGTGTGACATAATCCATATGTAGCCAAAAAGTTTACGTGATTCGTATTTGTTCCCTGAGACTCGGTAACGTCCTCGGAACATCAGTAACCGGATTACACGAGATGGATGAATATCTTAGGAGATCTCGTAGATGCATCGAGCACTTACGAATGGTCGGATTACATTGCTTGTGATTACTTGCTGGTTTCTAGCTCCGGCCATTTATTTATTTGAAAGGATGAATTTTATTCGATTCTTACTAAAAGCGTAACCTCGTTTGAGAAACTATTTTTTATCACGTACATCGTAGTGTAGGGGCTAGCCTATTTAGCCCACATTATGAGGTCCTGGATTTAAAGCACCGTGTAGTATAGATAAGAAAACACAAAGGTGTTTATAGTTTTCGCTTTGGTCTGCTTATTGATGATACATCTACGCACCTGGAACATTTTCAAAAGGCTCTTGATACACTACTTGGTAGTGAAAATATGCTTATATCTCCTTAGTTGAGTCGATGCAAATATCTAGTTCTGCCACCGGGCACAATACGTTAGATGTGGACCAAATACTGAACAAAGACGCAGAGAAATGGAAGGATTTATTTGAGGGTAATCTTTAAAAATATGTAATGGTGAATATTAACCACCAACGTTCTGCGGAACAAACGAGAAGTCGAACATCGACTTAGTCCGCATTGAAAGGATATAAAGATAGCAGGATGGCAAATACTCAAAGGTATTAGCCTGAATGACCATAAACTCGTTAAATATGAGTTAAGAAGTAGGAAGTACGACAGACTTACACTCGACAATAGTATAGCTATTCTACAAGACTGGAAGGATGGATTGGGTGTGCTTTTATTATTCCTTTCATGTGAAAGTAGGACGAATAAAAATGGGATGCTACTGCACATTCCATCTGTGTGGAGATGATCATTTTGACGACGCGTACAGTGGAAGAATGCATTGGCAAATTTAGTAAGATAAAAGAGGACATGAGGGATGGAACAAGAAGGTTGGCCAGTTTCGCTATATTGTAAGTGCAAGCATCGTTGGTAGCGTTGTAGAGGCAGGGAAGAGAAGCGTGCTCTTCAAAAATACAGAGATATTTGTGCCAAATATAGGAAAGTTTTGCGTAATGCGCAGATGGCACATTTTAGGAAATTAGCTAATTCAGCTCTTACTTCTTTCATTGTTATATTTTCATTTACATTTACATTCTTACATTTACATTCTTTTATTGCTACATTGCTTATGAGGATAACAAGGCAGTCGTGATAGAGTCCAATCCACGGCACGACACGGCAAGATAAAACAAGCTTTAAACATTTTACGGGAATGGGGCAGAAAAAGACAGTAAAAGCAAATTAAAGTTTCCTTGAAAAACTCTCCTGCTATTAGAATGCAATGCAGGACTGTGTCTTGTATGGATTCAACTAGAGTTCTGAGTATTACAGTAGATTTGAGGCGGTCTTTACAACATGCAGTGAATATCGGAGATAAAGCTGCCTGATGCATCGAGAAACATCACGATACGTAAGCAATAGTGGCTTCTTGGTGTCATCCGTGAAGCTGTATTATATCTGGAGGCAACACTTCTAATACCTACTTGAAACCAAATTTTAAATACTGCTGTCATCTTCTGAGGTCTTACCCTCTCTTTCTAAAACAACTGTACAAAAAGAGATGGGGAGACCTAATAGATAGAGATACAACGTAAATATTTGTTTCAATTGATTAATATGAGTGCTAGCTCAGAGGAGCCTCAGGTACCCTACACTGAGATTAATCTACACCGACACATTTGTGGTGACAATCACTTATGCTACGGCTATGTGGTACCATCCTTCCTTGTTTTCAGTGAGTAGCGTCTTACTCAGACCTCAGAAGTCTGCAATAATCCATCCATTATTGTTGAAGGGATGGATTAAACGATGGTAATAAATCCAGGCGAGACGTTGTCGAACACTACCATTTAGTAGTCACGATGGTAGTGACACGCTCGTTCAAATTTTACGATTTGTCTTCCAGAATATCAGGTGGTCTTTTCATCAAAGAGAGCTCGGACCAACACAGGAGATAATGTGAAGATTCTTCGACGTATCTCAATAGTGTAGACGTAGAGTAACAGTAGGTATAAGCCATATATGTGTTTTATGTTCTGTGTGGATATGTATGTGTTATGTGTGCATATGTATATATATATGTATATGTATATGTATATGTATATGTATATGTATATGTATATGTATATGTATATGTATATGTATATGTATATGTATATGTATATGTATATGTATATGTATATGTATATGTATATGTATATGTATATGTATATGTATATGTATATGTATATGTATATGTATATGTATATGTATATGTATATGTATATGTATATGTATATGTATATGTATATGGGTGAGTGTGTTTACCCACATAAGCATGTATATTACCTATTTTTTCTTACAATGTTTACATTTCATTTGTATTATTCGATATATTGTACATATATCGAATAATACAAATCATACAAATAATATTGTGTTAAAAATATTACGCTTCAACAGACCTAATAATACATCCCATGCATATTTTAAATTAAAACTCAGAACTAATCAGACTTTCATTCAGAAACGCAACCAGCAACGAATAGTAGCGATGTATGAATAAGGCATGAATATTAAATATTTTCCAGGCTGAATTAAACAGCGGCGTCGAATACAAAATCAATGACCGTTTATTCTTTATGAAAGGCATAAAAGTCATTGATAGAAATGTATGGCGCGCCGTACTACCGCAAGGGGCTTTAAAACGCCGCTGTTATTACAGAATTTCTTTTAAAATATTCACTTTTGTTATCTTTAAATAACATAAAAACGGCAAAGTAACTGACTGATACACGAGGAGTTCCGTAGTATTATAATCATGTGTCAAATTGCTTTTATTTTTACAAGAATCGTCTGCTAGTATATTAAAAATGATGTGGTGTCGCGGGACACCAGGTAGGAACGAACTTCCTTCGGCTAAACGGCACTACTCGCTTGTGTCTGTCTACTGTCGCGCCTGCGCACGTCTCATTTAACGCTTTTATTCCACGCATTTTTCTTACGGTTTTACTATCACATTTTTTTCAGTTCGGTCGCGCAGCAAAATCCCTATCCCCTCCAAGCCTGCCGTAAGGAACTTCGTTCCAAAAGTTCTCCTGTGTTTAAACTTAGATCTTCAACTGTCTCCTTACGAAATTTCATCAAAATCTGTTCAGTGGTTTAGCCGTAACAGCGTTACAAGCAGGCATACAAACTTATTTTACAATTTATAGCATTTATATGGATGATCTTACAACTTTGTTTTTTATTAAATTTACGGAAACATAAAATTGCGTTATCATAGCGGTTATAGTAATACATCTATACAAATAAATAAAATTAGAGTGTCTGTTTGTAATATTAAGATAAACGCTTTTTACTAAATGCATATGGATATATACACGGTACATATACCAAAAGTAGTATAAGTAAAGTAGTAGCTAGTACTTTATAAAATTTGAAGTATTTCTGTGTACCGTACAGGTACATACTTTTAAAAATATATACAGCTTATTACAGACAAATTGACGAATAGACAATTTTAGTCTAAGTAAGAGAGTTTCCTTGACACCCATTGTGTACGAAACCCTAAAATTTACGGCTTTTTATTATTTAAATGAAGAGATCGTTTGATTGATTTCAACTGATTGAAAAAATACAGACTGTTATACTGTATAATGATTTATGCCTTTTATTTTACTAACGATCCGCCCTGACTTCGGCAGAGCGCACTTAATATGTTTTTACGTCAAATCTTTGGAATTTTCGCCTTTTATCTTCTCTTTTAACCACGAATCGATGGGGCTCGAGTTCGATTCCCGACAGGGGCAAACATTTGTGTGATGAGCATAGATGTTTGTATTTCTGGATTTGGGTTTTTATTATGTATTCATTATGTACGTAAAAGTATTTATATTTGTATTACCATTAGTATCGTACACAAGCAAATAATTTACTTACTTTGGGGTTAGATCAATTTATGTAATTTGTGCAGCGATATTATACGTAAATGTATTGCTGTAAGTCGTAATGCTTTTGCATTCTGATTTGGAATCTAAGGTAGATGAAAAACTAATCTGCATGTGGAATTCTCCTCATGCCACATGGAAATCAAAGCACCATTAACGTCTTTGATGTCTAAAGATAATGGTTATCTCATTCAATCATGAGTCATCTAATTGCTTGCTATATAGTAAAAATAACTAAACAATATGACAATGACAAATATTGACGTAATTGTGGCAGGAATAACCAAAGCGATGATACCAAAACAGGGCGAGACGTTTTAAATCTACCACCAAGTAGTCACGATAGTAATAACATGATGACCTTTACAAAATTTTTGGACAAGTGTTGGAAAGTCTATTCTTCAAAAACAACCAAGACCGTGATTAAGCTGTAGCTGACAAGGAACTCATATCTTTAGACAGCTCTTTTCCGCCCTCTTTATATTAAAAATTATCAGTGAAATTATTGTTTACTGTTCAGACGAAGAAAATTAATTATTTTGCAAATTTCCACGAACTTTCAAGTGTACCTTTTCAGACCTACGGTGAGTTTGTTTTACACTGCTTTTATATGTTTTCCCTTTCAGTAACATCACAAAAGTATACTTAAAAGCTCACGGACATTTGCAAATAACTAGTTTTCTTCGTCTGAACAACGGATTTCCGCAAAGTAACGCCTGAATCTATAAAATATTGTTTACTGTATTTTCAATTGAATCCGGTTATAGTAACAGGAAATAGTTGGTAAAGTGGAAAATGCGACGATGAGAATCACTCTGAATTAGCACAAACGATGCGATGAACCCGAATGTTTAAACAATTTCTTTTACTTTGCCTTCCCTGCAAGAAAACAAGCGTGAAGATATTTATTTCTAAGAAAGTCCGTATATAGACGCATTCTAAATAAGATTTTCGTATTTTCTAGAAAATAGACATGTGTTAGACTACATATGAACCAGATTTATCAATTAGTTAGACATACTTCCTTTTGTTAGTCCAAACTCTCTTCGAAGAACAGGCCGTTTTCGGCCGTAATGCCAGGCAATTCGAGAAAGGCGAAGGATTGGCTACCGTGGCTACTAGGTGCCACTTAGTTCCACAAGGTCTCACCCAGGTTTGGTAATTCTACTCTGCCTATTACTGCGTCAATGCGTGTCACTGTCGTGTTCCGATTAGAGGATAAGGTAGTCGGTAAACTTATGCGCCCACCACACAGCAACTCACGCCGGATATTTTAGCGATGCTTCGTTTCCATCAGGAGAGCCATCTTCTTGTTTGGTATAACATGACATACAAAAAATCTATAATCCTTCAGGCTCTCTCTGAAATTTCCCACTAAATTGAGGTATGTATTTTAAGCTCAAAGAATCCAAAATAATTCCTGGGCATAGATTTTTCAGAGTTTCAAAATCTAAATTTTGTTAATAATTATAGTATTTTTGATTATTGAAAAGCTGTAAATTTTGATCTTTAAAATGGCAATTAACGCAATTTTTAAGCTCTAAAATGGCGTCTTAACTACAAAATAGATTGGTTGATAAATGTCGATATAACGTCATAAAATTCCTTTTTGCAAAAACTTTCGTCATTAAGAAATCACGATGATTCAACAGATTTTGATCCAATTTACGGTATTGTTTTTTTAAAATATGAAATGAATTTGTTGTATTTACATAAGCTGTAACTTTTGAAAACATGAAAAATTTAGAATTTTTGAAAAGTCATATGACGCAGTTTTTATGTTGTAAGAGTTATGTAATATATATATATATATATATATATATATATATATATATATATATAAAACACTCTTCAAATTTTTTCGTCAACAGTAGCCCCCGAACTGATAAAACGATTTTAAAGCAATTTGCGACATTGGATGCTGTTTTTAAGAAAAGAGCTGATTAGATTTTATAATCAATCGGTACATTAATATAGAAGTTGTTTTAAGAAATATTGCTTTTTTAAAAGTTTTTTTTAATTTCTCAAAATCTCCTAGGCCGAATCGATTACATTGTCAGAAAATCTAAGTTTGACAGAATCCAATCGAATACCTCCAACCACGTTTCGATCGGTTAAGCTGTTCGAATGTCATGAGATGTTTACATACACACATACACACACACACACACACACACACATACAGATACATAGACATACTGAAGGAATTGTGAAAATAGTTGTAAAATATGCTTAGGAACTCAAAACGCGGAAATCTAGTGAAAACTCTATTTTCGAAAATCGAGGCAATATCGGTTTCTTCCTTATCAATATACGTAGCGAAAAGTTAAAAATCAAAATTAGCTAATTGCAGTTGCCCTTATTCCTTTTCTACCCTCTTATATAATGATGACAATACTTTTAAGACGTTTTATTTAAAACTCACTATGTTAAAATATACTCATCTCACAGGATTGTAAACCTTCCTATATGAATATATATCATGTCAAAAGCTCTCAAAAGTCATGAAAAATGTGCGGCATTTTATCACTACGGCCCTGTTCGTCCGAGGCAGTATTTTACCTTAGCCCGGAAACGTCGAACGAAAAGATACGAGCGCGCTACACAATGTAGCGGGCGCTGCTTAACATGCATTCCCTCGCACTGCTACTATATGTATAACGTTGAAGCAGTCATAATAAAAGATAAAAGGAAAATTTGGAAAATCGAAAATTGCAGGCCACATCGTTATTTTTTCTTTAAATTATTTATTATAAAAAAAAACAGATTCAAATAAAGAGATTTTTCAATAGGGTTTTTCTGAGTTGATTAAATAATATTGATAATAAAATAAAACAAATTGATAAAGCCAATCAACCTATGTCGTGTTTGCAGACATAAAATGATCAACTGGCGGCTATAAACTTTTTTTCAACGAGATTGTTAGAGAAACTCTCTTCAAAGGCTTAAATAAAATTAAATAAAAAATGTTTTTTTTTTTAATTCAGGCTATTGAAATCCCTTTATGTAAAGGGATTTCACAGAATAATTTTTAAATAAAACGTCAAGTTACTTACGTCTTGCTTGTATTGAATCTAACTTTTTAATTTTTAAAAAATTTATTAGTAACACGCATTCTTTTCAACCGACGAAAAATGGAGGTTACCAGTACGCAACATGTATGTATGTTTGTAATATGGTTGTAATTAGGGTGAGCGAAGCGAGCTCTACACTATGCCACTTTCTATGCACTTTTGTAGTATCATCAGTCAAAGACTGAAAAAGTATCACACTTTGAAGTTTGAGCTTTGACGTGGTAGTTTAAATTCACGTGTAGATATGATCTATCATTAAAATAGCATTTTAAAAAACACTAAAAAAAATATAAGATACATGTTGTATTAAAATTTTATTACTACTAACGCCATCTATTATAAAAGTAACGAGTTAAATGTTAAAATTGAACGAGTTAAAATGTTAAAATGTTAACGAGTTAAAATGCTGCTTTGGCGTGGCAGATTTAGTTCATTTAATTAATATTCATTCACTCAATTTTAATACAATTCCCGCTATGTATGTAGATAAGGAAGTTACTGATTTTGCTCCGATTTTCAAAAATGGAGTTTTCTCCAGATTTCCTTCACATTTGGACATTTGGGGTCCTAGGAACCTTTTTCGACTATTATCGCGATGACGTCACTGTATTTGTAAGTGTGTGTGTGTGTGTGTGTGTGTGTGTGTGTGTGTGTGTGTGTGTGTGTGTGTGTGTGTGTGTGTTTTTGTTTATGCGTGTGTGTGGATTACACTCAACTTAGACTTGCTGAAAATTTGAACCAAATGGGCCTCAAGGGATTTTGATAAAATTTAAAAAAAACTCAATAAAAACTTTGACGAAACAGATTTTTTTTTTAATATAACTTCCAGATGTACTTGTAGATAAGGAAGTTACTGATTTTGCTCCGATTTTCAAAAATGGAGTTTTCTCCAGATTTCCTTCACATTTGGACATTTGGGGTCCTAGGAACCTTTTTCGACTATTATCGCAATGACGTCACTGTATTTGTATGTATGTGTGTGTGTGTTTGTGTTTATGCGTGTGTGTCTGTATGTAAACGTCTCATTACTTTTGAACGGCTGGACCGATCGAAACGCGGTTGATGGTATTCGATTGGATTACACCCAACTTAGATTTGCTGAAATTTTTAACCAAATGGGTCTCAAGGGATTTTGATAAAATTTAAAAAAAACTCAATAAAAACTTTGACGAAACAGATTTTTTTTAATATAACTTCCAGATGTACCGATTGAGTACAAAAACCAATCTAAACCAAGCTCTATTCTTAAAACCAACCTCTATTCTTAAAAACATTACGTTTAATGCATAAATTGCATCAAATCGGTTTATTTGTTTGTTGTTTAAGTAATCGTTGACGAAAATTTTGAAAAAGTGTTTTTCAACATAACCTCGAAATATTTCAACCAATATTTTTTTAGTATTCTACAATATTTTAGTACTAAAAAAATACGTCGAATGCCGTTTTAAAAATCAAAATCGAATCTTATTTTCAAATTTACAGCTTTTCAAATATTAAAATAACGTTGTTTTTAGCAAACTTACTTAGTCAATCGGTATATTAGCCTGAAAGTTATTTCAAAAAGAAATAACTTTCAGGCTAATGTACCGGTTGATGTCAAAATTTTATCAACTTTCCTCGTTTGAAAACTGCGTCAAGTGCCGTAATTGGATAAAAATTGGTCAATTTATTTGGGATCTGTCAATGACGAACATTTTTGAAAAAAAGGTGTTTTTTGACATTGCTTCGAATTCAAAAAATTTTTGAACCCACCGATTATTATAGGTAAATTGAGTTAAATGCAATTTAAATTGGACCATGTGAAATTTGATCAATTTGACCATCTTTTCCAAAATATACATATATATATATATATATATATATATATATATATATATATATATATATATATATATATATATATATATATACAGTTTTTCAAAAATCAATATACTGACATTTTTATCAAAATAGACCAATAAAAATCAATATCAAAAAAGAAACCAATGAAACAATCAAACATGCAGTGTGATTGTTTCATTGGTTCATTCGTAAATGTTTTCTTGCTGTTTTTTGTGACGTAGCAATTGAGACATTTCAATATTTCTTAGAACTGAAAAAATCTATGCTTATAGTTTTTACTCTTTTGAGCATAAAGGAAGTTTCAGGGATGGCCTGCAAGGTCAACCGTTTACAGATTTTTCACAATATGATTATTGTGAAACAGTACAAGGGTATTAATTGTTTAATATTGTATTGAGATCAATTTTCAATCTTAGCCCGAGGGGAAAAAGGTATATTCATGCCCGTATTCCCGAAAAGGTACAACGTATGCATCCATGATTAGCCGAAGATACGTCTTAGTCCCACAACGTGATAGGTGACCAGCCTATCACCAACCGGACACTTTTTCAATCCCGGGCAACGTTATTTTTATTAGAAAATTGAAAAAATACATTTTTGATTTGTCTGACTCGGGAATCGAACCCCGAGGGTTTCTCTGAGAGAAAAATTCGAAAAATTTATTCCCTGAGTTTCAACCGTCAATTCTTCGTGCCTGCGGTAAGTCCAACATTAATCCTGAAAATTTTGAAGGTTAATTAAATAAAACATTTTTTGATTTCGAAAATCGATGTGAAACCAGGAACTTCCCAGTTTTAGATTAAAAAATATTTATCTTAGCAAAATGTTAAAAATGTGGTTTTCTTTATAAGATCAACTTTCATTTTAAGACTTTTTTTTCCTTGAAAACTTTTACAAGAAAACTACCATATATAAAAATTGATTTCTATCAATATTAGACTTTAAGAGCGAAGTGGTGGCTCGAGATGGATCTTGAGTTGCTACATATTATAGGTAGACCGTACTATATTACAGGTAGACTTGTTCTGTGTAGATAACACTGATAATTATCAGTGTTATCTACATCATTATTATAATAATAAAATCGTGTTTTTAATAAATCAAGAAAATTTTAAAGAATTTTCTTGTAAGGACTAAAAAAAATTTGTCTTAGAAATATGTTTTTTTTATTTATTTATTTATTTATTTAATTCTTTATTGTACACAGAGAACAGCACAATTAGGGAAAAAAAATAAACGTAACATAAGTACAATGGGCGAGCTTATCTCTACTTAAAGAGATTTCTTCCAGCCAACCCGTAAAAGGAGATTAAAAAAAAATCAAATGAGTAGACTTGGTGTACAAAAGAATAATATGCTTACATGAATAAACTAAATATATACAGGTGATAATGGAAAAAAAAATAAGAAAAAAACACATACCATATAAGGGAATCTCACAATTCAGCTAGTAAATGTTCTATAACGCGTTTTTTAAAGGTTTTATTTTGGTTTTATTTTCCTGCTCCCTCTTAGACCAAATCCTGACGACGTCTTTGATGCGAATATAATGTTTGGGTAAAAATACGCTGGATTTTTTTAGGTTACATAATCTATACTAATATTATAAAATTTTAGTTTGTTTGTTTGTTTGGTTACGCGGTAACCTCGAAAACTACTGAACTGATTTGAATAATTCTTTTTGAGTTGGATAGCCTGTTTGTCGAGGAAGATTATAAGCTATATAACATCTTGCTACGACAAGTAAGAGCGGAGTAAACAAAATCCGCGCGGACGAAGTCGCGGGCAACAGCTAGTTATAAATAAAGTCCATACATTAAAAGACGTAATTCTCATAAAAATCCTTTCCTAACAACACTATTAGGTAGTTAACTTTGCTAAATATTTCAGTATGATGATCTATTAGTTGTCCAAGCACGTGTACCAAATTTCGTAAGTGCATGCTGGTGTTTTTGTATACTTGTGTGTTTGTCGAAACATTTCTCGGGAGCCAAACACCATATTGTAATAATTCTTTTTAATTTAAATAAATTTAAATTAGATATATTCCAACTTAGAAAACAGTAAGTTTCATCAAAAAAGTGTTTTTTTTAATTATAAGATAGCAAACAAAAAAATCTCTGGAACACATAAGGAAACATATACTTCAAATTATAGCTGTAGCGACTGTGGAATACCACAGGAAGTGTTTTAGGACCCTTGCTCTTTTTAATATACATTATTGAGCTTCCAGAGACTATGCAACATAAGTCATTCTTATTTGCAGATGACACTACGCTCCTCATTTAATGTAAAAATAAAAATCATTTAGTAAAAGAACAACCGAAATCTTAAAGTTTCAGAATGTTTAAAAAGTAAATATTTAAAAATTAACTTGACTAAAACAAAAATAGTTAAATTTCAAACATGATATAGCAATAAAGTTCAAAAATCAAATATATTATTTAACAGTATAAATATAGAAAATACTGAATAAACTAAATTTCTAGGAATATTTATTGAAAACTAATGCAATTGGAAAGCGCACATCGATTCTCTTTGCAAAAAAATTGATAGATTCGTCTATGTTCTAAGAAGAATAAGAGAAGTAGCCAATTTAAATGCTGCCTTGTTAGCATATCACGGATATTTCTCATCTATATTGCAATATGGATTCTCTATTTGGGGAAACTCAGTTGACTTAATTAGAATTTTCAGAATTCAACAGAAATGTATACGTGCAATATGTAATGTTAATCAACTACACTCTTGTAAACCCTTATTTAAAACTCTTAAAATACTACCTTTACCTTGTATTTACATACTGTCGGTATGCGTATTTGTAAAACGCTAGGAACAATCATATAAAAAAATTGAGACTTTAATTTGATTGAATTCTATCATCATATTGAAGTGTTACCATTGTATAAAACTTTAATTACATTTTCATTAAAACAGCAATTAGTTTATATATCATAATTTTCATTATAAATATCAAATAAAAATTCTCCGTTTTTGTATTAAAGAATAATTAATGCTTATTTATTTTTTGTTCTTTTACGTACCTATTCGTGTCTTCGCAAAATCTTAGTTCAGAATTCTGTCAATCTAACTTAGATTTCTGAGATTAGCAGCTGTTGTACTGAAGACACCTAATGACAAGGTATGTAAGGTAAAGTATAACCTAATGACATAAAAACAGACTACTAAGGAGAGAATTGATTGCTTACGTTAACTTTACCTAAATTCCAACTTTATTTAGCTAATATTACCCAAGTTAAAAAATATTTATTAAACGCCGGTAAGTTAAGGAGTTGATATAGAATCTTAGGAAATATATTAAACTTTAAGACGAGGTATTTCGACGCGCGTCAATTCTATAGGAAATGGGCGGCGCGCTATGTTCTGAAACCGCTGGGAAACGTGCTAATTTTCGGATAAATAAATATAGGACTTCAGCTGAAAACCAAAATTTAGTATATTCTTTTTTGTATTTAAAACTCAATATCACCATATAAAAATCATGTGGAAGATTAGAAATATTATTAACAACTTATTTGTTTTAGCGATTTTTTAGCCTGTTTTCGGAATTTTATATAATCGAGTAAATTCTATAATGTAGTGAGTTAGCACATTCCTTAGATGATATCTTCAGGTATGTCGTGTAATTTTTGTAAAATTGTTTTTTAACTATCAATACAAAAAACGCGATTTAGCAATACAGTTTTTCCCGTTTGTCTCGATGCTTCCCTCGCCTTAAGGTAATAACCAAAAAAACAAGATGTATGAAGTCTTGCCCGTGTTCTTTCTCTCTTGAAATTGACTGTAAGCTATTTTTTGTAGACAAAAACATAATGTACCTAAGGAATAATTTAATTACTTTTCTAATTCGTTTATTAAGTATCTTGACGGGGTAGAAAGATGGCAAGCTTTCCATAACTCAATTCCTTATAACGACAGATATTAATTGAAATGCAAATTCCTTCAAATTTATTACGTTTCTGAATGCTTTTAATGTTCAAAGTATTGTAAACTTCGCTGAGTTTAATTGAAGAGTCACTTCTATTTACAGATAACGGGGTTCCGCGCGAATGACGCGACGTTTGTAAATTTATTTGTCGAGTATCCTTTCTATATTTGTCTGTTTTTCTACTTATATTGGACCAGGAAACGAAAAAATAATTATGGGAGAAAATTTGACTCATTTTTTTATCGGTACATATAAATAAAATTGAAGTGTCAGTCTGTGATATCAAAATAACTAAGTTTTTACAAGTATTTTTTTAATGTCATGAGATAGCTAACAAGCAGATGGGTCTCCCGATAGAAAGAGCCATCAACCATCGCCTATAGACACCAAAGGTGTTAATGGTGCTTTTCTATCTTGTGGCGAGGTGTATGCCATATTATCTCCAAACCGGAACACGATAGTGACAAGCACTGACGCTATTGCGGCAGGAATAGGTAAGGTAGGAGGTACCAGACCTAGGCGAGACAATACAGAACTCTACCGCCTAGTAGCCACGATGGTAGTGACTCGCACAGCCAATCGGTCCCCTTTTATGACTTGCCTGGCAGAACGGCAGGTGGTCTATTCTTCAAGAGAGCCCGGAACCAACACAGGGAAAACTAGTGTTTTATTTTACGGTACTAACACCTAAACAACTATTTTTAAAATTTCTGTCTGTCATTTTTTTGTACGGGGTAATCTCTGGAATGGCAGACCGATTTTGATGCAACTTTCACTGAAAGATAGAGGAGTTTTCTCCGAGTGAGCAAAAAAAGTAATTTACTGGATCAAGGGAACGAAGTAGTGAATAAAAGCTAGTATAAGATAGCAAACGAGCAGATGGATTTCCCCGTGGAAAGTGACAACCATCGCTGAAAAAAAAACACCAAAAATTAATACTTTATGCGGTACAACCCCTAAAAGAGTTTAGGTTAAAATCTAGTCGAACATATTTCGGTCGCGATTCAGAAATTAAATACAGAAATGTTTTAAACGTAATAATATCAATGTAGCATTTAAAACACAAAATTCCTTATGAAATACATTGTGTAATGAAAAAGACAAATACATAATAATAAATCTGGAGTTTATACATTTCGTTGTTCCGAATGTAGTGGCGTATATATCGGTCAAACTTGTCGAAGTTTCGAGTCACGCTATAAAGAACACATCCGCTTTTAAACATTAACATCCCGATAAGTCTAATTTTGCTAAATACCTAGAAACCGGACATATTTTAACAACAAATCATTATTTTAAAATCATACATACCTACGTGTGACAAGGAACTAAGGTTATATATACTAGAGCAACTTGAAATCATAAAGCATAACTAGCGGTTCCCACAATTTAATCCGCGTGGAAAAAATCTAAAATAAAATAAGACTAAGTTACTCCTTATCCTGGCTGATGATGATGATGGCTGATGTAGCCAGTGAAAGTCCAGTCAAAATTGATCCAGCCATTCCAGAGATTAGCCAGAACAAACGGACAGGCAGAAAAACAAACATTGTAAAAAATGTTATTTTGGTGTATGTACCGTGTAAGCATCCATATGCATTTAGTAAAAAGCGGTTATTTTAATATTACAAACAGACACTCCAATTTTATTTATTATATATATATATATATATATATATATATATATATATATATATATATATATATGTATATGTATGGTCACGGTGCAATTGTATAGTTAAATAAACAAACAAAATTCGGATTCACCCCTGTTACAAAAACTTTTTGACTGGCCACACCCGGCGTATAAAAAGCATTACAAACAACGGCGAAAATCGGTATTACCATAGACGAACTATCTCCTATTCTTTGGTATTACGTACACTCGCATTGAATGAGCGAATGTTTGTTTCTCCTGAAGATGCATCATTTTCGTGCGTTGAGCACATAAATTGTGTGCTTTTCTGCTTGATGTCAACGTGGTGGGGAGAGTGTGGTGTATGTGGGTGTTCAATTATGCCACTGGGGTCTTCCTTTTGTCCGGACTCTCAGTGAGTTTTATGCATTTATTAAACCGACAGCTTTCTTTTCGGTGCCATCGCGGAAGACACATAAAACAGCCCGCGGATAATAGCAAATTTAATTATTAATTTCACCTTTCTGATAGTTAACATTATTGACAACTGACAAAAATAATCGTCTAATCTATAGTCCACTTTATTTTCTACCGTCACCTTTATAAATATAAAAGATAAATTAAATTAAGCGCAAAGAAAATCATATTTTTATTATACTGTTTAATTATTAAGCAATTTGTTGCATAAAGAACAGGATCACATAAGGATAGCAATACACCATTACATAACATCCTTGGTTTTTGGAGCAGAAGGATGGAGGATAGCCATCTGCTTGTTTGGTATCTTATGATATAATAGAATAAAGAATCGATTTCCATCGGGGGTATTTCCGAACGAGTACAACTTAGAGACCTTCAAGAAAAGAGCCTACGTATTCTTAAAAGACCGGTAATGCACTCGTAAGACCTTTAGTATAGCGGTGATAATTATTGACCATCGTTAACCCCTTTTTCTATAAAAAACTAATACCATTTTTAATTATCTATAGACAAAAGTTATCTCGTCTAATTTAGAGAACAATCAGCTTGTTTCCTATCCTTATAAATTAAAAATTGGCCAAGAGAGTTAAAATCGCTTATGAAGGGGAACCCTTAGTAGCAGCGCAAAACAATAATATGTGTAGAGGTACACTTGTATTGAATATAATATATATAATGTATTTTCACGGCAACAAAAATATGTTTGTTTTCCCTAAGATGCTATAAAAACAATTTTTTTTTGTACAGCTACCGAAATATTTTATGCAAATGTAGTAATTATCCCATATATCCTAAACTACATGATATAACTTGTTCGAACCTATTTCGATTTGAAGTTTTTGTTGAATCCTGTAATCCTATTCCCCATCTTTTTATAATTTTTCATTCGAGAATTTGAAAACAGGAATTCGAAAGAGCGTCCCCCTCTTTTCACCACTTTAGAAACAAATATCTCACAAAATATTGGCAAAATCACAAAACTTTTTTTAGAAACCTCCATATCCCTTACAAAGACCTATCCAATGATAACCCACATTACCCACATAAACCAACACGACTATGCTCTCTTGAATTTTTTTTCATCCCTAAGTTACATGTATAGGAGATTTGTACAAGAGAGCTTACCTTCATAATTAAATTTTTCAAAATCGTAATTCATCATTTTGTAGCGGTTCATAAAATACACCATTTTTTTAAATTTCAACCATAACGTACCCATAGACCTTGATTAAAATGACTGTGACATACGGACTAACGTACGGAGTACGGACAGACAAAAATACATACAGACGGGAATGACGAAATTATAAGGGTTCCGTTTTTGGCATTTCGCTACCATACTCTAAAAATATCATGTAGGTCAAAACGTCTTTAATGTGATAACTTTGTTAACAGCTCCTCGTTGAATTTTTAAAGGGAAGGAAGTGTTTTTCTTCATTACATATTCAAATCTCGGAAATTTCTCTATTATTCATGAGATTTTAAAGGTAATTTACTTTGTCGGCAACTCAGTGTAGTTCCAGTTAATCATTTACAGTCTTCACAATCTAAATTTGTTTCCACTTGCATGTCCTGACTCTAGATTACGGATTAAACTGGATACGCCTTTCAAGGCAATTTCTTAGGTTGTTAGTTACGCTTGCATTTATACAGAGAAATACAGAGTTATAATACTTACCGATGAAATAAAATCACTCCAGAGGTATTCCTTAAGACTTAGCTTTTTATTCGACAAGATAAAATAGCACAATATGGCATATTTCTATTTTCTTACGATATGATATATCTAAAGGCGTTTGACATTTACATACATTTACTCCGTATGAGCGGCTACGCATTTTACGCCCAACACCGTGTCTATTAGTATTTGTATGGTCTGTGCTCCAGATCTGTCTTCAAAAACATTAAAATAGAACCTTTAAAAATCTAAAACTGTTATTAGACCTGAAATTAAATTTGAGGTTTTATTACGTTCTGTTTTTCAAAAATCTTAAGGTTAGTTGCAGCCTCGAGTATGGTGGCGGTATAGTAATATTCCAGCGCCTAAAGCTATAGATTTTGGTTATCTATATATTAATAATCAGAGTGATTTTTTCCCTTTTACAAACATTACGAGGAACCATCCATCCATCAGGTACCATCGGATCTTACCTAATTCGACCGCAAAAGGTTACAAGGTAGGTGAAAAACTCATGCATGTGGCATGAACCTCCGGCCTCACGAATAACAGCGCACCATTAACATCTTTGGTGTCTATAAGCGATGGTGATCTCTTTCTGTTATGAGAGCCACCTGCTTGTTTGCTATTTTATGATATAAATGCATGATATTGTACTGTCAACTAAGTATATCAATTTAATATCATATGGTGTACCTAAAATATATTTATTTTATAACCTTAATATTTACGTCCCAATTATACCTTAACTAGCTCCTAAATGAAGTTTATTTCGACTTCAATCGCAAGAAAAGTCGACTATCTTTAAGCCAAGAGAACGTGACGTCCGGTATCGTCTACTATCGGTTTTAGTTTTGTTCATTTTGCGTTTAGCGATAAAAGAAATTCTCGTTAGCAGACGAATGGATTACTCAGAATAGTAGAAATCAGTTGATGTTTTTTACAGCTTTTGTAATAAAGTAAACTGTAGTTAGATCCTCCGTCTGACTCAAGTTAGATAAAATTTCATTGTAGGTACTTCACATAAAAAGACCTAGTGAATTTTTATCTGTTACCAATATATTATATTACTTAGTACTTACACATTGTTGATTTTGTTTGTATTTGCAATAAAAAAGTTATTATCATCCTTAAGAATCATGAAATACTCGTAATAATATTTTCTAAATTTGATATACTTACTTAGTAATTTAAGTACCTATATTACAACTCGGACATTTTATTTCTTCATGATTACATAAGCGTATTTTTTTATCACAAGATAACAAATAAGCAGATGCCTCTCCTGACGAAAACTGACAACCATCACCTTTAGATATCAAATATGTTAATAGTGTATTGCTATCCTTATGGCGCGATCTTAATGCGACATGCATAAGTACATAACCTTACCGTCCAAACCAAAACACTAACAAGGACAAGCTCTGACGCTATTGTGGCAGGAATAGGTAAGGCAGTGAAACCATACCCGGGCGAGACAATGCAATACGTAGAGTACCTAGTAGCTACGATGATAGTAACTCGCATAGTCAGACTATTCTTCAAAACCCCGAATCAACACGGGGTAGGTATATGGTACTGCGCATCGACCTACGCGATTCTGAATTAGATTCCTTTATTATTTTGTATTTCGTGACTACGCAAACCAGCGCAAAGCCTGCAAAATATTTCCTTAAATTTTGTCTTTAAAAAGTAAATTAAAAGTCATAATTAATGCATCAAATATTTTTATAGCATCTACAAATTCATATAGGCCAAAGCTACCCTAACGTTAAGACTAAAATGAGATATTCACCTTTGGAAGCAGTAAAATAAAACTGATATAAACCAGACACTCCAAGTAAGAGCAATGTTGTAACAACACTTCACTTATATTGAGTTTCTTAGACCCACACTACTTTGCTCTTGAAGCAGTCTGAAATTGGAGCATCAGACGACACGTTGCGTCGACGCGGTATTGTAGCGATGGCTGCTGTTTTAACGTTATTCAGAAATATCCATTACACAGTCGCCTTTGGTCTTGGCGATGAGGTCGAGATTCGAGAAACGCAATTGCGGCAGGAATAAGTAAGGTGGTGATACCAAGCCTGGGTAAAACGTTACGGAATTATACTATTATCAAGTAGTAATGATGGCAACATATTAATTATTATAAATTCTACGAATTATCACCGCACTGCTTTTCAGGCATAACTCGATTGTCTATAGAGACGTTGGATTAAAACTGACCTGATACTGACTCTTTCTCTCAGAACGCAGATTCGATTCCGACATAGATAACTTTATTTAAAAAATATGTATAAGAATAAGAATAAGAATATATCTGGTCATGGACTTTAAAATTTTCATTTAAATGACTACATCCGCTTTCTGCGATCGTACTACACTGCAGGTCATGCTATTTTAACAATATAAGATTGCACTCACTCCATAAACTCATGGAAACCAGGTCGTCTACTCTTATTTTATTGATTCAGGCGTTATTTTACGGAAATCAATAATTAAAAAGCGAAATTAAATAAACTTGCTATTTTCCGTGATCTTTTTTATGCGACTTCCTTTTCTGTGCGATGCAACCAAAAAGAAAGAAGGCAATTTAATAAATGGATAAAACTTACCGATGGTCCGGACAAAAAAGAAGACCCTAGCGGCAAATTATCCACCCATATCAACAGCAAGTATAGCTTACACAACTTACGCACTCAATGCACGTTTCACTTCGGAACCGAAGCATCTTTAGGAAAAACGAACGCTACCTTAACGCGAGTCTAAGTAATACTTTTTTTAACGCTCTTTTATATCTATCATTTCGACTAATCCAAACATTTACAGTTTTTTGATTTGTCATATCGTGCGCTCAAACACAAGGATGAGTTTGTTAAATTTTTGTTTGTTTAACAGTAAAATTTAATTGTTAGGATATTTATGATTTCAAGCTGTTCCAATGTTATATTTAACTTCAATCCCTTGTCACATGTATGAATTACTTCAAAATAATGAATCTCTTTTAAAGTATGTCCGGTTTCTGTTGACACTGTGAAGGACTTCAGCACCCCCTAGCGTCCGTACCTTTGTTGGTTCTGACGCTTTCACATTTAAATCGTGACGTTGTGACAAAATATTTATTAATTTAAATGATAAAATTACTGTGTTACAGTGATTTGGGCAAAAAAACCGTTGTGAAATCGTTTATGGTCATATCAAGTAAGGTAAAGAATATTTATTCCAAAAGTGTGTTTTGTTTTGGTTATGTCAGGGTTTGTTTACTTCATTTGTAGTCGTAGTTTTACTGTAAAATAAAAAGGTAAAGCTAATTTAATGATTTCATTAAATTATATTAACATATATAGTTACTGTGTGAAGTGTAAAGTGATACGGAACAAACATACGTAATTGTTCTGTATCACTAGTATAAAACTCCTGAACGGATTTAAATGAATTCGGCACACAAGTGAATATTGACCTGGAATAGCACATAGGCTAATTTTATCTTGGAAAAATGAGTTGTTCACTTTTATAATGCATGCATGCAATGCATGGTTCAATGCAGGCAGCTAGGTGTTAATATTTTTAGCACGTATCTTGTAATTTGATGTTAGTCTGCACATATTCTGCACCATATACCTACTTCCTTAAAACTAAAAATCGAGCACGCTAAAACTAAAGTATAAGAGGAAATTTTAAATATTCGCTGATCTACTTGGTAAGTTATCTGATTTAGACCATGCAGCACTTGATATAATATCCAAGTTGGGCAAAATGATTGAGTTTTTCTATGTAAAAATGTCTTAATATCTATTCAAAATTTTATTGTGGTGTCTCAACCTCCGTGTCTCAAAAAACCCCGTGCCTTATGGTTCTGTTACCGTAAAACTAAAAAATTGTGACAATCCTTTATTGATTATTATTCCGTATGTAGCGCATAATATCTTGCGTAGGTTTAAGTGAATATACTAGTATTTTTTAGTTTTGGTTCTATCTAAAGCTGTAAATGTCACTGTGGCGACACGGCAGTGCATCGTCTGGCCTGACATTTACACCTATACTATTTTATCCTTGAAGCACGCTGTAACAGACATTATTGCGTTTTTAATAAAGCCTGAAGTTCCATGTAGCTCAGTATATGTGATAGCTTGTACGATAAACGTAAATGTTTGTAGAAAAACCACAATTTCATTTTAGGGTCAAGTTTTCCTAAATACAATATGTGTACTAAAACCAGAGTCGTCAACAAAGGCAAATTTAACTTATTTCTTCCTATACAGGTATAGGATATAGTCTATACCTGTCATGTTGTGGTTGGAATGGCCTCAAAATAGCGGTAAAATTGAGCCTATAGCTTTTCATTAATTCCTTGTACACGGCAGCAGCGTCGATGATAATTTTGATGTATGATCTCTGTCTTTTTGTATGAATGAATGGGAAATGTTACTTATCTCAATAATTAAACCACACGGTATTAAGCAAGTAGACATGCATACGTTTATTTTGCTCATTAAACGTAACGCGAGCCTTCAGATATAGCTTATATCTGGGTTTTTTTTTGGTTTTTTTATATATAGAAGAGGGGGCAAACGAGCAAGAGGTGCACCTGATGGTAAGTGATCACCGCCGCCCATGGACATCTGCAATACCAGAGGTCTTGCAGTTGCGTTGCCGGCCTTTTAAGAATGAGTAAGCTCAGTCAGCTCTGGTGAATATACATTATACATACAATTCTTTAGCCTGTCTTTCATCATTTTCAATTATATAAAATGCTTAACAAACACCTTGTCCTATCAGAAAGGGACATATAGGGAGGTCGATGACATTATCGAAAAAAACAATATTTATAGAAATTAAAAAATATATCTATATCTATATAAAGATTATCCTTCATCATTTATAGAGTGAAGTACTATTCGACTCTCCTAAAGATGCTTTGATTGTGGAGTAAAACGTGCGTTGAGTACATAATTTGTGTGTTACTTTGCTACTGATATGGGTGAAAGTGGACGTGGATGAAGTATTGTGCCACTGGGATTTCCTTTTATTTTCAGGCCTTAGATAAGTTTGGTCTCATTCCACACACTTTGTTTCAGTTGCATCACAACAGTCACATATAAGACTTCGCAAAAATTTCGCAAAATTGTATGTAAATATTTCGTTTTAGAAATAAGAAACATTATGATACTTTAAAGTTATCGTTTTTATTTCTTAAATTCCCTTAAATTTAGCAAATATTTTGAGCTGAACAACATCATGTGGTGTCGACACCAAAAGCATCGCCGTGTCATCAACGGCGATGCTTTTGGTGTCGTACGTGCCCGGTGGGTCGACTTTTTTTACTAAAACTAGGTACAAGTTTTTTTTAAACTTCCCTTTTTTATTGTCGTAAATAATATTTTAAAATATTTAGGATCATTTTTTTATTCATTTACAAATTCCACAGCCTCATGCAACGCCTTTAGTGATCAGATAAGGAGCTTGTTACCTACTTTATATTTTAATAAATTATTCCAACAACGCAGTCAGTTACCTAGTAGTCTGTAGTGCTGTATGCTTTGCTGTATGCCTGTATTCTTACAGCCTGGTCACAGCTACCCGCGGAGCGAATTGCGATGCGGATTGCGGCGTGACAGGACTAGACCGTGGTCCCACAAACTTTCAAGCTGAACTTTTGTGAACAGCTTCGTTTTGACGAGACGACCATCTTTTCTATCTTCTAAAAATCTCGAAACGGGTAACTAATAAATTTAGATAAAAAAGAAAACTTTAGAGTATCGGACTAAGCAAAGTTTCCACTTCACTTCACACTTTAGAACAAAGTAATTAGAATTATAATAATAATTAACAAGCGGTTGTGAATAAAAAAAATGGTGCTGCTAGACCATTGAAGAGTCTGAGCCCCCTTTGAAGAATAGACCGATAAATATAACTACCATCGTGACTACTAGGTGGTAGATAAAGGCTACTACACAAAATGCCGGCGGTAGTACCGGCGGCTCGGCCGCTGGTGTTGTCAGCGGCCTCGCCGACGGGAATTTCTGCCGATGCACACACGACCCGCCGGCATTACTTATCCATTACACAAGCAAATAATTTGCTCACTTTGTGGTTAGATTTGTAAGTGTAATTTATCCCATGAATATTTATATTTATTTATATAAGTTCGTTAAAAAATAATGCAATTTACAATAATACGGGACTCCTCTGACACTGTGTCGGAATGTCACCCGGATATTTTTTTAAAACCCCTTCCGCACGGCCCACAGATGCCCTCTAAACTATTGTTACGTACTTCGGGTTCGTAATAAGAAAACACTAACACTAACTAACTAACGTAAGAAAACACCACTTATATTAAATCCGTGTATTTACAATACAAATACACACAACACAAGACAACACAATGTAATACTAAATACTCTGATTAACACTAGTCACTCACTGTACTAACAATAAACTTAGAACACTCACTTCGCGCTGGTCACTTTAAGTATCGCTCTCGATTGCTTTATAAAAACTGCCCTGTGTTTGTCAACACATCTCTATTTATACCCAGGGTAAAGTTCTACCTGGATCCAGAAAAATCTAAATGTATCGGAAAACAATGAATCACTTCTTATCACTTCTTATTGTAAACAATTTATGACTCATAAATCCTAGTATACGCTACTTTCAGTCTTATGCCCTATACCACAAAGTTCATTATGGTATTTATTATTAGGTTAACTATTTGTTTGTCAATAGGAGTAGCTATCTCTTTCTTTTATTTCTAGATCTCTCCAGCGTTCCAACTCTACACGTTTCTAGATTATTCGTAACACTACCCCCCTCTTATTTATGTTAGTCCAGAACATTATTACTTCCATTATAGACGGCTAATCGATCAACATAATTAATCTTCATGGTCCCTCGTGGCTGCTTCTGCACTCGATAGGTTACGTCATTGATACGTGTGATTACTTTGTAATTTGTATGGCCCATCCCAACGTCGCTGTAACTTAGGAGATTTTCCTTTTCGTCGAACCGGATTATGTAGCCAAACAAGAGATCCTTCCTGAAAACCTCGATGATTGGCGTTTCGGACGTATCTTGTCTTCATCTGCTGGCTTGATTCTAATGCATTTTCACTTATTAACGAGTGTACATCACGTATTCTCTCACGAATGTCTTTAACATATTTCGGTATACTTATTTGGGTCTCTGCATTCGGCGGCGGGCCTCCAGTCATTAAGTCTGCTGGTATACGTAATTTTCTGCCGAAGTTGGCATAGGCTGGCGTCACTTTTATGCTTCTGTGTTCCGCTGTTCGGTAAGCCAGTAAGAACAGAGGTATGTATTTATCCCAGTCTTTTTGGTGAACTTCTACCAGCTTGGCTAAGTGTCTTTCCAAAGTTTGGTTAAATCGTTCGCCCATTCCATCAGATTGCGGTTAATAAGGTGTAGTTCTTGTTTTGTACACTCCTAATAATTTACACATTTCCTGGAATACATTAGATTCAAAGTTTCTGCCTTGGTCTGAATTAATTTCTAGTGGAACACCAAATCTGCGTATCACCTCATTGCAAGAAGCCACATGCCACATGGATACCACCGCACCATAATGGCCATAACACATATCAACTCTGAAAGGAATCGCCGCCATATCAACTCGAGCCGTTTAACATTCTTTGTATGAAACTCTTGATAATTGAGAGAATCGCCATTATATTCGCTGATTGCTTTGCTGGGACTTCCTCATAGGTCTCTCCTGATATGGGCAAATTGCACAGAGTAGTGTGAAAACTTTGGAAGTATCCCCAAGACGCATAAAACACAGAAAATAACCAAGATGTTTTAAGAGAACACAAGAACCTCTGTGTGGTTGAAATCACGAGCAGGAGGCATAGACCTGACATCATTTACTCGCATCCCCACCAAGATATGGCGGAAAAACCTAATGATCGATATGTGTGCTATAACTATAAGCTTCTTGCAATTACAGATTTTGGTTAACATATTAACATATAGATAAACAAAAATGTGTGTCAGCTCCGACGCACGACTGGAGTTTACTCCTTAAGTACGATTGTTAAAACAGACGCAAAAAAAACTCAAGATCTAGGTGCACTGCTCACACCAAATTAGAAAGTTGCGTACCAAAAACGTAACGAGGTCATTCGTTCGGTAGATTTTACTCCTCACATTTTTCTCATGCCGGGCGCCTTATATAAAAAAAACCGATTCTTAAGGAGTAAACTCCAAAAATAGGCAGCTTTTGAATAAGAGTTGCCGTCAGATTCATTTTAAATTTAAGGACTCGAAGATATAATATTAATTTGATGTCGATTCCAAGTAATCGATTTACCTCGTGTTGGTCCGATTCTCTAAAGAATAGTCCTACTGCCATTCTACCAGGCAGTTCGTAATAGGCAAAAGATTGGCAAAACTTATTACTATCTTCATGTCTACTAGGTGGTAGAGTTCTGCAACGGCCCTGGTCTCGTGCCATCGCCTTATCTATATCTGCAGCAATAGCGTCATTGCTTGTCACTGTCTTGTTCCGGTTTGGAGGGTAAGGTAGCCGGTTAACTAATACATGTGGCATTACCAACCCGGCTCAAGGATATACTATTAACATCTTTGAAGTCTATAGGCGTCTCTATATGGTTTTTATTTATATGAGGAAAAGTGCCGGATTTAAGCATAGGCAACATGAGCAGTTGCCTATAGGTCGCCACCACACTACAAAAAAAATGAAATTAAATCAATAAAGGTTCAGTAGAAACAAAAAAATACTGAGTTTGGTAACAAATAGTTAAACGAAAAACATATTTTTTTCTTTGAGTGGGAAAAGTAAACATTTAAAAATCTTTGAGATCAAGCAGCACGAAATATAAACACAAATGGTGCTTTTCGCGCATTCTACCGCGCCGCGCTAGACCAATAGCAACAGCGGAAAATGGCGTAGCGTGCGCGCAATATTTTCACCATTAAAAAGCAGGACTCTCCATTGAGAAAGCGAGTGAGATGCGTTTAATACGAGGCATCGAGACAAACGGGAAAAAGCTGATTTGCTAAATCACGTTTTTTTGGATTGATTGTTAAATAATAATTTGACAAAAATTACACGATGTACCTGAAGATATTATCTAAGGAATGTTCTAACTCATTACATGATAGAATGTACTTTACTCGATCATATAAAATTCCGAAAACAGACTAAAAAATCTCTAAATAATAATAATAATAATAACTTTTTATTTCAGACTTAAATTGTCCATATACATTTTGATGTTAGTTATTTAAATAATTCTTAAAACTAGTGTTAGTTATTATTAATAATAATAATAATAATAATAAAATTCAAATAATTAATTTCATTTCATTCTAATACAATTGAGAATTTGAGAATTTACATTATTAAATTAATTTATTTAATATTAAATATAAGCGCTCTGGAACGCATGTGACACGCGTTCCAGTGCCTTACCACAGGACAGTCCACTCTATCTAATATGGTGTTATATGGAAATTTGGTACAAAGATAGGCAAAAATAAATTTGGTACAAAGTTATCTTAGACCCCTTGCAGGGGACGCTTCGCGTTGTGTACACATAGCGCCCTATTATATAACTCTATGCATTATATTAACCACCACAACTCTAAACTCGACACACGGTTAGCAACGCAGCATTAACGTCTTTGATATGTATAGGGGATAGTTGTATCTTTCCATCAGAAGATGCTTGTTTACTATCTTATAATACAGTTTGCCCGACTCTATAACTTATGATCGAGTCGAAGCCGAATCGATCGGGCCAACGCGTAGACCAAAAAGGCAGGTATTAACTTTTTGGACAACTTTTGTACAGTGTTGATAATGCAATTACAAAAGAATGCACCATCTGCCTTCCTGTCAAGCGATTCGTGAAAGGTGATTGATTACCTCATAGATATAATACTCAAAGGATTGCCTATAATATACATTAGATACATATCACCTATGTTACATTATTGTGAATGTAGTTGTACATTTATTAGATACTGCAGGTTATCGACACTAGATAGAACTGTTTTCAATTATCATAGAAATGCAGATAAACTCTTAGATATACTTTAAAGCAGTGACTCCCAAAGTGGTCTATATCCCTAGAGGTCTATGACAACCTGCAAGGGGTCTACGTCAATAAAAAGTAGCCTATGTGCTATTCCAGGTCATCATCTACGTGTGTGCCAAATTTCATTCAAATCCGTTCAGTAGTTTTTGCGTGATTGATTAACAAACATCCATCCATCCATCCATCCAAACTTTCGCATTTATAATCTATACATATAATAAAATCGAAGGAAAGTCAAAACTGTACATTGAATATTTTTTAAAAGAATACTTGGAGATCTACAATCGATATCGAAGCCAAAAATATAGTTTTTAGAATTTTTGTCTGTTTGTCTGTTTGTCTGTATGTATGTACGGGGTAAACTCAAAAAGTACTGCACGGATTTACTTCAAATTTTGCATGAATATTACTAACAGGTCGGATCAACATATAGGCTACATATTATCACGCTATCACCTACGAGGGAAGAGCAGTGCGGAGTAAACGAAGTCAGCGCGGACGATGTCGTGGGCAACAGCTAGTCTATATATATAAAAATCAAGCCACTTTTCGTTGTAATTTTGTAACTCAAGAACGGGCTCACCTATCCAAACCAAATGTTTAGGCTTTGTTCAGACTACTTAGTAGATGGTTTATGTGAAGTTTGCACAAAATCGTTAGATCGGTTCTTCATTTACCTACTTATCACATTTTTTGTAACAAATGAATTTATTAAATAGCGGTTTTTTAATATTTCACTTTATACGTAGTGAAGCACGTACCAGGCCGCTAGTATTAATATAGAATAAGTATGTATTTGAAGTTGGTAGCACATACAGGAACAAATTGTTTTCAAATTTGTGTCAGTATCAATTGACAATTGTGACATATCAAAATTACTAAATTGTTAGTCACCGTTACGAAATCGATGCGGTCAACAAAGCCATATAATACGGCTGTTGGTGCTATTCCGCACCCGCAGCATCACCGAGGCCACACGTTTGCGCAAGATCGCATGAAAACTGTCAATGCGGGTCTCGGCAAACATCCCAGATGCACTGCAGTACCGAGGTAGCCCCAACAGCATCCTTAACCCATTATTATACTGAACACGTAGAGCATTGAGCGCCCTACTTGTGCACTTGACCCACAGGCTACACGTGTAAAACGTTTGGCAGTATGCTTTAAATAAGCGAATTTTTACTTCAGCGCTACATCGTGCAAACCTGCGGGCCAACATGTTGCATCTCACTGCCAATGCTCTACGTTCTCTCTCTACATCTAAATCATCAGAGAGGTCTGCGCTGACCCAGTGCCCCAGGTATTTAAATTTGCTAACGGTACTTAACGCCATACCCCCAAGTTTGATTGTAGGTACAGCCTTTGGAGCTTTATTGCCAGCCTTAAATACAAGTAATTCGCTCTTTACACTATTGTATTTTAAGCCATGTGTCATCGCATACCTCTCACAAATTGCAATCAATTTCTGAAGAGCTCTAACCGATGGGCTCAGCAGAACCATATCATCCGCATAGCTAATATTATTTACAAATTGGCCATCTATTGAGCACCCTACTGCGGCTCTGTTTAGCTTATCTATCAATGCGTTTATGTACAGGTTAAAGAGCCTAGGAGAGGTAATTCCACCCTGCCTCACCCCACACTCCAACCTATATTCTTCTGATAGAGCTCCTGCCCATCTAACCTGATTTGTTTGGTGCTGATACCAAAACTTAACTAGGCTAACAATCTCCCTTGGCGTGCTTGTTTCCCTCAAGAGCTTATTAAGAGCTAAAACAATTAATTTGTTCATATTATTTCTAATCTTCTATATGATTTTTATATAGTGATATTTAGTTTTAAATACAAAAAAAGAATGTACTAAATTTTGGTTTTCAGCTGAAGTCCTATATTTATTTATCCGAAAACTAAACCGTTTCCCCGCGGTTTCAGAACATACCACGCCGCCCATTTCCTATACAATTGACGCGCGTCAAAATACCTCGCCTAAGAAGAGCGGCGTCTTGTTAACAACAGCGAGCAGACAATTTGAGGGCCTCCAGCACATGTTCTGCCTATGGGCCGCTTAAGTCTAGATTCGGCACTGATAAAGAATGCCATCTATTTGTTTGTTATCATATGATATAAAAAAATACATATTATTTAGTGGTTCCATTTTCATGAAGACCGAACAGACAAAACCACCGGTAATAATTAGTTGATCAATTACTTTATATTAATTATTATTATGCACGGGCTATGTAGGGTGGAGTCCGATGGGGTAATGGAGCAGAATCTTCACAAATATTAGCCCGGATTAATCCTGCTTAGCCGCGGTACTACAGCGATTTTAGGTTAAGTACTTTATGCTAGTTTTATTAAAACTTCGCCGGCGCTCGTCGTTCATTCGGAAATTTAACTAAGACATCTTGTTTGAGTTCTATTAAACCAATATTATTATTAAATTTTAATTTAAATTTAAGAGTTTTATAGCATAGTGGTAAAACTGAGATTGTTTTGGTGATGAAGAGAGACATCTTCTTCACCAAATACAATTACTGCATGTTGTGTTGTGATAATGGATTTTTTCAATCAGAAATTTTGTAAGTGGAGAGCTTGACGTCATTAAGAAGACTGAAGATAAAAAAAGGAAAAGGAGCATGATGAGATCGGCCTCAAAGTGCTACGAGAATAGCAGACATTATCACTAATGTACAATAAGCCAGTGGTCCAATATTGGTATAGACCACATAAGGTCCCGATTCTATTCCCGAAAGATTCTATTCCCAGGTCAGCCAATTCAAAAATGTGTTTTTTTTTCAGTTTTATGGTAAAAACAATGCTGCCTGGGATTGGAAAGTGCCCGGTTGGCGATAGGCTTGACACCTATCACATCGTGGGACTAATTAGTAAAAATAGGTATCTTCGGCTAATCGTGGGTGCACTGATTGTACGTCTACCTACCTCTTCGGGGATACGGGGGTGAAGATACTTTTACAAGAGTCTGCATTAGAATTCAACGGACACTTTTAATAGCAAATACATTTTAAATACTTACTTGAAAGTCATGAAACTAATCAAACATAACGATTCCTCTTATTTCTAAATCAAGCAAAGATTTTTTTTCTGCCATAATAGATCATGGTCCCACAAAAAAACTTTTTCTTGATTAATAACAAGCTAATTTTTTGAACAGCTTCGTTTTGACAAGACAACCATTTCTTCTATCTTCGAAAATTCTCGAATCGGATCTAATAAAGATAGATGAAAAAGAAACTTTTAGAGTGTCGGACTAAGAAAAGTTTCCACTTTATGTGTAGGACAATGTTACCCTTGAATTACAACAATAATTAACAAGCTGCTATGAGAAAATTAGGTTGTTTTTAAATCGAATAATTATAATAAAATATATTAATATTAAAAATATATTAATATTAATTTAAAAATCTCTTAATTCCGAAACTTTAGAGTGGAGGACTCGTCAGAAAATCCATCGAATGTGTAGATCAAAAGTTTCATTGTTATTTTTTTCATAATATAATCAAAAAATTAAAGTCGAAAAATTTCATTGTTATAAATAAATATTTTTCCTTCACCGAACCAAATTTTCAAAGCCCCATAACTTTATTAGTTACCTGATTCGAGATTTTTCGAATATAGAAAAGATGGTTATCTCGTCAAATACAAGCCGTTTAAAAAAATTTAACTTGTCATTAATAAAAAAAAGTTTGTTTGTGGGACGACGGTCTATAAAGTTAAAACTTTATTATGACCAGACTGTTGCAAACAAGCTTCCAACAGGATTCACCTTGGTGGGAGGCTTGTGGAGCCCGCGGTTAGTGCTCGTGCCCACACTATTTTTTTTTTATTAAATTTGCAGGCATACGAGCGAGTGGGCCTATGTGGTCTGTGGGGCCACCTGATGGAAAGCGGTCACCACTGCCCATGCACATTTACAACATAAAGGGTTAGTTGCCAATGCGATGCCGGCGTTTAGGGAATTTGTTGATCCTCCTCTTTAAAATCCCAATGTCGTAGCTACTCGGAAAAACCGTGTGAGGTAAACTGTTCAAGACTTACTACAATTTTCTCACCTTCAAGTGTTGTCGGCACGTTTAGAATCACGCAATGCGATATGGATCCTTACCTATCTAAACTTCAAAAATTGGCGTAGCACTTGGGTGCGCAAGCGAAAAATAGAAAAGAATATGAATGAAGCGTTGGCTTAGGGAAAGAAAAAACTTGTCATTTATAATATTAACTATTCTGTGCTTATATGTTTCGGAAGATAGATCCCAAAAAATGTCCAGTCCCTATAAAGTTCAGTGAATACGCTGGTAATTTTTTTCCCGCGTAGAAGCCATTTTAACGCATACGTGCGCAGGCTAGTGACTTGACAAATCGATTTACTAACTCCACTTGTGTTTAAATCGAGTTGACTTGGGTTAAATTCTCCTTAACTCGAGTTAGAGTTGCAAATTCTGGACTATTTCTGTGCGTGAGCGAGAGAGGAAAGCAAACGATTGTACGTCAGCGCGATTTGTTGATCATGTAAGACCGTATTCATTTATTTATTAGTCACATACGTGAAAGCAATATGTAAAGATGTTAAATTATCATTTATTTATAAAAGTAATTAAGTACGATATTTCAAAAAACTGTGACCTTAAATAAAATTACGTTTAGGACCAGTTTCAATAGCCAGAGAGTGTGGAAGTAAATTGTAAAAAATGTTAAGATTCGTTCAAATGTGTGGGAAATACGACCACGTTAATTAATCACATTAAAAAGGAGCATCTAAATGGTATTGTTGAAAAAAAAATAATGCTATAACTTGGCCGTCATTAGCGAATGGAAATAATATTTTCATTAAACCATCTACATCGGGGGAGCATTTTCAAAAAAAAAGTTGAAGCATCTCTGTCGCGATTGGCCGAAAAAAATAATGCTTTAACTTGACCGTCATTAGCAAGTGGAAATAATATTTTCATTAAGCCATCTACATCGGGGGAGCATTTTCAAAAAAAAATTGAAGCAATCTCTGTCGCGATTGGCCGCTAAACATAAACGCTTATTCTTAAAACCTATAAGACATAAACATAAAAACAGAAGATTATATATTACTAAAAACAACTTTTTTACCACATACTCAATGTACTAACGATAATTGTCACAAAATAATTAGATGAATAAACAATTTATTGAAAAAATTAAGCAGTCGGTTAACAATTATCCTATTCAAAGTCTCGTCCTGCTAACTCAACTTCAACTCGAGTTAAGTGAATTTGAATTCTAGTCAACTCGAGTTGTGTTTATTCCAAGTTGGCACATCAATAGCACAGGCAACGGTTGTCGCTGCGCTATTGCCCTTGTGTGGTTTACAACAAAATCGTTTACACTGAGGAATACGTGTTTACAACGGCGGCATCCACACACGCATAATCAACGTACGTTCATCCACAGAGGTTGTTGAAGGTCAAACGCATTTTTGTTGCAAACAAGAAACAAGTGTTTACACTTGTAAACCGATGTGGAGGGCTTGTTTACAACAGTCTGACCAGTTGACTCACGGCGCGCGTATAGACGTATAAATACGATTTAAGTATTTTATGAGATTATTAGATCAAAAACTAAGATCTTATAGGTATTTGAGCTCAAAAACTGAATGTACTCCTTCCCCTCCTTCTAATAGGTCCCACGGCTAAAAACCAGCCTGTACACTGGAGCTTTACTACTTACTATATATACTTGATTTTTCGGGCTCGTAATTTCTTTTTCGATTTTTCCCTCTTTCCTCTCCCTTTTTAAAAATTTACTTTTTTGTCAATAGTTTAAAGTCACATTTATGTTTAGTTTTGTTTATGTTGTGCAAAATTTTCGGATTAGCTGCAAGAAACGACGACGACGAGATATGTTTGAATTTTTCAATATTATTTTATTAATAATATTCCTTAACTGTATTCACATACAATAAAGTAAAAATATAGAATAATAACGTAACTAATAGCGTAATTACTCTAATATTTATTATAAATAAATAAAATACAGCAACTTTTCTATATAAACACAAGCTAAAAACATGATGCACTTTTTTCTTCAAAGTAAGTGGATTTCTTGTTACTAAATTGGATGATGTTACATCATGGTGGATGTCGTTCCCGACGTTTCAAATTATAAGTAAAAAAACCTGAAATTGAAATTATAGTCATTACCTATAGGTTCATAGGTACACAGTCATTACATAGGTACTTTTGTGAATTAAAATCCACATATACGGTTTTTTCATGTAAATACAATATGAAATGAACCTTTTCATTATGTTTTTTGATGACTCAAAATGTCTATTGTGTTTGTATTTAGGTGGTTTAGGTACAATTATGTTTCATTAAACATATTTCTATGCAGTAGCAGGTGGCTGGTCCGCTTGGCCCGTATTAAGACCATAAACAACCGTATCATCCGTTACCCAAACACTAAACAACGTTTTACGGTACTTGCCCCCAGTAAGGGTGCTATTGCACTTATCTGGAAATAACAAATGTTTGAGATATCTAACTAATAGTGATATAACGCAATAGTGAAATAAATTAGGAGTTTTTCAAGAAAGATAAGATATATATATATATATATATATATATATATATATATATATATATATATATATATATATATATATATATATATATATATATATATATACGATGTCACCGAAAAAACCGTTTAACAAACGGACAAAACTTACCGAAGGTCCGAACAACAAAGAAAATCCCAGTGGCTCGATTATCGAACTACATCCACTTGACTAGAGACACATAAAAACCGCTGGTTAAATATTGTGGCTCATTATGCGTGCTAATGGTTGGCGAAAACCGTGCAAAGTGGAAAAGTAAATGCACGAAAGCAAACCCTGAGGTCCCACGTCTCAATGTGGGGAATAACCGGAACTAACGGTAAGATGATGATGATGATCCACCACACTTTCACCCTCGTCAGCAGCAAACACATGAGCACATTTGCTGTTCTTTTTATTCGGACCTTCGATGGCTTTTATTTATTTATTAAACTGTTACACAATTGATTACGCTCTTGTACTTTCATTTCAATTTACAACATATTTTTAGTATATCACTCACCCGGTTTCATTTTTTAAGCACTCTTTAAAATTAGCAAGGAATAATAGGAAAAATATGATTTTAACAAATCTGATAAATAAAATGTGGCGCCACCTTAAATCCTAAATCTGAAAAGCGAAAAAATGGCGGAGCTTTACGGCCGGCTGTCGCGTAAAGTTATAAAAACCTGATAAGCCACCGGTATAATCAATTCGCGGACCTTCCATTCTCGCCCCTGCGTAAATACAAAACCATTTAATATGACGCCGCCGGTTATTTACGGTTTCAGGCTTGAGACAAGATTTTTTTGGGAATCTGTATTGTAATATTTTTTTCCTTTTTATTTTATAAGGTTCTGGATCTATCTATACTAAATAGGTAAAGTTTATGAGTTTGTGAATTTGTTTGCAGGGAATCTGGAACCAATTTTATGAATTCTTTTAACAGTAAAAATTTTATTTAAACCTGAAATCAAAAAAAAAATCTCAAAATCAGAAAAATGTTTAATTCAAATAAACTTTTAGAAGGATTTTTGACGCGTCGATATATTACGTAGAATTACTACTGGATCAGAACGCGGTCACATACTAAAACACAGATTATATGATAGTTACTACCGTAAAGTATCAAAGCCATTGGTCGTAGGCATCGAGCATGTAACCTAATAGAGTAGCAATATGAGCCATCTAATTTCGAAACTGATCAGTGTTTTGCCACTGATAAATAACAATTCACGCTCGCACTAAAGCAGTACCGCACCAAAAAGTGACATGCGTGTACGTAACCGATACTCTCGAAAATATTCAGTTTGGTATATTATACCGCATAATGTCGTGTTGTTCTATTAGATGGTGTGGAAAAAGCAGCAAAACTTCGAATTATAAAACAGACGGAATTACGTTTCATCGGCATCAATAAACACTGATTTTATTTTAATTTACTTTCATATAATATGGCCCAAGTTAAACTGGACATAGAACACGAAACACGTGGACATTTGTTTATGCGTCTTGCTCTTGACTAGGTATAACCTATATACAACTATCTCATTTTATTCAATACGCGTTTACTATTGCGTCATTATCACATTAACCTTAAATCGGCCAATCACAGCATTACAACTGGCGTAGTGTTTTTCTCAGAAAACAAACAACATAGCCACTCTTCTGGTTACATACTAGATGGTCGTAGGCTACATTTTATCCCAATTTTCCCACAGGGTCAGCAATTACGCGTAGTATATTGCAAGAAACAGTATTAGATATTTTTTCCCCGTGTTGGTCCGTATCTTCTTTAAAATCATCTCTCTGCCAGGCAATTCGTATAGGTGAACGATTACTTACCACAATGCTTACCACCCATTAATCAGTACCATCACGATTATTAGGTGGTAGAGTTTTGTGACGTCTTGTTTGGGTTCGGTACTACGACGCTAACTACTTCTACAAACAGCGTCAGTGATTGTGTTCCGGTTTGGAAGATATGGTCAGTATATGGTAGTGAGTAAACTTGTGGCATTCACATCCCGTCATACGGAGAATGACGCACCGTTAATTTAACATTAGTACTCATTAGTATATTTTATGGATTGATATTTTTTAACTTTTTATTGATTGATATTTTTTAACTTCCCTCTTTATGTAGATAACGAAGTTACTGATTTTGCCCCGATTTTCGAAAATCGAGTTTTCTCCAGATCTGCACATTTTGTGGTCCTAGGAATCTTTTCCGACTATTTTCACGATGACGTCAGTATGTCTGTATGTATGTGTGTGTGTGTGTGTGTGTGTGTGTGTGTGTGTGTGTGTGAATGTGTGTATGTGTTTATGTGTGTATGTAAACATCTCATAACTGTTGAACGGCTTGACCGATCGAAACGGGGTTGCTGGCATTCGATTGGACACTACTCAACTTACATTTTCTGAAAATTTAAACCAAATCATCCCAGGGGATTTTGAGAAATTTTGAAAAAACCCCAAAACAATTTTTAGCGAAAGAGTATTTTTTAATATAAGTTCTAAATTAATATACCGATTGAGCACAAAAACAAATCAGCTCTATTCCTCAAAAAACTACGTCTAATGCATAAATTGCATCAAAATCGGCTTACCCGTTTGGGAGATATCGTTGACGAAAAATTTTGAAAAAAAGTGTTTTTCGACATAAATTCGAAATTTTTCAACCAATATTTTTTTGTATTCTAGGGTATATTTTTTTGTATTATTATTTTTGTACTAAAAAACTACGTCGAATGCCGTTTCTTAAATAAAAATCGAATTTAATTTTCAAAAGTTACAGGTTTTTTAAATATCAAAATTACGTTGTTTTTATGAAACTTGCTTAATCATTTTGAAATAACTTTCAGGTTAAATATACCGTTTAACTTAAAAATCTTATCAACGTTCTTCCTTAAATAGCTGCGTCAAATACCGTTAATTGGATCAAAATCGGTTAATTGTTTTGGAATTAATCAATGACGAAAATTTTTGAAAAAAATGTTTTTTGCATTTCTTCGAAATTTTTCAACCCTTCGATTATTTAGTTAAAGCAATATTTTAGATCTTAAAAATTGAGTTGAATGCCATTCGAAAGATCAAATTCGATCATCGTTACCAAAATATACAGCTTTTCAAAAATCAATAAACTGCCATTTAAAATTGATGTTTGAACTGGAAAATTATATGCAGTTTTACTCTTTTGAGCTCAAAATATCTTAATTTAGCGGGAAGTTTCAGGGATGGCCTGTGGGGTCAACAGTTTACACATTTTTTTTCTTTATATTTAGACATCATCTTTGCTAATATATATTATAACGAGTAGCAACCATTTTCTGCAAATATACCTAATATTACACGCTTTTTATTAGCTTCACCTGTATGTTTGTATGTTTGTATATTTGTATGTTTGTTTGTAACCGACTTCTTTGGGCGCGATTTTGACCCACTTTAAACGGCCAGATTTCGTTCAAACTTTGTAGATTTATCGAGGACCGATGACAATACACTAATTTGATAAAATTATTCCATTTTTAACCGACTTCAAAAAAAGGAGGAGGTTCTCAATTCGGCTGGTATATTTTTTTTATGTATGTATACCGATTTCTTCGAGGTTTCTGAACCGAATTACGTGATTCTTTTTTTGTTTGATGCGGAATAGTTTCGAATTGGTCCCATAAAAATTTGATTCAGGTAGGCCCAGTAGTTTTTGTTTTATGAGCATTTTTTTATTTATTGTACCTATCTCGATGTCTGAAATCAATATCGCAAGTAAATTTGATCCACTTCCCGGTTACCGATTGAGCTGAATTTTGTATACGTATGTTAATTGAATGACAATGAAACCTTATTATGACATGGAGCTGATCTGATGAATCTGAATCGGAAGGTGACCACAGGAACTTAATAATTAAATGGTTAAAAATCGGTTAATAACAAGACTATTGAGTTTGGACTCATTTGATTCATGTTGACGAGCACTTTGGTGCTTGGTGGTGACTAGGATCCTGCAGGGTCCGATGATGTAGCTAGAAGATGGTCATAGGAGCTCAGCAATTAAATGACACAACTCTATCGAATTTGGGCTCATTTGATTAGTGTTGACGAGCACTTTGGTGCTTGGTGCTAACTAGGATCCTGCAGGGTTCGATGATGAAGCTAGAAGGTGACCATAGGATCTCAGCAATTAAATAACACAACTCTATTGAGTTTGGGCTCGTTTGATTCGTGTTGACGAGCACTTACTTTGGTGCGAGTGGAAACTAGTTATAAAAGGAAGTACTCTTAACAAAAGTGTTTGTTCTACGTCTGTCAAGTCGGTCAGTTCAAGAGGTAAAGATATATCTTCCATGTTGTTCCAGTAGGCCCGAGAAGGAACTGAGAAGGAACTTTTCTTTTTTTTATGGTAGTCGAGCAAAAAAAAATCAAAACGTGCTTTAACTAATGACGTCTGTTGTTTTGGATATAATAATTTCTTACAGATTGTACATGGTACTTCAGCATATTGATTTATGGTGGTTATAAAATTACGTTCAGTAATTGAACGAAGTCTTTGTGACGTCTGACGCGCTACCGCTAGGCGGTTCTCACGTGGCTGAGCAGATTACGTTTTACGATTATGTACGGTTTCGTATCACTACTAATCCACGAGCTCTCTGCTCGGCGGACTCCTTAGGTAAACGCTCCTCAATGAGACCAATTCTATGAGCCTTCTGCTCGGCAGACTCGTTCGCTATTAGTTCTCTCGCTAGTCGCTAGTTCGCTAGTTCGCTCAATAATGAGATCAACTCTAATAGCTCTCTGCTCAAAAGAATCATTCGCTAGACGCTCTTGGATCTTACCGAGTCTACTTCTACCAAGGCTGGGCCAAAGCGGGTTTACAAGCATGGGCCAAAGATAGACAGCATTGCGCCAAGCATGGCCCATATCTGGCCCCGTCGTATTGTCCTGTATGGAAGTACGATAGGAACGCCTTGCACACTTACACACACACACACACACACACATATGTCTATAATCGTATAAGTAGTTCCGTGCTTCTACCGCGGCACTCAACTAGGTATGCGCATTAGAGTTTGCAACAGTGTCTGCGCATATAACTTAGATTTCACGAGCCATGAAGAGTCCGCCACCGTCTCTGTGACTGAGTTTAATTGACTGAGTAAAAAAACAAAAAAAAACAAAATAAATGTACATAATATTTATAGATATAGATATATCACCATCCATGTTAATTTTACATGGATATATATAGATATATAGTCTTGTAGTTTTTGTTTTTTATTAATTGTAATTAAACGACACTGAATTTATTAGCCATTCGCATTCGATGATCTACAATTGCCGATTAGAATTAAAAAAAATAACTCAAATAATTGATTTTTTCATAAGTTACAGTGTTTCATATTTATTTTTTTCCGTTCCGTATATTTTCATATTTTTTTCCGTTTCTATTGCACTAAATTAATTTTTAGCAAGTATAGAATTAATCTCCATTAAATTATCTCGACAATAGTATGCAAAATATCTTGATTCCGTTAACTAACAAGGCTATAATACTAAAAATAGTTGCCAAAATAAGGCGAAAAAATTTCCGAAGGTGGCATCAAGAGTCTTCGCAACCGGCGTGTGTGTATGAAAAGAGTGTGAGAATGTGGAGGAAGCGAGACAAGCCTGCAAGGATCGTGATGTATGGCACTCGGTTCTCTCTGCCTACCCCGTAAGGGATCTGGCGTGAAGATATGTATATATAAAAAAAAAATTCGATCGTAAAGCACTCTCTGATGCTTCGCATCATGAGTCGTGCAATAGTTTAAAATTAAAAAAACAAGCTATTATAAATAAACCAAACTAAAAAGTAGAAAATAAATAATAGTTTAAAAAAACTAAAAAACACGCTTTTTATAGAAATCCGAACTAAAAAATAGAAAATAAATTTTAATAAATTTAAATTAAGAATAGTGTTAAAAATTTCAATAATTATAAATTAATAATAGTGTGAATAAAAAAAAATTTATTTAAAAAAAAGCGTGGGGTGTTTTTTAAGATATTACCGAAATGATAATCACTCTACTCATATGTGTCAATAAAATATTTATAACTATTGACACCATGCACCCCACGCTTTTTTTTAAATAAAATTATTATTTTTTTATTCACACTATTATTAATTTATAATTATTGAAATTTTTAACACTATTCTTAATTTAAATTTATTAAAATTTATTTTCTATTTTTTAGTTCGGATTTCTATAAAAAGCGTGTTTTTTAGTTTTTTTAAACTATTATTTATTTTTCTTCTTTCTTTAATGTGTCCTGCCCATGTTCAGTTTTATCTTAATCTATCAGAAGAAATTGTGACCAGATCTAGCCGCTTTGCTTATCGGAAAACCGGTTTCTGGTTTCGAAGTGATAAAGTATGATAAAGTGTATCGGTTTCATTGATTTTCTTACGGTATTTTTTATTTTTTTCATTTTCCTGAATTTATGGAACTCTTGGAAAAATTTACTTTCGGTATATAAATATATAAAATTGTTTGACTTGCAGTAGTAGGCGAACCCAAAAGGGATTTTGGTATTCACTCGAGCGCATCAGATTAACATAGGAGGGGGTACCTCGCATAATGTTAAGGCTCCCCACCAAATATAAACACTTTCTATAGAGGGAGATAACTATGGCAGAAGAAAAACAAAATTAAGATGACTTCGGCTTGTGCAAATTGTCAGATTATACTTTTTTCGTAATTCTTACATCATTGACCGCCCCGTTAGTTAAGTGGTTAGCGACCCTGACTACGCAATCGACGGGGCTCAGGTTCGATCCCTGACGGAGACAAGCATTTGCGTGATGAGTATAAATGTTTGTATTTTCGGGTTTGGATGTTTATTATGTATTATGTATGTAAAAGTATTTATATGTGTTTTTCTATGTATTAGTATCATTGACTAACACCCATAACACGAGCAAATAATTTGCTTAATTTGGGGTTAGATCAATAAGTGTAATTAGTCCCGTGGATATTTATTTATTATTTATTTCCTCCATAATAAAAGAAAATTCAGACGCGCTCGAGAATATCAAGATAACATTTTCTTTGCAACTTGAATCGCTGTAGATCGCCTTACGCTACATTTGAATCGTTAGATTTTCTAAATTTTAGCTGGCAATTAACCCACCATACCTTAATCTAACGCGCTTCAGTATTTCCATGTCACTGATTTTTTAAAACTTTTTTATCTGTAGATTTTTCCCCACTATTGAAATGAAAAACATTATATAACCTTTTATGTTTCTTAGAATTCTAAATCCAATAGGTCCCTACGATGCTCAAGTAACTACCCATTTACCTCGAGTAACTATCTGTACACTGTGTCTACTATCCAAGTTTAAATAAAGCTCTTAGAGCTGTTAATGCTTTTAGGCAAGCTATTGACACTAGGCATAGCTTTATTGTTGATACTGGGACGAAGACGAAGATTACTCATTAAAAACAAGTCGATTTCAAAATTGATTTGTTTCCCCCACATTTAATTTTCCGTTGATCTAAAAGTTATCTGCTGGAGAATTCATAATTTAAAATAGTGTCATTTTCAACAAACGTTAGATTTTGTTATATACTATACTAGCGACCTGCTCGCGGTTTCACCCGCGTAGCTTTTGTTCCCGTAGGAATTATGAAAAGGTTTATATACTAAAATCTTCCTGAAGAATCAATCTATCTATTAAAATAAACAGCATCAAAATCCGTTGCGTAGTTTTAAAGATTTAAGCATACATAGGGACAGAGGGACAGACAGGGAAAGTGACTTTGTTTTATACTATGTAGTGACTTTCCATCGTCAGCACTTGGTAAAACTCCACACTTTTATTTTAATTTCACTTCACAGCATATTTTTAATATATCAATCAACCGGTTTCATTGTTTAAGCATCTTCAGGACAAATATTTAACATTTTGAAGTAGGTGGTAGAGCTCCGCAACGTTACACCCAGGTATTTGGTACAATGATCTTACCTATTCCTGCCGTAATGGCATCAATGATTGCCATTGTCGTGTTCCGGTCTGGATTTTAGTCTGGCGTGATGGCATCGCCATATTTATAAGTCTAGCTGCGGATACCTTACGCTTATGCATGTGGAATTATCAGCCCTACTAGCCCTACTAGTCTACAGTCAATGGTTTCTCTTTTTTAACAGGAGAGACATCTGCTTGTTTGCTATCTAGTGATATAAAATAAGATTTGGAAAAGTTACTTAATTTAAGATGATATCTTTAATTTATTTAATATTTATTTGCATTCCACAATGCTACAAAATGTATAATTGAAAATATTGATTAGATCATCGCGGATACCTGTTGTTTATATTTCAAGATGAAAAATATTCACCAGGAGTTGAAGCTAATATCCACCCCCGGTACATTAAATATCACCCTCTCACCCCATGTACTGCTGTATACTTAATCTTATATTTTTATGTAAGAACTTTTAAGGAACCACAAAATATAAATAAGCAAAGTCGTTACAGCTTAAATTTATGATCGGAACTTGGTAATGCGAATATTTAACGCGTCCCGTAAAATATTCGGCCAAGCTTTATAATGAACATTACTAAAGCTTTCCCTATTTTTTGCGTATTGGTCCTGGACCTTTTTTAAAATATACTACACCTACCTTCTTGCCAGGCAATTTGTAAAAAACCAACGATTGACCTAACGTAACACTATCATTGTGATAACTAGGTGGTAGAGTTCTACAACACCTCATCTTGCGTTCAACATTGGCTTATCTGTTCCTGGCTTCCTGTCGATCATAAATATATCACAGCCTATACACTTACAGTCGTCCAACGAACACATGTAGACAGGGCAATCGTGAGGGGTTTGCGGGGGCAGAGGGAGCCCGAACTGCCATACACTCGTTCGGGAGACGTCAGGCAGGGTTAACGCTTTTTAATTTAATAGTTTGAAGTGTTTTATTTTTGTTGTTCTATAATGGTTCATATCTATACAAATAAATAAAATTGGAGTGTCTGTTTGTTATAATAAAACACCCGCTTTTTACTAAATGCATATGGATGTATACACGGTACATACACCAAAATAACATTTTTTACAATTTTTGTCTGTCTGTCTATTTCTCTGTTTGTTCCGCCTAATCTCTGGAAGGGCTGGACCAATTTTGACGGAACTTTCACTGGCAGATAGCTGTCGTGATATGTCTTACTTTTATTTTCGAAACTTTTCCACGCGGACGAAGTCGCGGGCTCAGCTAGTAATCAATATATTGTATTTATTGTGTAATTAGGTAGGTATTATTTAAATATATTTTTTTCGAGATGCTTTTGATTAAAGAGTAGGTATTCTTTGTATATTCTTTTAAATGAAACCAATAATATTAGCCCAGCGGTATTAGATTTAATTATGCATATTATTGTTTATTATTATTAGATATTTTGTGTTTTCTTAGAATGGTTCTTCCGCCGGATCTTCTCAATGTGTGGCCGCGTTCCGACCCGGTGGTAGTTTTGAAGAGTGTTGACGTGACAAAATAATTTGTAAAAAGTTTTATTGAATAAAGGTCTTCTGATTTCTGATTTCTGGTTTTCGATGGTGCCGATTACGAATGTATACAAATAAAAATAATTGAAGTGTATGTTTGTAATATTAAAATAACCGTTTTTCACTTAATGTGTGGATAAATACATGTTAAATATACTAAAATAATATTTTTTTCAACTTTTGTCTGTCTGTTTGTCCCGGCCAATCTCTGAAATGAATGGATTGATTTTGAAGGGACTATCATTGGCAGATAAAGAAAAACTTAGGCCACTTTTAGAAATTTCCTGGGAACAGATAGTATGGCAATATTTTTCGAAGTTCAAGGATGGCGGACGCAAAATTTCGAGGGTTTCCGATTACGAATTTGACAATACATTTAGAGGTTCAAGGTAACGGATGCAATTTTTTTTAATAAAATCTATATGGATATCGTTTTTAATGGATTTCGGGGGTAATGGTTATGAATGACAATATATTTCGAGGTTCAAGATAGCGGACGCGAATTTTTTTCATTTTTTTCTGATATACATACACATACTATGAATACACTAATCCATACTAATATTATAAATGCGAAAGTAACTCTGTCTGTCTGTCTGTCTGTCTGTCTGTCTGTCTGTCTGTTACGCTTTCACGGCCAAACCACTGAACCGATTCGGATAAAATTTGGTACAAATATAGTTTGTGACCCAAGAAAGGACATAGGATAGTTCTTATCCCGGAAATCCCACGGGAACGGGAACTATGCGGGTTTTTATTTTAGAAATTTTTCCACGCGAATGAAGTCGCGGGCACAGCTAGTTTATACATATTTTGACAACCCTGCAGCAATGACGAATACCTACACAAAAACAGCATTCTAACCTAACTTCAAACGTTATGTCCCACTGTTCTTTTTCACATTGTGGATATATACTCAAAGCTGCCGATCAGTAGGTGTATGTGCTTGTCACTTTCGTTTTTCAAAGGATAAGGTAGTTAGGTATTTTTAAAATACCATTTATACAGATTGACTGGTATAATATTGTACATATTGACACGATAATTAATACGAAAATATAATAAAAACAGAAAATATTGCTTAAAACACATAGTAAACCTCAACAAAATTAGTGTAGTAAAATTCCAAAAGTATGGTTACCACACGAGTCTGGTCGAGAGTTCGGTTAGTCACTGTTTGTAGGCAATGAGCTTCTATGCGCGGAGTTGTTTCCAATGGGTGACACCTGGGGCAGACATCCCTCCCCTCCCCCTCCCTAGCTACGCTGCTGATAGGGCATATTTATATATTTAAATATTAACAACTGTATTTCCCTACTGGAAGAGGTAATTATTTACTTGATTTTGACCTATTAAAAAATAATCAATATGGATTTAGGAAAGGTAGGTCTACTACATTAGCAAATTTTGATTTAGTAAAGAGCATAACTAAATGTCTCGATGGTAAAATGTATCCACTTTGTGTATTTTTGGATATGAAGGGAGCCCAAGATGCTGAATTACTCGAGCGTCGTAAGTACCTATTGGATTTTGTAGATTAAATTATAGAAAAAATAAAAAAATTATATAGTGTTTTTCATTTCAATGATGGAGAAAAGATCTACAGATAAAAAAATGTTTAAAAAACTGTGACATAAAAACACTAAATCGCGTCAAATTAAGGTAAGGCAAGTTACTTGCCACCTAAAATTTAGAAAATCTACCGATTCGAGTGTAGCGTAAGTGAGGGGAGGGTCACAAAGTTGCAAAGAAAACGTTGTTTTGATATTCTCAAGCACGTCTCAATTTTCTTATATTATATAGGAAATGATGTAAGAGTAACGAAAAAAATATAATCTGACAATTTCTACAAGATGAAGTTCTTGAAATTTTGTTTTTTTTCTGCCGTAGTTACCCGCCTCTAAATAAAGGGCTTATATTTGGTGGAGTGAAGAGCCTCTACAGTATGCGAAGTACTGCCTAGTATCCCCTACGTTAATCTGACACGATCGAGTAAATATTCCCTCTTGGGCTCCCCTAGTACATGGGGCACTTCTAGCTAATCGGAACTATTTGAATTTCAAATGTTATATTTTTAAAACGTTGCAACCTTCTTAGTTTGTTATGCATCCCGATCCAAGAAATATATATCTTCAGATCCCTTACCGACATGCCATACATCACGATCCTTGCAGACTTGTTTCGCTTCTTCCACATTCGTTACTCTCGTCTCGCCCGGGTCTGGTACCATCACCTCACATATTCCTGTCGTAATAGCGTCAGTGCTTGTAACTGTCGTGTTCCAGTTTAGAGAGTAAGGTAGCCAATAAACTTATGCATGTGGCATTAGACTTCGCCACAAGATAGTAATGCACCATTATCATCTTTGGTGTCTATAGGCGATGGTTGAGTCTTTCCATCAGGAGTTCCATGTGCTTGTTTGCTGTCTTGCAATACTCGATTAATCTGATCGTGGGATCAGTCTTGGTCTTCCACGGTACCTACATCCTTCTACATTCGCATTGTATATTTATTTTGTTAACCTTTCATCTACTATTCTTACTACGCGACCTTGACTACGCAATCGATGGGGACAAGCATTTGTGTGATGAGCATAAACATTTGTATTTCCGGGTTTGGGTGTTTATTAAATATATTTCAGTATTTCTATATATTAGGTTCGTTGACTAACACCCATAACACAAGCAAATAATTTGCTTACTTTGGGGTTAGATCAGTAAGTGTAATTTGCCCCGTGAATATTTATTTATTATTATTATTTATTTAAAGGAGCATGACCTTTCTCATCTTTCACCAACACTTTCTTTTAAGCTTAATCTCTCTCTCACTTCGACCTCACGAACTCGGTCCGCGAGTGCTACGCCACATATTTTATGTAACGATCTCATTTTGACCGCGTTGATTCTACTTTCTTGTCTTTTCTGATATACCCAACTCTCACTTCCATACAATAGCGTTGGGATAAGCATATATAATTATGCAGCGCAAGACGGGCACCCTGACTTAAAACTGTGCTTTTAAGTAATCTCCCTAAAGCTCCATTCACTCTGTTCTCCGCACACACTCATCTTTCGCCAGCAGCGGTGTACCTTCTATCCCTACTAAAAGCACATCCAAAATATACAGACTCATCCACTAGTTCAAGTAATACATCATCGACCACAAATTTTACATACGACAAAAAAGACATAATCCTACTTATAACGCAGTTGTGTAAAAAATTTAAGGCCTAAGTATGTAACTAATTAAGACGAACCTAATGACTCCTGTCAAGCTAATCGATCATGGTGTTTGGGAACAGAGCGTGTTATAGAAATCCTTCTAGCGCAGTTGGATAAGAAAAACCGAATGAAATAGGTATCAAAGAAATATGCATGCATTTTATTTAAAGGGCAATTGGCCCACCTCTCGTACCCACCACTGTAACTTCTGTAAACCAGAATCAACAGCGGCAACCGACCTGATAACCACTGAGTTGCGAGCTCAGGGTGCCCTGGGGAAAAGCTAAGCTGTTTTGGATCCCGCAATGAAATTAATCAGAAGTATATAGGAGTAGGAAAATACATCCTGTTTCCCTCCCTTTTAAGCAGGAGACAGCAAAATATTGAAAGCATAAAAATGCTACGAAATGAGACTTTTACAATCAGGTTAAGCCTGATTGCTATTGCACCACGGAAGTTTGGAAATTAGGGACCTACCAAAATGGCCTACTCAATTTTGCTTCCAGTAGTAAGTATGACAAAATAGCTTGAAGGCACGGAAGTTCCTACGTATTCCCACAAGGTCGGAGTAATAAATTACACCGGAGATATACATTGAATACTATCAAGCATTTGACTACGTTCGTTTTGCCAAAGATTACACTCCCAAAGAATGTGGTGTGCAGTTTGTTCATATTTACAATTAAATGAAGAGCATTCGCAAAAAGGGGAAGGAACTAATTTAAACGAGAATAATTTAGCTTTAAAATTACCGTGGCTAGTGAGAAACTGCAGAACACATTGGCCTATTTCTATCCACATTTTACTTAAACGATCCCGGACGCATGGGAAAAAGTTATATAAATGCTGTCCTTTAGTTGAACAACACCAATGCCACTGCCACTCATCAATTAGTTCATTAACAGTAATAGTAGCGATCTGGAAATTTATGGATTTTATATTTTGATATATAATTTATATATTTTTCATGTATTTTTCATATATTTAAAATATATAATTTTTATATTTTAAAATATATTTTTTATATATTTTTTTTTCATGGGGGTTGTGTGGTTCTGATAAGAGTGAATTTAGATAGTAAACAGATGGTTTATTACAAATGTATTGTTGTAGAAGGATTGATGAATAGATTTTGAAGTATATAGCTTTTTAAAATTAGAATTAAAATTTTAAACAAATATATTTTGTATGCTAAGAGATAAAAATATAATAATAAACATTAAAAAAGAAATCTGGTTCTTTGAATTAAAAAAATCCATAAGTATAATTTAGATGAAAAATATAAAATATTTGTAACGTGATTGGTCAAATATATCATAAGCATGAAAATATATATAATTCTATACTAACAGTTAGTTGCGCGCTTGCGATTAATAATTGCAATTAATAAAATAAAAAACCCAAAAGACTGCATATCTTTATATATTGTGTACATTGATTCCACTATTGTTCAGATTTTTCATCGTAATTTTGTGGAAATATTTTAATGCGTAGATACTTTATAGGCTGACGAATTACAGTCAAATGCTCTTTTCGGACCAGATTCGTTAGATTTAATAACATATACTTCAATAGATTTCTTCAAATTTGGCTTACGTGACTTATGTCAGGACACGTTTGTTTATAAATAACATCGTACCCTGATAGCCACCTTACCTATAACTTACTGTCAATCTACATCCGCAATTTGAAACAAACTTGACGGAAAGAGTTGGCAAAGCGAGCGATTACCTATTAGTTACCTATAACTACAAATCTAAAAAAACTATTTTTTCAGCGTATCAAAAATTAGTCATAAACATCTTGACAGTATTACATATTTATAAACTATATATTTTCAGTATTTTTGAATCGCTTGTCCTATTTTTCCTTGTTAGCCACCGGAAATCCCAGCAATTCGCTAACGAGATTATCAGAATTACCTAACAAGTACTTTAATTATAACCCAAAGTAGGAAATTTCGTTTGACGTCAAGTTAGTGTTATCAGGAGGTATATCGATCTTTATAATTTGCCTATAACTTCCGTTAATTAGCCTAAAACCCAATAATATTCGATAACGAACCTCAAACTAGGGATGTACGATTCCAAAAAAAATCGATCTCGAGAATCGCGACAAATATTTTATTATTTGTTATAAATATTTTATTGACAGATATGAGTAGAGTGATTATCATTTTGATAATATCTTAAAAACCACCCCACGCTTTTTTTTAAAATAAAATATTTTTTTTATTCACACTATTATTAATTTATATTTATTGAAATTTTCAACACTATTCTTAATTTAAATTTATTAAAATTTATTTTCTATTTTTTGCTTTGATTTTCTATAAAAAGCGTGCTTTTAGTTTTTTTAAACTATTATTTATTTTTTACTTTTTAGTTTGGTTTATTCATAAAAGCGTGATTTTTTAGTTTTTTAAAACTATTATTTGTTTTGTAAAATTAAAATTCTCCTTAGTATTCAAAAATTTGTCAATATTGGAGAAATCGGCTAAAGATAATTATTGGAAATTAAAATTAACATCAAGTCCTGTCTTATCGACTGTAGGAATAATTATAAAAAATTAAAATTAAGTTTCTTACCTTATCGATTATAGATGAAAATTATATAAAATAACAAAAATCATATTTTGCAAATTAAAAAATGGAATAATTTTATCAAACATACAAACATACAAAAGTACAAACGTACAAACATACAAACATACATATAGGTGAAGCTAATAAAAAGTTTGTAAAAATTATATGTCTCAATTTTAGAATCAAATTTGTAAATTACTTAAAAAATACTTTCTTTGAAAATTCGGGAAAATTGAAAAATCGGGAAAATTAAAGTTATAAATAAGAGAAAAAAATCTATTAAACACTGCGTAGATCATTTAAAGATTAAAAAAATTCGATACAATCGAACGACAATCTGAAATTCGAAAATACGGTTATTTCGTAGCTTCTCTTTACATGCTATTTTTTAAAAATTTTGTCAATTTTTCAATTCTAAGATCATATTCCAGCTATGAAAATGCACTTGCAAGTCATTAACAATTGTGTTTAATAGATTTTTTCCCATATTTATAACTGTAATTTTTCCGATTTTTTTTTTTGGTATTTTTAGATTTTTTTTTAATTTTTAGCGCGCGCATAAAAATTTCTAGTAGAAATTTATTTCGATGTCGATGGTTCATTATTCTACATCGACCATCGATGTTTCGATTCCAAAAAAAATCGACCAAAAAATCGATTTTTCCCGGAAAAAACATCGATAGTCGAAACATCGATGTATATCGCCCATCCCTATTCGACTGCCTTAGTTATCAATTAACAGGAAAAAACCAATTTATTTTGCGGATTATTAATACATTTTATGGTCCGTTCTCTGAGTTGAGGTTATCGCTGTTTTCGTTACTAATAAGTTTATTAATATATTTTCCGTATTACATAGCTATTTTAAATATTAAATAAGCAAAGGAAAGTTTTGAGTTGATGAAAACCCAAATAATTTAGTTTAGTTTTGATTCAAAATGATACTACTCCACTATCAGTAGAAAACAATAAAGCCCTTGAGTTTACAGAATGTTTTGCGTGACAAAAACAATTTTTTTTTAATTATCAATTTTTTGGGTTCCAATTTCTAAATTTCGACATTGAAGCGAGCCCTGGTTAGTAACGTCGATTACAGGATTGAAGAGACGACGTATTTTTGTTTAAGCTTGTAGTTTGATAAATTCTGGGTTGGTAAAATTCCTAGAATTGTAGTAGGTACATTGAAGCCCGACGCTGAATTTCTAAATCTAATGGTAAGACACCTGATAAAACGGGTAAAGCTTCGGAGCTTACAGTGCGATATGCTTTGCATAGAAATATTAATGCAAGACGTTGATTTTGAAGTAATTTGCGCCGGATCGCACCACTCGTAACTTTATCAGCCCGGGCTGAACAAGCATAACAAATACAACCTAAATACGTTGCATTGTAAATTATCTTTAAAGTGTTAAACGTTAAACCCCATGTCGAGGCAGATATACCGGCAAAGGAAAAGAAATTCCGTTTAGCCTTTTCACCGATGTAATTAATATGATTTATAAAAGTGTAATTTTTCTCTAAGACCAAACCTAAATATGTTACGGATTCTTTTCTCTGTATTGTGCTATTATTTATTTTTATACTAGGAGATGATAGAAGCGAACCTTTTAATAATAAGTAAAACGTTTTATTGGGTGCAAAGTTTAAATGATTTCTTAAGCCCCAGTTGATTAACAAATTAAGACTAGTATAAACTAGTGACTCTATCTGTGCATATATCCATGCAATATGAAAAACATAACCCTATTTCTACCGCAGTTGGCTAAGGATAGCGTGACCATACGTCCCGCTTTGGACGGGATTGTCCCGCTTTCAGGCTGTCTATCCTTTTCTCTCCCAGCGAGTACAAAAATGTCCCACTATTGCAAACCAATACAATTTACATGTCACCTATCTACGTCAAATACATTGCATTCAAATTACACGACAGATAGCAGCACATGGAGAGGACAAAATTAGTGAAAGTTAACGACTGACTGACATTGACGATGAATGATTGCTAAAACATTTAATACTTGTTTAAACCTAAATTAACTACATCTAATTAAAGAATTAAGCATCCAGCTCTGACTTAAAGACAAAATGATCCCATTAAGTAAGGGATTACACATTTACCTATTTGAAGTTCTCTTTATCTAGATGCCTATACAATGGCTACAAAAACTCCATTAAATTCTTCAGCAGCGTACGTAAAACCACTTAGTGTGCGACACAACAAGTTAATGGCTTATCTGGAAACAATTCAGACAACTGGAACACAGAGATAAACGCCGCGTTCCGTTACTTTGGTGCGCTGCACTCCGGTACAATTGGCTTTTTAATATTTCGTACAATACTTTTGCTATAAAGGCTAGTGGCGGTCTTGACGAATGCATCTGTTTTTAAGTCAGACCTGTTTTATAGATTATGCCAATAAGAATAAAACAAAGATGTGGCATCCCTCTGCATCTTCTATCGGATCTATAATGGGGAGTTTTCCGGGGAACTGTTTGAATTTCACCATCGGACATCGCAAAATTCAAAATTTCATTCTCACTATCTCTATTTTTGAAAATCCACGACTGCGCGATTCTCAAGGCACTGTTTTTTCCGCACTACTCCTGTATGGTACCAATTACCGGTAGTGGTTTTTCCAAACGGATACGAGTTAGTGACCTTCAAGAAAAGAGCTTACTCTTTCTTAAAAGGCCGGCAACGCAACTGCAAGTCTTCTGATAGTGTAGTTGTCCATAGGCGACGGTGATCATTTACCATCAGGTGAACCACCTGTCCGTTTGCCCACTTTAGGTACTACATAATAAAATAGTATCTACTCGTACTTTACTTAACTGTTTTACTTAAGTGTACAGTTATTAAAAACTTTCTTCAACCCGAAAATAGGTAGATTTTTAAAAAAAAAAAAAAAATCTATTTATAAAACAAAAATATTGTAGTATATGCTTGTATTTAGGTTAAAGAAGATATATATATATATATATATATATATATATATATATATATATATATATATATATATATATATATATATATATATATATATATATATATATATATATATATATATATATATATATATATATATATATATATATATATATATTATTACTATGACCACACAAGACGCCGGACAAAAAATTTCGATGGACAAAGACGTGACTATGACATCAAGGGACGCTCGATGAATCGATGGAGTGTTGTCCAGTAGAAGGAAAGGTCTGCAAATATTTTTTTTTTGCCGATATATATATATATATATATATATATATATATATATATATATATATATATATATATATATATATATATATATATATATATTTTTTTTTTTTTTTTTTTTTTTGCCGACCTTTCCTTCTACTGGACAACACTCCATCGATTCATCGAGCGTCCCTTGATGTCATAGTCACGTCTTTGTCCATCGAAATTTTTTGTCCGGCGTCTTGTGTGGTCATAGTAATATTTTAAATATAATTTAAGGTTAAGTAATTATTTTGATCAGGAAAATATTTATGTATCTACATCCGAAAAATAATAGCACACGTCATAGTGTACAAAACGGCAGATAAAAATGTTGACGGGTGCAAAGCGCAGACGCGACTACAGTCTACATCATGGAGGCCGCGTCCACATACTCGAACGGAGTGCAGAGTGCTAAGTATGAGTTTTTCTTTTTGCATTCGATCGTGAGCGCGTTTGGAGTTTACTAGGAATTTGTATGTGATTTGTACAGCGCCACCTAGTGGTAAACGTGAGAAACCAGTTAGAATGAAAGCATCATCGTGACGACTACTTGGTGGGGTTGCGACACAATAGTGACAAGCACTGACGTCTTAATGACAATGCTCTGTCATTGAGACGTCAGTGCTTGTCACTATTGTTTACAATTTAGACGGAAAGATTGCCGATAGGCTTGCGGCTTTACATTCATAGCATGTCACCATTAACATATTTGATTCCTATAGACGGAGTTTCTCTCCAGTAGTGTATCTTTTAAATGATAAAATAATAATTTTCTAAGACATAAAGAACAAGTAGGTACTAACAACCAGCCATCCATCCACCAATCAACCAAGTTACTTCTGCTTCTACACGCACAATAATGAACGCAGAGGACAAATATTTGTAATAGAAACACATCACCAAAACGTTTTGTAAGGAAATATAAATACTACGAAAAAAATCAGCCATTATAAAAACTACCTATATCATTAAACTGCAGATGGCTGGTAGATACTTGGCTATACTTTGTCTAATTAACCAAATATTTATTTAAGCGCCATCTACACATTTAATGATCAAACTCTAAATGGAACAGCTACGTTAACGAAGAAGTAGAACCGGTTAAATCAGCGCGACAAAATGGTCCTTCTATGCGATGTTTCGAGGTTGTGTCACATATTGCAAATTTAACTGAACATATTGTCTAAACACAACATATAAAAGTTATCATAAGTTCTTACATTTGTTGATAGATGTCACTTTAAGCACTTAATTCCATAAAGACTCGTATTGTCCGATTTTTACTTTTTTTTTACTTACTGATTTTTATTTTTACTTTTTCGTAGTTACACACGGTTCTCTGATCAACACACAGAAAACAGCGGCCTCACGTTTAAACGTGTTATTAACAAAATAAGCAACTACATATCACTAGACAAATTATACAAATAAAATTCACTTCAGTTGTTTGTTTGTATTAGTCAACCCGTGTTGGTCCGAGTCCCTTTTGGAGAGTAAAGCACTTATTATTCTGCCACACAGGTCGTAAGGCGAAAATTTGTACCGTAATATCTCGCCCGGGTTTGGCAACAAAACTTTATGTATTCCTGCTGCAATAGTGTCAATGCTTCTAACTATCGCGTTCCGATTCGGTTATTCCGATCTGTTACCCTAGAGAATTCACCCTAGGGTGAATTCTGGGAAACTTATGTCTGAGAATTTACCTTAAACTGGGTGAATAATAGGATTTTTTATCTATACTCACTTCCTATTTATCATCTCGATAATGTACACTTGACTAGAGATTTTCAAATACACTTGATATCTTTAATTCTCGCCGTGTTGGTCCCGGCCTCCTTTGTAGAATAGGCCAACTGCCGTTCTGCCAGGCAGGTCGTAAAAGGCGACCGATTGGCTATTGAGTCACTACCATCGTGGCTACTAGGTGGTAGAGTTCTGCATTGTCTCGTCCGGGTCTGGTACCACCGCCTTACCTATTCCTGCCGCAATAGCGTCAGTGCTTGTCGCTGTCGTGTTCCGGTTTGGAGGGTAAGGTAGCCGGTAAACTTATGCATGTGGCATTAGACCTCGCCACAAGATAGCAACGCACCATTAACATCTTTGGTGTCTATAGGCGATGGTTGACTCTTTCCATCAGGAGACCCATCTGCTTGTTTGCTATCTTATGATATAAAAAAAAAAAAAAAAAAAACTCAAAGGGCATTTATGATGATTGCTTATGTCCAAGGCACCAACCATCAGCACTACGTAAATTAATAATAGGATTAACTGTACAAACTTTTGGTCAATTTTGGGTTGAAGTTGTAAATGTAATAGAAAACTATATGTAGTGAAAAAAATCTGTTCTTTTGTTTGTTTTATTGGCTCTCACGGTTAGTGCTACTCCGCACCGTTTAACCAGGTTCAAATATAACGACAACAATTTATTTATTTATTTAACACTTTATTGTACACAGAAAAAACACATTAATAAGAGAATACAAACGTAACATAAGTACAATGGGCGAGCTTATCTCTACTTAAAGAGATTTCTTCCAGCCAACCCGTTAAAGGAGAATAAAATAATGAAAGAAAAGAAATTATTAAAATTAAGAAAAGAAAATGTTATAAAAATCATAAAGATATTATAAACAGACATGCTGATTGTACCTAGGGTGAAAAATCGCAATAAGAATCCAAAGTAAATTCCATTTTTTAACCTAGCAAGGGGTAAATTTTAGGACATATATTTCAAGGAATTTAACCTAGGGCGAATTCTTCAAGGTAACAGATCGGAATAACCGTTCCGATTAGAGGATAATATAGCCAGTAAAGTTATGCATAGCAACACACTTATAACATCTATGATTTCTATCGGCGATGGTTACTTATCTTTCGATCAGGAGAGCTATCTGCCTTGTTTGCTATTTATAAAAAACAATACTAATGCACATAAATATATTTATGCTACTGTGTATTATAAATGCGAAAGTAAGTTTGTTTGTTTGTTATGCTGTCAAGCCTAAGCCGGTGAACCGATTTTGATAACATTTCACATAGGAAGATGAGGTTAAGACTTACTACTAGTTACTTTTTTCAAAATCAGCCCCATAGGACTGAAATAAGGGATGACAATATGTCAATATAGTTTTACATACAAACTGTATGAAATTCTATATGCTTGATATCACAACACACATCAACTACCCGACGCTAACGAGGTTTCCAAATTAAAGACTTAATAATTTACATTCTCTATTTGACAAAATCTAATGATTGCAGCAAAAATGCATTTAAACATTATGCTTTATATTTATCTGTATGCTTATAGTTAATCTTTTTGTCGATTCCAAGTAATTGTCGTATAATAAACTCAGGTAAACGCTTGTGTCTCCATCGAGTTGGCAAAGGTGTAAAGTTAGCTTTATCTATTTTATTCTTGACATATTCTTCTGCGGAAAATGCATCTGCTTGCTTCACCATTGCGAGGAGCTCGTTTTGAAACAGCTTCTCACGTTTAATGCGTCGGTTTTTTCTTACCTGAAATAAATATAAACAATATCCTTTATACTATTTTAGTATTTTTCATGAACTTCATGACACTGTAACATAACAAGTAACATAATATTTTTTTTTTCACTCTTCACATTCGTGGGTGATTCATTTTGATATTTGCACACTAACATGAAGGACGTGTGGCATGCGCGCTATAGTCCCCCGCGTCACATTATATTATCTACAGTACTCCATCTTCATACAAACGGAGTGCCTCGATCTCGGCATGCAGACAGTCGCGACTAGCGATGGGCGTTTTTCTTATTTTTTAACATGGATGCAAATCGTTGTTATGCTAATGTCACCCGTTGGCAACACCGTTGTTTCCAACACTGATATGAGACATGCAACCTGTATACTGGCCGGGGAACATCAAACATATTTAATGTTTATAGTTTGGCGTTTTTATAAATGTTGTAATTCTATCATACGTACTTCAATGTACAAAGCATTTATCGCCGTGGCACGGGCATCACCATGTTATTATTGACATCGGTCCTTGTCGGATACGATCGGCATTATTTGATATCTGTCATCGAGTTGAATGGTGTTACTTCTATCCGTTGTTGAATATTTCGGCATCAGATGCCGCCAACAATGACTCACATCGTAAACAATGTTTTATTAAAAACTGCCAGTTTTTAATAAAACATTGTTTCTTTACTGTTATCGACCATCTGTTTACAACTTGTAAAAAAGGTAGGTAAAAGTTAACCATGTTTGTTGTGACTGTCTTCAAGGTATCACCATCAATTTGGGTAACACTGAATTGTTTTTATTTCTAAAATGGTTGGGCAAACAAGCAAGCGGTCAAGTCTGCCCTATAGGATATTATTACGTAATATAATAATGTCAGTACTTGTCTCCGTCATGTTTAAGTTTATAAAGTAACGCAACTGATAAACTTATGCATAGCTCATTACATACCTGCCTGCAGGAATATTTTGTTCTAATAATAAAACAAGTACAAGCAATCACTGTCCTGCTTGGAGCACACTACATGGCAGGCCCTTTTATTCAACTATTACTTTGATATTTAATAGCAAATATAGCAATTACATTAGTTCTTACTTCTGGAGTTTTTGTCTTACCAATTACAGTTTGATAAATTCACATGTGAATCTCTACTTCTGTATTCACAATGCATCAATTGAATCTATGAGTATCTACTTCTTGTAATCAAGTAATCGTGTTCCCTTTGAAGTATAAGGTAGGCAGAAAACTTACGCATGTACCATCCTGCTACATGGATGGCAACAGACCATTAGCACATTTTGTGTCCACAGTAATTATAATGTGTATCTTACCCTCGCCCAGCGATGCCTCATTCTCTTCCACAATTTTCTTCTTTGATGTTTCTTCATTTTCTTTCGCCTTATAACAATCAAACGTACTGCATGTTTCTCCTCTTTTTCAATAGCTGGCAAACCAATTTCATCTTTTCTCCAGGTATCAATTAGAGGCAAAATTGAACGGGGATTCGAAATCGGTATGTACGACAACGGATCTCTTTTAATTTTATTACCTTCTGTCTTGTCTTTGATTTCTAAACCAATACTAAATGGACTAAAGTATAATGTTTTAGATTTTGATACAAGATCTAGTTTTTCGCTTTTACATTGTGGTAACAGTTTACATTCTTTTAAAATATTAAAAGAAGTTTTAAAATTTATGAACCGCAGATCTAAAACATTTAAAAGTAATGAGTAAATCTAAAATTAAATCAGACACAAATTTAACCTAAAAACAACAATACGTACATTTTACCGTGTTCTGCAATGAATTCATCTCAATTATGTATGTTATCTTTACATATTTCGTAACATTTCTAATTACAAATTAAGTCAATATAAGCAACAGTATGTGAAAATTAAGGGTTTTTTGTAAATTTTCGAACCAGCGATTAAATAGCAGTAGTACGCTGGTTTGTGATTTGACAAATGACAATTGACATTTATCATTTTTCAATTGTCATTGTCATTAATCTTCTTCTTCCTGATTGTACGATTGGCAATTATTTTGTCCCCATTCATTTAGCCCCCCATTAATTAATAATCTAACTTTTCTACATATATCTCAATCGTTTGACGGTTGTTTGATAGTATGTTTAAATTATTTGATGGTCATTAGTTTATTTAAAAAATAAATTTTAACAAATTGGTTGGAGAACATTTTTTTGACCCCTCAATTATTAAATTAATGACTTTTTTTATTCTTAATCGACGTAAAATCGTTTGATGGTAATTTATAATTTTTATAAAGAATCCACTAAGAAAGCATAATTAAAAATTCAACCCTCAAATTTCGTATAAATTGAGTATGACAAAAATAATGAGATATGTATTTCAGCGTTTTTCAAAATGGCATAAAAGGCAAAATGGCAAAAAAAAGAACATGAAAGTTTTATATAAACGTATAGGCCGAACTCCTAGGGCTAGAAACATGAAATTTTACTCACGTATCCCTGTTATGACGTAAGCATCCACTAAGGAATGATTTTTCAAAATTCAAGCTCCAAAAGGGTGAAATAGAGAAAAAAAAATTTGTATAACACTTTTTATTCTTCTGACATATTTGCATGACATTTCATATGAAATGAGTACAGTAACAATAATGAGTTAGGTATTTGTTTTCTCCGTTTTTCCAAATTCAACGCCTAAGAGATTAAAATAAAAATATAATAGGATGTATAAACGCACAGGCCGAACCCTTAGGTGAAGAAATTTAAAATTTCGCACACATCCTCATCCTACGACGTACGCGTCCACTAAGGAAGGACTATGCAAAATTCAACCCTCAAGGGGGTGTAAAAGGGGATGAAATTGCTTTGAAACTTGGACATACTTGCATAAAATTTCGTATGAATTGAGTACGACAAAAATAATGAGTTAGGTATTTCCCCGTTGTCCAAAATTCAACCTCTTAGAGGGGTTCTTAAAGTAGGGGATGAAAGTTTTATTTAAACTCACAGTCCAAACTCTTAGGGCTAGAAACTTGAAATGTCGCAAACCTATTCATCTTCTGACGTTGGCATCCTTTAAGGAAGGGTTTTTCTAAATTCAACTCCGATGCGGATGAAATAGGGTATAAAATTTTATATATTTTTTTATTCCTTGGACATATTTTCATGACATTTCATACGAATTGAAGAAAAATTAAAAAAGGGGTTTTCTCGACCTTCGGATTTTTTAAGCAATAATTTTTCGGCCTTCTTAAGTATTTTAGTACTTAAGAACTACGTCAAATGCAGTTTCAAAAATCAAAATCGACTCAAGTTATCAAAAATTACAGCTTTTGAAATATTAATATTTTGTGTTTCCAGCAAACTTACTTTTTAAATAAATTTCAGGTTAATATACCGATGGATTTAAAAATCGAATCAGTTTATCTCTCTAAAAAACTGTGTCAAAAACCGCAATTTGTGCAAACCGCAAAAAACCAAATGTTTTATTAATGAATTATAAAATATAATATAATAAATATAAAAAATATAATATAATAAATATAATTTAAATTCGCTCTTAATGTTTTATTTAAAATTTATAAATAACGAAAATTTCTGATTTTTTTTATTAAATTTTCTTTCTAAAAATGAATCAATACCCCATTTTGCTCTCTAGATTGTGACATGGCGTGTACCCATGTTCTATGACGTTTTCTAAGCGTTCTCTTGTGTATTAGTAACACATGAAGTAGTGTTTCCTCCTCTGAAACCATGTTGCAACTAAAAATAGGAGCAGTTCATGTTGCAGTCGGAGACAAATTTGGGCCGTCATAGACGGACTGCTTAGAATAGTTAGTACCAACAGCTTTAAGCATTCAAGTTACAACCTACTCCAACCGCAACCCGACTGCTCTAATACGGTTGGTCTCAACTGCTCTAAACAGTCCGTGTATGGCCTACCTTATTCTTATTTGATAAAATCATTGGCATTGTAATGGTAATTACAAAACTACATCACCTAATGATTCAATAAGGTCAAGTGATCTAGATTTAAACTAAGAATCCTCAACGTAACTCTGTTTCTTAGAAAACGTTCTGTATGAATTTCTCTAAGACGAAAGTCTTTAAAAATATGTGTAGGTTCCCAAAAGTTAGTTTCGAAGTACGGCGGGGGCGAGTACTACTTAATAGAAGAGGTCACTAATTCTTAAAGTATGGCAACTTGGCAACGAAACAGTCCATGTGCCATGGTTTTTAATATTTTCGTCTCTAAGCAGCCTGTGGGTATTAACTAGAAATGCCGCGAATATTCGATAACTATTTGATATCTATTATAGTATAATTTACCTACCTATTTACCATCTATACTCTATAAAAAGTTTCTATAGATTCAGCCAGCTACAGTGTAGGTATATTAGTTTATTAGGTACCTAGGGTGGGTGGACAATGAAAGGCCACGTAAACAAATAGACAGTTATTATTCTTATATTTCCTGAATAAATAAATAAATAATATTATTAATTAACACTTTGCTTTATCATGTAACATGTAAAATACTTTGATTTCTTACAGATTTAATCACTTTTTATTAATCTTATGTTTTAATAAACTCTTCCAAACGGCCTTGTTAGGAACAAAGCTCTTTACAAGGCCGATGTAATATATCAGTATTTTAATTTAAAACTGACGTTGTGGCAATTGAAACATCTCTTTATACTTAAACTACATTAAAAGATATTTTATTTATATGAAAAATTAAATGCTTATAATAATATTATTCACTTATAAGTGCGATTTATAATATGTGTTTTCGCAAATCACATTTTTAATTGGCCTTCGAAGGACCATGGTAGGTTACTATAACAAATAAACGTTAATATTATTGTATTTACTGGATAAATGAAACAAACAAATTCTTAAATATCGCTTTGTTCTATCATATAAGACATACTTTTTTTATTATTTCAGATTTAATTACTATTTTTGTTAAATTAAAGTCAAATTAAAGTCTTCCAAACGGCCTTGCTAAGAACAAGGTTCCTTACAAGGCCGATATAATCAATTTTTTTTTAACTTAAAACAAACGTTATGGCACACAAAATCTGAATACACTTAAACTACATAAAAAGTCTTTCATTTAAACGAAAAAAACACGCTTACAATAATATATTCACACAAAAGTGCGAATGTCATTGTGTGTTTGTATACAAATTTAACTTTAACTTCGTGCCGATATTCGAATTTAGTTTAGCAAGGGACCTCACTGGCAAAATAGTGGCACAAATGAATCGCCGCTACGTCTGTATCTTTGAGTTCGATTAATATTAGTGTGAGTAGAATGAATTTGTCATCACATGGCAATAACTACGCGTTTTTAATAATTTGCCTTCGAAGGAGCACGGCCTTCCATGGTTCACCCATCTTATAACAAAATAAATTTAAGAAAATATCACACAATAATGTATTTCTCTGTTTATCATTGACAAGCACTCAAAATTTCTTGATCAGTTGGAGCGACGCCCACGTCCCCAACATAAGCCACTGCCATTTCACTGCCTACAAACAACATTTTATGTTTATTACAACAATATATTACCACACAAAGTATATGTTTACACACGTCGTTTCCAGTTCAGATATTTTAATACAAAAAATCTTTCATAAAACATTTGCTAACAGAAATCACTTCAGACTATAATTACTTATACGTTTATGCTTCAGACATAGAAAAAATCACTTTAACTAATATTTACGTATGCACTCGTATACATGGGCGTACCGAGGGGTGGGGGGGGCAGCTGCCCCTCCCTGCCCTGCCCTGGAATTTGTTTCCGTCTCTACTAGCTATCTACTGTTGTAGATATTAAGATAAAAATAGTCTTACAATGTTACGGTTGTCTCCCCCTGACCCAGAACCTGGGTACGCCCATGCTCGTATATGTAGCCATCAGTACAGTCAACGAAATCGATCGATTTCGCAATTTTTTTTAAAGCAAATAAGATTTTCGCCGCATCAAACCAGTAGATAGTAGTTCAGTTGGTGAGAGCGTTCCGGCCAGAGGAAAGATCGCAGATTCAGATCCTGCCGTGTCGAAACTTTTCTTTGTTGAGATTTTAAGGTTTTCCCTAAGACGGGGTAGTGCTAAAATACATATTACGTAGATAGAAAACCTGCTTTCACTTCTGGAAATTTTAGATTTGCTATTGAGAAGAAAACCCAGATTTTCAATAAGACAGTGAGGGGTAGCCTCTTCGGCTGAGATTATGGGGTCCCGGGTTCGATCACCGAGTCGGAAAAAAGTGTTATTGAAGTTTTTGTCGAAAATCCAAAATTTCAATAGCAGCTCGGAGTCTGGAAAGTAGTGTGTTATCACTCCTGTGGCTCGAATGAGCCTATAATGCCGTCGTTCCCGGTTATCGTTAACATATTGGTTCCGGGAATCGTTAGAATAGTGGGGATCACTGCTCATCTCACCAACCGATAAACCGGTGAATCGTGGTGAACTGGAAATTCTATAGACGCTCGGTTTATACTTCCTACCCCGCAAAGGAAGCGGGCGTGATATTATTTTTAAGAACTAAAATTGTTATAACACTAACTCAAACCCTCAACAAGATCTACTACTGCTACGTCTAAATCCGGGTTTTAGTACCACCACCTTACCTATACCTGTTGCAATAGCGTTGGTGCTTGTCGCTGTCGTGTTTGGAAAGTAAGGTAGCCGGTAAACTTATACATTTTGCATTCCATTCCTGTTACACGGATAGCAACGCACAATTAACATCTTTAGTATTATACCATTAAATTACCACTTGTATATTAATTTCACTTTATACCTTTATTTTTAACATATCACTCAACCGGTTTCACTTTTTTCTTTATTTTTAACATATCACTCAACCGGTTTAACTTTTATCTTTATTTTTAACATATCACTCAAACCGGTTTCACTTTTTCTTTATTTTTAACATATCACTCAACCGGTTTCACACAAAAAAGTGAACCGGTTGAGTGATATGTTAAAATAATGTTATAAAGTGAAATTAATGTACAAGTGATAATTTAATCGTATAGTAATAATGGAATTTTATTAAGTGCCGATGATGGGAAGTATAGAATATAACATCTTAAGTGTCGATAGGCGATGGTTGTCTCTTTCCATCAGGAGACCCATCTGCTTGTTGACTATCTTGATGATTGATTAGTATTAGAATAGAATAGGAATTACCTGATTAATTTTAGATTGAGTTCACAAAAAGTTTGTCTACTATTGGTAAATATTCCAAGTGTTTTGTGTTTTATCTTGGTGATTTACAATTAAATTTATTGTTAACTAGCTGTGCCCGCGACTTCGTTCGCGTGGAAAAAATTCTAAAATAAAAACTCGCATAGTTCCCGTTCCCGTGGGATTTCCGGGATAAAAACTATCCTATGTCCTTTCTTGGGTCTCAAACTATATTTGTACCAAATTTTATCTAAATCGGTTCAGTGGTTTGGCCGTGAAAGCGTAACAGACAGACAGACAGACAGACAGACAGACAGAGTTACTTTTGCATTTATAATATTAGTATGGATTTACTCATTCTTTGAGGATAGTTAACTGAGCAGACAGTTATTGGTATGTACTCACATCGGCCTGCCAAACTGCTGGCGACATCCAAGACATCATTAGGGCTGATCATGTCCACCAGACTGAGCATTTCGTTAATGCTGGTCATCTGAAAGTTGTTAGCCAATTGTAGCGCCATGCTTTCGCACGACCTCCCGTAGTCCTCTTCATGTTTCAAGAGATTCATTTCTGAAAACATGTTTGCCGTTATAGGACCTTGGAATTCCGCTATTTATAAAACAGGTATTATGAGTCTTATGTGTTGGAGTTTAGCCTAATCAACGTTGATTATGAGCCCGTTGATGAGAACCCGGGACGGGTTTGGTCGCTGGGTCAGGTAAAAGTATTATTAGGTTTTTGCGAGGATTTATCTCAAAATATTTAAATCTCAGTAGGTAGTAGTTTAAAGACTGGTGTTATCACTTCAAATAAGCGGTAATCGCTATCACGTTTCACGCCACCGTCTACCTTACTTTCGAAAGCAGAATACGACAATTACAAGCATTAACGCTATTGCGGTAGGAATAGGCAAGGCGGTGGTACCAAATACCCCAAATACCCAACCAAGACGTTACCGAACTCTACCAACTTGTAGTCACGATGTTATTGATACGTATAGTCAAACGGTCGTCTTTCACGACCTGCGTGGCAGAAAGATAGTTGATGTATTCTTCAAAGGAGCCCAGACCAATACGGGCAAAATGTAGCGCCGGCGATCACCATCCATCTTTCTAAACGATGAACCAGTGAATCGTGGTGAACTGGAAAATCCATAGACATACATAGACGGATGTCTATGTATGTCCGTAAGGGAACCGACGTGATGGCATTTTGCTGTTAACCGAGGTATAGCGATTGCTTGTACTGAATTTAAGCAACTTATTATTATCCCCTCGGTGGAGGGTTATTATTAAATACTAGCTGACCCGGTAAACGTTGTTCTGCCTTTTTAACTACTCTTTTTTTTCTATATTTTCTCACCTTTTAAACCTTCCCTGGACTTCAACAATTAATTCAAAACCAAAATTAGCCAAATCAGTTCAAGCATTCTCGAGTTTTAGCGAGACTAACGAACAGCAATTGATTTATATATATATATAAATATATACAATGTGAAATGAACCTTTTCATTATGTTTTTTGATGACTCAAAATGTCTATTGTGTTTGTATTTAGGTGGTTTAGGTACAATTATGTTTCATTAAACATATTTCTATGCAGTAGCAGGTGGCTGGTCCGCTTGGCCCGTATTAAGACCATAAACAACCGTATCATCCGTTACCCAAACACTAAACAACGTTTTACGGTACTTGCCCCCAGTGAGGGTGCTAGTGCACTTATCTGGAAATAACAAATGTTTGAGATATCTAACTAATAGTGATATAACACATTTTTACGAACCTTCCAAGTGAAATAAATTAGGAGTTTTTCAAGAAAGATAAGATATATATATATATATATATATATATATATATATATATATATATATATATATATATATATATCAATTGCTGTTCAACAATAATAAACAATAGACCCCTCCGCGGCTTCACCCCCGGACCCACCATGGGCTTCGCGCCTGGACTCCTTATACCAAGCGTGTACAACACTTATGCATATCTTTGGGAACTTTTGGCCGGCCGGAAAAAATAGTGTGTGCAACACAGGACGAAATTACTACATTATTTCCAATGTGTTTACCACGCAGTTTCACACGCAGGACAGAATTTTGTACTTTATGTCCCTTGTGAAAAATATACTAAAAATGTTTTCTGTGGAAATTTTTGAATATTTTATACTGATTTTCTTCTACGTTAAAGTTTCCTAATTTTTTTAATCTATAAATATTTATTTTTTTGCATTAGGATAAATATGACACTAATGATCCGGCACAGTTCACACATAGTGTGTGTGAACTGTGCCGAATCATCACACAGCGTGTGATAGGCACACGTCACACACACACACACACACAAACACGCGCGCATGCACACACGCACGTAGATACGCACGCACGCACCTACGAACGCACGCACGCACGCACCCGCGAACGCACACACGCACGTACGCACGTACCCACGCACGCGCACACACACACACACACACACACACATACACACACACGCACATGCGTACACGTCAGTGGTCCACTGTTTCGGATCGCAAACACTCGAGACTCTGGTCAAGAGTTAATTACGATCTGATCCAATTACCGTCAAGATATTGCCCTAAATTGAGGTTTCCCCTCATAGAAGACACTCTTAGGGTATGCTCCACGTCCATGAATGGCCGAAAATCTTACATCTAAATTTAATTTTGACTAAAATCATCCGGTATCTATCATTGTTAATTTATCCGAAGCATTCGGAAGTCTTGTGTAGCAAACTGCTCAACATTGTTACTAACAAAATAATTAACACTATTACTCCCTACAAGTTTTTCGGTAGCGGAAGTTTTGGCCGATTTCTAGCTGAACCCGAAACTGTAGCAGAAACTGGATTAAGTCGAAGCCAAACCTTTGTTGGACTCTACTGTAGACATAAAATTTAAGAGAGCCAAGAAGATTTTGTGAGGCTAATAAATACATTTTAATTTTTTAACATTAAAGTACCTACCTAGTAGTAAAAATATTGTAATATCGTGTTAATAAAAATATAATTGTGCAGCACAGACTTATCTCATGTAAATATCAAATGTAAATAGTTTAAGTAAGGCAGGATAAATTGTATATTTCGTTTAGTTTACAAGTTTTTATAATAAATAATGTTTGCTATCGTCTTTTACTTGCCCTAAGACCTACATACAGCTTTGTTGCATAGAAATAAGAAAGCTTTATGTAGTTGAGATCGTTGCCTAAGCATAATACGAACTAAAAGGGTTCCACGCAGTCGACTAAATTACGAGTCTACTCTTGCGAGATTATATTTATATGCGGGAACCCAGAATTACGAAAACCCCGAAAAGTACAAAATTAATGTAAAAATGAATGTTTATTGAATGTAAATGGTATGTACAATGTAAGTATGAATCTTAGACATATGTTCACGCACTTTTCGGGAAAATAAAGATAGATAACAGGATAGTACGACCCAAAAAGACGTACAACTCTATGAGTTTCCGAGGTCCTGAAAGAACTGAAATGTATATAACTCTCTTGTTTGTTGTTATTTTTATTTATCTTGTTTATAGTTATATAAGTTTGTACGTATTAGATCTTTACACATAGATGATAAGTAACACTATATAATTATATATATATATATATATATATATATATATATATATATATATATATATATATATATATATATATATATATATATATATATATATATATAAAAATATTGTAATTTGTAATGTATCTGTTGTCAAGCACCATAACCATCCTGTGTAAATAACATAATTTCATCTATGTACCTATATATTTATTTTTATTTTATATTATATTCTTAAACATAAGTATTGATTGTATTCTAATACACTTAGTCACAAACAAACAGCACACACTAACACCCATACTTTTATAGAATTGCTTCTTGTTGTATGTCTAGTTTTGTTTATTACGATATATACCTATATAGTCTTTGATATGTAAACCTGTTAGCTACCCGTCAGTGACTGTAAAAATGCTTATAGTAACAGTGTACAAAAAGAAAAACCTTAATTGGCCAATGTAATGTAAATATTATAATATTGTACCTATTTTGATATTCGGCTGTGGGTTTTTAGTTGAAATAAATAAAGAAATAAATTAGTTTTTGAAGTGAAAACTTTTTTAGGCGCGTTGAGCGTTTTGGTAGAGGGTAAAATCCTCGGTTCGCGTCACCGACATGCTAATGATAATAGTATATCTATAGCTATGTTTTGCATATAGTTTTAATTACTCTCAACTTAATAGTTCCGTTTTCACTTCTATCGGCAGTCCCACGACTGCTGCTGTTTTTTTTAGATAGGCTTTAGGGCATAATGTACTTTGTTTTGCTTATAATTGTAAAAAGAAAGTACCGTTGCACCCGCTAGACGACCACACTAGCTAATTAGAGGTAGGAGAAGCTACCTAACACAGAATTATTTTGATGAGGTTACGAGAAGTAGGATTTTAACAAAATCCCAGACATTGTGGCGCCATCGCATGGCGCCAGCCGTCTTTGTCGGCATATCCGAGTGTCTGGACGCGGGCTATAAATATGGAAGAGCGAGGCCATATAATCAGTTCCGTTCCGTTCCAGTTCAGTTTCGTTACGTCTTAAGAAATAAGTTTCCCAGACAAGTTCCTGGGCTTAAAGGGTACCGGTTTAGAGTAGGACAATGATAGGCAAAGTAGTGGCTCTCTCATAGAAATAGGAAAATTTGCAACGGTGCTAGCTTTATTGCTGTTCTGTTTCGTTACAATAAAGCACCATTGTAAAAAAAATGTTGTGGTATCTATTTCTTTCCCCGGCGACATCCGGCTCACACCAAAAAGCACTACGGCTGGTAGGGCGTCGAAGAAGAAGAACAGATCTACAGTCCGCTGGCTCCCCCGGCTGTAGTGCACAATAATCGTTATAAGAGATATTCAGTTTGTGGCATCCGTTTTTGCCCCGTGTTGGTCCAGGTCTCCTTTGTAGAATAGATAATCTGCCGTTCTGCCAGGCAGTTTGTAAGAGGTGAACGATTAGCTATGCCAAACACTACCACCGTGGCTTATAGGTGGTAGAGTTCTGCATTGTATCACTCGGGTCTGGTATCAACGCCTTATTCCTGCCGCAAAAGCGTCAGTACTTGTCATTATCGTATTCTATTTTGGAAGATAAGGTAGCCGGTAAAATCATGTATGTGACATTAACCCCGCCACAAGTATAGCAATGCTTCATTAATACCTATAGTGTCTATAGGCGATGGCTGCCTCTTTCCATCAGGAGAGCTATCTGCTTCTTTGCTATATCATAATATAAAAAAATCGTGTATTGTGTACCAATCAAATAACTGTCATTGAGTCTATCCTCCGTGCGTATGCTTTTTATATTAATGATTTCAAATAATTTAAACAAGAAAATAAAAGAAAAAACCATCGTATATAGATAACCATGATGTCAAAAATGTCTTGTTGTCGACGTGGGAAGAACGTACCTACACAAAATATTCGACACAAATAACTTATTGAGATCATTTGAAAAACCTCGAATTTTAATAACAACTTACTCAACCGTGTTTTTCCAATTTTAATCTGTGAACTCGTCAAGTTGCCGATGCGGGACAGAAACTCAGCAGCTGCGAACGCCGCGTTACTGGCCGAGCAAGACCGCGTGTTACACAGAATACCTAAAAAGAAAAAAGTAGAAAAAATGTATCTTCAGGACCCATATCTCCGAAGAGGTAGGCAGAGGTCTCGACTTCAAAAAATCGGTCAAGTGCGAGCTAGACTCGCGCATCGAGGGTTCCGTATAAACTTATATTTTTGTGATATAACTAAAAGATTACAAGTTTTCAGATTTTTTTCTTTTATATGTACTGTAAGACATTGTTCCTTTCCGAATTTCATAATTCTAGGTCAACAGGAAATAATATCTCGGTTGTATGTAGATACCTATTTGATTACAATGATTTGTTTGTAAAGTTTTTAGGTGTCCAGCCTAGAATTACGAATCGGTAACCCAACATCCTGGCGTGTGCACTAGACCATACTGGGGTGGGCACGGCCCACCCGGCCCTCCCTCTATATACCTACGCCTATGCATCTCTGGTGTCTATAGACGATGATTATTTATTTCCACCAAGAGGATCATAAGCTCGCCCGCTATCCTAAAATATAATTACCATTTAGCGCTGTTACACATTTTATTACAAATTATGCCGAGTTGTAGCATGACGTGAATATGGACACTGGAGTCATTACACAAATCGATTTAACCCCAAAGTAAGTAAATTATTAGACCGTCCCCTTGGTCGAGTGGTTTGTGACAGTGTCAAAGATACATACATGTCAAAAATACGCTCATATAAGAGTATAAATATACTCAAATCATTGAAATAAAAAACCCAAGATACACAATCAGTGTGTCAAAAACGTCCTCCAACAATTTAAAATTGTGCACTCATTTCAAATAGAATCGCGTCGGCCGCGTCACTGTCAATTTTATTTATTTTCGTACATTGCTTTGTAAAAACAACTATAAGTCTTGCACTTAAGGTTGGATATGCAAAGACATATGTTTTTGCCATATCTATAACTACTTAAAAGAAATTAGGGACACTTTTGAGTGTCAGTTTTGTTCGGGACTGTGCATCTAGGGTTTTTTATTATCAATGACTCAAATATAATAAACACCCAAATCCAGAAATACAAATATTTGTGCTGATACCACAAATATTTGTCTCTATCAGGAATCGAACTCGACCCCCTTTCGGGGCTTTGTAACCGTTAAATACTTATAACACTTACCAAAAATCCCAGTATCATAATAGGCAATATTGAAAGCTCTGTAATCTGTAAAGACGTCTTTGCCAGCCAATAGTCCTAGTGGAGGCTCTAGGGTTCGGTCTATGTTATGTTGTCCCTTCTGCATAAATCCAGTACCACACGCCGCTGCTAATATGGCGTGTTTGAGTAAGCACCTACAATAAACACATTACATTACTATTACAATAGATAAAGATGTAAACAAATATGTAGGAAGAAGAAAGAAACGTATGAAGTAAGAAGCAACTTTATGATACGCCCAGTCAGCAGGAGCGTTATAGCTACTGCCGGATCTGCAGTATCAATTATACGGGGCCCCCGGGCCCCAATGTGTGTAAGCAAAAATTAATAAAAACATCCCAAATAGCAAAAGTCAAAAAAGCAATTTCTTTTTGATGACAAGGAGAGTGTTTATTTAATTTGAATAATTTGTAAACATTTTGAAAAAGTGACAGTATATGATGAATAAATATTTCTTTTAATTTTAAACAAACACTTTTTTCTTTTGTAAGAAATCTCTACCCTTCATAAGGGCCCCTAAACAAAATTTTATATGGGGCAAGGCACGCTACGCCACTGCCTGTCAGTAGTCATTAGCATCGTGACTAGACTATTTTCTGAGTTGATATGTGTGCATTGACTAAACAGATTAGAGACCTAATAACAGTCCCATTGCTCTGTCAACACATCAGACTAATAGATCACAAAAGTAATCCCAAGCGTAACACAATAATTAGTACCGGCCAATCCAGTGTGTTATAAACACGTGCAACAAAACACCGATTTTGAAATAGCCAACCGGAACACAGTGTTTCTTTTCTCCGAGCGAGCCTCAGATTAAAAGAATTAAGTTAATTGGTATTCTCTCACTTTAATGACATGTTATCCATGACCTGATGCTGCAGGATTCCCATTTGAACATAATCAGCTCATGTTATGGTTTGTTAATGAGTCACATGAAACATGAAGGTGGTCCTGATAAATGAATGTTACCGCTACTACTGCTATCCTACTTACGACAAATCGTAGGTCCCACAGCCAGGTATCGCTAGGGCGATACAAGTGTCGCTTCCAGGGCCCAGGTCGTAATATTCAAACCCACTTCGAGGTCGGGATTTATACTCCCTTACTTCCGTATGTGGTTTTACCTGTAATCAGAATTACCTGCCCTCCACTTCACGTAACAAAACGTTATAGTTCTTTCACATACAAAAACGATACAACCTCGCGTCTTGCTGGTGCTACAACGTGTGAGAAAAATTTGTAGACCCGTTGACCCTACAGGCCATCCCTAAAACTTCCTACCGAATTAAGGTATTTTGAGCTCGAAGGAATAAAAACTATACCTAAGCATAGATTTTTTCCAGAGTTCAAAATATAAATTTTATTTTTGAAAATTTGTAAGTATATTTTGGGAATGAAAACGATGGTGGATTTAATTTTTCAAATGGCATTCAACGCAATTTTTGAGCTCCAACATGTTTTCTTGGCTACATGAGCAATAGGTTGAAAAATGTCAAAGGAATATAAAAAAAATGATTTTTTCAAATATTTTTGTCATTAATTAAACTCAATTTTAATTCAATTTACGGTATTTGATATAGGTACTTTTTGTTAAAAAAGGTGATTAGATTTTTAAACTCAATTTCTTCTTTCTTTTGTAATAATCTTTTAAAATTCTCTTCTCTCTATTAAAAAGTAATATTCTGGAATTCTATCCACTTAGGGATCTTCCCCGCATTGGTCCCGGCCTCCTTCGGAAAATGCCAGGAAGGTAATAGATGAATTGTTTGTTTGGATATATGGCTACTATAGTGACTTAAAGATGGAAGAGTTCAACAAGTGCACCCACAATTAGCCGATCCTTGGTCCCACAATGTGATACGTGGCCAGCCTATCGCCAACCGTGCATTTTTTTCAATTCCGGGCAACATTGTTTTTCTCAGAAAACTGAAAAAACACATTTTTCTAATTGTCCGATGCGGGAATCGAACCCCGGTACTTGTTGTGGTCAACTCTGATACCGAATCACTAGATCACAGAGCGGATAACGAAGAAGACAGTAAACAAACATTCATCTTTATTTTTGACATGTTTATTTGGCTAAGCCTTAATTGCCCGTTTTGCCCTGAATTGTTATCCTAACGCTATTGTATGGAAGTGAGAGTTGGGTGTGTCAGAAAGGGCACGAAAGCAGAATCAATGCAGTCGAGATGACATCGCTGCAAAAATATGTGGTGCAACACTCCTAGACCTGGTTCCGCAAGCTCCCGAACCGGAAGTGAAAAAGCCTGAGCCCTGAAAGAGTCGGCATAAAAATGAGAAAACGCATGCTGAAGAAGTAATAATCACAGATAAAAGGTTAACAAAACAGATATACAACGCGAATGTGGCGCATGCAAGGATCACTGAATATACATAATATGACATTCCGTTCTCTCTGCCTATCCATTTTTGTGCATGTTGCGGTAGACTAAAGCGCTTGACAGCTCTGCCATAAACAATTATTGTTTCTTTCCATTAGGAGAGTATCTTCTTGTTTGCTATCTTATCATATAGAAAATAGAACATTAAAAAATACCACATCCTTACCGGTAGTGGGTTGACAGTCTCTGCTAATTTTAATGTTTCTTCATAAGGTATGCCAATACTTGCTATCGTGCAGTTGGCAGATGTGAAGTTTCGTTTCGCGTACTCCTTCAGTGTCTCCCCAGACATGTTACTTATTCTGCCCTCTTCGCAGAACACAGAGTTAGCTAGAGGGCCAGCCCAGAAGGCTTTCTGTACAAGGTCTAGTACGCGTTGCACTGGTTTCATTCTGAAGAGATCATCTTTCACTAGTTGCTTTCGATCGCTAGTTTCCCATTCGTAGTAGCAGCATCTGTCGTCAAATTGTCTAATGTTAGTATTAAGTCTAAATTTGCTTTATGGCATTTCTAGCAAGTATTCTATTGATTCAAGTGTTACTTTGCGAATACTTAATCTAAGGCGTAAATCCATTATTGAAAGGTGAAAATAATAAATTTGTTGTTCTCCGCAAACTGACCTCCGCGATGCCACCGAAAAGAAAAATGCTGGTGTACAAAATGAATAAAACTTACTAATGGTCTGGACAAAAAAAAGACCCAAGCACAATTAACTACCCACATCCCACATTTTTTTTAAATTATAAGATAGCAAACAAGCAGATGGATAGTCAACCATCGCCAATAGACACCAAAGATGTTAATGGTGCGTTGCTATCTTGTGACGAGGTCTAATGCCACATGCATAAGTTTACCGGCTATCTTACCCTCGAAACCGGAAAACGACAGTAACTAGCACTGACGCTATTGCGGCAGGAATAGGTAAGGCGGTGGTACCAGACCCGGTCGAGCCAATGCAGGACTCTACCACGTAGTAGTCACGATGGTAGTGATGCACATAGCCACTCGGTCGCCATTTATGACCTGCCTGGCAGAACGACAGTTTGCTTATTTTTCAAAGGAGCCCGGGACCAACACGGGGAGCAGATCCACGCCACATTCACTACACTTTCATTCACGTTGGCAGTAAGGCACATAATTTACGCACCAACGCACGTTTCACTTCGAAGCCGAAGCATCTTCAGGAGAAACGAACACTATCTCACTCAAAGCGAGTTACACTAGTACTGAGTGAGGTTTTTGTATTAAATTATGTATAATGTATATAATTTGTATTAAAAAACTATATCGACGAAATGTTACTCCACTTGCTGGCGAATCAGCACGGATTAATTTGTCAAATATAAAAAAACACCTTACCCAATAGCAGTATCTAGCAAGTAATGTTTAAGCTGCGAAAACATTTGCAGTGGGCAGCGCAGAGTGAAGGCGACGGTCTGGCGGTCCGAGGTGCAGGTCAGGTAAGCGCCGCTGTACTGCAGAGTCCTCATCTTGTAGCAGGCGGAGAACCCGCAGCCGGAGCCCGAAGACATCGCTCTGATGAAGTGTGTCGCGCCTATGTCATCATTGACTTCGTAACGTGAACCAGCCTGTAGTTAGAAAGCGACTGTAAACAAAAATCATTGCACGCAAATTTTTTTTATAATATAGCAATCAGATGGCTCTCCTAGTGGAAAGATACAAGCATCGCCTACAGACACCAAAGATGTTAATGATGAGTTGCTATTCATATGGCAGAATGCTAATGCCACATGCACAAGATTACCCGCTACTTAACCCACCAAACTGGAATAGGACAGCGACAATCATTAACGCTATTGCGGCAGGAATTGGTAAGGCAGTGGTGGGCAGCTACACGTTATCATCCGAGTAACGAGGTGTAACCACCTCTAGACTCCGAGCTGCGACTGAGATTTAGATCTCTGAAAAAACCTCTTTGCCTGATCTGGGGATCGAACCCTGAACTTCAGTCTTATTCTAATAGCTAACCCCTAGACAACAAAAACTGTTCTTACTAGATAATAAGAGTTCTGCAAAATCTGGCCCGAACTTTGGTACTTAGGCCACTAGGCCTAGATTTTGCTGAACTCTTATCATCTAGTAAGAATAGTTTAGGTAACGCCTTACCTATTCCTGTCGCATTAGCGTTGAATGCTTGTCACTGTCATGTTCCGGTTTGGAGGGTAGATAGAATAGCCGGTTAACGTATGACAGTTATTTCTTTCCATCAGAAGAATTATTCAGCTTGTTTGCGATCATATGATATAAAAAAAATGCTCAATGACGAGGCGCCAGTGATTTTTTTGCATGGACGTAAGCAAATTAAAGAAAATACTGAAAAATATATACAGTTGTAATCACTGCGAAATGATTATTTTCCCAGTGTACCAAGGAACTTACATACCATGATCAGATTTATCGGATACTGTCCGAAGATGGTGTCACGAACTTTTGAAGTCATAAATTTGGAGGAAGCAAAACAAATTTGCAGGTATTATGATATTTGGCTCTCGATTCTCTTTGTCTACCCTATAAAGGATCTAGTGCCTAGATATGTATGTGTTTACTTAAAAATTGACCTGAAACATAATTGTACACGCCGTTATGGGTGTGCCCGTAGACTTTGAAGCGCATATTTTGATGCCGTTTAGCAGATCACATCTCTGGAACTCGCAGGGTCCGTACGCCGGCGACAAGGTCAGCTGGCTTTGGGATAATCGTCTCACACTCAGGTACAAGCATTTTGATAAAATCATTGCCTGAGAACGTTTTGTGATGTCAACTTAAAGTTTTTTTACATGACGTTACCAGACGTTACGATTTCATATGACGTTACGTTTTTATTGCTTTTCTTGTAAAAAGGTTAATTTGTCATCGATAGTCGTTGCAGTTTTTCACACAAACTTTCTAGGATGAGCATTTTCTTCTTTTCTTTTATTTTCAGACCTTTAGGTGTTGAATTTGAAAAAGCATTAGCCTGTGTACATTGGGGCACACTAAAAGTTTTGCACTTCTAGCTAATCTTTTTAGTAAACTTTTTAGTAGCTAGCTAAACTTTTTAGTAATAAAAAAATCAACTGGCGGGAAATGATTTGTCAATTGTTTTTATTATCACACATCAAAGTTCTACGTACGCAAAACGAAAATGGAATTAAGTCGAAAAGATTTTAGAGCGATGATTTTTAATGATTTTAAAAGTTCTCTTTCTCCGCAAAACTGTGCCGCTCGTCTTCAAAATGCCTTTGGGAGAGAAGCACCTTGTTTGAGCACCGTGAGGCGATGGTTTACTGAATTTGAGAGAGGTCAAGTTTCGAGAATTTCGTGAAGAGCGGCCTTCAACTGCCGTCAACGAAAATAATATGGCTTCTGTTAAGCGGTTAATTGAAGAAAACCCCCAGATTACCTATGAGACAATTCGAGGACTATTGGGGATTGGTATGAGCCAAATTCAGAAAATTTTACACGAAGAATTGAAAGTTCGGAAATTTTGTTGTCGTTAGATCCCTCATGAACTGACAGCGGAGCAGAAGCGGGCTCGCGTGGGATGGTGCTCACAAATGCTACTGAAATACGACCACGGACATTTTAATGATGTTTATGACATTGACGTAGGAGACGAAATGTGGATTTATTGTTTTGAACCCGAAAAAACAGCAATCTTGTGAATAGGTGTTTGAAAATGAGAACAGGCCCACTAAAGTGAGACAGGCGAGTGGTAAAAAAATGATCGCGTTTTTTTTCTCAGCTACGGGTGCCATCTGTACAATTCCACTTGAAGATCAAAAGAGTGTTAATGCCGAGAGGTATTCTACCATTTGTTTACCCAGGGTGTTAGAAAAAGTTCGCGAAAGACGACCCAAAAGCCACATTCTCCTACACCATGATAACGCTTCTTCACACACGACCAACAAAACATAGTTATTTTTAGCTTCCGAAAAAGTACATCTTGTCACTCATCCTGCACATAGCCCCGACCTAGCACCCTGTGATTTCTGTATTTTCCCCAAAATCAAAGATATAATGAGAGGTTTTACTTTTATCAACTCCGAAGTGGCAGTGATAGCGTTCAATCAGCACGTAGAAAACATGCCTTCAGATCTGTGGTCCTCCTGTTTTAAAAAATGGTTCGATCGCATGAAAAAATGTTTAATATGTAAAGGAGATTATTTTGAAAAGCAATAAACATGATATTTTGGTTACAACATGTTGTTTTTTAAGTTACGCAAACCTTATAGTGTGACCTACGTATAGCCTTGACTCTTTAACTATCTCCATGCCAACTTTCGCATTTATAATATTGTACTAGGTACATAGTATGGAATATGGATAACGTTGGCACTTGTTGAAAGTGTATCTAGAATAATTTAAGACATATTAATACGCTTGGGCGTATATGTGAATTGGGCCAGACCCCCTCCCCCTCTCCCCAACGTTAGCAAAAAGATAGAATTCATATTATTTATGGATAACATCAAATTTACATTTTGGGAACCCACAACCTCCATATAAAAGCTATAGCCACGCCCATGTTAATACGTGAAGCGAACACTTTAGCTAAAATTACGCTTACAGAGTCGTCTGAAAATTGACATATCTACCATATGTGCTATGCCAGATTATCATCTATATGTGTGCCAAATATCATCCAAATCGGTTAATCGTTCCTGTTAGATTTACCTGTTAAAAGCAGCGGGCTGCGAGGTGCAGCTAGTAATATTATAAATGCGAAAGTTTGGATGTATGGATGGATGTTTGTTATTCAATCACGCAAAAACTACTGAACGGATTTAAATGAATTGGCATACAGATAGATGACTATCTGGAATAGCATAAAGGATAGTTTTTATCCCGGAAAAATAAGCTGTTCCCTTGGGATTCACCAAAAAAAATTTTAATGCCCGCTGGGGCTGCAGCTAGTAACTAATAACTACTTAATAATTTTACAGCTGCCACCGGATTGGAAATGTGGCCACGCGCTGGGGGGATACGGCAGATATTATTTATTATATTTGCCGTAAGCTACGCATATGCTTAATGGTTCTTTAGCAATAGTGATAGAGTACTGTTAGTTCTATCACATGTATAATATTCATCCTCGTGTTGGTCCCGGACTCTTTCTCGAGTTGGTCCCGGGCTCTTCCTCGTGTTGGTCCCGGGCTTCTCCTCATGTTGGTCCCGGGCTCCTTTGAAGTATAGGCCAACTGCCGTTCTGCCAGGCAGGTCGTAAAAGGCGACCAATTGGCTATATGAGTCACTAACATCGTGGCTACTAGGTGGTAAAGTTCTGCATTGTCTCGCCCGGGTCTGGTACCACCGCCTTACCTATTCCTGCCACAATAGCGTCAGTGCTTCTCACTGTCATATTTCGGTTTAGAGGGTAGTGTACCTAGCCGGTAAACTTATGCATGTGGCATAAGACCTCGCCACAAGATAGCAACGCACGATTATCACCTTTTGTGTCTATAGGCGATGGTTGACTCTTACCTTATATATGTGTATATATATATATATATATATATATATATATATATATATATATATATATATATATATATATATATATATATATATATATATATATATATATATATATATATAGACTCTTCTAATCGTAAGAGAAACTATCGCTTATATATGCATCACCAGAAATGTTTATGGTGTGTTGCTATCCATGGGGCGAGATAGTTTAAGCCATATACATTAAAACTTAAATAAATTAAATTAGCTGTAATCAATTCTTGTTATTGTAAGGCCGAGATAAAATGCTTCCTATAGATAATGTTCTCGAATAAACACAGCTATAAAGATAATCTGTTACTTAGCATTAGTATATCAAAAGCATGCGGTTTTACGATCTCAAGGGTTACAGGGTGTATACCAGCTTTGAGTTGTTTACTACAAATTTATTGGTAAAATAAACCATTTATTGTTTTGCCAGCCAGTTCGTAAAAGAGGAAACAATAGTTAAATTTGTCATTATTATTTTCAATACAGGATATCAGAATTTTGCAATGTCTCGTCTGGTTTTGGTACTAGCATCTTACCAATTCCCGCCGCCGTAACGTCATTACAAGTAACTGCCATGTCCCGATGTAGAACCTTTTTCTAGAATTGGGATCCACTTATCCGATAATATCAGAGGATAATATACACCAGTAAATACCTGAACTCTTCAGCCCAGTTGTTTGGTCATCTTGGGTTTAATCCCGGATCAGGCAGTGTTATGGATTGTTTCTTTCTAGAAAAATTAGTACTAATTCGAAGTGTGACAATACTTCATACCCCCGTCATCCTCGTAGCCCAGAAAAGCAAGTCAAGATAAGGATAGAGTAAAAAGTTAGACGCGAGTGCATAAACCTATATTTCGGGTTGTCAGACCGCTCAGCTTATCATCCATAGAATACAATTCACATACATGGGCGTACGAGGGGAGGGGAGGCGGGGGGGGGGGCAGCTGCCCCCTTCCCCTGGAATCTATTTACCTCCCTACTATCTACTGTTGTCGATAAAAATATAGTCTTAAAATGGTACGGTTGCCCCCCCCCTGACCTGGGTAAGCCCATCATATATATTATCCATATAATATAATCCAAAGAATTTGCAACTCAATGAGCTTAGCACTGTTAATTCTACTGACCGAAGTTACTATATTGGTAGAGGTAAACATGGAAATCTATACATATAATAAAATCGTAGGAAAGTCAAAACTGTACATTGAATATTTTTTTTAAAGAATACTTGGAGCGTGATCTACAATCGATATCGAAGCCAAGAATATAGTTTTTAGACTTTTTGTCTGTTTATCTGTATGTATGTCCGGGGTAAACTCAAAAAGTACTGCATGGATTTACTTCAAATTTTACATGAATATTACTAACAGGTCGGGTCAACATATAGGCTACATATTATCACGCTATCACCTACAGGGGAGAAGCTGTGCGGAGTAAACGAAGTCCGCACGGGTGAAGTCGCTGGCAACAGCTAGTTAACTTGTAAAAAGATTTAAAATAAGTCATTTCGACAATCTTATTTGGATTTAGTAACTAGATGTCTGTAAGTCCAAGTAAGATTTTGCAGGTTGCTTAAGTTCACCCTATCTTAAAGGCAACCTGAATTGGCAACTTAGTGACCATCAAGAGCTTATGAATTTTTTTTTACAGAAGTTAACTTTAGAGAGATAAAGGAGTGTGCGTATTGCAAGATTCCAGAAATGCTTAAAATGGCCTATGAGCAATCTTCGTTGTACCAAGTTGATTGCTAAATCTATTGATGATTTTTGGGTCGTGACCCATATCTGGCCCGTGTCTGACCCGTATTTGACCTATATCTTTCCTGAATTTAGTAAATCTGGAGATTCGTTTTCTTCACAACATTTGTTTCACAAAAAAGCCGGCATGATATTTATTTGCCATGAAGTAAAATGTCAAAAGGCAAGGCACTGAATTTTAAATTCAACTGCAAAGTTGTGAGAACGTGAAATTATGACGTTCTTAATTACGTAAAAAATGTTGCAGCCATGTTTTACCAAGGTGATTGTTCTGGTCTTTGAACAAAAATTAAAATAACTAATTATACATTCAAATCACTAAGAAAATACTATTTTATTTAGCTTAATATCACATTTACTGAAAAGATTTTGCTTATACAGACAAGGACAATAGGTCTAAAAATTGGCTATACGAGTCATTAAAAATATGACTACTAGGTGGCAGAGTTCGGCAATCTCACAAAAGACAAGAAAATGATCTTTTTCCTAAAAGTAGTTCTCGTAAAATAATCAAGAAAAAGCTAATTCGTGATATGCAAAAAATAGGCTAAAACGTTTGACTGACATCATGGTTGCTACTAGGTAGTAAAGTTTTCTAACGTCTCGCCTGGGTTTGATTCCATCGCCTTGCCTATTCCTGCCGCTATACCGTTAATGCTTATCACTGACGTGTTCCGGTTTGAAGGGTAAAGTAGCCGGTAAAGTTATACATGTGGCTAAGCTACCTACGCGGCGGTGTGAGCGCGGCTAGCAACGCACTATTATCGTCTGTGGTGTCTATTATAGGCGGTGGTTGTCTTGTTCCTTCAGAAAACTCATTTGCTTGTTTTTGCTTGTTTGCCATCTCATGATTAAAAAAAATATATAGAACTGTAAAACCAAATAAGAATATTATATATTATAGGTAGTGAGTCGCGTAAAATAAATTCGCACATTCTACCTACCAAAACAGAAATTATATTGAATAGGACTTACTGCTTGTCAACATAATCAATTCTAAACATCCGACGAAAAAAAGGCGTGCTATAAGTTTGACCGCTATATATGGCTATACATGTGTATGTGTGTATCTGCCTGGCTGTGGTACCGTAGCTTTTGAACTGTAAACCGATTAAGATGAGTTTTATAATGATATAAGTAGATATATGAAAGCTGGTTTTCTAGACATGTTTTAAGGTCGTCATCTATTTTCTACTTAATGAGAGAAGTAAAGCAACTTGTACAGTCCTGACCGATACAAAACTTGGTATTCTGTTAGTGCAGTGACATGATTGCTAGGACCTGATGGTGTAGGATCTCGGTTCTGATATTATAAGCTCTTTCCATGCTTTTCTCTGCAAATGATACACAAGAAGCAAAATGTAGTCTGACGAAAGAGAAATGTGACGGAGGTTCTTCAAACTTTTACCTTAAGAGTTGTAATCTTGTTGCTATCTTTAGTAAATACGGGTTGATTACGTTCAAAGTTCCATCCTCATCACCTCGATGTCTGGAAATCCACAACTGTGCGATTCTCTAGGCACTTCTTACCACGCACTACTCCTCTGTGGAATCAATTGCCGGCGGGGGTGTTTCCGAACGGATACGACTTAGGCACCTTCAAGAAAAGAGCATACTCCTTCTTAAAAAGCCGGCAACGCAGCTGCAAGACCTCTGGTGATGTGGCTGTCCATGGGCGGCGGTAATCACTTACGATCAGGTGAGCCTCCTGCTCGTTTGCCCCTTTTTTCTATAAGAAAAAAAAGTTATCAACTAAGACCACAGACAACTAAGTTGATGTAAAAAATCGCCTTAAGATATTAGTGGTGAGTTGCCGTCCGTCTGTTGGGGATTAAACGTCAAATAAATAATTTCAACAACTACCTTTTTCCCCAACGTAACACTATAGTCAAAATAATGGACTAAATGAAAGGGATGAAGATAAGAGTAGTAAAGATAAAGTAAATGTTAGCAGCGGTCTGCGTTATAAACAGAGTGTCTTTGGCTCACCAAGATTCACTAGTTTACCAGCTGGTTAGATATGGATAGTGATCCCTATAACACACATTCCAAATCAAACCATTATTACTAGTTATTTGAGATAACCGGATTTTTTTAATATCATAAGATAGCAAACAAGCAGATGGGTCTCCTGATGGAAAGAATCAACCATCGCCTATAGACACCAAAGGTGTTAATGGTGCGTTGCTATCTTGTGGCGAGGTCTAATGCCACATACATAAGTTTACCGGTTACCTTACCCTCCAAACCGGAACACGACAGCGACAAGCACTGACGCTATTGCGGCAGGAATAGGTAAGGCGGTGGTACCAGACCCGGGCGAGATAATGCAGAACTCTACACCTAGTAGCCACGATGATAGTGCCTCGATAGCCAATCGATCGCCTTTCACGACCTGCCTGGCAAAACGGCAGTTGGTCTATTCTTCAAACTTTCTTACGTACTTTGTCAAAGACCGAGGCTTATATAATACTATTGAACTCCAGCAAGCTAGTTAAATTTTTTTAGATAAAAAAACTCTATTACAGTCGGACTAGAGCCCAGCCACTCATGATCTAAGCCAGACAGGGTAACCATACACCAAAGAGGTCAAGAAGACCATATATTTTTCGTAAAGCAAAGTTAAAAATCTGAATCAACAATCAACCTATCACTTTTATGACTGCAATCAATTTCATATATCGTCATAATACCATTCTTACATTATCTTGTTATTGTTTTCTACGAATAAAACTAATGTGACCATAATTACCGACAGTAGAAGAATCATTTTTGGCCGTTTTAGTACTCTTTTTTGTCACTTGAAATTTGAATCAATGTATAAAAAATAATTATGTTAAATTTTATTTACAAATTTTCGCATTTAAATGAATTAAATATTTCGCATTTAAAGAATATTAGGTATATACAGTTTTACCCCTGCTGGTTAAAAAGGGTGCCCTTTGAAGAATAAACCTAAATCGAATCTGCCGTTCTGCCAGTCAATTCGTAGGAGGCACGAGTACAGCCACTATAGAAAATACGAGCCAATACCATCGTGGCTACTAGGTGGTAGAGTTCTACATTGTACCGCCTGGGTCTGGTACCACCGCCTTAGCTATTGCTACCACATTAGCAACAGCGCTTATCATTGTCGTGTTTCAGAATGGAGGGTAAAATAGCTGGTAAATATATATATGTATATATATATATATATATATATATATATATATATATATATATATATATATATATATATATATATATATATACCTATGCAGCATTTAGACCCCGTCAAAACAAAGGACGCAACATTAACGTATTTAGTGTTTATAGGCGATTGTCGCTATGCATCAGGAGACCCATTTGCTTGTTTACTATCTTGTGATAACAAAAACCGTCTCATCAACTGACAAATACGGGAATAATGGTGAACCCGGATAGTTTGTCATTCGACTAATTATATGCCAAATCATAAGGCATTCTGCGTAATGAAACCGCAGGGCGTGGAATAGAACACATAAAACAATATCATTATAATAATCGTTTGCGAACGCTACGATCTTGAAAGTGACCTTAAAATTTCTCCGTTTGTCATTTTAATACAATTGACTGCGTCTATTGTATTCCATGAAGCGATTGTTAGGTGGTAATTGTATTTACAAATTCAATTTAATTTCTTCAATTAAATGTTTTAACAATCTTTATAAACTAGTTATAATTGGAAAGTTCTTATGAATATGATTTTTAGATTTAAAGGATAATACTTACTGGCCTTTTCTTTGTCGTAGGATAACAAACAAATAGATAACTCTCACGATGAAAAGAGGCTCTCTCTTTCTCTTCTTAAGAGATCTTGAGGTGGTGGAGCAATGGCTAATCTTGACTGTTACCTGCTTTTGGTTTCACCTCTTGATATGACCTGACCCCCACTTTCTCTTTAAGTTGTTGGATGAAATTTCATCTGGATCTTCCCCTACTTCGCCTTCCTCCTATCTTTCCTACTATGATGGTTTTGAAGAGGTCATCATGTCTAATTAAATAGCTAACCATATCTCCTATTTTATTTTCGATAATTTTTAGTATCATTCGACTTTCACCATCTTCTATACTTCCCCATTAGATTTCTTCTCTGTCCAACTAACTCTTTTCATTCTACGTCAGCACCACATCTCAAAAGCCTCGTCTCTCTCAGAGACTGGAAGCGAGTCGATAATCGTTTACAGATACCAAAGTTGCTAAGAATGTGTAGAAATCCGTGTGGCGAGAATATAATGCCAAATGTATAAGTATTATTTATTATTAACTTACCTCCCAAACTAAGACACGGTGACAGTGAAATCCACTGAAATTAAGGCGATGGTACCAAAGTCGAACGCGATGTTGTAGAATTTTATCACCTGGTAGTCACCATAGAACCTACCTTTGTTGAATTATTTCTATTTTTAAATTACCTGGCAGGAAGGCAGATGGTCTTTTCTGTAAACGGATCCCAGATATACATAAAGAGAGCATTTAAAGATGGATAGGTTTTTTTTAAATAACTTGAATGATTTAATTTAACTAACATCAACGGCACCGGTTTATAAAGTTTTTGAGGAAGAATGGAACACTCAGTTTCCCTCAGATTTTTGATGGTGCAATGGTATCTTTTGTCATTCCTACTAACTAAGTAGGTGATCCCTAGAATTAGGGTTCAGATCATTGCTAGGCGAAAAGATAAATGTTTAGTTATACCACAGTATTAGTTTTTCACCTTGAATATTTTAAATAGCTAAAATATGTATTTAAAATTTTAGTTATTTACATTTAATTAAAAAATAACTTTATTGTGTTTTATTTATGGCTGAAACAAACTTCACAAACCTATTCAACGATACCCCATTGTGTAATGGGGTACGTGAGAAAAAAATTAACATCCCCAACTTACATGTAGGGGAGCTACCCTGAAACAAATATTTATCAAGATTTTATGTTATCACTTTGGTGATGTGTCTAATGTGTATATTTGTACTAAATTTCAGCTTTCTAGTACTAAGGATCTATGAGCTGTCGTGCGGATGGACGGACCGACATAGCGAACTATAAGGATTCCGAGTTTACTTCGTAATTCTAAAAATGAGTCAAAAACAAAATATATACAGGTTGAATGGCAAAAGCCTTTATCTATGGTAGGACGCGATAGTTCATGGTCATATGTAACCAATAAAATACAATAAAGAAATATAGCTTAACTTCACAGTAAACCTCAACGAAATTAGTGTTAAAAAATATGGCTACCTTATGGACGACAGGGCGCCTTGATTTACACGTGCCGGTATTTCACCGGTATCTGTAAACAATGAAATTCGATGTATATTTATTACGAATGCCCGTACTTAATATTTTATTGAATTCAAAATTCAAGCACCTATTTTTTACATATTCTGTATCAGACTCGAGTACTGAACACACTTCTTAAGGATGTACAATCTTTTACCAGTCACCCCGTATATTTAACTTCAAGTTTATGCGTGTATGTTGTTAAAAATATTCTTTACAACACACATAGATACCTAAATAATAAAAATCAAATTATCAGATCAGAGAAAATAGATATTATGGGAGGATAGTATTTAACTAATGTATATAAAACCAAAGATTAGTTAAAATTTTAACCTACTATCTAAGACATAATTTCCTTTATAATTAATGAAAATAAAAAAACTTTTGAAATAGACGTAGCTTGCAGATCCCTCTCCCGATTGAAGGTGATGTCCACTGCCTATATACACTGATCATATTAATAGTGCGTTGCGATCGGTGTAGCGGATACAATGTCACATGCTTAAGTTTTCCGGCTTCCTTACCTTCCTATCTGGAATAATAATCGGGGAATATAAGGTAGAAAAGCGATATTAAATACAATCACGGAAAATATTAAAAATATAGGACTGTCCTTAATTGTGAAGAAGAATTGTTACCCTAATGAAAATTCACGATAATTTACTGTAAGTTTTTGCGAGTAATTTCTATAAGGAAACTCGTTATATAAAAGCCTGCTTACATAAACAACAAGAGTATACCACAGAAACTCCGAACGAACAATAGCTCTAAAATGTCGGAAGAGTGTCAATTTGAAGATCGTCCAAGCTTCGCTGAAGAATTGGATAGAAATGATACCCTTAGACATTTTCGTGATAGATTTTACATAAGCAAAGATACTATCTACTTGTGCGGTAATTCTTTAGGACTAGCATCAGTGGATTCGGAAAAAACTTTAATGGAAGTAACTGAAAAATGGAAAAATGAAGGTGTTAAAATTTGGAATGTAGACGACAATAAATACTATCTATATTCATCAACCTTAGCGAAATTAATGGCACCTATAGTTGGAGTAGATGAATGTGAAATCTCACTAAACACATCAACCACCGTAAGTTTACATCAAGCTATTAGCACTTTTTATAAACCCACTAAAAATAGGTATAAAATACTCGTCGATAATATCAATTTCGCAACAGACAGATATGTAGTTGATAGTCAAGTAATGCTCAAGGGTTATGATCCGTTAGATGCTGTCAAAGTTGTAAATTCAGTTGGTGACTTCATCGAAGAAGACAATATTGTAAATGCTATGACAGAAGAAGTTGCATTAGTACTATTACCAACAGTATATTATAAAACAGCTCAAGTTTTAGACATGAAGAAAATCACTGACGCAGCCAAAGAACGTGGAATAATAATTGGCTGGGATATGTGTCATGCAGTCGGTGCCATAGAAATTGACTTAAAGTCCTTAGATATAGATTTTGCTGTATGGTGTACCTATAAATATCTAAATGGTGGGCCAGGTTCACCATCAACATTGTACATTAATAAAAAGCATTTCCACCTACTGCCTGGGATGGCTGGTTGGTTCGGTAACAGAGCAGAAACACAATTTGATTTGAAACAAAAATTTGATCACAGAAAAGATGCAAATGGGTGGCAGATAGGAACACCTCATTTACTCTCAATGGCACCGTTAGAAGGGTCATTAAAATTAATATTAGAGGCAGGGATACCAAACATGAGGAAGAAATCTTTACAGATTACAGCATACTTTATGTATCTCGTTAATAAAAAACTGACACGCTACGGATTTAGCATAGGAAACTTGAGACAGGATCGTAAAAGAGGTGGTCATGTATGTTTAAAACATTCAGAAGCTTACAGAATAACGTTGAGTTTAAGAGCTCAAGGTGTGATTCCAGATTTCAGGAATCCAGACGTTATCCGTATTACACCGACGGCTTTATACACAAGTTATAGAGAGGTTTACAGGATTATTGAAATTCTGATAAATATCGTTGAGAAAGAAGCTTATAAAAATTTTAGCGCTAAAAGAAATTATGTAGTGTAATAAATATATTTAAAGATGTCTTTAAAATAGTATTTTTTATATCATAAGACAGCAAACAAAGAGATGGTTCTCCTGGTAGAAATAGACAGCCATCGCTTATTGACACCAAAGATGTTAAAGGTGCGTTGCAATCCTTGTGACGGGGAATGACACATGTTTACCGGCTAACTTATCTCTTAAGGCGATAGGTAATGCCAAACTACGAAATAGACACCTCTTTGAAAGCCTACTACTGCTAACCGGTTAGTCCAATAATTTAAAAAAAATATGCATTATGCGTATAATATAATTAAGTTTAAATTTTAAGTTCGTTTTTTTAAATTTTATTGTTATTTTTGACGGAAAAAAATCGAATATCTTTCTTAATTTTACGCAAAAAATTGCCTATAACTTCCAAACTACTGTAACGATTTTGATGATTTTTTCTTTTTATTACAGACAATTTATTGTTTTATAAAATTTAAGTTCAACATTTTACAAAATCATTATAATGTGCTATTAAATCAATAAAAACCTTAATATTTAATTCGCGGATAGCGCTCGCGTCGAAAGTCAGTCTCCCGGTAGCGTTCATACGGGGAGGCTGTGTCGCATGTTAGCGAGCTCCGCTCTCCATATTCGAGTCAAAGAGTAATAGTACAGATAGAACGTTTGGCACAATAGTAAGGTTGTGCCGTTTGGAAATTGAACATTTCGTTTACGCTTGGATGTTTTTTTATAGTAGATAATGAGCTTGGACCGAGAAGGCTGTTTTTTTACAGATGTTGTTCTTATGATATAGACAAGGAATAAGAAAGGATTTTTTTTAAATTCATCCCCTAAGATGGTGAAATAGGGGGTGAAAGTTTGTATGAAACTGTCATTTTTGAGTTGTAATGAATGATATGCTGTAATTAAATTATCCTTTAACTGAAAAAAAAATTAAATACAAATTTAATATTTTTTTGAATTCTAGCCTATAGAGGGGTAAAAAGAGGCTTTAAAGTTTGTATCAAAAATGAATTGTTTATTTATTGCATTACTATAAAATCTAAATTATTTTAATTTAGTATTTATGATATTTAATACAATTAAGATGTACGAATTTTCGGATTTTTTAGTACTTATGCTCTTCAATCGAAATTGAGGAAACATGCATGTAATGTTAGAAGTTTCATCCATTCAAGGAGTAAAAGTGTGTGTTACAATTTATATGAAAAATCAAACGTTTATGGTCAAAATAACTTGAAATTCGGCACTTACGTTCTTCAACACAATTTAAGAATCATACATTTGGGGATTTTTTTTTATTTCATTACTTTAAGGGTAAAAAAAGCATTGATGTTTGTATAAAAAATAGATTGTTTATTGTAGAATATTGTAGAAATTATTTAAAACTTAGTATTTATGATTTTTAATACAATTAAATGAATACGAGTTTAAGGTTTTCAAATGTCATCTCTTCAAACGATGAAAAAAGTGGTGAAGTTTGTAAAAAAAAAAATATGTTTAATCAAAATCTCTTCAAATTTATTAGTCATGTTCTTTAATTCAGTTAAATAAACGTGCATGTAAGGATGATGTGAATTTTATCTCTTAAAGAGGTAAAAGAGGGTATTAAAGGGGCTGAAAGCTAGTACTTTATAAATAGTTTTGTTTGCGAGTAGACGCTGAATAATATTTCGAGACTATTCATGTACTTACCTACGTTTACGCTTGAATTTTTTATTATAGATATAGATAGATAAGTATTTTGTCAATATTTTGTATAAATGTACAAAAATAAAAAAATAAAACATATAAACAACGAAGATAATTCAAGCAAGCGAATAAAAAGCAGAACTCTAAAGAAAAAAAAAACTGGTACTATTTGAAGGTAGCAAGGACTTCGCAACAAAAAATAAATAAATTAAATATATTAAATATTTTATACACACAAATAGTCTAAATAAAACAACTTATTTAGTAGTTTCCTCTATAAACATTAAATCAATTTATATATCTTATATTACGAGATTTTGAAACAAAAACTAAGAAGCTAGTTAGTTTTAAAATATTATTCAAGAGATTACATTTAGAAAATCAAATTTTGAAAGGTTTTGTTAAATATTAATTGTTGATTTTATGTATTAAAATAAAGTGCTACACGGGATGTATTGTATATTACAACACTTTCAAAGAAATAGGATACGTAACTGTTATAATTGCGTAAATTGTTATATAATTTTTTGTCGATTTTCGGTATATTTTTTTTAGATAGTTATCGTTTTTCTAAAATGAATGTATATGTAATCGATAAATGAGCGATTACTGGTTATTGGTTTTGAGTTTGACAACATTCAGTCGATTCATGATGATAAAAGTTCATATAGGTGAACAAAAATGTTAAAACGTAGGTATCTGCATCCATTTTAAATACTCTTTGACTTTGGACCAAACCACGCGCTAAATAATATTTGCGCTCCTCCTGTTAGAAACTCAAGGTCGTTCGCAGCTGTAATCGCCTTAAGCCGTAACACTTAAAGTAACAAGCACTGACGCTATGCAGTAGCAATAGGCTAGGCGCTGTATTATGTAATACGTTTCACAAATTACTAAGTTGATAGGACGTATTTAGCCAGATACGTCTTTTCATTGCAGTACTACGTATTTTCTAAGATTTTTTTTACTAAAAAGAAAAACAAAACTTAATTTATATAATTCATTTCAAATATCTAATTAAAATTCGTACGTGGTTTCGATAGACCAAAGTTAATACACATGTTTGCATTACAAAATTATTACTTTGCTTATTTTTGTTCGCACGTTGATTTGTTTACTTTCGAGAATACAAAACATTTTTGTATTCTCGAAAGTAAACAAATCAATTTCAAACTTTACGTAATTTTCTCCATTTCAAACTTTACGTAGAAACGCCCTTTATCCTTATGACGGCAGTATAATATTCATGTTAATATTTTGGCGAATTGTTGTTCTTTCACAAATTGCCTGGCAAGAAGGTAGTTTACAAAGGGGGCCAACACGTTGACGAGTAAAAACTTCAATAATGTACAATATTGTATCTTTAAATATTGTTAAATACATTTGAAATCAGAAATAATTTATTCAATAAAACTTTTACAAGTTAGGTACTTTGACGTGTCAATATATTTTTCAAACTACTACCGCATCAGAAACGCGGTCACACACTAAGATCCGGCGGAAGAAACTCGGAGGGCTTGCCTTTTTATATCATTTTTTTAAAGTCAGATATTACATAATGTTTAATTGGTATGTATCTAATTGTTACAGTAATAATAAAGATTGCCAATATGAGGAACAGTTAATCCCATGCTTTCCTGTCATCTAGGTATTCAGATATTTTATAGTAACCTTTTTTGCACAGTTTTGTTTTAACACATCGAATTTTTCACTACATTAGTCTATGTCAACATATACCACGAGTACAAAGAGAAAACATTTGTATGTTTGTAACGAATAACCTCAAGAACTACTACACGAATCTTAAAAAGTATTTTCTCATTAGGCTGCTTTTTTGCCCAACTGATAAAACGTAGTACCGATTTTGGGTTACGCCAACAAATTAGTACAAAATATTTTTAAAACAGTTAGTACAAAATATTTTAGTAACACTTTTCAGGGCTACAAATACTTCATGATGAGGAGTTAAAAGTATAATACCCAATATAAAACTAAAATAATATTGTGACGCGTTGAATTATTTAAGGTAAATAATACAACACGTCGCTTCATTATAAAATTACAATATTCACGAATAAAAAACTTTAAAAAATTCGAAAAGCAAAAAAATATTAACGTAAATTTAATACTTTTGTGTGCCCATTTTTTGCACTTTTGTACATTTTTTTATTGTAAATTACAATGAATTTTGCTTGTTTGCTAATGTAACTAACTACAGCGACATTAACGATGATGTAAGCAATCAAATGAAGTTTGCATTAAACATATTTTTCAACCTATGAGTCGTAAGATTGAACAAATCAAGGTCAACCCCCTGACACTCCACGTTATGTGTATGGCACCCCCTTACCAGAAAGGAATTTTGACTATATCTGGTTTTAGCTTTGGGTAGTTGAAGTAGACTTCCCTTTCTTAGAAAAATTGAAGGAGCTCGTAGGCTGATTTGATTGAGCAACTCAGGGACATCACTTATGCTATTTACGATTTCATATAAAAACACTAAATCTGCTACTTTTCTACGCTCACACCATGGTCAAATATGAAACTTTCTGCGTCTGTCTTTATAAGTAGGTAAAAAACAATTTGTACGGAATTGAATGTACCTTAAAAACTCCTTTTGTATACTTTCAAATCTATCAATATGTTATATGGACATTATAATTTGGGTTCCAAACTTGAGAAGCATATTCGGGATGGCTGTGAACAAAAGCACAATAAAGTATAAAATAGTTTTAATGCTCTTGAAATCCGAGTAAATTCTGAGAATAAAACCAAGGGCTTCATATGCTTTCTTGACTATCTCTTCAATATGTGAATCAAAGTGAAACTTTGAGTTAAGTTAACCTCGAAATCCTTGATAACCGAGACTCCGGCTATAGTTGTTGGTGATAGCTTGTAATCATATACTATTGGATTCAGCTTGCACGTAAATGGGCAAACATAAATTTTGATACATTTAGTCAAGCTGATTTAAGGCACAGTTACTATAAAACCTATCTAGATCGTCTTAAAGAAGTTTAGAATCCTGAAAAGAAATTTGCTTCATAATTTTCGTATCATCAGCATATAATTTGTATTTTAGAGTTATGAAAACAAGATATCACGTCATTAATGAAAATATTGAATAATAGGGTCCTAATAATGATCCCTGGGGAACTACTGATGGTATGTACACTGCTCCTGAGGTGTAACCATTGAGAACAACTATTTGGGATCTATTTTCAACATACGACACAAACCATCTATATAAATTTCTCCTAATCCCGATAACTCATCATTTTATCGCAACCAGCTTCATTGGCTTACTGTCACCCAGCGACGTGATCTTAGGACTTTATGTTCCCTATTTACCATACTTTTTAATCCGCTTGCCCATAATTATTTAAAATCCAAATTTGAATTTCTATGTAATACCCACACTTTGCACCTTTGAGTGCCTTCGATCTTCTGACAATTTGACACTATCTATACCTCTACACCGTTCCAACTTTGTTTTCGACTCATTCGTAAATTGACCTACCTCTCTCGTTGCGTCTAGCCGATAACAAGTTGTCATTCAAACGAAACCTAAAAATGCATGTGCAAAATAATAGTTACCTAACAGGTATATGTCTATATATGTGTGTTTTATGTATATATATATATATATATATATATATATATATATATATATATATATATATATATATATATAAGCATAAGTAGTATATATTATTAATTTATTAAGGTCTATGTTCTTATATGACATATATTTTCTGAGGCACCGTTTACATACTTTCTGTTTGCTCAAAGGTTGACTGGAGGAGAACGCCAATAGGCATTATGTCCGCCTTTTGTACAAATTTATTTAAGGTGTACAATAAAGTTAAATAAATAAATAAGCTTACGTAATAGCACGTCATGATCAATTCGGTCAAAACATTTGCTGTAGTCGGTGTAAATCACGTCTACTTGTGACCTGTCAGACATAAATATGATTTGTTATATAGTCGCTGCTGACTACTAGATTAGATGTTGTAGAACGACCTTTTAGAAAACTATGCTGGTTCTCCGATAAACAATGTATAAGCGTAAAAGATAATTGCTTGTGAACTATTTTCTCTAGTATTATTGCAAAGACACAGGTTTTTGAGATCGGCCTATAGTTTTCGACGCGATCCTTCGGTCCTTTTTTTATAAATCGGCGTATGTATGCAGATTTCCAGATTTCTGGCACTGTTCTAGTTACAAAAGATTTTCTATATAGGATTGACAGTGGAATAGTGAATGGTTTTGCACAATCCATACTAATATTATAAATGCGAAAGTAACTCTGTCTGTCTGTCTGTCTGTTACGCTTTCACGGCCAAACCACTGAACCGATTTGGATAAAATTTGGTACAAATATAGTTTGAGACCCAAGAAAGGACATAGGATAGTTCTTATCCCGGAAATCCCACGGGAACGAGAACTATGCGGGTTTTTATTTTAGAATTTTTTCCACGCGAACGAAGTCGCGGGCACAGCTAGTTATATATAAAAATTGGTGAAATATTAGCGGGACCTGCGTTTTTGTTTAGGTCTAGTTGCCTTAAAAGTTGATAGATTTCTTCTTCGTGCACTTCTATCATTGAGATATCTGCTACACTATTTATCGGTACCATAGGATTATCAACAAGCGCTGGCGATGAAGATACAGTTTAATCTTCTTGCACAAAAAAGTTAGAATAAAGTAATCACTAAACATGATACAAATATTCTCTCCTTAGTCAAAAGTTTCGCCAAATTTCAAAGTTGATGGATATGAGTTGGTTTGACGTTTTGCTTTATCATACTTCCAAAATGCCCTTGAATTCGCAGAGATAGCGGATTCAATATTTGCAATGTATCTATGAAACATATCCTTTTCTAATTCTTTAGCTCGTTACCTTAATATACAATAAGATTAGTAATTCGAATGGTTTTTGTATTTTTTAAATTTTTTTATAGCAGAGGGGGCCAACAAACAGGTGGTGCACCTGGTGGTAAGTGATCACCGCCGCCCATGGACAACTGCAATACCGGGGTCTTGCAGCTGCGTTGCCGGCCTTAACTTTGCATGATATTTCTGTTTCTCCTTTAAGATTTTAATTAAGGGACTATTATACCAGGGAGGATATTTGTATTTGCTTTTGCTTGCAACTTTTGATGGTATATATTTATGTACTTTATTAAGAATATCGCAGAAGAAGTGAACAGCATCTTTCATTGACCTATTATTAAGTTCGTAAGACAAATCGACGCTATTAAGCTCATAAATATTGCATCATAATTAGCTTGAATATATAAAAATTTTAGGGTATGTAATTCCCGACGCCGTATAATGACAATGACAATACAAAAAGCTTTATGATGAGAACTCTTGACAGGAAGTCACCGACACTACATTATTAGATAAGATTAGATCTAGAATTCTATTATTGTCGTTAAGGCAGGAATTATATTGCAATAAATTACAAGTATTTAGTGTCACAAAAATTAATTTGAATATTACGTCTCCTCCCATCGTTTGGTCAGTAAAAGAGTAATTGCGGTCACGCCTCCAAACTATGTACCTGTTTTCAAATAATTCACCGTCAGATATGCCAGCAGTAAGCCATGTTTCCGTTAAGCAAATCACACCAAAGCTATTAATCCTTACATTCCTATAAAAAACAGAAGATTTTGTCCGCAGCCCTCGAACATTTTGATAGAACATGGACTTCGGTCCCCAGGCAGTACACCTTGCCTGGCTGGGAAGATCTTCCTTTTCCCCTTACTTTTTCCTGTTTGACGTCATCAACCTCCACAGTTATGACATCACCTGACAAGAAGCTGGCCCGCTGGTTCCATCACTATGACCCTTCACCGGTACGGACCAGCGACGCCACAGGTACATTGCACGATAACCAAAATAGTAAATAAAAATTACAGGATTAGAATCAATGTTAAAAACGAATAAAATAAGCTAAATGATTTCTGCAACAGATGTAAAATTGAATGAGCGTAGTTAGTTATTTACATTACAAGTACGACTAAAAGTATATAATTAAAGATAACGGTAGGTAGGTAATTATGTTTAAGCAATATGAATCCCTTATAGAACAAACATAATGCATGTAATTGCAATTACCACAAAATGAATAGTCGGGATCGGGCGATAGGAGAACAAAAGGCGGCCGGCAAGGGATTAGATAAAAAAACTGACGTTACCTGAGTTTCTCAAACTATAATCTTGGCAAGGGATTAGATAAAAAAACTGACGTTACCTGAGTTTCTCAAACTATAAATCTTGCGATATAAAGTGTCAAGAATTCAACCCAAACTATCATTCAAAAAAACTTTTTTAAATCTTCTTCAGTTCTTATATGATGTTTTGGAGATGTTTGATTTTTACGCACAAAAATCTTGCAGCCTTGTACCAAAATAAACTCGAAGCCTCGCTCCTAGCGAAAGATTTTGTTTTATTTAGTAGCAATTTTTTGCTCGCAGTTAGATGGTAGTTAATGAATATTCTGCTATCGCCTTGTAGTCCCAAATCACTAACTGTCAGATTCTTGACTTTTTTAGCGGCTGCAATAAAGTCTTGCTTCAAACAACTGTTGACAACAGAACAAATTATTGTTTTATTACGACTGTCACTTCTCATCGGAGCTCTCGCTATATAACTTATTTGTTCCTTAAGTATTTGGTACTGGATGTTTCCAATCTTAGCGAGTATGCTAAATAAGTTTTCAGAGCTATGCGAAGGGACTCTTTTAATTTCAATATTATTCAGCCTGGATCTCTGCTCATTGTCCTGTTGCTGAGCTTCTAGTCCGCTACACCGATCATTCAAAGCCGTTACCTTATCTTTGGTTTTCTTTAACTTCCTGCTCCTTGCCACATATTTTAACATTAAGATTTTTGATGGAGTCGTAGACAAAATTCACGGAGCATTTTATATCAGAAAGTTCAGCTTTCATGGTTCCATTAATGTTGGTAATGCTTCCATCTGCCCAGATAACAGTCTCAACTCTGACATTATATTTTGCACATCTAACGGGGTGGCCTTGACCGAACCAGTGCTGGGGTTAGGACCCTTACAGCTACTGCATTGCCAGGTGTTCCTACGTTCACGAAGCTTCCTCCACCCAGCTTCGGTAATACCAGCACACGGAAAATCATACTGGCCTTCACACATGGATTACTTGACTACGTCACTCACAACTGCTTCACACCTTTTGCAACTAAACATTTTGATAATGATGAGTTACAAAGGCAAAAGATTGAGAATCGTAGTCGATCTACCGGCGCGTTGTGCGGATCACAAATATATGTTAACAGTATCGCTGTCTATTATGAACTTCATATTTATATTTAGTCCATTATGTTAATTCAATTAATTCTTTTAAAGGCAAAGATGGACAAATAGCTTATGTGAAACTTTGTTATTTTATCACCGACGTTTCGTCATTTTTGTTGACTTCTTCAGGGCTCGTATGTGGTCAACATGTCTTGGAAGAATCCCCCCCGGTTTATTCATATTTATATTTAAGTCCATTATGTTAATTCAATTAATTCTTTTAAATGAAAAGATGGACAAATAGCTTATGTGAAACTTTTTTGTGTTTTAAGTGAAACCATAGGCGGGTTCGGCATGCAAGTTCAGAATTGGCTTTTCTAAAACTCCTAGATATCCGCAAGTCGTTTTGGCTATAAATCAATAACAATAAAAACAAACATTACAACAAATCTTATCATTGTCTAAAATATTTGGCCGTCATAAAATTTAAAATACAACCGCCAATGGACGGTCTCGGCTTGTAAAGACCATATTTTTTAATATTATAAATGCGAACGTTTGGATGGATGGATGTTTGTTACTCAATCACGCAACAACTACTGAACGGATTTGGATGAAATTTGTCACATAGGTAGGTGATGACCTGGAATAGCACATATGCTACTTTCTATCCCGGAAAAATTAAGTGATCCCGCGGGATCACGATTCATTCTGCACGATGCAGCTAGTCAAAAAATATAATCAGCCGATGGGCGGGCAAGGCACTGAATGGGTTGAATGTAGAGAAAGCAAGACAAATCTGTAAGGATCGTGCCATATGGCACTCAGTTCTCGCTGCCTACCCCGCAAGAGATCTGGCGTAAAGATATGTAATGTGAAATATGAAAAACAAAGTGTTTTCGAAATAGTAACTACTATGAACATCACTTCAGGTTTTCTGTGTTAATAAAACAACGATATGTGTTTTCATTATATTTTATTTCGAAAATAGTCTTACTCTTTATGACAAATTGCAATATGATTAGCATATATCAGGAAACTAATGCTAGAAGAATTATCCTCCATAAATACTCTATGCTGTAATCATATTGCAACTCTTTAATTAATTTAAAATTTGCTAAAACAAAAACGTCAAAAAAATTTACAATATTGCCAACCAATATTTTTTTTAGATTTTGGTAGAAATGCGAACTAAAAAAAAACTTATCCAACCTTAAAAATATTTACATTAATTTACATCACTAGAATGTTGTGTGGCCATCGATGAACAACATTTTTGGAAGGAACTATTAGATTACCATTTCTATGATAGAATTAAATGCGGCAAAGTGCCACATTAATACTATCATTGCGATGCCCTTTTGGAGTAGGGCGTAGTATCTATTGTTATCATATTTTGATAAATATACACTGGAAAAAGACACATTTAATCTTTTTAAAACAGATATTATAGTTTCCATATGAAAATCTTGCATTTATCAGTTTTTAACTTCTAAATTCCATTTCTGTTGTTTAATGCCTCTTCATTTTTATTTATGTTATTAGAATCTAGAAGCATCGCTTTCTTTTCTTTAACACAGTCTTCGGGTAGTATTGGAATAGAAGCAATACTCCCAAAAATGAATATATTCAAATGTGTTAATAGAGTAAGAAAATTATATAAATTGGCGAATAAAGAAAAAACGTTGAGATTACCTCAGATAATTAAAGTGTTAGCGGCAGTGATGGTGTTAAACCACACATAAAATCTGTTACGCATTACGTTAATGATATGAGATCTAATATATTACAATTACCAATAGATTTTAGATGCCAACGAAATTTGCTTATATTATTTTCTTTGACACCAACATTTTCTTTATTTGTCAAAATCTTATATTTTTTATTTGAAGAAATCATGAGACAAAAATTAAAGGCTAACTAAATCATAGGAAAAAAAATTGTGTATAAAATCTAAATTGTAAATATTTAATTTAAAACATTTTTTATGTAATTATAGCTTTTTATTTACATAAAGGAAATTGGTATTTATCAATATATTTTTTTGGTTTTATTGTTTTTTTTGTATCTATAGTTAAATCGACGACAGTAGAATAATGATAAGTAAACAAATGTATGGCCGTTTTAAAATTTATGAATTCGTCTATCGACAGTTCTCTGACATACATAATGATGTTTTTCATATCTGCGTGTATTATTATTGTTACATTAAACTACATGTCATGTTTTATAATTCAGTTTGTTTAAACAACTTTCAAACATTGTGTAGTTCATGGATTAAAAATTTCAATATACTAATAACTTTTTAGAAAAGCTTTCAAATCTGTTCATGCTTCAAGTTTGTGGCTAAATATTTAGAATCTTTTATGCCAATATATTGAATGTATGTACAGTACCCGGCGATAAATATTGCACATCGAACTTTGGAAAGAGACAATCGGATAATTTCGGCTTCGTAAAGCGTTATCTCTGTCCCACACTACCTATGTGACGTTTAGTCAGTCGTTGTTCAAGTACGATAGAGTGCAGTCGCGTCCCGAAAAAAAATATATATTTAGAGTTGATAACACCCACAAATTTAAATAATTTAAAGTTGTAATATGGCATCTTTCGGAAAAAGAGGGAAACCTTTACGAGGTCAGTCACGTGAAATTATCTACAATGTTTATAAATACTTTGTAAGCGAAGCTGATAGATTTAAAAAAAAAGTAGATGAAAATGTAAGTTGTTATTTTAAGAAGATTCAAGAGCGAGTTGCAAATGCCACTGGAATTTCAAGAAGAACTTTGAACAATATATTAAACGAAGTCAGTACTGAAACACATTCGACTGAAATTAAGTTCAGCACTCCAAAAAAAGGGAGACCAAAAAAGCAATTTCGTTTGGATATGGACGATTTTGATTACGATGTTGTTCGAAGAATGGTGTATGATTTTCACTTACGATTTAATGAACTGCCAACAATAAAATCATTAAAAGCTAAGTTATCTGAAGCTATTAATTACAATGGGTCTGAAAAAACGTTGAGAAAAATACTTCATGACATGGGATTTCAGTTCACTAAAATGGAAGATAATCGAAAAATTCTAATGGAACAGCACGACGTTAGTCTCAAACGAATGGAATACCTTGATAAAATACGCAAATTTCGCGAAACAGGAAAAAATATCGTCTACATGGATGAGTCATATATACATGCATCCCACACTAAAGGGAAATCTTGGAGTGACGATAAGAAAAAAGGAGTAAAAAAGCCAATTTCAAAAGGTCAACGTTTGATAATAGTTCATGCGGGAAATGAAAAAGGCTTTGTACCCGGTGCTTTTTTAACGTATAAATCCACGGACACTACAGGTGACTATCACAATGAAATGAATAACGATAACTATGAGAAATGGCTGGTTAACCAATTAATCCCAAATATACCCAGTGATTCTGTTCTAGTTATCGACAACGCACCCTATCACAACAAGTATGTTGAGAGACCCCCCAACTCAAACACCATTAAACGGGAAATGATCAACTGGTTAAACAGACATGAAATTCCAGTTGATCCAAAATTAACAAAAACCCAGATTTACGCTATTATATGTCAGCACAAGGAGAGGTATACAGAGTTTTCTGTGGACAAAATACTTGCCGAACATGGGCACACTGTGTTGCGATTGCCACCATATCATCCGGATTTTAATCCAATTGAAAATATATGGTCTCAACTGAAAGGCTATGTAGCCTCTAGAAATGTGGGTATGAACTTAACTACAGTAAAAACATTATTGACTGAAAAAGTAAACATGATCGGCGCTGAAGAGTGGAAAAAGGTTTGCGATCATGCAATCAAATGTGAGAATGAATATAGAAGCATTCAACACAGTTTAGACAATTACACTGATAGATTAGTAATAAATACGGCTGATAGTGACAGTGATATTGACCTCTTTGAGAGCACAGATAGTGAAATGGAAGTAATTGAGAATTAGAATTATTATTATTTTTATTGCAATGTCTCATTTTAGCAATAGGTATAATGGTGTTTATTATGTACACTAAAGCTGTAATGTTCCAAAATAATTAAATACGTAAACATAATGTAAAAATGTTTTTTTATTTTATTTTACCCCAACCTAAAGCCATCACTTATAGAAAAATTAGTGTATTTTATACAAAGAATAAAAATATCAAAAGAAGCAAATCATACTTGTTTTAACAGCTCCCAATAGGTACCGGACTGTTTGTATTTTGTGCGACAGAGATAACGCTCTACGAAGCCGAAATTAGCCGATTGTCTCTTTCCAAAGGTCGATGTGCAATATTTATCGCCGGGTACTGTAGGTAGTTTTTACAATAAAATAACATTTAACCCAGTGTTCAAAAGCTTGTACAATTGACTGCGTATTTGTTTTGCTGCAAGAGAATGCAAAGCTCGTCGTATTTTATTTGATTATATGTACTGCATGGATCTAAAATATGATAAAAATTTGTCGCTGGTATTGCATTTTTATAATCGTTTTAATTCAGTAATTCGACAATCGAGTCTATTTGTCCCATGTTCCATGTGACCGAAAGTGTTTTGGCACCAACTCAATGATCTTAAATCTATCTTTATGTCTAAATCAAAATCTTCATTAATGAAAATAACACAATGAGTTTGTCACGTTTTTATAATTTCATTATAACTGCAGTCCCTAAATTTACAATGCTAATCATATTAGCGTTATTTCGCGTATTCTACAAGTTTTATAAACTTTAATCTCTGTAATGACAGACAATTCGGTACGGTCAGTTCGTTTGTCTGTTATAACCACAATACTCGAGTCCTCTCACAATGCACACGATTGCGTGACCGCTGGTTTCTTATTGTTGCCAATTTTCCTAAAAAAAAGGAAAAACAAAATTAGTTTCTTCCGGGCGTACCCGGCAAAAGAGTTTTTGGGTTTCATCAATAAGTTGTAGTAAGGGGCTTAAGATACTGCCTCAAGGTACACCTAAGAAAGATGAGAGATGTAGCTTGTAACCACACATATTTTTTACGTCATGAAAATAAAAAGCTTAAAATAATATAATTTATAAACAAATAAGTTATATTGCTTTAAATTATTTAATAAAAGGATTACCGCTCCGTTGGTCGAGTGGTTAGCGACCCTCACTACGCAATCGACGGGGCCCGGTTCGATCCTCGACGGGGACAAGCATTTGTGTGATGAGCATAAATGTTTGTATTTCCGGGGTTGGTTGTTTATTATGTATGTAAAAGTATTTATATATGTATTTCTATGTATTACTATCGTTGACTAACACCCATAACACAAGCAAATAATTCGCTTACTTTCAATTTTACTTACTTTAATTTGGGGTTAGATCAGTAAGTGTAATTTGTAAATTAAAAAAATATGCATAATAACTTGTGTTTTATTGAAAGTAACATATCATATTTGCAAATAATTACAAAGTTGGAAGTATTTTATGTCAGTGATTTATTAATATCAGCATCAGCATTCGCTGATATTGATTTAATAAATCAGCATCAGCATCCACTGATACAGTAAAACCTGCAACAGTAACAACCCTACCGCTAACTACCGCCAATAAAAAAGTGAAATTTTGGAATGGCTCAGTAATCATGATATTGAGGCCGATAACTCAATGTTGAAGCTGGAGCTCCTTAGGCTTGGAAACTTAAACAAGCCACAGTACGTTCTGGATAGCTTTTTGGAAGTTCCTTATCGCGCGTTGTGAAAGGGGGCTAGACGGAAAAAATTCTTACGAAAAGTTGTCACGACACTTTTTGCTATAGTAAGGTATTGTAAACACAGAAATATCCAGCCACTTCCCTTTAGCTCGTGCATTGAAAGTGAAAGAGTCTATCTACTATTTGATTGAGTTTACTTTTTTTCTAGTGCCAAATGTTCGACATTTATACAGAATTTCGGCCGAATGTCGAATTTCGACCAAAAGTTGAATTTCGACGGACAGTCGAATTTCGAACGAGTGTCGAAATTCGACCGAGTGTCGAATTTTGATCGGTTGCCGAGTTTCGACCGCCGGTCGAATTTAGACCGGGTGCCGAAATTCGACCTCGGGTCGAAATTCTACCGGATTCCGAAATTCGACCGGGTGCCGAAATTCGACCATGGGTCGAAATTCGACCGAGAGCCGAAATTCGACGGCGGGTCGAAATTCGACGGAAAAAATTCTTACGAAAAGTTGTCACGACACTTTTTGCTATAGTAAGGTATTGTAAACACAGAAATATCCAGCCACTTCCCTTTAGCTCGTGCATTGAAAGTGAAAGAGTCTATCTATTATTTGATTGAGTTTACTTTTTTTCTAGTGCCAAATGTTCGACATTTATACAGAATTTCGGCCGAATGTCGAATTTCGACCAAAAGTTGAATTTCGACGGACAGTCGAATTTCGAACGAGTATCGAAATTCGACCGAGTGTCGAATTTTGATCGGTTGTCGAGTTTCGACCGCCGGTCAAATTTAGATCGGGTGCGAAATTCGACCGCGGATCAAAATTCAACCGGGTGCCGAAATTCGACCTGGTGCCGAATTTCGACCGTGTGTCGAAATTCGACCGGGTTCCGAAATTCGACCGGGTGCCGAAATTCGACCTTGGGTCGAAATTCAACCGGGTGCCAAAATCCGACCGGGTTCCGAAATTCGTCCAGGTGCCGAAATTCGGCCGTGGGTCGAAATTCTACGAAGTTCCTTATCGCGCGTTGTAAAAGGGGGCTAGACGGAAAAAATTCTTACGAAAAGGTGTCACGACTCTTGTTGCTATAGTAAGGTATTGTAAACACAGAAATATCCAGCCACTTCCCTTTAGCTCGTGCATTGAAAGTGAGTCTATCTACTAATTGATTGAGTTTACTTTTTTTCTAGTTCCAAATGTTCGACAATCATACAGAATTTCGGCCGAATGTCGAATTTCGACCAAAAGTTGAATTTCGACGGACAGTCGAATTTCGAACGAGTGTCGAAATTCGACCGAGTGTCGAAATTCGACCGAGTGTCGAATTTTGATCGGTTGCCGAGTTTCGACCGCCAGTCGAATTTAGACCGGGTGCCGATATTCGACCTCGGGTCGAAATTCTACCGGATTCCGAAATTCGACCGGGTGCCGAAATTCGACCATGGGTCGAAATTCGACCGGGAGCCGAAATTCGACGGCGGGTCGAAATTCGACCAAAAGTTGAATTTCGATGGACAGTCGAATTTCGAACGAGTGTCGAATTTTGATCGGTTGCCGAGTTTCGACCGCCGGTCGAATTTAGACGATAGATAGGTCGAATTTAGACGATAGGTCGAATTTAGACGACGAATAGAGACGATAGAGAAATTCGACGGCGGGTCGATATTCGACCAGGTGCCGAAATTCGACCGAGTTCCGAAATTCGACCGGGTGCCGAAATTCGACCGTGGGTCGAAATTCAATGAAGTTCCTTATCGCGCGTTGTAAAAGGGGGGCTAGACGGAAAAAATTCTTACGAAAAGTTGTCACGACACTGCTATAGTAAGGTATTGTAAGCTGTGCGGCATGCGGATGTTTCTCTGTCTCTCTCTCTCTCTGTCTTATAGAAAGCAACCCAGATATTTTAATTTCTATTTCGCATTGAACAGTGTGGTGTCGCGACAATTATTTTTGTTGAGTGTACACAGGTTTTTTGTAAATAATAATAAAAGGAACTTCGTTCCATCCGGGTGTCCCTTAACACCTTCCTAGTTTTTTTTTATAGAAAAGAGGGCAAACGAGCAGGAGGTGCACCTGATGGTAAGTGATCACCACCGCCCATGGACATCTGCAATACCAGAGGTCTTGTAGCTTGGCCACACTGTTCTCCATCTCCCACCAATCATTGCCAATACAACGGTGAAGAATAGATATGGGCTTAAATTAAACGTATGTATTTTATTGTGTATATAACATTATCGGTTATTTTTTAACTATTGTAATATGATGTCTAGATCTATCGATGGACTATAAAGTTAGTAGACTAGTTTTAACAAAGGTATGGCTTGTTTTTTGTTTGGGTAGTTCTAGAGACAAAACTTGACCTTCTGTAGTACTAACTTTCATACACAGATTCATTTAAATGGCCGGCTTATTGAACTTTACGATATAGATAATTAAGTCACTGGCGTCGGCTAGTAATACCAAATAATGAAATATTAAAATTAAATTCCTAAATTGATTTCAGGCTATGCATTTTTTTTAAATATCATAAGATAGCAAACAAGCAGATTGGTATCCTGATGGAAAGAGTCAACCATCGGCTATAGACACCAAAGGTGCGTTGCTATCTTGTGGCGAGGTCTAATGCCACATGTATAAGTTTACCGGCTACCTTACCGTCCAAACCGGAACACGACAGCGACAAGCACTAACACTATTGCGGCAGGAATAGGCAAGGCGGTGGTACCAGACCCAAGCGAGACAATGCAGAACTCTCTCACGGAGGGCCAGTGGTGTATGTCGCGATCGCGCTCGCGGCGATGTTGTGTGTGTGTGTGTGTGTGTGTGTGTTTGTGTGTGTCACTCACAGTTGTGCAGTCGCACGGAGGGCCAGTTGTGTATGTCGCGGTCGCGGTCGCGGCGGTGGTGTGTGTGTGTGTGTGTGTGTGTGTGTGTGTGTGTGTGTGTGTGTGTGTGTGTATGTGTTTGTGTTTGTCACTCACAGTTGTGCAGTCGCACGGAGGGCCAGTGGTGTATGTCGCGGTCGCGGTCGCGGCGGTGGTGTGTGTGTGTGTGTGTGTGTGTGCGTGTATGTGTTTGTGTGTGTCACTCACAGTTGTGCAGTCGCACGGAGGGCCAGTGGTGTATGTCGCGGTCGCGGCGGTGGTGTGTGTGTGTGTGTGTGTGTGTGTGTGTGTGTGTGTGTGTGTATGTGTTTGTGTGTGTCACTCACAGTTGTGCAGTCGCACGGAGGGCCAGTGGTGTATGTCGCGGTCGCGGTCGCGGCGGTGGTGTGTGTGTGTGTGTGTGTGTGTGTGTGTGTGTGTGTGTGTATGTGTTTGTGTGTGTCACTCACAGTTGTGCAGTCGCACGGAGGGCCAGTGGTGTATGTCGCGGTCGCGGCGGTAGTGTGTGTGTGTGTGTGTGTGTGTGTGTGTGTATGTGTTTGTGTGTGTCACTCACAGTTGTGCAGTCGCACGGAGGGCCAGTGGTGTATGTCGCGGTCGCGGTCGCGGCGGTGGTGTGTGTGTGTGTGTGTGTGTGTGTGTGTGTATGTGTTTGTGTGTGTCACTCACAGTTGTGCAGTCGCACGGAGGGCCAGTGGTGTATGTCGCGGTCGCGGTCGCGGTCGCGGCGGTGGTGTGTGTGTGTGTGTGTGTGTGTGTGTGTGTGTGTGTGTGTGTGTGTGTGTGTGTGTGTATGTGTTTGTGTGTGTCACTCACAGTTGTGCAGTCGCACGGAGGGCCAGTGGTGTATGACGCGGTCGCGGTCGCGGCGGTGGTGTGTGTGTGTGTATGTGTTTGTGTGTGTCACTCACAGTTGTGCAGTCGCACGGAGGGCCAGTGGTGTATGTCGCGGTCGCGGTCGCGGTCGCGGCAGTGGTGTGTGTGTGTGTGTGTGTGTGTATGTGTTTGTGTTTGTGTGTGTCACTCACAGTTGTGCAGTCGCACGGAGGGCCAGTGGTGTATGTCACGGTCGCGGTCGCGGCGGTGGTGTGTGTGTGTGTGTGTGTGTGTGTGTGTGTGTGTGTGTGTGTGTATGTGTTTGTGTGTGTCACTCACAGTTGTGCAGTCGGACGGAGGGCCAGTGGTGTATGTCGCGGTCGCGGTCGCAGTCGCGGCGGTGGTGTGTGTGTGTGTGTGTGTGTGTGTGTGTGTGTGTGTATGTGTTTGTGTGTGTCACTCACAGTTGTGCAGTCGCACGGAGGGCCAGTGGTGTATGACGCGGTCGCGGCGGTGGTGTGTGTGTGTGTGTGTGTGTGTGTGTATGTGTTTGTGTGTGTCACTCACAGTTGTGCAGTCGCACGGAGGGCCAGTGGTGTATGTCGCGGTCGCGGTCGCGGCGGTGGTGTGTGTGTGTGTGTGTGTGTGTGTGTGTGTGTGTGTATGTGTTTGTGTGTGTCACTCACAGTTGTGCAGTCGCACGGAGGGCCAGTTGTGTATGTCGCGGTCGCGGTCGCGGCGGTGGTGTGTGTGTGTGTGTGTGTGTATGTGTTTGTGTGTGTCACTCACAGTTGTGCAGTCGCACGGAGGGCCAGTGGTGTATGACGCGGTCGCGGTCGCGGCGGTGGTGTGTGTGTGTGTATGTGTTTGTGTGTGTCACTCACAGTTGTGCAGTCGCACGGAGGGCCAGTGGTGTATGTCGCGGTCGCGGTCGCGGTCGCGGCAGTGGTGTGTGTGTGTGTGTGTGTGTGTGTGTATGTGTTTGTGTTTGTGTGTGTCACTCACAGTTGTGCAGTCGCACGGAGGGCCAGTGGTGTATGTCACGGTCGCGGTCGCGGCGGTGGTGTGTGTGTGTGTGTGTGTGTGTGTGTGTGTGTGTGTGTGTGTGTGTGTGTATGTGTTTGTGTGTGTCACTCACAGTTGTGCAGTCGCACGGAGGGCCAGTGGTGTATGTCTCGGTCGCGGTCGCGGCGGTGGTGTGTGTGTGTGTGTGTGTGTGTGTGTGTATGTGTTTGTGTGTGTCACTCACAGTTGTGCAGTCGCACGGAGGGCCAGTTGTGTATGTCGCGGTCGCGGTCGCGGCGGTGGTGTGTGTGTGTGTGTGTGTGTGTGTGTGTGTGTATGTGTTTGTGTGTGTCACTCACAGTTGTGCAGTCGCACGGAGGGCCAGTGGTGTATGTCGCGGTCGCGGTCGCGGCGGTGGTGTGTGTGTGTGTGTGTTTGTGTGTGTCACTCACAGTTGTGCAGTCGCACGGAGGGCCAGTGGTGTATGTCGCGGTCGCGGTCGCGGCGGTGGTGTGTGTGTGTGTGTGTGTGTGTGTGTGTGTGTGTGTGTGTGTATGTGTGTGTGTGTCACTCACAGTTGTGCAGTCGCACGGAGGGCCAGTGGTGTATGACGCGGTCGCGGCGGTGGTGTGTGTGTGTGTGTGTGTGTGTGTGTGTGTGTGTGTATGTGTTTGTGTGTGTCACTCACAGTTGTGCAGTCGCACGGAGGGCCAGTGGTGTATGTCGCGGTCGCGGTCGCGGCGGTGGTGTGTGTGTGTGTGTCACTCACAGTTGTGCAGTCGCACGGAGGGCCAGTTGTGTATGTCGCGGTCGCGGTCGCGGCGGTGGTGTGTGTGTGTGTGTGTGTGTGTGTGTGTGTGTGTGTGTGTGTATGTGTTTGTGTGTGTCACTCACAGTTGTGCAGTCGCACGGAGGGCCAGTGGTGTATGTCGCGGTCGCGGTCGCGGCGGTGGTGTGTGTGTGTGTGTGTTTGTGTGTGTCACTCACAGTTGTGCAGTCGCACGGAGGGCCAGTGGTGTATGTCGCGGTCGCGGTCGCGGCGGTGGTGTGTGTGTGTGTGTGTTTGTGTGTGGCACTCACAGTTGTGCAGTCGCACGGAGGGCCAGTGGTGTATGTCGCGGTCGCGGTCGCGGCGGTGGTGTGTGTGTGTGTGTGTTTGTGTGTGTCACTCACAGTTGTGCAGTCGCACGGAGGGCCAGTGGTGTATGTCGCGGTCGCGGTCGCGGCGGTGGTGTGTGTGTGTGTGTGTTTGTGTGTGTCACTCACAGTTGTGCAGTCGCACGGAGGGCCAGTGGTGTATGTCGCGGTCGCGGTCGCGGCGGTGGTGTGTGTGTGTGTGTTTGTGTGTGTCACTCACAGTTGTGCAGTCGCACGGAGGGCCAGTGGTGTATGTCGCGGTCGCGGTCGCGGCGGTGGTGTGTGTGTGTGTGTGTTTGTGTGTGTCACTCACAGTTGTGCAGTCGCACGGAGGGCCAGTGGTGTATGTCGCGGTCGCGGTCGCGGCGGTGGTGTGTGTGTGTGTGTGTGTTTGTGTGTGTCACTCACAGTTGTGCAGTCGCACGGAGGGCCAGTGGTGTATGTCGCGGTCGTGGTCGCGGCGGCGCACGGTGGGCGGCTCGCTGCGGCTCACACAGCCCTCGTGCACGTGCACACACGTGATATCCGACCCCGGGATCTCGAACATTACTTCCAGAAGGAGATTCTCCTGTAAACCGGACAACACACAATACTAAATTTTTATAGTTGTTTACCGCTTAAAGTTTAGCACTACTGTGTGCTAGACATGCGCAAAATGTGTCAATGAAATGAAATGAATGAAGTACTTCTTTTCGCCCAATGAAGTACTTCATTGGTTTAGTTCAGTACTTCATTTCCTTCAGTGAATTTTATGATTAATCTAGTCCATCTAATGTATGAATGAAAGTCAGTGTAAAGTATTATGAGACATGCGCAGAATGTCTCATAATACTTAACTCCTTCACTTCGTCAATGTTAATTGACTACACCTACTTCAGTAGTCCATTTACTTCAGTTGATCATACCGTGGCCTTTGATTTCGTTTGGCATTTGGAACTCGTTCCCATTCAAGTACAGAATTGTTTATTCAACTATAAAATAATTACTACAGTATCTTTTGACTATACTTTTAAAAATCAATTACGTTTTTCGGCGTGTTGGTCCCGGCCTCCTTTTAAGAATAGGCCAACTGCCGTTCTGCCAGGAAGGTCGTAAAATGCGACCGATTGGCTATCGAGTCACTACCATCGTGGCTACTAGGTGGTCAAATTCTGCATTGTCTCTCCCGGGTCTGGTACCACCCCATTACCTATTCCTGCCGCAAAAGCGTCAGTGCTTGTCGCTGTCGGGTTCCGGTTTGGAGGGTAAGGTAGCCGGTAAACTTATGCATGTGACATTAGACCTCGCCACAAGATAGCAATGCACCATTAACATCTTTGGTGTCTATAGGCGATGGTTGATTCCATCAGGAGACCCATCTGCCTATTTGCTATCTTATGACATAAAAAAAAATGTACAAAATAGTAGTAATGGGATTATAATTAAATATTATTGTCATTTATAAACAAATGCAGTAATGAAATTGAAATGTACTTTAACGTAATGTAATAAAGGTCATAAATAACTTTTCTCCTAAAATCCGATGACTAAGAGGTATCAGTACAAAATATAATATGTGAAAGTGGATAGCAAATCGCGCGCGTGTGTGTAGGTGCTCGGTTAGATTCGTTTAATACGATCAGCCATCGCCAGTGCTCGGGTCAGTCAACGTACTTCAATTCGTATTTCGTGTCTGACGTTCGGCGTTCCACGATGCACAGATTACTTATGTATCACGATGGACTAGAACTAGATGAAGTAGTGAACTAAATGAAATTCAACTGAACTAATGAAGGAATGATGTATTTGAAATGAAGTACTTCATTTGAAGGATTCATTCGTGAACTACACACCGCTACTGTGTGCAGTGTATGTTTTGCATCTGTGTGTCTTCTGTTTTTTGCATCAGACTATAACCTCGTGTCGTTCGGCAGCGGCGGCATTCTGCTCACCTGATGGTAAATGATTACCACCGCCTATGGACATCCACATCACCAAAGTTCTTGCAGCTGCGTTGCCGGCCTTTTAAGGAGTATGCTCTTTTCTTGAAGGTCCCTAAGTCGTATCCGTTCGGAAACACCCCCGCCGGTAATTGATACCACAGAGGAGTGGATTTCCAGACATCGTGGTGATGAGGATGGAACTTTGAATTTTGCCGCGATGTCCGATGATGAAATTCAACAGCAGGGATCAATCCAAACAGTTCGACAGACAGACACTGCGGAGCCGAGGTGAAAACAGTACTACATGTGAGGGCGACATTGCTCTTTGTAAAGTTGCAAGCGATGAGCCGGCAAAAAGTACTGTCACTCTCTACTGAGCACAACGAGCTTTTTGAGGCCAGTTTAGTTTTGGAGGCCTACCAAATGATCACAGAAATGAACGTTTTCGATATGTCCACGCCAAAAATTCCAATATTGGCTGAGGCCATTGTCAGGAGAGTTTTCACAAAACGAGGTGATACGACAAAAGGCGATTTTTTAGCGGTGAACGCACACAGCTGTGTCTTCCTGGGGTTAAATTGGACTAAGTTTAGTCGACCCCATTCCGAGATGTTGTCGAGCTAAGCCTCGATTTCAGACACTAGCTTGTCCCGATTCTCATTGACGTGTTCCCTAATTCGCAACATGTCATTGATATTCAGAATAAACAGTGTAGGTGATAGCACGTAGCCTTTTGGAACACCAGCATTGACAAATTAAAGCTGGTGATCCCATCTGTACAATTCCACTTGAAGATCAAAAGACTGTTAATGCCGAGTGGTATTCTACCATTTGTTTACCCAGGGTGTTAGAAAAAGTTCACGAAAGACGACCCAAAAGCCGCATTCTCCTATACCATGATAACGCTTCTTAACACACGGCCAACAAAACAAAGGCATTTTTAGCTTCCGAAAAAGAACATCTCGTCACTCATTCTGCACATAACCCCGACCTAGCACCCTGTGATTTCTGTATTTTCCCCATAATCAAAGATTTGATGAGAGGTTTTACTTTTACCAACTCCGAAGAGGCAGTGATAGCGTTCAATCAGCACGTAAAAAACATGCCTTCAGATCTATAGTCCTCCTGTTTTGAAAAATGGTACGATCGCATGTAAAACATGTTAAAATGTAAAGGAAATTATTCTGAAAAGCAATAAACAATATTCTAGTTATAACATGTTGTTTTTTTAAGTTACGCAAAACTTATAGTGTGACCTACGTACTAGAAGATTATCAGCTGATCGACCGCGACGGAAACGGTACTGGCGGTCACTAATCAGCTGGTGCTCCTCTAAATACTTCAAAAGCTGGCAGTTAATTATCTTCTACGTGATTTTGGAGAACAAGTAGGTAATAGCTATCGGCCGAAGTATCGGATTCGAGCGATCATCTCATCATAATTATTATTTTAGGAACAGGGTGCACTAAAGCCGTCTTCAATGATTTCAGTACTACGCCAACTGAGTAGGAGAGCTAGAACAGACGCGTTAATACCGGTGTCAACTATGAAGCATATGTTTTAAGCGCTATCGGAGAGATACCATCCGGCCCAGGTGACTTATAGATGTCCAAGTAAAACAGTGCTTCACGCAATATATGACTGTTAGAATTTTATTTCGGGCATATTGCTATCACACTGCGGAATGGTAGGTGATAGCAATATGCCCAATAGGATGAAGGAAGAGGAGAATAGGTGTGTTTCCTTGGTCATCTAGAGTCGAGTTAGCCGCAAAGAATGAAGCCAGGAGATCACCCTTCCTTTGCGGTATGGGCCAGAGAATTATCTTCTCTGTGCATGGATGCCAGGAACGGATGACAAATTTCCTAAGGTAGCCTTGGCGAGAGCCCAAAATGTCCAAGTGAGAGATTAGTTCGCCTTCCATCCGGCACCCCCGAAGGAAGGCGAACTAATCTCTCACACCAATCCTGGAAATCTACTCCGATTTTGCATCGGCGATGACTCTCTTGAAGGACCTCGAGGCGTTGTTGTACTCCTTTCGTAAGGCGCTAGTTTTTTCATCACATGATGCCGATGCTGCAGCCCAGGCCCGGTAGCACTCCTGCTTCCGGCGTGAAGCCGTCTTGCAGTAGCGACCAAACCAAGGCTGAGACTTGCCACCGATGGGAACCGCAGAGAATAGAACGTAAAGTTCCAAACCCTGTATGCATCACATCAGCAAGAGAGTCAGCAGCGATATCCGGATCATCCAACGAGAAGCACATTCACCCCCAAAGGTAGGATGCAAAGAAGGACCGCATCTCGTCTCAATCTGCTGACTTATAATGCCAAACCCGGCGGCAGCCCACAAAAGGAGGCCGTGACACGGCGCGTAGCCGCCACTTGTATACTTGTGTGTAGCCGACGTACATGGGGTAAATTGTGGGGCAATTTATGCATGTAAGTATTATGTACCTAGCTTGTAGTATGACGGTAGCGGGAAGGTAAGGGGAAAGCAGCGGAAAGATACCGGAAAGGAGGGGGAGGTGGAGAAAAGGCAGGCGAAGGTAGGGGCGAGGTAGGGCTAAGGTAAAGTACGGTCTAAATAGGGGGAAGGTAGAGGGAATGTAGTAGGAAGGTAGCCGGGGACGTAGTGGGAAACTAACGGGAAGGTAGCGGAGAGGTAGGGGCGAGGTAGGGAAAAGGTAAGCGTATGGTAAGGGCAAGCTAGGGAGAAGGTACAAATTATCTTTAGACGTTAAGTTCGCCTGTTGTATATTTTGTGATATAAAGAGTTTAAATAAATAATGATATGTGCAAAGTACAGACAAGGTCCTACTTCGAAGATAAAGTGAGATAAGAGAAAGCACGAAAGTAGCGAGAAGATAGCGGAAGGGTATTGAGAAGGAAGCAGGGAGGTAGGAGGCGAGATAGGGGAAGGTAAAATGAAGGTAGGGAGAAGATATGTGCTAGGTTGGAGGAAGGTAGGGCGAGGTAAAGGGGCATCCTCAAATTACGTGAGATGTTTAGGGGGAAGAGGGGATCGAGTCAAATCTCATCTAATCTTACGTTGGAAAGAGGGGTCTTGGCAAATATCACGCAATTTTTTTTCTGATTGAAACAAAAAGAAGTACTACTATTTTAAGAGTTGAATTGAGTAGATATTCTTTTTTTTATCGCAGTAGTTACGATTTAAGTATTCTATTGTTAAATTTTTATTACACTTATAATTCCCAGCAATGTTGATTACTATTCTTAACTAGTCGTAAATAAAAGCAGGAAGCATATTTTTTTTCTTTTTACAATAACAATCCAACGCATTTTCATATTTAAGAAACCCACATTTTAAAAAATCTCACGTGAGATTGGGGGATGGGGAGGGGGTTGAATAAAATCTCACGACATCTCACCAAGGGGGGAGGGGGGCACAGAAATTTTAAAAAAACACCTCACGTAATTTATGGACGCCCCCTAAGGGGAACGCAGGCTGTAACGTATATACTTATTCACGTTATATTTCTGTTCCGCTTGTCTGAGCTATTAAATTATAACGAGTAGGGCACATCATCATAGGTCTCGTAGTTCGCCTTAATATTTCGCGGCGGTGTGAAAAAACCTATATAAGTAACAGTTCCTCTCTACTAAGCTTTTTGCACTCGTGGGACGTCGGTGTGCCTGGTGTTCTTCTAGCACGGTAAGAGTAAGTTATAAAAATGGCTGCCGGTAATTGGGGTCCAGTTTATTGTATTTCTTTTTAATAAAGTATAATTGTTATAGCTCTGCTAATCACAATTTGTAGTTAAAGGGTAGTCGATTGCATTTTTAAAATTAGTTTTCCTGCCATTCGACACATAATTATAATTATTTTATTTAAAATAAAATGGTACTGTATTCTTTTACTGCCGTAAATGTAACTATTTAGTTAATTCGGGAATGAATCGTACAATTTAACCTCCGTGAAGCAGGCGTCATCACGTGTTTTATTCTCGGACACGGGGCGGTTGGTGGGCGCGCCGCCAGCCCGTGCGGAGCCGACACACCGCCGAGCCCGTCCCCCCTCACCCAGATAAATCGCCACCACCGAGCCTGAACCGACGACCCCATCAACGTTTATTTACACTTTTTTTATATAAAATTTTGATTTAGAATTTTTTTATAAAACGATTACTTTTTACGGAATTTATAAAGGTTCTAGTGTGTGTCGAATAGTAAGACTGGGTATTTCACTCTCGCGCCTCGAAAAGAGGCTCATTTTTTTAACCAAAAAAACGAACAATGTAACTTAAATTATCAATATTAAATTGTAATTCTTGTAACCACGTGGGGCTTTCATTTTATCTTTATCTCCCTAGAAAAACTGTAAAAAAATAATCAAAAAGACCCTTTATTCCCCCCGCAACAAGGGGAAATAAGAGGAGGAAGGGGAAGTTATCCGGAAGGTAGCGGGGAGGTAAGGAAGGCAAAGGTAGCAGGGAAGTAGAGACAAGGTAGGGGAAGGTAGAGGGAAGGTAAACGCAAGATAGCGCGGGAAAGTAGGGGAAATGTAGCGAAAAGTTAGAGGAAAGGTAGAGACGAGGTACACGAGAGGGCATAATAGGGTAAAGTAAGTAAGGTAGGGGGAAGTAAGAGGAAGGTAGCGAGTAGGTATCAGGAAGGTAAGGAAAGGTCAAGAATCAAAATATATATTTATTCAGATAAATAAATTGTGCATTACACTGACTTATAATATACCTAAAAACTATCTTATGATCTAACTTAACATGTATCTGCTTGAACTAGGTTGACCTGTGTTTCAGGCGATAGGGGCCAGGATTACAATAATTTTAATAATTACTAATAAAAAAATTAAGTGAGCATAGTTTACAATGGAAAACATTGGATTACAATGGAAAGGAAAAAGTAATTCTTTAAAACTATTCCAAATAACAACAAGAAGAGAAAAATTAAACAGAGTTAAAATACATAAGGTACAAATTAGTTTGTAAATAAAGTTTCGTTTATTTACAAACTAATAAATAATTTCTCAGTGTCATCATAAGACATACTTTGTAAAATGTCAATTACAATCTTTTTGCAACTCCTAAAATTTTGTGAATAAATATTAGTTATTGCAATGATTCTATTATACAGAAGTGGGCCTAAAATACGTAAAATTTAGATGAAAACGCCAATTTAGTCACTTCCTTGTACGAAAAAGCTCTATCTATTCGCCTTGTGTTTTCATGATCAGGAGAATAAAAAAAGCAGTGTTTTTTTTTTATAGAAGAGGGGGCAAACGAGCAAGAGGTGCACCTGATGGTAAGTGATCACCGCCGCCCATGGACATCTGCAATACCAGAGGTCTTGCAGTTGCGTTGCCGGTCTTTTAAGAATGAGTAAGCTCTTTTCTTGAAGGTCCCTATGTCGTATCCGTTCGGAAATACCCCTGACGGTAATTGGTTCCACAACAGAGTAGTGCGAGGTAAAAAGTGTCGGGAGAAACGCACAGTTGTGGATTTCCCGAAATCGAGATGGTGAGGATGGAGCTTCAAATTTGGACGCGATGTCCGATGGTGGAATTCGGCGGCAGGAATTAATCCAAAGAACTCGTCGGAACACTCTCCATGATATGATATATATAAGATAAAAGACACAGAGAGAACCTACATCTCTGCGCAATGCCAAAGAGTCAAGCTGTTTCGAAATAGCCTGATCGTCAACGATTCGAACCGCTCTACGCTGAATACGATCAAGAGGAAGAAACTGGTATTGGGGAGCTCCGGCCCAGAGATGCGAACAGTACTCTATTTGAGGCCGAACCTGTGCCTTATAAAGTTGAAGGCGATGGACCGGCAAAAAGTACTGTTTCGCTCTGCTGAGCACACCGAGCTTTTTGGAGACTAGTTTGGCCTTGCCTTCCAAATGACCGCGAAACTGAACGTAATTCGATATGTCAACTGCCAGGATTCCGACACTAGCTGCTGAGGCTGTCAGGAGAGTATCCTCAAATCGAGGTGATACCACAAAGGGCGTCTTTTTTGCGGTAAACACACAAAGCTGTGTCTTCTTGTGGTTAAAAGTAATCAGGTTTTGGTGACCCCATTCCGAGACATCGGTAAGTCGATTCTCGACTTCAGACACAAGCTTGTTTCGGTACTCTTCGACGTGTTCCCGAGAAATACCATCACCAGTACTGTCATCCGCATAGCAATGTATGTTGCTAATTCGCATCATATCATTGATATGCAGAAGGAACAGTGTTGGTGATAGCACGCAGCCTTGGGGAACACCAGCATTGACAGATTTAAGGTCGGAGCACGCACCGTCGACAACGACCTTGATGCTCCGGTCAGCCAAAAAACTGGTGATCCACTCGCATAATTTCTCAGGAAGCCCATAGGAAGGCAGCTTCGCGATTCAAAGCGCTTTGTGCCATACCCGATCAAAGGCCTTCGCTATGTCTAAACTAACTGCCAATGCCTCCCCCTTGGACTCAACTGCTTCCGCCCATCGATAAGTTAGGTATACTAGAAGGTCACCAGCTGAGCGGCCGCGACGGAAACTGTACTGACGGTCGCTAATCAGCTGGTGCTCTTCTAAATACTTGAGGAGCTGAGAGTTGATGATTGTCTCCATAATTTTGGACAACAAGGACGTTATGGCTATGGGCCGATAGTTGGACGGGTTAGAGCGATCTCCTTTTTTAGGGATGGGATGCACCAAAGCTGTCTTCCATGAATTCGGTACCACGCCGAGTGAATAGGAGAGCCGGAATAGGCGTGTTAAGACTGGTGCCAACTCTGGAGCACATATTTTTAGCACAATCGGAGGAGTCGAGTTTGCCGCAAAGAAGGCGCCCAGGAGATCAGCCTTCTTCTTTGCGGTATGGACCAAAGAGTCATCGTCTCCGTGCAAGGATGGAAGAGAGGGATGTGACAAATTCCCTAAGACAGCCTTGGCGAGAGACCAGAACGCACGCGTGCCCGAAGGAAGGCGAACTAATTTCTCACCAATTCTGCCAATATGTTCCGATTTTGCCTTGGCGATAGCTCTTTAGAAATACCTCGAGGCGAAATTGTACTCCTTACGTAATGTGCTGGTTTTTTCATCACAATATGCGGACGCTGCAGCCCAAGCCCGGTATCACTCCTGCTTGCGGCGCGAAGCCGTTTTACAGGAGCGACCAAACCAAGGCTGAGACTTACCACCAATTGGTACCGCAGAAAATAGAATGAAAAGTTCCATGCCCTGCAGCACCACATCGGTAATAGAGTCAGCGACGACATTCGGATCATGTGGACGAACCAAGTGGGACGTCCACCGATACTTGATAATGGTCCGGATGAGAGGTCAGCAGAAGGTCCAACAGTGAAGGCGTATGGTCATCCACATCGGGAACTCGCGCGGGCGAATTTACCAGTTGTGTAAGACCATACGCAAAAAAGTGTCTGTATGTGTCAGTGTGCGTGTGTCAGCGTGTGCACGTACCACGATGTCCCGCGGTTGCGTGTGTCTGTATGTGTCAGTGTGCGTGTGTCAGCGTGTGCACGTACCACGATGGCCCGCAGTAGAGTGTGTCTGTATGTGTCAGTGTGCGTGTGTCAGCGTGTGCACGTACCACGATGGCCCGCAGTAGTGTGTCTGTATGTGTCAGTGTGCGTGTGTCAGCGTGTGCACGTACCACGATGTCCCGCAGTTGCGTGTGTCTGCATGTGTCAGTGTGCGTGTGTCAGCGTGTGCACGTACCACGATGTCCCGCAGTTGCGTGTGTCTGCATGTGTCAGTGTGCGTGTGTCAGCGTGTGCACGTACCACGATGTCCCGCAGTTGCGTGTGTCTGCATGTGTCAGTGTGCGTGTGTCAGCGTGTGCACGTACCGCGATGGGTGTGTGTGCGTGTGTGAGCGTGTGCCGTACCATGATGGCCCGCAGTCCCCGCGCGCCGGTCTTGCGCTCCATGGCGAGCGCGGCGACGGCGCCCAGCGCCTCCTCGCTGAACGACAGCTCGCACTTGTCCATCGCGAACAGCAGCTTGTACTGTGCCACCTGCACACACACTCACACATACACACATACACACCAACAACCAATACTGCACACATCAGTATAATAGAGGCCTCGTCAACAACAACTTCGTTTTTCCATATGGTTATATCGTAACTACATGACAGTTTTGACATTTCTTTTTTGACATATCCATATTAAAAACTTGGGTTATTGTTACAATTAATTCAATTTCATTCGAAAATCGCATTAAAATAATAAAAATTTACTATGAAAATGCGAAAAGTTACATTTCGTAAAATTCGGAAAGTTTTCGGTCAACATAACCTTCTAAGACCGCTATTAAAAATGTAGTCATTAAGTTTTTAGTCGACAGGCTGGGTACATAATGTGCCAACACAAACGCGTGTTCGACAGGGTCGACATTATGGAGTTCAAAACAAGGCTCTCTATCTTCTAATTTCTCTACTAAATGAAAGAATTAAGAAGGTTGACATCAAAGGGAAAAGATCTGCTGGTGCTGCTGTAACTATGGGCGTCCCGCAAGGCTCCATTGTTGGTCCGTTCTTGTTCCTCATATACACAAATGACTTAACTTATTATGTAGAGGATAAGCCCGTATGAAATCGTACTCTTTGCGTATGATACTTCACTTTTATTCAAAGTGAAAGTCAAGTTGGTAAGTATGATGACGTAAATATTGTGATTTCATAAGTTCAGGACAAACAATACTATACTAAATGTTACGAAAACAAAATATGTTAAATTTTCATTGCCTAATGTAAGGCATGTAGATACTAGTATACATCAGAATGAAAACGAACTGGATCTAAAGGATTATACTGTATTTTTAGGTATAACTTTGGATAATAAATATTTTTTATTAGACCAATACTAGTACCACTGCACAACGAACAAAGCCAAGATTTTATAGGCTTTTTTGCAAGCCGCGACTATTTATTCTCAAAACATCAGCCCTACATTCAACTGAGCACCTAGAGCCCTGACCACTTCTGTCTTTGCCATAGGTGTACCTTCCATTTTATAAACGTAATGCAATGGTGCCTTGGCTCGACTGAATGTGATTACGTTGCATTTGTCGACATTAAAATAGAGTTTATTTGCTCTACCCCACTCTACCACGCTGTTAATATCACTTTGGAGATGAAATATGAATTTTTGAATTTCAAAAAAAATATATTAATTTCAGAAAAAAAATATTTTTGTTTTTTTTTCTGCAACTTCTATACAAGTTAAAGTTATGCAGATGCATAATATTGTAATTTTGAGTATTTACAAATCAAAAATTCAATTTTACATTCAAATTTACTTTAATAACAATTCAAATTTAAATTCAAAAATTCATATTTTTGAAATAAAAAAAAAACCCTATCCAAAAATTTCAGGATCTTTTAAGATCATTACAAGGTATCATACAAAAAAAATTGAGCCAAAATTTTCATGGCGGTCTTCATTTATTACGATTTTCAAAAATTCAAAATTTTACAAATTTGGCATTTTTCAAAATTTTTTTCCAAAATATTTTTTTTTCTATAGCCCCAAGTGTCCCCTTTTAAACAAACGAAAGCTCATTCCTGTATCTATAAAAGCATTCGAGATATTGCAAAAACAAAATTGAAAAACTGGAAAAATCGCGAAATTTTGAATTTGTATATCTTTCGAAAAATTGTTTTATTTTTTTTCCTTTGGCAGAACTTCGTTTTATGATAAAAGAAAACTTCTGACCAAAATTCATCCAAATCGAAAGGGGTCGATTCCAACTATTGGTCGATTTGACATGGAATGACCCATATATATATATATATATCTTTCGTTCTTTCCATCAAAAGTTTTTATTTCTTCTGCGTATGAGCTCACACTAATTTTTTTCGTTTAATAAACATATAATTATATTTGAAAGCTTTTTCTTTCTCGTGTGTATTTATTTCAGATAAAAGTAGTAGATATTGTTACTGGCAAGATGACATGCGACAAGGAGACATTAAAGAATAATACTTTTTGCAAATATAGTTCCGTATGACATAAGATTTAACTCACCAATGCATTTTTCGGTTCTGTTAATATCCTCACTAAGAGATCCTCATTTAGACTGTGGAATGGGACGAGAACAGGAAATCTGCCAACGAATTCCTGAAACAAAACATGCCTTGTTATAAAAATAATTATTTGCTTGTGTTAAGGGTGTTAGCCATAGAAAAAAAATACATATATCTTTACATACATAATTAGTGAAAACACCCAAACCCAAAAATATAAATATACACATACATAATGAATACACAATCTGCCATTTTGCCTAGTATTTTGTGAAAAGCGAACGATGTGATGATGTCATTGTGACCTATACTGTGACATAAGCTAGATCCGTACTAGGTAGATCAAGTTCAGTCCCTAGGATCCCAACACCTGCCGACGTGTATCAATTAACTTCCTCTCTTTTTTTTGTTGGACAAGATTTCACTGTCGCACTCATTTAAAAATCGTTATTTGCGTCATATAATTACGAACCGACAAAAATTTTAACTCGGTGTAAGAGATATGAATTTGAATTTATATATCTACTAGTTGTTGCCAGCGACTTCGTCCGCGCGGATATGTTTACTCCGCACAACACCTGGCCGCTAGGTAATAGCGTGATAATATGTAGCCTTTATGTTGACCCGACCTGTTAGTAATATTCATGCAAAATTTAAAGTAAATCCATGCAGTACTTTTTGAGTTTACCCCGGACATACATACAGACAAACAGATAAACAGACAAACAGAAAAACAGACAAAATTCTAAAAACTATATTTTTGGCTTTGATATTGATTGTAGATCACGCCCCAAGTATTCTTTTAAAAAATATTCAATGTACAGTTTTGACTTTCCTACGATTTTATTATATGTATAGATATACATAAAAATCAATTGCTGTTCGTTAGTCTCGCTAAAACTCGAGAACGGCTGAACCGATTTGGCTAATTTTAGTTTTGAATTGATCGTGACCTTTTAAACCTTCCCTGGACTTAATCCAGGGAAGGTTTAAAAGGTGAGAAAATATACTAACAAAAATAAGAGTAGTTAAAAAGACAGAACAACGTTCGCCGGGTCAGCTAGAAAAAAATAAAATACTTAAATTTTCGGTTTAATTTAAAAATACTAATTGACGTGTTTGATGGTGTATTACGTTGAATAAATGTCCCGCTCGTGGTGCTCGGCGCGCGCGCCCACAGCGGGGAGCGTGTGTGTGTGTGGTGTGTGGTGTGTGGTGTGTGGTGTGTAGTGTGCGGTGTGCAGTACGCACCGGTATCATGCCGAAGTCGATGAGGTCCCGCGCCTGCACCTTCCGCAGCCAGTGGTCCCGCTCGTGGTGCTCGGCGCGCGCGCCCACAGCGGGGAGCGTGTGTGTGTGTAGTGTGTGGTGTGTGGTGTGTGGTGTGTAGTGTGCGGTGTGCAGTACGCACCGGTATCATGCCGAAGTCGATGAGGTCCCGCGCCTGCACCTTCCGCAGCCAGTGGTCCCGCTCGTGGTGCTCGGCGCGCGCGCCCACAGCGGGGAGCGTGTGTGTGTGTGTAGTGTGTGGTGTGTGGTGTGTGGTGTGTGGTGTGTAGTGTGCGGTGTGCAGTACGCACCGGTATCATGCCGAAGTCGATGAGGTCCCGCGCCTGCACCTTCCGCAGCCAGTGGTCCCGCTCGTGGTGCTCGGCGCGCGCGCCCACAGCGGGGAGAGTGTGTGTGTGTGGTGTGTGGTGTGTAGTGTGCGGTGTGCAGTACGCACCGGTATCATGCCGAAGTCGATGAGGTCCCGCGCCTGCACCTTCCGCAGCCAGTGGTCCCGCTCGTGGTGCTCGGCGCGCGCGCCCACAGCGGGGAGCGTGTGTGTGTGTGGTGTGTGGTGTGTGGTGTGTGGTGTGTAGTGTGCGGTGTGCAGTACGCACCGGTATCATGCCGAAGTCGATGAGGTCCCGCGCCTGCACCTTCCGCAGCCAGTGGTCCCGCTCGTGGTGCTCGGCGCGCGCGCCCACAGCGGGGAGCGTGTGTGTGTGTGGTGTGTGGTGTGTGGTGTGTGGTGTGTAGTGTGCGGTGTGCAGTACGCACCGGTATCATGCCGAAGTCGATGAGGTCCCGCGCCTGCACCTTCCGCAGCCAGTGGTCCCGCTCGTGGTGCTCGGCGCGCGCGCCCACAGCGGGGAGCGTGTGTGTGTGTGGTGTGTGGTGTGTGGTGTGTGGTGTGTAGTGTGCGGTGTGCAGTACGCACCGGTATCATGCCGAAGTCGATGAGGTCCCGCGCCTGCACCTTCCGCAGCCAGTGGTCCCGCTCGTGGTGCTCGGCGCGCGCGCCCACAGCGGGGAGCGTGTGTGTGTGTGGTGTGTGGTGTGTGGTGTGTGGTGTGTAGTGTGCGGTGTGCAGTACGCACCGGTATCATGCCGAAGTCGATGAGGTCCCGCGCCTGCACCTTCCGCAGCCAGTGGTCCCGCTCGTGGTGCTCGGCGCGCGCGCCCACAGCGGGGAGCGTGTGTGTGTGTGGTGTGTGGTGTGTGGTGTGTGGTGTGTAGTGTGCGGTGTGCAGTACGCACCGGTATCATGCCGAAGTCGATGAGGTCCCGCGCCTGCACCTTCCGCAGCCAGTGGTCCCGCTCGTGGTGCTCGGCGCGCGCGCCCACAGCGGGGAGCGTGTGTGTGTGTGGTGTGTGGTGTGTGGTGTGTGGTGTGTAGTGTGCGGTGTGCAGTACGCACCGGTATCATGCCGAAGTCGATGAGGTCCCGCGCCTGCACCTTCCGCAGCCAGTGGTCCCGCTCGTGGTGCTCGGCGCGCGCGCCCACAGCGGGGAGCGTGTGTGTGTGTGTAGTGTGTGGTGTGTGGTGTGTGGTGTGTAGTGTGCGGTGTGCAGTACGCACCGGTATCATGCCGAAGTCGATGAGGTCCCGCGCCTGCACCTTCCGCAGCCAGTGGTCCCGCTCGTGGTGCTCGGCGCGCGCGCCCACAGCGGGGAGCGTGTGTGTGTGTAGTGTGTGGTGTGTGGTGTGTGGTGTGTAGTGTGCGGTGTGCAGTACGCACCGGTATCATGCCGAAGTCGATGAGGTCCCGCGCCTGCACCTTCCGCAGCCAGTGGTCCCGCTCGTGGTGCTCGGCGCGCGCGCCCACAGCGGGGAGCGTGTGTGTGTGTAGTGTGTGGTGTGTGGTGTGTAGTGTGCGGTGTGCAGTACGCACCGGTATCATGCCGAAGTCGATGAGGTCCCGCGCCTGCACCTTCCGCAGCCAGTGGTCCCGCTCGTGGTGCTCGGCGCGCGCGCCCACAGCGGGGAGCGTGTGTGTGTGTGTAGTGTGTGGTGTGTGGTGTGTGGTGTGTAGTGTGCGGTGTGCAGTACGCACCGGTATCATGCCGAAGTCGATGAGGTCCCGCGCCTGCACCTTCCGCAGCCAGTGGTCCCGCTCGTGGTGCTCGGCGCGCGCGCCCACAGCGGGGAGCGTGTGTGTGTAGTGTGTGGTGTGTGGTGTGTGGTGTGTAGTGTGCGGTGTGCAGTACGCACCGGTATCATGCCGAAGTCGATGAGGTCCCGCGCCTGCACCTTCCGCAGCCAGTGGTCCCGCTCGTGGTGCTCGGCGCGCGCGCCCACAGCGGGGAGCGTGTGTGTGTGTGGTGTGTGGTGTGTGGTGTGTGGTGTGTAGTGTGCGGTGTGCAGTACGCACCGGTATCATGCCGAAGTCGATGAGGTCCCGCGCCTGCACCTTCCGCAGCCAGTGGTCCCGCTCGTGGTGCTCGGCGCGCGCGCCCACAGCGGGGAGCGTGTGTGTGTGTGGTGTGTGGTGTGTGGTGTGTGGTGTGTAGTGTGCGGTGTGCAGTACGCACCGGTATCATGCCGAAGTCGATGAGGTCCCGCGCCTGCACCTTCCGCAGCCAGTGGTCCCGCTCGTGGTGCTCGGCGCGCGCGCCCACAGCGGGGAGCGTGTGTGTGTGTGGTGTGTGGTGTGTGGTGTGTGGTGTGTAGTGTGCGGTGTGCAGTACGCACCGGTATCATGCCGAAGTCGATGAGGTCCCGCGCCTGCACCTTCCGCAGCCAGTGGTCCCGCTCGTGGTGCTCGGCGCGCGCGCCCACAGCGGGGAGCGTGTGTGTGTGTGGTGTGTGGTGTGTGGTGTGTGGTGTGTAGTGTGCGGTGTGCAGTACGCACCGGTATCATGCCGAAGTCGATGAGGTCCCGCGCCTGCACCTTCCGCAGCCAGTGGTCCCGCTCGTGGTGCTCGGCGCGCGCGCCCACAGCGGGGAGCGTGTGTGTGTGTGGTGTGTGGTGTGTGGTGTGTGGTGTGTAGTGTGCGGTGTGCAGTACGCACCGGTATCATGCCGAAGTCGATGAGGTCCCGCGCCTGCACCTTCCGCAGCCAGTGGTCCCGCTCGTGGTGCTCGGCGCGCGCGCCCACAGCGGGGAGCGTGTGTGTGTGTGGTGTGTGGTGTGTGGTGTGTGGTGTGTAGTGTGCGGTGTGCAGTACGCACCGGTATCATGCCGAAGTCGATGAGGTCCCGCGCCTGCACCTTCCGCAGCCAGTGGTCCCGCTCGTGGTGCTCGGCGCGCGCGCCCTCCAGCGGCGAGGAGTCGGCGTGCGCGGCCGCCAGCGCCGCGCGCCGCCCGCCCGCGCCCGCCCACGCGCCCGCCGCGCCGAACCCCAGGTACTTCTCGTTGTTGCGCCGCTGGATTAGCCTGATCAGAACACACACACGTACACTTGGTAGTAGGGAAACCCAGGAGAGGATTTTCTCATTTACTCGAACGCGTCTGCTAAATATAGAAGGTATACCTCGGACACTGTTGAGGCCAACCAATATATAGATGGACATATTTTAACACAACGTCGGTACATTCAACCAAAGATATCTACCCAACGAATAATTCTATTATTTACTGCTTTATGTTACTCACAAAATTCTTTCGTTGTGAGTAGTAAGGTGAATAACCTTGCACCATATCTGTGAGTCGGATGCCATTATGCTTATACGTCAGCTAAATACCGTGCGCGCTTATCAGCTGACAGAACTTGGTTATGCAATTAAGTACAGGCCATAACAATTATTATTTACTCATGGACCATGGCTATTAAGAGGGAACATTTAGGTCGAAAGATTTGAAAAACAGATATCTATCACCTTGCAGTTTTCTCTATCGTATCCTACGAGTATACCATAGAATACGATAAAGACAACTGCAGTTCGAATCGAGTGTATCTGTTGAAATATTAGTCACTTTTGTCGATGGCAACGGGTATTGCCCAACTTCAAAATGTTCTTGTTATTATTATTACGCAGATTTGTAGCTAAATACTTTTTTGGAGTTTTCAGTTATAAACATTAATGTTGAAATTTATTTTTAAAAGTTTAACACGTGTTGTCAATCACTGAAATAAAATTATAAGGTAGGACCGACCTTGACGCCTGCCGGCCGCTCTCAGTTTTCAAAGCTCAAGGTCTCTCTCCCGCGCGTAATATTAAATGACGTAACAGGGACTACGCACTGTGAATAATATGTGGATGAAATTATCACTCCACAGATATGGCGCAAGGCTATTTACCTTACTATGCATTTCTTCGTAACAAATGGATTAGTTTAAGCTGAAAGATGTGATGTGAAAGATTTTCCCCGTGTTGGTTCCGGGCTCCTTTGAAGAATAGACCAACTGCCGTTCTGCCAGGCAGGTCGACCTGCACGTCGTCGCCCCGCAGCTTGCGCGAGTTGCGCTCGGGCACGGACACCAGTGTGTGCGCGAATGTGTGTGTGTGTGTGCGAGTGTGCGAGTGTCACCTGTCCAGTCCGTTGTAGGCGCCGCTGGCCACGAACAGTATGTTGGTGGTGTCGACCTGCACGGCGTCGCCCCGCAGCTTGCGCGAGTTGCGCTCGGGCACGGACACCAGTGTGTGCGCGAGTGTGTGTGTGTGCGAGTGTGCGAGTGTCACCTGTCCAGTCCGTTGTAGGCGCCGCTGGCCACGAACAGTATGTTGGTGGTGTCGACCTGCACGGCGTCGCCCCGCAGCTTGCGCGAGTTGCGCTCGGGCACGGACACCAGTGTGTGCGCGAATGTGTGTGTGTGTGTGCGAGTGTGCGAGTGTCACCTGTCCAGTCCGTTGTAGGCGCCGCTGGCCACGAACAGTATGTTGGTGGTGTCGACCTGCACGGCGTCGCCCCGCAGCTTGCGCGAGTTGCGCTCGGGCACGGACACCAGTGTGTGCGCGAGTGTGTGTGTGTGTGTGCGAGTGTGCGAGTGTCACCTGTCCAGTCCGTTGTAAGCGCCGCTGGCCACGAACAGTATGTTGGTGGTGTCGACCTGCACGGCGTCGCCCCGCAGCTTGCGCGAGTTGCGCTCGGGCACGGACACCAGTGTGTGCGCGAATGTGTGTGTGTGTGTGCGAGTGTGCGAGTGTCACCTGTCCAGTCCGTTGTAGGCGCCGCTGGCCACGAACAGTATGTTGGTGGTGTCGACCTGCACGGCGTCGCCCCGCAGCTTGCGCGAGTTGCGCTCGGGCACGGACACCAGTGTGTGCGCGAGTGTGTGTGTGTGTGTGCGAGTGTGCGAGTGTCACCTGTCCAGTCCGTTGTAGGCGCCGCTGGCCACGAACAGTATGTTGGTGGTGTCGACCTGCACGGCGTCGCCCCGCAGCTTGCGCGAGTTGCGCTCGGGCACGGACACCAGTGTGTGCGCGAGTGTGTGTGTGTGTGTGCGAGTGTGCGAGTGTCACCTGTCCAGTCCGTTGTAGGCGCCGCTGGCCACGAACAGTATGTTGGTGGTGTCGACCTGCACGGCGTCGCCCCGCAGCTTGCGCGAGTTGCGCTCGGGCACGGACACCAGTGTGTGCGCGAGTGTGTGTGTGTGTGTGCGAGTGTGCGAGTGTCACCTGTCCAGTCCGTTGTAGGCGCCGCTGGCCACGAACAGTATGTTGGTGGTGTCGACCTGCACGGCGTCGCCCCGCAGCTTGCGCGAGTTGCGCTCGGGCACGGACACCAGTGTGTGCGCGAGTGTGTGTGTGTGTGTGCGAGTGTCACCTGTCCAGTCCGTTGTAGGCGCCGCTGGCCACGAACAGTATGTTGGTGGTGTCGACCTGCACGGCGTCGCCCCGCAGCTTGCGCGAGTTGCGCTCGGGCACGGACACCAGTGTGTGCGCGAGTGTGTGTGTGTGTGCGAGTGTGCGAGTGTCACCTGTCCAGTCCGTTGTAGGCGCCGCTGGCCACGAACAGTATGTTGGTGGTGTCGACCTGCACGGCGTCGCCCCGCAGCTTGCGCGAGTTGCGCTCGGGCACGGACACCAGTGTGTGCGCGAGTGTGTGTGTGTGCGAGTGTGCGAGTGTCACCTGTCCAGTCCGTTGTAGGCGCCGCTGGCCACGAACAGTATGTTGGTGGTGTCGACCTGCACGGCGTCGCCCCGCAGCTTGCGCGAGTTGCGCTCGGGCACGGACACCAGTGTGTGCGCGAGTGTGTGTGTGTGTGCGAGTGTGCGAGTGTCACCTGTCCAGTCCGTTGTAGGCGCCGCTGGCCACGAACAGTATGTTGGTGGTGTCGACCTGCACGGCGTCGCCCCGCAGCTTGCGCGAGTTGCGCTCGGGCACGGACACCAGTGTGTGCGCGAGTGTGTGTGTGTGCGAGTGTGCGAGTGTCACCTGTCCAGTCCGTTGTAGGCGCCGCTGGCCACGAACAGTATGTTGGTGGTGTCGACCTGCACGGCGTCGCCCCGCAGCTTGCGCGAGTTGCGCTCGGGCACGGACACCAGTGTGTGCGCGAGTGTGTGTGTGTGCGAGTGTGCGAGTGTCACCTGTCCAGTCCGTTGTAGGCGCCGCTGGCCACGAACAGTATGTTGGTGGTGTCGACCTGCACGGCGTCGCCCCGCAGCTTGCGCGAGTTGCGCTCGGGCACGGACACCAGTGTGTGCGCGAGTGTGTGTGTGTGTGCGAGTGTGCGAGTGTCACCTGTCCAGTCCGTTGTAGGCGCCGCTGGCCACGAACAGTATGTTGGTGGTGTCGACCTGCACGGCGTCGCCCCGCAGCTTGCGCGAGTTGCGCTCGGGCACGGACACCAGTGTGTGCGCGAGTGTGTGTGTGTGCGAGTGTGCGAGTGTCACCTGTCCAGTCCGTTGTAGGCGCCGCTGGCCACGAACAGTATGTTGGTGGTGTCGACCTGCACGGCGTCGCCCCGCAGCTTGCGCGAGTTGCGCTCGGGCACGGACACCAGTGTGTGCGCGAGTGTGTGTGTGTGCGAGTGTGCGAGTGTCACCTGTCCAGTCCGTTGTAGGCGCCGCTGGCCACGAACAGTATGTTGGTGGTGTCGACCTGCACGGCGTCGCCCCGCAGCTTGCGCGAGTTGCGCTCGGGCACGGACACCAGTGTGTGCGCGAGTGTGTGTGTGTGTGCGAGTGTGCGAGTGTCACCTGTCCAGTCCGTTGTAGGCGCCGCTGGCCACGAACAGTATGTTGGTGGTGTCGACCTGCACGGCGTCGCCCCGCAGCTTGCGCGAGTTGCGCTCGGGCACGGACACCAGTGTGTGCGCGAGTGTGTGTGTGTGCGAGTGTGCGAGTGTCACCTGTCCAGTCCGTTGTAGGCGCCGCTGGCCACGAACAGTATGTTGGTGGTGTCGACCTGCACGGCGTCGCCCCGCAGCTTGCGCGAGTTGCGCTCGGGCACGGACACCAGTGTGTGCGCGAGTGTGTGTGTGTGCGAGTGTGCGAGTGTCACCTGTCCAGTCCGTTGTAGGCGCCGCTGGCCACGAACAGTATGTTGGTGGTGTCGACCTGCACGGCGTCGCCCCGCAGCTTGCGCGAGTTGCGCTCGGGCACGGACACCAGTGTGTGCGCGAGTGTGTGTGTGTGTGCGAGTGTGCGAGTGTCACCTGTCCAGTCCGTTGTAGGCGCCGCTGGCCACGAACAGTATGTTGGTGGTGTCGACCTGCACGGCGTCGCCCCGCAGCTTGCGCGAGTTGCGCTCGGGCACGGACACCAGTGTGTGCGCGAGTGTGTGTGTGTGTGCGAGTGTGCGAGTGTCACCTGTCCAGTCCGTTGTAGGCGCCGCTGGCCACGAACAGTATGTTGGTGGTGTCGACCTGCACGGCGTCGCCCCGCAGCTTGCGCGAGTTGCGCTCGGGCACGGACACCACGGCGCCCTCCAGCATCTTCAGCATGCCCTGCTGCACGCCCTCGCCTGCGCACACACAACACACGCTCACGTCACATCACGTCACGTCATCGAGCGCCCTCATTTGTAACGATTAAATGTACGCAACACAATGTCCAACTTTATTACTAGTGACCTTCCATTAGTCGACTTACCACAGACTATCACAGATTAGATATCGATCTTACAAATTAAATAAAGGACTAAATTGATTTTTTTAATTCCATATAGTAAAAGAGACCGTATCCAGGCATCTGACACTCGCTTATACCTACCGCGATAAGCACCTACAGCTCGCGACAACGCGGCTTTGCAAATCCACCCCGTGCCTCTGCCTGTGTGTACAGGCGTCACCGCAAGACGTTCGCATGTCGCATGTCGATCATCGTCGCATCGTAAGATTACTGTAGGTTATTACTGTAGGTACTCTTATAAAATGGGAAACGTAATACAAATAATTGCTGTGTAGATGGCTGTCGCAATAAACAGAAGGATTCAGTTTTCGTTTTTTACTTTACCGAAAGATTCTGAAAGGTAAGAAATATTTGTTTTGTTTAGCTTACTCGTAATTTTTATACGTAGGTTTCAAGTACTATAAGTAGATTCCGTAGATTTATCATGCCCCAGTATTGCAACTTGAAATGCGCCACAAATTACATTTTAACATTAATTAATTATTAACAAAATTCATTTTCCCCGTGTTGCCTGCTGCGTGCCGCTATGCCAGGCAAGTTGCAAAAGGCGACCGATTGGCTATACGTGTCACTACCACCGTGATACTAGGTAGTAGAGTTCCGCATCGTTTCACCCGAGTGTATGATACCTACCGCTGCCTTACCTATTTCTGCCGCAATACCGTCAATGCTTGTCATTATCGTGTTCCGTTTTGGGAGTTAAAGTTGGGTGATAGATTTATGTATATAGCATTGCCATCCCGCTGCACAGATAGCAACGCATCGTTAACATCTCTCTCTATAGGCGGTGTCTATAGGCGGAGTATTTTTGGGACAACCCTGATTTCATTAGAAATGATAAGAGTTACGCGATAGAAAGAGATGCAAGTTCCAGGTAAGTACAACGGTAGGTAATCAAACGCTGCGCGATCTGAATTCAACTTAATTGTAACGTGAAAAGAGTCCCTATTTCTTTAAACGACTTGCCCGAGTGTCTCTTCTGTACTTGTACTATAATGTATTCTGTGCCGTAGCACATTTATCCATGTGATAATCAGATGAGACATATTTTACAAAGTTATATTAATTTTGTAACACGACTGCGATTTTTTACCATTCGAAAAGTGCCTTTTTTGACTATATACTATTAGCACATCAATGAAAAACACTGTAGGCAACATTGGCTGTATTTATAAAATAGGTCTGCTTATCTAACTTTTTTTTTTCAATCTGTAAATTCGTATAGCAAAAACTTTTTAGTAAAAAATATCAAATGATATAAATGCTGTAGCATTTGATATTTTTTACTAAAAAGTTTTTGCTGTATGTAACATAAAGTAGGAGTAGAGTTCTGCATTGTCTCGCCAGGGTGTGGTACCACCGCCTTACTTATTACTGCCGCAATAGCGTCAGTGCTTATCACTGTCGTGTTCCGGTTTATAGGGTAAGGTAGCCGGTTAACTTATGCATGTGGCACTAATGCAACCTACCACAAGATAGCAATGCACCATTAACTCTTTGGTGTCTATAGGCGATGGTTGACTCTTTCCATCAGGAGACCCATCTGCTTGTTTGCTATCTTATGATATAAAAAAAAACTGTTACACTTAAATAAACGGTTAATAGCATTACTTATGTACCTCGTGCAATTCACAACAATAATGTATGTCGTGTATTACGTTGGTTAAATGACACACATCAGTTAGTAAATGTGTTTATTAAACTGTGTTTTAGTGTGAATTTCCTTTACCTTATATACTAATCATTTACGCGTATGGCCGCGTGATTGAATGTGGTATGATAAGACGTCCGAGCATGAACGTGTTCTATCGTGCACGTTACATCACTCTCCTCCTTCAAAAAAATTTTAAGCATGCTAATAAAAGTGTGCCGTAGGTTTTATAAAATCCGTCCTGAACGCGTTATCTTAACTCGTTTTAGATGTTCAACTTGTTTAATATCAATACTTGATGTATCAGACATGTTGTTACCGGGTTTTTCTATGAAGGCTGGTTTGATTCTATCTATAGATATGCAGATTTGTTTCTCTGCACGTTGTATGATGAAATATTTTTCATTTCTTTCGATGACTCTGAAAGGTGGTGTTAATGCCTGCTCTAGCCTGTCTCGACGAACAAATACGTGCGAACACTTTAGCTCTGGATATATGAATATATGCTGGTTTGTTACGCGTCTCTTGGGTATCTTAACTATGCCAGATATGTTTTCCCGGAGTTGTTTAATGTAACCATTCTGGTGAATATCTATGTTTTGTGGCATTTTTATTATTTATTATATAATGTTATAGTAATGTGATAACATTTATTCTGAGAAGTCGGTAGTGGTCCCACAATATTTATATGTACATGTGAAAATCTTTGTGCTGGAACGAAGATCCCGTGCTGGGTTACGGGATGTCTAGTTACCTTGCCTTTTGGCACTCACTGCAAGTTTGGCACCATTGGTTAATGCCCGATTCATGTTAGGCCCGATGTATCTCCCGGTAATCAGCTTGATCGTACCCCGTTTTCCGGGATGACTTATACTGTGAATGTTACCAAAAATCTTGCCCCTGAACTGTTGGCAGAAATGGTCTAGGTTTACCGGTTGATATGTAGCAATAAATAAAAGTTGTGGGAATCCGGTGACAATATTTTCGTAATAACCACAAATCGAATATTTAGCAGCTTCTCCAGATCTGGATCGGAGCCTTGTCATAGCGAGCTTCACGTAATCTAGTGGTGTCGGCAAGGTTATTTCTTTAACTACTCGAGACAGGGTCTCTGCAACAATGTTACTGTGTCCCTTAACGTGCCTTATGTCTGTGCTGAATTAGGAAATATGGTCTAGCTGTCTTATTTTTCTTGGCGTATCGTCCAATGAAAGTTCCTTAGTAAATGCGTACGTGAGAGGTTGATGCTCGGTAAAAATAGTAAATTCTCTTCCTTCCAATATTCTTCTTAAATGTTTTATCGCCATATAAATTTCTAATAATTCCCTGTCGTACGTAGAATATCTCATTTGTGTTTCACTTAAATTTTTGGAATAAAATCCTTGTGGCTGCCAACACTTCTTTGTTTTTTGTTGAAGTACCGCGCCCACACATTTCAAACTAGCATACGAGAACAGAGCCATGTTAGCAAGGCTCTATTCTCTTATGCTAGGAATAGGAATGCTGTGAAGGATGTGTAAATTAATAGCGTCCTGGACGCTTTTTTTGCATTTTTCAAAATTTTCCATTGCCTCTTTATTCCATTCTATGGGCGAGTTATCGTTTTTCTTTGAAAAGTGTAAATATCTATTTAATTCTATTTGATACGACGAGGATACACAAGATCGATAACAATTAATCATGCCTAAGAAACGCCTTATTGTTTTATCGTAGATGGTTTTGGGAAATTAATAACAGCTTCTGTATTTTCTTTAGTGGGTGAGATTCCCTGGCTCGTTACATGATAACCAAGGAAATCCAACTCTCTTTTTTAACAAATTCGCATTGGTCCAAATTTATCGTTAGCCCATATTTTTGTAATCTTTCAAAGATGATTTCTAAATGCTTGTAATGTTCTTCTAAAGTTTCTGAGGCTAAAAGATAATCGTCGACAAAAATATAAATGAAATCTAAGTCCCTAAAGATGGTGTTATAAATCTCTGGATCGTTTGACTTGCGTTACGAAGTCTGAAGGGCATTCTTGAAAATTCAAATAATCCAAATAGGGGTGATTATAGCTGTTTTCTCGGTGTCTGCGGTTGGAATGCAGTGAAAGGCCTTCTTAATATAAAATTTTGAAAATACGCACTTATTTTCTAGAATATAAGTGAAGTCTGAAAGCCGCGGCAATATATATTTGTCCGGTACGGTTATCTTGTTGAGCACTCTGTAGTCTCCGCAAGGTCTCCATTCTCCATTCTCCTTCCTGACCAACTGTAGAGGGCTGGCCCAACAGCTCGAAGATGGACGACATATATTCAAATCCATCATAGTCTGAAATTCCTTTTTTGCGATTTTTAGTAGGGAACGTGCTCTGGCCTTTACCGGCGGTCCTGTAGTTATGATGTGATGTTGAACATTATGCGGCGGCTGCTCTCTCAGGGATGATAGTCGAATAATATCAAATATTTCTCTAATAAAGCCTTAATTTTACCCTTATGGTTTATAGTGCTAATAGACGGTTGCCCTGTGCTATATGTGCCTCGTGTTGATCTATTTGTGACTTTGTCAGTTAATTTTCTTCCATGGATATTTTACCAGTATATTACCAGTAATTTATTTTATTCCAAAAAATCGGCTCCAATTATAGACATTTTTACTCCGCGATTTCGAATGTCGATGTAAAAGAGCGCCGTAAGCCGAGATCCAAGTTATTGTTTTTTCCCCATATGTGTCATTCTTTGTCCCGTTGGCTGCATAGAATTGGTAACCCGTTGGTGCACAGCGTTAAAAGCTCCTCTTGCTCAAAACTGATATATTTGTCCCCGTGTCGATTAGGGACCTTACACCACTTGCAGTCGGTCACAGAAAGGCGGGAATTGGGGTGCATAGCGCAGATTAACACTTTTGGCTGTGCTAATTGCCGTTTCCCGATCTCTTCCAGGAACAGGGTTGGACGCACTTCAACGCCTGACCTTTAAAATTGTCGTGATAATAACATAAGTTATTATTAGGATAACCTTGCTGATATGGCATTTTATATGAACTCAATCTACTTTGTCAAGGCCAGTAGTTAGCATGAAATCCGCTGTTTCGTGTTTTCGTTCGATTAAGTGCATTTATTTCTATTTGCATTTTTGCTAATTGTGCAGATATCTCGGTCATTGTGCTACATTCTGTATTTTTTGAAATGGTTGCAATTTCGGTTAGCCTGTTATTTTCGTAAGTCTTATCGGCAATTTTACCCTAAGTTCTCTAGAGGCAGGGTAGAATCCGTGACCGCCAACACCGAGTTTAATGAAGGAGAAAGCTGCCTGGTCCAAAGAAGCCGAATGATGTCATCGCTGATTTTTTCCTGGCTGTGTCTCTTTATTTCCCCTTAAGAGCTGCGAAGGTTTAAGATCTCCTAGGTCAAATCCGGAGAAAAGTTTCTGAAACAGCTGTTGCTGCGATTCCTCGTAACATCCTATGAGACGTTCCTTGATTGTATCGTATTTATTAGTTTCTGGTCGGTTTTTACTAATATCGCTTACTTGTAATATTTCTTCCTGGCCTAGCTTGGCCACGATGAGGCTGTAGTTCACCACGTCGCTGTTCCTCTGACGAAGGATGATGACCTCGACTTGAGCGAACCATAAGCGTGGATAATCTCTCCAATAATCTGGTATTCTTGTCGTTGTGTGTACTTATTTACAAAATTTTACTAGGTACATTGAAATTTTTTAAAGACAATTCAACAAACTTATATTTCTATCCATTAACATTTAATTTTATCGGCTAAAAATTCTTTAATATTATAATAAGTTTTATCTAACAGCAAATCAAACAACTATTTGCGAAATTTATTTATAGACAATGACTTAAGACTATCAGGAATATGATTGTATATAATGATGATAGACATACAATACACATTTTTTTGTAAAAATGTTAAATTTTTGGTTAGGCACATATAATTTCTAACTATTCCTAAAATATGAGTTACCAATGACTTCAGCATTTGTTTTAAATAACTTTTGGTACTTTTTTAAAAATACGCATACCTCTAAAATATACAAACATGGTAAGGGAAGTACCTTAAGAGACTTGAAAAGTGGTTTACAGGAATGTAACTGATTAACACCACATATTGCTCGAATACATTTTTTTTGGACTCTATAAATTCGTACCAATTCAACAGAATTTCCCCAAAAAGGAATGCCATATTGTAATTTAGAAGAGACATATCCATGATATGCTAATAGGGAGGCTTTTATGTTTCCTACTTCTTCTCAGAACATAAGACAAATCTATCGATCTTGTTACATAGAGATTCAATGTGTGCTTTCCAATTACAGTATTTGTCAATAAAAATTCCTAAAAAGTTTGTATAATCTTTGTTAAATAAAGCACACACAAATTAAAATAAAGCACAGACATATTAATGTAAATATTAAATGTAAATAGTTTTAGTAAGGCAGGACAGATTGTACATTTCGTTTAGTTTGTAAGTATTTTGTAATAAATAATGTTCGTTTTCGTCTTTTATTCGCCCTAAGACCTACATACAGCTTTGTTGTGTAGAAATAATAAAGCTTTATGTAGTTACGATCGTTGCCTAAAGGCATATTACGAACTAAGCTAGTTCCACGTAGTCGACGAAATTACGAGTCGACTCTTGCGAGATAATATTTATATGCGGGAACTCAGACTTACGAAAACCCGGAAAAGTGCAAAATCCTTTGTGAAAATGAATGTTTATCGATTGTAAATAGTATTGTTACGAATAATCTAGAAGCGTGTAGAATTGGAGCGCGCGCGCGCTAACTATCTAGAAATAAAAGAAAGAGATAGCTACTCCTATTGACAAACAAATAGTTGACCTGGGCTATGCCATAATGGACTTTGTGGGATATGGCATAAGGTTGAAAGTAGCGTGTACTAGTGATTCATTGTTTCCCGATACATTTAGATTTTTCTGGATCCAGCTAGGACTTTCCCCTGCCTATAAATACAGAGATTTTGACAAACACAAGGCAGTTTTTATCAACCGATCGAGAGCGATACATCAAGTGACCAAGTGCGAAGCGAGAAGTGTTTTATTGTGTAGTGTTCTAAGTTCAGTGATAGTATAGCGAGTGACTAGGGTGTAAAGTGTATTTTAGTATTACGTTGTGTTGTGTTGTGTAAATACACGGATTTAATATAAGTAGTGTTTTCTTACAAGTACGAACCCGGAGTACGTAACAGTATGTACGATGTAGACATAGGCCTTAGGCATATATTCACGCACTTTTCGAGGGTATGGATATAGAAAATAGGATAGTACGACCTGAAAAGGCGTACAACTCTATAATTGTAAGAGTTTCCGAGGTCCTATAGAACGTATAATGTATATAACACTCTTGTTTGTTATTATATATGTTTATTTATTATATTTATAGTTATTATAGTTATTATATATGTTTATTATATACATTCTAGTATTTATATATGTATTTCTATGTATTAGTATCGTTGACTAACACCCATAACACAAGCAAATAATTTGCTTACTTTGGGGTTAGATCAGTAAGTGTAATTTGTCCCGTGAATTATTATTATTATTATTATTTGTATTAAATCTTTGTATATAGATAAGAAATAACACTATACTGTACAATAATATGTAATTAGTTTTCGGTAGATCTTAGGGCATTATGTACTTTGTTTTGCGTATACTTGTAAAAAGATAGTACCGTTGCACTCGCTAGAGGGCCACACGAGGTAATTAGAGGTAGGAAAAGCTACCTAAGATAAAATAATTATGATTAGATTATAAGAAGTACGATTTAAAAAATCCCAGACATTGTGGCACGAACACGTGGCGCCACCCGTCTTTGTCGGCTTAAGCCGCCCGTCTGGCCGCGGGCTATAAATATCGGAGAGCGCGGCCATACAATCAGTTCCGTTCCGATCAAGTTACAGTTTTGTTACGTCATAAGAAATAAGTTTCCCAGACAAGTTCCTGGGCTTTAGTATGCCTAAAGGGTACAGGCTTTAGAGTTGGGCAGTTATAGGGAAAGTACTGGCTCTCTCTCCTATAGAATAGGAACATTTGCAACGGTGCTAGCTTTATTGCTAATTTTGTTTCGTTACAATAAAGCACCTTTGCGACGGAAAGTTGTTGTGGTCTCGATTTATTCTTCCCGGCACCCGGCTCTCAATCAAAAAGCACTGCGGCTGGTGGGGCGTCGAAGAAGAAGAACCAGATCTACAGTCCGTTGGCTCCCCCGGCTGTAGTGCACAATCTACGTCATCTATATTTACTTTATTTAAAAATATATTTGTGTTTTTAGTAATATTACTGTGGTAGTTCAGAAATTCAACTAATTTTGTTTTAGTTACATTAACTTTTAAATTATGATTAATTAACCAGTCTGAAACTTGGAGTAAGGTTTCAGTTGTTTCGTTTACCAAGCCTTTTATATTTTTACATTTAATAAGCAGGGTAGTGTCATCAGCAAATAAAAAGCAATCATGTTGTATACTATCAGGAAGATCATTGATATAAATTAAAAATAGCAAAGGTCCTAAAACACTACCCTGTGGTACATGTGTGATCGTCATAGTGCTGCTTTCAACGCACCTCAGACGTCTAGACACTCTAGACGTCTCTGTAATCATCATAATAATTATAACGTCTCTCAATTAATAATGGCCGATAACAGCACTGACCCGTCAAGTAAAACACAAAACTCCAGATGAGTATTAATCAATATAATATTTACCTCCAACGTCTCTAAGCTGATGTATGCCGGGAACTGCGCCGATTTTGTCAACTTCGTCCAGAAACACAATACCCGTCTGCGCTCGTTCTACACTGTAAATATACAATTACTTAAAAATTAAGTTCAAAATAAAATGTTCGCCGTGCCGGGCAGGGCCCCTTTTAAAGAATAGTTGATCTGCCATTCTGCAAGGCAGTTTTCGTTAAAAGGCGAACGACGGGGTAAAGTTGTCAGTTCCATCGTGGCTATCGGGTGGTGGCGTGCAGTGTGGCGGGCCGCAGCCGCCGCAGACCTTCGCGGTTGACGGAAACTCCATGGCGGGTTAATAAGTTTCAATTATGTTTGCAAGTGGGTAGCTCTGGCGAGTCTACGTAAATTTTTATACGTATACCTGACTTTTAGGTTAGGAACGTTAGGGATTGAGCTAGGCATGGAAATTATTGTTAAATTAGATAACTGTTATTTTGTTAAATTAAATTAATATTTAACAGTTATTTATTTATGTTATATTATATCAGTAGCAGTAAAAACGCGAAGCTATCGAGTTAGCGACTAAAAAAAAGTTCTCCCGGATAGTTTTTAATAACTTTTAAAATTTATTATTTTTACATTTTAATATTTATCCTGAATCAAGGTAGCGAGCCAAAAACGGTCTCTCGAATATTTTTAATAATATTATTATCATAAATCAAGTTAGCGAGCAAAAAAAACGACCTCTCGAAATATTTTTAACACAGCGAGCAAAAAAGGTCTCGCGAAATATTTTAAATAACAGTATTATCATAAATCAAGTTAACGAGCAAAAAATTTTTTGTGATAAATAAAAATTACTTTTGATATGATATTTGATAAGATTTGGATGATGATAATATAAATAATAGTTGATAATTGTTAAAAAAATTAATATGTTAACTGTTAAATGATCCATGCCTAGAGTGACCCTACTGTATGGTAGTACTATTAGGTATTCTGCCCGAACCTGCCTTCAGTGAAGTCAAGACAAAAATACGTACTTAAATTAAATTTATTAGAAATTTTCTTTTATTTCCTCGCCTACGGCTACTCAGTTTGCAATGACGTGTACGTGTTGAGTGCGTGTGTTGAGTGCGCGTGTTGAGTGCGCGTGTTGAGTGCGCGTGTTGAGTGCGTGTGTTGAGTGCATGTTAGGTGTACGTGTGTTGAGTGCGCGCGTGTGCGTGTGTGTGTGTATGTGTGTGTGTCCCTCACTTGAAGTTGGCGTCCTGCAGCAGCTTGGCGATGACGCTCTCGATGTCCTCGCCCACGTAGCCGGCCTGCGTGAGCGTGGTGCAGTCGCAGATGGCGAACGGCACGTCCAGGCACTGCGCGATCGTCTGCGCCAGCAGCGTCTTGCCTGCACACACCTACTGCTATCACTATCCTTTACATCAAACATACCACACGCACAACTACCCCTATTATACTCCAAGCGAAAACTTTGGACTCGCGTAAGACTCCAAAATATCAACTTCAACGAAACCGAGTATACTCCCAAAATAAAATATATATGTGAGTGGTTACGCAAAAAGGGACCTCAAGGGAAAATAATTGATTTCGAGTAAATCACGTTTAAAATGTTGAGTCGAAATGAGTTTCACCACGAGTGCGGGAGAGAGGCGCGGGGTTTTTTATGTTAGTGTCGTTAGTGAGCGACTTCGTCAGTGAGAAATAGCACGTGTTTGCGATAGCTGTATTATTGGTGACTTATTTATTCGTCTTTTACTTGTCTTTATGTGCGCGCTAGAACAAGAAACTAGTGTGCGCTGTGTATAAGGTGTAATATTTTCAAAACTGCCTCGGCTTACATAAAAAATCATTTAAAAAAAACTACGGCACCTAAAATTATTTTGATTAGAACAAAACAAAGATGAAGGACCATAGAATCAGAATTTATCAAAAAAAAAAAACCGTTCGTCCAATCCCTTCAGGTCCCTTTTTGCGTAACCACTCACATATACTCCCAAAATAAAAATAAAAACTCTAAAATCCGGGCGTAATCTATCCGTGTGCCGAGTTTCATGCAAACCCATCCACTTATTGCGAAGTAATTGAATACCTCCGAACATAAAAACATATATATATATATATATAACTAGCTGTTGCCGGCGACTTCGTCCGCGCGGACTTCGTTTATTCCGCACAGCTCCTCTCCCGTGGGTGATAGCGTGATAATATGTAGTAGAGATGAGTCGTAAATACTAAAACAGTTACGAATACTAGATATTTTACGATACTAGGCGGCACCTATTCCATTTTTCACAAGACTAAGTCCGTGTAGTCCTGTACTCTGTAGTCTATTAGTATTATATTATAATCATAGCATAAAACGCTCATCGCATACGCTGCACCGTTTCCTTTACTCTTAAGTGAAAACGTGTTTTGCTATTTTGCTCACCCTTGACAGAAAATGCTAACGAGATGAAGCAATATGATTTGTATACTTTTTCTCGCTCTTACAAGAGAGAGATACCGCTATACAATATGTATGCCCGTCCCGATTTCTCGCTACGTCGCGTATAGCCGTGCTAACAGCCGGCTTATACGTCATATTACGTGCTGTTTTGATACTCGATCAAATACTTCATTGAGAACAGGTAACAGAGATCGCATCCGATATCGATCAAAGTATCATAGTCTTCATACTTTGAAGTATCTAGTATCATAGACTAACCTAGTATCGTGGACGTGATCCATCAAAAAGTTTTTTCAGATTACGTGTTGCTTATTAGCATAGAAGGTTATTTATTGTTAATATTTAGTCGGTTATTCTCAACTTTTTATTTTATAATTATAATAATGGTGCCCAAAGGTAGCAATATCGCTTTTAGGAACATTTGGAATGGCAGAATGTAAAATATGTAAGGTACCTATAATTAAGTTTTAAAGCCTCGGTATCGAATTTAACAAAACATTTAACGAAAAAACATCTAACGTCGGGGTATAAAAATCAGAAAAAAACGCGATAAATAGCGTAAAACCTAGTTTTATTTGTATAAACGTCTCGCGTAATTATTAGAGAATATTATTATATTCAATTACGTTTAAGTACACATACGTAAAGGGAGATTAAATACTAATCTCTTTCATTGAAGTCTTATAGATACTTAGTACCTAGTACGCATACTTATTGTTCATAGTATCAATTTAACAAAGTAATATCATTAGGACTAGGTGGAACAGGTATTTGGATCACGTATTTTTACAGACTAGGACTAGGTGCGCCTAGTCTCTGATTTACCTATTCCAACCCATCTCTAATATGTAGCCTATATGTTGACCAGACTTATTAGTAATATTCATGCAAAATTTGAAGTAAATCCATGCAGTACTTTTTGAGTTTACCCCGGACTACTAGTACTTTTTAAGTTTACCCCGGACATTTATATATATATAGGCCGTTTTTAGCCGTGGGACCTATTGAAATTGAAACTAGTTCTCAGTATTCAACCAATTCGATTTAATTATCCCATAATCCTATCCCATTTCGACCTAATTATCCCATAAAATAATTAAATCATATTCCTATAGAACCGACGTATGCGCAACGTGGATCAATAGCCTCCAACGTTACTTTAGCATAAATTACATAATAGTTAATGTAGCAAGCGTCATGCAGGTCGCGGGCCCCCCCTCGCCTTCAGTTGTCGCGCAGAGCATCGCGGCATCAAGATTTGTTTTCGTGTAATAAACTACCTCGTGTGTTTTTGCAATAGTATTAGACTAATAATAACAATGTCATATTAGCAGTGTTCCAATGAAGAATATTGGGATATCGTACGTGCCTATGCGTAACGTAGTGATTATGTGTCACAGATCGCCAAATACAAAAGAATAATTCAACAATTGCGATTATTGTTGTGTGTTAATAACTAATTAATCAAATTCAATCTTTGTAATAAGGATGATTTCATTTACGTCAGAAATACTAAGGTATAAATATTATGTTCTAACTATTCGTGCCTAGTATCTTTCTAAAATTTATAACACACATAAAACATTTCTTATTATTTAGTGCCTAGGTATTATTGCCTGTCCTTCCTAATGTAACTAAACCTGGTACGTACCAAGGGAAAATGAATCACAATTCACAATAGCTTAAAATAGGGAGATAGATTACATTTGCATTATCTACCTACCTACTACTGATATAGTTAGGATGATTCATGAATCGTGAAGATTAGCGTAACGACGACTAGGGTAACCATGAGTTACTTGACTTGACATATATATATATATATATATATATATATATATATATATATATATATATATATATATATATATGTGTGTGTGTGTGTGTGTGTGTGTGTGTGTGTGTGTGTGTGTGTGTGTGTGTGTGGATGTATATATGGGTGTAGTGCGCGTAAAAGGTAGTGTAATTAGCAGTGTGATGTGACTGACCGCTGCCGGTGGGCCCGAGCAGCAGGATGTTGCTCTTGTCGAGGCGCAGCTCGTGCTGCTGCCGCTCCAGCACGTCCGCGCCGCCGCCGCCAGCGTGCAGCAGTTCTGCAACACAACACCCTGCTCCAGTACATCAGCGGACAAACATGTACACTCTACGGACACTCTATAGGATGTCATTATTGTAACACAACTATTACTAGGTACATTTCTGCAATGTTTGGTACCGCAACCTCGCTTATTGTTACAGCAATAGCGTCGGTGCTTGTCGTTGTGGTGTTACAGTTTGGAGGGTAAGGTAACTGCAATATTGCTATGAATTATATTGTCATATTTTGGAAAATTTAAATTTAGATGGCCGAAGCACAGCTCCATATACGACCGAAGCCGCACTTTATAACGCAATAGCTGCCCGTCCCGGCTTCGCACGAGTGACATTTATTTTTTAAACATTTTAGGATAAACGTACAGTAAATGCAGGACACACCTAAATAATAATGTATTTAGCAATAGCGTATAGCTGGCTCCCTTTGGGTACGGGACTTGAAAAAATAATAAATGACATTTTTAAAAACATTTAGAGTCTACGTATACTAATAATAATTATATTCATCATATACCTACTATTACTGTATAGTCTACAGTCAATACTCATACGTTAATACAACGCAAAGCGTTATATTATAACGCGCTATGTGCTCTCAACGTAAAGCATACGCTATTTAGATTCACATTCGGCGCTATAACATAACGCCACGCTATTACCTTAATTATAACTTTATAACATACGAAGTTATAAACAACGCGATCTAACGAATAAGGTGCTAGACTATAGACGCTAGACCTTATAACATAGTTTATAGTTTATACGCTGGTCACCGCGTGCTAGTGCTCGCTGTAATGACGTTGTGATGAGTCACACGCTATCTCCGCCGGCTCAAGTGATCATTGTTTCACGTTATAAAATAGACTATTACGTAGCGCGCTGAAAAATATAGTGTATAGTCTATAACGCGCTATCATAAAATAGTTTATTTGAACAATACTACTCATATGTTGTGATTAAAAAGCAATTGTGTCTTATAATATATATGCATAAAGTACTTATTATAAAATATAGCACCCCAACCCAACTTTTCTTCTTAAGTTTTTTTTTTAAATTTATTTTTAACTTTTTGATTTATATTTTTTCCCCGTGTTGGTCCCGGGCTCCTTTGAAAAATAGGCAAACTGCCGTTTCGCCAGGCAGGTCGTAAAAGGCGACTGAGTGGCTATGAGCGTCACTACCATCGTGACTACTAGGTGGTAGAGTTCTGCATCGGCTCGACCGGGTCTGGTAACACTGCCTTACCTATTCCTGACGCAATAGCGTCAGTGCTGGTCACTGTCATGTTCCGGTTTGGAGGGTAAGGTAGTCGGTAAACTTATGCATGTGGCATTGGACCTCGCCACGAGATAGCGACGCACCATTAACATCTTTGGTGTCTATAGGCGATGGTTGACTCTTTTTTTTTATGATATAAAATATATATATATATATATATATATATATATATATATATATATATATATATATATATATATATATATATATATATATATATTAATGTAGTTTTTTTATTTGTGTATCATTTCTTTATTTAAGTACATGTTTTATTTTAAAGACTTTTAATTTTATTAAATTTATATTTATTTTTTCATTTTTCATTTTTACTTTAATACTATACACCATGTTAGCAGTGGTATTTGTAGATGACAATGAAACATATTGATTTTCAGGAGACCCTGCTCAAGAAAGTGCAACATACTATATAGTGCACTCTTTTTTTAGATCGATGCCAACATAGACAAGCTTGTCCCTGGGCTTTATTTATTGTAAGGGCAAACGATATATTTACAGTATTTTGAACATTATAGGCAAATTCGTCGGTATCATCAGGATCCGCGGAAAGGTGAGCGAGCTGTCCGCCCACGGGGCCGGTGATGATAGCTACAATCACATTGTCTTGCAATTAATCAAAAAATACCTTATCAATCAATCAATCAATCATAATTTATTGCATCAAATATGGTAGGTACATTAGGTTCTTAGAATTATTAACAGTTAGTTCGCATATTTGACCATTTGGCATGCAATTACTTAATTTAACAACAACAACAACAACATTTATTTAGTTCCTAATTAAATTGTGAATAACTATTATAACTACATACCTATTACATATTATGACGTTCAATTTTAATACAACACTCTATCGATATATAGGTTTAAGGTCATCACTTTGGTTATAATATTCCTGCAATAATTATTTATAAACTAATATAACATGTTCGATAAACATTAACCGAAGTAATAAACTACCTTCAAATTATTGGTATTTTTTGTCATCCGATAATCACTACACTGTCTTGTCCCATTACACATATTAGGAGGGTTTAAATTTCTCAATAGCATAATAGAAATACTTTTTTTTAATTTCATTTCGTGGGGTGGCAAGCCGGCAGGATTGAGAGAATTTAAAAATTCACTGTAGGTACTTTATCTTCGGTGTTGCACACTGTCATAATATGTAACAAAATAACATATAGCACCATCTAGTGAAAAATAACGTGTAAGATAATTTTTATATTTATACTCTGTACTTTTTGCAATCTGTTAAATGTGTATGACACGTGAAATACAATCTTTCTGTTGCCATCATCTCGCCGTATGATTACTATACATACACATGGTGTCAATAGATTTGTAACATTTATAATCACCGGGTACTTTTTCCATAATCATTTTGTTTATTTCATTTACTGATTTGTTTCTCGGTGACACTATTGCCCTCGAACAGAGCCAAATGAAATTTCTTTCAGTATTGCTAGACTTTGAACAGTTTGAGCCAATTCATTATTCAATAATACTTGGGGGCTATTTGCAATTGGACGTAGTTACACAAAAAGGATACAATCCACGCAAAATCATTTTGGAAATATTGAAGTTTGAAGTTGGATGTTTTTAATTTTTTAACGTGCCATTACATGGGGACTAATTCTGACGTTAAATAAAGTAATAGAGAGCAATTGTTGCTTAGATGTTTTTACTGGCCAATTGTATTGATGTTTAGCATTAGTTTGATGCACTTAACTCATTTTTGATCATATTGTGGATTGGATTCTTTTCGTTTAATTACGTCCAATTGGAGATGATAATTTTCCGTCGCCAATTCTAAATATTTTTTGTGAAAAGTTGCTATCGTTGTTATTACTTAAGTGTACTCTCATATTCGTGGGCAAATTGAGTGTTTCAATAGATAGCCACAAAGGTGATGATTTGAGACACGCTTTAATGATACGCTTTAATAACATCGCCTCGTGTGCCTTTTGATATAACCGGTAGTGTTTGCCGAAAATCTCCAACTAAAACAAAATTTACGCCCCCCATAACATTACCAGAGTTTCTAATGTCTTTTAATGTGCGGTCCACTGCTTCTATATAAGCTCTATGGCTCATGGTGCACTCATCCCAAATAATCAGTGACGTATCCTCTGATAATTTTCCCAATGGACCATTTTTACGGATTAAGCATCCGGACTGTTGTTCTAGAAACACAGCCAACGGTAATTTAAAGGGAGAATGAGCAGTTTTTCAGTATTTTAATAAGGTTACAGCAATTCCGGAAGATGGCCTTGCCAGTGCTTTTCTTCGTGAAGGTTGAAATATGAAATTCTAAAGAGAACTTTTGGTAATAAGCATTTAGTAGTTCTTAAAAGAATGAAAAACGTGCTAAAACAGAAAATATTTCTTCAAAATTACTAAAGGTTGTTTCAGCCGCTGCGTAGGGAATGAGCCGCGCGGCTTCCAATTCCACAAATGTGCCCTTCTCCCGCACTGCGGCCCGGCGCCCCGGCGGCGGCGTAGCAGCGAATTCATTTTATTTCGATTTTACTAAACTCGCAATATCTTTCGAATGGAATGTCCGATTTTAATAAACTATTACAGGTACTTAAACAGTTCTGCTTCGAAAAAAGTAGCCTAAGTTACTCCCTATCACTTCAGCTATCTGCCAGTGAAAGTCCCGTCAAAATCGGCCCAGCCGTTCCAGAGATTAGCCGGAACAAACAGACAGACAGACAGTCAAAAATTGTAATAAATGTTATTTTGGTATATGTATCCTGTATACATCCATACGCATTTAGTAAAAAGTGGTTATTTTAATATTACAAACAGACACTCCAATTTTATTTATTTGTATAGATGTATAGATAGATAGATAGGTAGATTGTAATAGAGAGATTATATTTCCTCTTTATCATATTCATTATTATATTATACTAGCTGACCCGGCAAACGTTGTTCTGCCTTTTTAACTACTTTTATTTATTTTCTATATCTACACAACTATGCGAAAGCGGTGTACATCCTTGTTGCGTAGAGTTCGATCCACCCCCAGTAGCATCCTAAGGGTATTTATTGATAGGTTCGATTGTCAGTACTTGAATCGCTGTAGTATGATTCACGTACTGGCAAATCGATCCTGTCATAGTTTTAAGTTACAGTATTTAGTTCTACTAACAAATAGGTTTAAGTTATATGTAATACATGTGTACTAACAACATAATAATAATGTATGATCCCTGTTGGTCGAAATAAAATATTTATTATTATTATTATATTTTCTCACATTTTAAACCTTCCCTGGACTTCAACAATTAATTCAGAACCAAAATTAACCAATTCGATTCAGCCGTTCTCGAGTTTTAGCGAGACTAACGAACAGTAATTGATTTTTATATATATTGACAACGCATGTGCGTTTTGCGAATTTTGCGCGTTGCGTGCGAATTTTACGTCTATGCCATGTGCTTAAGTAAGCACATGGCTAGAAGTAAAATTCCATCTAGCTCGATTTAACTTACTGTCAAAGATTGTAAAGATAGAGAGGATAACATAAAAATAAGAGCTTTGGAAAAAATGATTTGATGGATAAGCATACAGCTTTGCTCTTTGGGTGTTTTGACACGTTGTATAACAATTTTATGCTCGCTCCACTTGGCTTTCATCCAACTAAACTCGCAAAATATTTACACATTCCGTATACGTAGGGTATCTCCCTTACATAATATGTTTGTTTTATATCATAAGATAGCAAACAAGCAGGTGGGTATCCTGCTGGAAAGAATCAACCATCGCCTATAGACACCAAAGATGTTAATGGTTGTATGCATAGACATTAATGTTATTTTGAAGCGTATTTTTTTCTGCAGATCAGTATGTGCAGAAAAAACAAAGTAAGTGATAGCACAAAACTTTGTGGAACACCAGGATATATTATTAATTACCGTTTATAGAAGATATATAAATAATTGAAATCTTGAAAAACGTTGGCTGTCAATGATTGTAAGTTCTCCAGGCAATCTGTACGATGGTAACGATGGGCAAAACGTCGAACATTGTGACTAATTAATAGGTCGTATAACACCTCGCTTTGGTTTAATATTGGCTCGCCTTATCTATTTCTACAAGTCAAACAGTCATTGCTTGTCACTGACGGGTTCCGGATTAGTGGCTAATATAGCCGGTGAACTAATTTATGTTGCATTTAATTTCCTCTACGCGAATAGTAATACACCATTAACAACTCTGGTACAAGGGTCAAACTCAAAGTTTTAAGCACTGGCCACTTATTAACAATATCATAGAAAACTAGCCAAGCGCGAGTCGGACTCACGCACGAAGGGTTCCGTACCATCATTTATAAAAGTTGTATGTTTGTTTACTTTAATATTTACTCTATTTTTATTTAATTATTTATTTTAAAAGGTAAAATACAATTTTTGCGTCTACCTTTTTTTTACTGTCGATAGGGAAGCGCTTGACCACAATCTCGCCTGATGGTAAGCTAAGATGTGGTCTAAGATGGAACACGCTTCCCTAAAAGGTACCTGTTCACTCTTCTCTTGAAGATCCCCAGGTTGTACTCGTCGGGGAACACAGACTCAGGTAGCATATTCTAGTCCCTTGCGGTTCGGATCAAGAATGTCGAATCGAACCGCTTTGTTTGATTAACCTGTTACCGTTATTAATATTGTGCAAAAAAAATACGTTTATTATATGTGGACCCCCCTTAATATTTTCATTGTTTTATTTTTAGTATTTTTTGTTATAGCGACAACGGCAATACATAATTTGTCAAAATTTTAGCCCTATATCTATCACTGTTTATGAGATACAGCCTGGTGACAGACAGAAGAACAGACAAACAGCGGAGGCTTAGTAACAGGGTCCCGTTTTACATTTTAGGTACTGGACCTTAAAAAATAAGTTTAATTTTTGCAAATGGAACTTTGCCAATATTAATATGTATTTCATTCATTTGTCATTTGTTTTAAGATTTGGCAACAAATTGAAAATTATCTGTGTCACGTCAGCATGAATTTTACGCGAGAAAATTTTCGTGCCATGATTTTTTATGTCTTTCGATGTCATTTAAGTCAACAAGAAAATTTTGATAAGACTTCGATTGGCCTTTACAATGAAGCCCCATCTCGTTCCACAGTTTACAACTGGCTTGATGAGTTTAAACGTGGTCGTACCAACTCACCAATGATCTGCGTGAAAGACGGTTTTCTACGATGACGACTGAATGATATTATCATTGTGTTGTGCGGCGTATGATAAAGACTGATAAAAGAGTGAACTATCAGCAGATTCTGACACGCTTAAACATCGATGTGAGTCAAGTGCACAAAATCCTATATGAACATTTCGCGGTCAGAAAGCTTTATGCCCCGTGGTTACCTCACAATTTGACCGAGGACCAAAAGCTCTGTCATGTTGATTGGTGCCATGAAATAATTCAAAACATTTAACGGAGGTGACTCAAATGCCGTGTTCGGGTGACGAAAGCTGGATTTAGTGTTATGAAACCAAGTGACAGTCAGCTCAGTGGGTGTTTCCTTTCGAGGAGTTGCCAACCAAAGTGACAAGTGGTCGAAGTGTGGAATAAAGATGGTAGGCCCATTCTTCGAAAGGACAGACTATTACGCGACATTTGTTTACAGAATCAAAAAAACATTACTGCAGAATTGGTACACTAACTATTGTTTGCCACTTGTCTTGGAAAAGGTTCAGGAAAACGACCTCGCAGTAGAATCCTCATTCACCACAACTACGCCTCGTCGCACACCGCCGGGCAAAGAATCGACTATTTGGCGAAATCAGACGTGGAATTACTGGTTCACCCGCCGTATAGTAGCGACTTGCGATTTTTATTTATTCCCGAAAATAAAAGAAAACATTTTATGGACGCCGAGGAAGCAGTGGCTATGTTTAAAAAGACCGTCGAAAATACCCCTAAATGGGCAAAGTGCTTTTGTCAATGGTTCCATCGGATGCAGCGGCGTATTGATGTGAATGGACACTATTCTGAAAAAATATAATGAAACTAATAAAAAAAAAGTATCTTCACTAAGTGCCCGACACGGAAATCGAACCCGGGACCTCATGTGGTCGACGCCAACGCTGGACCACTAGACCACAGAGGCGATATGAAACTAATAAATTGCTAAATTGCTCAGTTTTTAATTTTCTAAGTATCAGAATAAGCGATTTTGGTTTCTTTCTACCTCAAGTCATATTTGCTATTTGATATATTAAAAAAAACTTGGGAACCGTGGGCTACAGGTAGTGAAAAAATGAAATCTAAATAGAGTACGACTTGGAGACATCGTCAATTGAATAAACGTTCATCAATTCGCTTCACTCTCAAACACGAATTAATTTTCACCGTCACAATAGGATAGTAAATAGCTAAGTTTGTTTTGTGAAGAGTTTTGTAACGCGGTACATTGTTGATTGGTCGCTATTGTATCTCAATGTTGTAGTTGTTTGTATGTATAATATAAATAATAATAATAAATAAATAAATAAAATTGGAGTGTCTGTTTGTAATATTAAAATAACCGCTTTTTACTAAATGCATATTGATGTATACACGGTACATATACCAAAATAACATTTTTTACAATTTTTGTCTGTCCATCTGTTTGTTACGGCTAATCTCTGGAACGGCTGGACTGATTTTGACGGGACTTTCACTGGCAGATAGCTGATGTGACAGGGAGTAACTTAGGCTACTTTTTTTCGAAATTTTTCCACGCGGATGAAGTCGTTGGCTCAGCTAGTGTATAAATAAATAACGTCACGTTAACTACGTATGTAGATGAGGAAATTACTGATTTTGTCCTGATTTTCACGTTTTGAGTTCCTAGGAACCTTTTTCGACTACATATTTTCATAAAGACGTGAATGAACAACATGAATTTCATAATTTGAAAACCCGATTCGACCCTGAAGATTTAGAGATATTTTAAAAAACTTCAAAAAATATTTTGGCGAAACAGTATTTTTTCTAATAAGTATAACTTCCAGATTTATGTACCGATTGAGTACAAAATATAATCAGCTCTGCAGTGCATATATTGCATCAAAATCGATTTATCTATTCGGGAGTTATCGTTGACGAAAAATTTTGAAAAAAAAGTGTTTTTTTCCATAACACTGAAATTTTTCAGCAATCATTTTTTGATCTACGATATTTAAGTACTAAAAAACTACGTAAAATGTCATTTCAAAGATTAAAATCGATTAGAATTTTCAAAAGATACAGCTTTTGAAATATACAGTGTGTTTCGGATCGGATTCCCGATATGTTACCCACGTAGGTATTGCACTTCTATTTTTATCGACAAAAAACCATACATAGGGGGGTCGCATCCTTCGCCATTCTGAATGGGAGCCATTTTAAAATTTCATATCGCGCATTTTTACGAGTTCATTTAAACTCTTTTGTTATGATCTAGTGTTTATGTTTATATTTGATTTATTAAATGTTATTAGGAAGTTACCTTATTTTTAAGATCTAAAAAACTTGAGAGGTGTCAAGGGGCACCCGGATGGAACGAAGTTCCTTTTATTATTATTTACAAAAAACCTGTATACACTCAACAAAAATAATCGTCGCGACACCACACTGTTCAATGCGAAATAGAAATGAAAATATCTGGCTTGCTTTCTTTTTTGCTTTGAGAGAGAGAGAAACATCCACACGCCGCACAGCTTGCAATACCTTACTATAACAAAAAGTGTCGTGACAACTTTTCGTAAGAATTTTTTCCGTCTAGCCCCCTTTCACAACGCGCGATAAGGAACTTTGTAGAATTTCGACCCACGGTCGAATTTCGGCACCCGGTCGAATTTCGGAACCCGGTCGAATTTTGGCACCCGGTCGAATTTCGATCCACGGCCGAATTTCGGCACCCGGTAAAATTTCAACCCACGGTCGAATTTTAGCACCCAGTCGAATTTCAGAACCCGGTCGAATTTCGACCCGCGGTCGAATTTCGGGTCCCGGTCGAAATTCGAACGGCGATCGAAACTTGGCAACCGAAATTCGACATTCGGCCGAAATTCTGTATAAATGTCGAACATTTGGCACTATAAAAAAGTAAACTCAATCAAATAAAAGGAAACAATGTGTTGAAATTTCAAAAGTATGTGGCAATCATCAAAAAATATTTACTTCAAGTTATTGCTGTAGTGACTGTGGAATACCACAGGGAAGTGTTTTAGGGCCCTTGCTTTTTCTAATTTATATTAATGATCTCCCAGAAACTATCGAACATGAATCATTTTTATTTGCAGATGACACAACCCTCCTTATTAAATGTAAAAACAAAAATCTTTTAGTAAAGGAAACATCTGAAACCTTACTTAAAGTTTCAGAATGGTTTAAAAGCAACAATCTAAAAATTAACCTGAGTAAAACAAAAATAGTTGAATTTCAAACATATTACAGTAATAATATCAAAAGTTCAAACATATTTTTTAACAATACCAATATAGAAAATACAGATAATACTAAATTTCTAGGAATATTAATTGACAAACATTGTAACTGGAAAGCACACATTGATTCCCTTTGCAATAAAATTGATAGATTTGTGTATGTTTTAAGAAGAATAAGAGAAATAGCAAACTTAAACGCTACCTTGTTAGCATATCATGGATATGTCTCATCTGTATTGCAATATGGAATCCCTATTTGGGGAAACTCAGTAGATTTAATAAAAATATTTAGAATACAAAAGAAATGTATACGTGCAATATGTAATGTGAATCAACTTTATTCTTGTAAACCACTTTTTAAAAAACTTAAAATACTACCATTACCTTGTCTTTATATCCTGGCGGTATGCGTATTTGTAAAAAAACATCAACACTTGTTTAAAACAAATGCTGAAGTATTAGGTAATACATATTTTAAGAATAGTGAAAAACTACATGTGCCCAGCCAAAGACTCCACATTTTTAAAAGAAATGCCTATTGTATGGCAATTAATATATACAATCATATTCCTGATAGTCTTAAATCCTTACCTCTTAATAAATTCCGCAAACAACTATTTGATTTACTACTAGACAAATCTTATTATAATGTAAATGAATTTCTTGCTGATAAAATTAAATATTAATCTAATAATAAATCTTTTACTGTGTATAATTATAAAAAAACGTTGTAATTAATAAATTTAAACTAACATGAATTAGAAATTACTCTTTTTAAATTACAAGTATGTAATTTATAAAATTGCATATTAAAAAATTTAGTTTATAAGGTAGAACATGTTGATAAATATACATTAAATTGTACAACTTAACTAAATTGATACAAATTATCTATTATCTTTCTTCTGTGTTTAAACTTTGTAAAATGTCAATATTTTAATTAAACAAAAAATTAATTTTGTAATTCATAGAAATAAGTTGTGATGTCAATTAATGTGTGTAATTGTATCATGTAACTATAATTTAAAAAAAAAAAAACAAGCCCGCTGAGTTTCTTCCGCCGGATCTTCTCAGTGTGTGGCCGCGTTCCGATCCGGTAGTAATTGTAAAAATCGACTCACAACATTTTTAGTTTAATGATAAATAATTATAATTTTAAAATATTTGCACACCATATCATGGTAGAATATGTTGGTAACTTAATCAAATTTTAATAACTTGTAACTCCCATATTCTGGCAAATAAATGATTTCTTTCTTTCTTTCTTTCAAATAGTAGATAGACTCTTTCACTTTCAATGCACGAGCTAAAGGGAAGTGGCTGGATATTTCTGTGCCTACAATACCTTACTATAGCAAAAAGTGTCGTGACAACTTTTCGTAAGAATTTTTTCCGTCTAGCCCCCTTTCACAACGCAAGATAAGGAACTTCGTTCCAATAATAACTCTTGCAATTAATATGCGAGGTGTGGCAATTAAGTTCCGGGAATTTGTCAATAAAACGCAAGTACAATAGTCAATAGTTTCCCTCTAACTCTACACAACGATTCCAACGTTGCTCCATGATTGGAAGCACACTTGGTAATCCTTTGAAGTTAACCCATTCAGCACCATGGTTACACAGCTTCCTTGAACACCGCCATGATGAGTTCAATTGAGATGCAACTTTATCTTGGGGACTAAGATAAAGTCACAGGGGGCGATATCGTGACTATAGGTGGGTGCGGCAACGTTGGAATGCGTTTTTTTTGCTAAAAACTCTTGCACAATGAACGATAGACCGGGAGCTGGCGAAGAATTTTGGCGAAAATATATAATTTAAATATTCCAGACATTTTTGTCGGTTTTAAAGTACTTCCAGACACCTTTAAACACATTTTACGAAAGTGACCAATAAATTTATTTATTTAAAATTTAAATGGTACACAACAAAATACATAATAAATAAATAAATATTCCCCGTGTTGGTCCGGGCTCCTTTGAATAGGCTAACTGCTGTTCTGCCAAGCAGGACATAAAATGCCACCGATTGGCTGTACGTGACACTATCATCGTGATCGTTGTCCGGGTATTTGGTACCTTCGCCTTACCTGTTGCCGCAATAGCGTTAATGTTTACCACTGTCGTGTTCTGGTTTGGAAAATAAGGTATCAATCTCTCTCATCTCAAGAATGAGATGACAACGTTTAATAATTACCCTAGAAATGATTTTATTTCATCGGTAAGTAGTATAACTCTGTATTTTTGTGTGCAAATGCAAGCTACGCTGACAAACTATGACATTATGTTGAAAGGCGCATCCAATGGTTCAGTGGTGAGTGGTGTTACCTCTGTGCGTGTGGTGTAGCGGGTGGTGCGCGTCGGCGCTGGTGACGTTGTTGTAGATCCGCTTGTAGTGGTTGTACACCGCCACCGACAGCACCTTCTTGGCGTACTCCTGCCCGACCACGTGTTTGTTGAGGTACTCGAATATTTTCTTCGGGGGAGGGGGCGGTTTTCTGCAACAACATTTGTACTCTTCTGTAGTTACAACCTAATACAAAAATATGAACATGACCTACATTTACCAAACGTATTAATAGTGCGTTGATATCCGTGTGGCAGGGATGTTATGCTACATCTCTCAGTATGTAGTTAGTGTCTCAGCTCTCAGTGAGTTTTATCCATTTATTAAAATGAATAAAACTCAAGTGCTGGAAAAGAAAGAAGACCCCAGCTCTCAGTGAACTTTATTTATTTATTAAAATTATCCAGCCTTCGGTGTAAGTATGGATGTCTCGATTGTGCCTAAGCTTCCATTTATGGATCAGTACCTTTAGCCAAGCATCGTCGTGAGCTTTTAGGCCGTCAGCAGTGGATATTTTCCAACCATTGCGATCCTGTGCCATCTCTTACCAACGAAAGCTTGCCAATAGGACTATCATAATCTGCCAATAAGATTATCATAAACTTATTGGCAAGGTTCCTTCGTATGGTATTTCCTACTGGTCTCTGCGTCTGGATCTCAGATTTTTTTGAGTGGCCGGTCGATTAGAGTAGTCGTCGACGGCTGCTCGTCCGACCAAATGGCTATAAATGCCGTAGCCCCTCAGGGATCAGTTTTCAGGATATATATATATATATATATATATATATATATATATATATATATATATATATATATATATATATATATATATATATATATATATATATATATATATATATGTATATATATATATATATATATATATATATATATATATATATATATATATATATATATATATATATATATATATATATATATATATATCAACTAGGAAAAGTTTTGAATTTGGATTTTTGTTGATGAAATAAAAAAACATCCCAGTGTTTTTTCATCAAAAAGAAGCTTTTTAGGGGGCGTCGCAAAAATTTTTATATATATATATTAGTGATGGGCCGAATGTGGTTTGAACCGAATTCGAACTTCGGCCGAACATTCGGTGAAAATAAGAAATTCGGCCGAATTTCGGCCGAACTTCGGTTTAATTTTGGGGAGCTTTCTTAAAAGCGATATGTCGTGACTTTTTTACGAATTTGTTTAAAATTTAATTATTTTATACTAGCTATTTACCTATTTTACTATTTACTACTAACTATTATATTGCCCGCGGCTTCGCTCGCGTAAAGTAAGAGAAAAAAGTAACCTATGTCACTCTCCATCCCTTCAACTATCTCAACTTAAAAAAATCACGTCAATTCGTCGCTCCGTTTTGCCGTGAAAGACGGACAAACAAACAGATACACTTTCCCATTTATAATTTTAGTATGGACTAGCTGTTGCCCGTGACTTCGTCCGCGCGGACTTTATTTACTCCGCTTCTACTGGTCGTAGCAAGATGTTATATAACCTATAACCTTCCTCGATAAACAGGCTATCTAACGCACAAAGAATTATTCAAATCGGTTCAGCAGTTTTCGAGATTACCGCGTACAACCAAACAAACAAACAAACTACAATTTTATAATATTAGTATAGATATATAGGATATCGTTAATGGGTTTCGCAACGCACGTTAATTAATGACGTAAAAGCAAAATTTTGATACATTGAGTTATATTGTTCCAATTTAGGCATTGATTTTTATTTTTAACTTTCTGCTATGTAGGTATATAGATAAGGAAGTTACTGATTTTGCCCCGATTTTTGAAAATCGAGTTTTCACCAGATCTCCACGTTTTGAGGTCCTAGAAATCTTTTCCGACTATTTTCACTATGAGGTCAGCATGTCTGTATATATGTGTATGTGTATATATAAACATTTTTTTTATGTCATAAGATAGCAAACAAGCAGATGGGTCTCCTGATGGAAAGAGTCAACCATCGCCTATAGACACCAAAGATGTTAATGGTGCGTTGCTATCTTGTGGCGAGTTTACCGGCTATCTTACCCTCCAAACCGGAACACGACAGCGACAAGCACTGACGCTATTGCGGTAGGAATAGGTAAGGCGGTGGTACCAGACCCGAGCGAGACAATGCAGAACTCTACCACCTAGTAGCCACGATGGTAGTGACTCGATAGCCAATCGGTCGCCTTTTACGACCTGCCTGGCAGAACGGCAGTTGGCCTATTCTACAAAGGAGGCCGGGACCAACACGACGAAGCACATCATCTCATAACTTTGTACATAAATAACATACATAAATAAATAACTTTGTATAATCTAAGTACATAAATGTATAGATTAGGTACAGAATCTAATCAGCTCTATTCCTACAAAAACTGCGTTCAATGCATTAATTGCATCAAAATCGTTTTTTCCACTCAAGAGCTATCGTTGACGAAAAACTTTAGAAAAGTGTTTTTTGACATAACTTAGTAATTTCTCTAACTAATTTTTTTGACCTTCCACAATAGTTTAGTGCTTAAAAAACTCAAGTGCTCAAATTTAATTTCAAATCGAGTTTTCAAAAGTTATTACTTTTTTAATATTAATATTTTGTTGTTTACAGAAAACTTCTTAATATTTTTAAAATAACTTTCCGGCCAATACACGGCTTGATTTAAAAATCTAACCAGCATTTCTTTCTAAAAATCTTTGTCAAATATCGTAAATTGTATCAAAACCGGTTTATCCGTTTGGGAGTTATCGTCGACGAAAATTTAGAAAAAAGTGTATTATTTATATAAAATAAGAGACTTTTGGACCAAAACTTGTTTGAATGTCAAACTTTCTACAATATTGTGGTACATAAAACAATTACGTCAAATGTAGTTTCAAGAATCAAAATCGAATCAAGTTTTCAAAAGTTATAACTTTTGAATAATAAAATTTTGTTGTTTACAGAAAACTTACTTAATATTTTTAAAATAACTCTTAGGCTTATACACCGATTCACTTAAAAAAATCTTATCAACTTTTCTCTTTAAAAATGGCTCAAAATCAGTTTATTAGGATTTATTATAACGAAAATTTTGAAAACAAATTTTGATATTACTTCGACATATTTTAGCCTATAGACTATGTGGCTCAAAAACATTTTAGAGCTTAAAAATTTCGTTGAATGCCATTTGAAGGATGAAAATCGATAATCGTTTTCAAAATATACAGCTTTTTAAAAATTAAATTGCTGTCATTTTCAGAAGTCAGAAGTCAAAAGTCAGAATTTTGAAAAAAAATAATCTTAGGTATAGTTTTTATTCCTTTGAGCCTAAAATACCTCAATTTAGCGGGAAGTTTCATGGATAGCCTGCAGGGTCAACTGATTCAGCTATTTTTTTACCTTTTTTTCGTCATTTTTTAACCTACTGATTTTGGAGCTAATAAAACCATTTAAAGGTAAAAATTACGTTGAATGCAATTAAAAAGATCTAAATCATCATGTTTTAAAATATATGCATCTTCATCTATATCAAACTTTAGATTTTTAACTTCCCGCTACGTATGGAACATTTTCTGACTATTTTCGCGATGACGTCAGTATGTATGTATGTATGTGTGTGTGAGAGAGAGTGTATGGATGTATGTATGTGTGTATGTAAACATTTCATAACTTTTGAACGGCTTGACCGTTCGAAACGCGGTTAATGGCATTGAATTAGATTCTGCTCAACTTAGACTTCCAAAAATTTTATCCAATTCGGACTAGAATATTTTGAGAAATTTTGAAAAAATCGCAAAAAAATTGACGAAACATATTTTTATAATATAACTTCCAGATTAATGTATCGATTGAGTATAAAATTTTAGCAGCTATTTTTCTTAAAAAACTGCATCTAATTCATAAATTGTATCATGATCGGTTAATCCGCTCGGAAGTTATCGTTGACAAAAAAATTTGGAAGTGTTTTTTCGACATAAATTCGAATTTTTTTCAAATAGTTTCAAAAATCAAAATTAAATCAAGTTTTCAAAAATTACGGCTTTTCAAATATTAATATTTTGTTGTTTACAGCAAACTTAGCATTTTTAAAATGACTTTCAGACTAATATACCGATTGACTTAAAAGTCTAATCAGCTTTTCTTTCTATAAATTGCGTCAAATAAGCAAATTGCATCAAAATCCGTCGATTTATTTGGGATTTAGTAATATCGAAAATTCGAAAAAAAAAAATTTTTAATATTGCTTCGACATTTCTGAGTGTAGATTACGTAGCTATAAAAACATTTTAGAGGTCAAAAATTGCGTTGAATGCCATTCGAAAGACTAAAATCAATAATTGTTTTTAAAATATATAGCATTTCAAAAATTTTGAAATTACTGTCATTTACAACGACTTCTATATACTAACGAATATTTGTAACAAATTTAAGATTTTCGAACTCTGAAAAAATGTGTGATATGCTAAGATATAGATAAAAATCTAGCGGGAAGTTTCAGGGATGACCTGCCGGGTCAACCGTTTTACATATTTTTTGAACTCTTCGAACTCAAAAATCTATGCTGAAGTTTTTTCATTTTTGTTTTTATGTTTTTTATTTAGCAGGATGTTTCAGGGATGGCCTTGGGGGATCAACCGTTTTACGGATTATTTTCGAAAGTAATAATCAAAGATTTTTTCAAATCGGTTTAGCAGTTTTTGAGTTTTGATGATGCAATATATAAAAATATAGAATACAAATCTTTCCTATTTATAACATTAGCGTAGATTTCAATCAAAATAGTGCAAGAAGATACTTTTTTCTAGTGCCGAATGTTCGGCATTTAAACCGAATTTCGGCCGAATGTCGAAGTTCGGTTCAAGCAATATATATATATATATATATATATATATATATATATATATTAGGGATGGGCCGAAATTCGTTTTACATTCGGTATAACCGAATTTCGGCAGCTTGAACCGAACTTCGACATTCGGCCGAAATTCGGTTTAAATGCCGAACATTCGGCACTAGAAAAAAGTATCTTCTTACACTATTTTGCTTGAAATCTACGCTAATGTTATAAAGAGGAAAGATTTGTATTCTATATTTTTATATATTGCATCATCTAAACTCAAAAACTACTAAACCGTTTTGAAAAAATCTTTCACCATTAGAAAAATATGAAATTATCCCCGAGTAACATAGCCTATACTATACTTTCGAAAATAATCCGTAAAACGGTTGACCCAGCAGGCCATCCCTGAAACATCCCGGTAAATAAAAAAAGATAAAAACAAAAATGAAAAAACTTCAGCATAGATTTTTGAGTTCGAAGAGTTCAAAAAATATGTAAAACGGTTGACCCGGCAGGTCATCCCTGAAACTTACCGCTAGATTTTTATCTATATCTTAGCATATCACAGATTTTTTCAGAGTTCAAAAATCTTAAATTTGTTACAAATATTCGTTAGTACATAGAAGTCGTTGTAAATGACAGTAATTTCAAAATTTTTGAAATGCTATATATTTTCAAAACGATGATTGATTTTGGTCTTTCGAATGGCATTCAACGCAATTTTTGACCTCTAAAATTTTTTATAGCTACGTAATCTACAGTCTCAGAAATGTCGAAGCAATACCAAAAAAATTTTTTTTCGAATTTTCAATATTACTAAATCCCAAAAAATTCGACCGATTTTGATGCAATTTGTTTATTTGACGCAATTTATAGAAAGAAAAGCAGATTAAGCAGACTTTTAAATCAATCGGTATATTAGTCTGAAAATCATTTTAAAAATGCTAAGTTTGCTGTAAACAACAAAATATTAATATTTGAAAAGCCGTAACTTTTGAAAACTTGATTTAATTTTGATCTTTGAAACTATTTGAAAAAATTTCGAATTTATGTCTAAAAAACATTTCCAAATTTTTTCGTCAACGATAACTTCCGAGCGGATTGATTAACCGATCATGATACAATTTATGAATTAGACGCAGTTTTTTAAAAAAAAGAGCTGATAAAATTTTATACTCAATCGATACATTGATCTGGAAGTTATATTAAAAAAATATGTTTCGTCAATTTTTTTGCGATTTTTTCAAAATTTCTCAAAATATTCTAGTCCAAATTGGATAAAATTTTTGGAAGTCTAAGTTGAGCAGAATCTAATTCAATGCCATTAACCGCGTTTCGATCGGTCAAGCCGTTCAAAAGTTATGAAATGTTTACATACACACATACATACAACCATACACTCTCTCTCATACACACATTCATACATACAGACATACTGACATCATCACGAAAATAGTCAGAAAATGTTCCATACGTAGCGGGAAGTTAAAAATCTAAAGTTTGATATAGATGAAGATGCATATATTTTAAAACATGATGATTTAGATCTTTTAAATTGCATTCAACGTAATTTTTACCTTTAAATGGTTTTATTAGCTCCAAAATCAGTAGGTTAAAAAATGTCGAAAAAAAGGGAAAAATATAAGTAAGTCAGTTGACCCTACAGGCTATCCTTGAAACTTCCCGCTAAAATTAGGTATTTTAGGCTCAAAGGAACAATAACTATACCTAAGAATTTTTTTTCAAGGTTCAAAGTTCTGACTTTTGACTTCCGACTTCTGAAAATGACAGCAATTTAATTTTTAAAAAGCTGTATATTTTGAAAACGATGATCGATTTTCATCCTTCAAATGGCATTCAACGAAATTTTTGAGCTCTAAAATGTTTTTGAGCTACATAGTCTATAGGGTAAAATATATCGAAGTAATATCAAAATTTGTTTTCAAAAATTTTCGTTATAATAAATCCTAATAAATCGATTTTGACCCAATTGACGGAATTTGACGCAATTTTTAAAGAGAAAAGTTGATTAGATTTTTTAAGTGAATCGGTGTATAAGCTTAAGAGTTTTTAAAAAAAAATTAAGTAAGTTTTCTGTAAACAGAAAAATTTTATTATTCAAAAATTATAATTTTTGAAAACTTGATTCGATTTTGATTCTTGAAACTACATTTGACGTAATTGTTTCAAGTACCATAATATTGTAGAAGGTTTGACCTTCAAACAAGTTTTGGTCAAAAAGTCTCTTATTTTATATAAATAATACACTTTTTTCTAAGTTTTCGTCAACGATAACTCGCAAACGGATAAACCGGTTTTGATACAATTTACGATATTTGACGCAGATTTTTAGAAAGAAATGCTGGTTAGATTTTTAAATCAAGCCGTGTATTATCCGGAAAGTTATCTTAAAAATATTAAGAAGTTTTCTGTAAACAACAAAACATTAATATTAAAAAAGTTGTAACTTTTGAAAACTCGATTTAAAACTAAATTTGACGTAGTTTTTTAAGCACTAAACTATTGTGGAAGGTCAAAAAAAATAGTTAGAGAAATTACTAAGTTATGTCAAAAAACACTTTTCTAAAGTTTTTCGTCAACGAAACCTCTGCTGCTCTTGAGCGGAAAAACCGATTTTGATGCAATTAATGCACTGAACGCAGTTTTTGTAAAAATAGAGCTGATTAGATTTTGTACCTAATCTATACATTTATGTACTTAGATTATACAAAGTTATTTATTTATGTACGTTATTTATGTACAAAGTTATGAGAAGTTTACAGATAGACATATATACAGACATGCTGACCTCATTGTGAAAATAGTCGGAAAAGATTTCTAGGACCTCAAAACGTGGAGATCTGGTGAAAACTCGATTTTCAAAAATCAGGCAAAATCAGTAACTTCCTTATCTATATACCTACATAGCAGAAAGTTAAAAATAAAAATCCATGCCTAAATTGGAACAATTTAACTCAATGTATCAAAATTTTGCTGTTACGTCATTAATTCACGTGCGTTGCGAAACCTATTAACGATATCCTATATATCTATACTAATATTATAAAATTGTAGAGTTTGTTTGTTTGGTTGGTTGTACGCGGTAATCTCGAAAACTGCTGAACCGATTTGAATAATTCTTTTTGCCTTGGATAGCCTGTTTATCGAGGAAGGTTATAGGCTATATAACATCTTGCTACGACTAGTAAGAGCGGAGTAAACAAAGTCCGCGCGGACGAAGTCGCGGGCAACAGCTAGTCCATACTAAAATTATAAATGGGAAAGTGTATCTGTTTGTTTCTCCGTCTTTCACGGCAAAACGGAGCGACGAATTGACGTGATTTTTTAAGTGGAGATAGTTGAAGGGATGGAGAGTGTCATAGGTTACTTTTTTCTCTTACTTTATGCGAGCGAAGCCGCGGACAATATAATAGCTAGTAGTAAATAGTAAAATAGGTAAATAGCTTGTATAAAATAATTAAATTTTAAGCAAATTCGTAAAAAAGTCACGACGTGTCGCTTTTAAGACAGCTCCCCAAAATTAAACCGAAGTTCGGCCGAAATTCGGCCGAACTTCTTATTTTCACCGAATGTTCGGCCGAAGTTCGAATTCGGTTCAAACCACATTCGGCCCATCACTAATATATATATATATATATATATATATATATATATATATATATATATATATATATATATATATATGTATATATATATATATATATATATATATATATATATATATATATATATATATATATATATAATTGGATATTAATTAATTTTCCCAATAAAAAAAAGTAATCTTAAATGGTATTTTCATACATTAAGTACGACAACTCCTACAAATAAGTAAATTCTACTATCAAATAATGCCGCGCATGTCATATGCTGCCGAAGGCCACACAGCGCGTTTAAAATTCCTTTATAAAAAGCCGAAAAACCAATATCGCGCGTTAAAGGCATCACTGAAAAAAAATAATTAAAATGACTTTATTTCAGAAAATTAAAAAATATATCGTTTTTTTAATATTCGTATTTTTACTTATATTTCCCTAGAGTGAAGCAAATATTTTAAAAATGACAACAACTTGTCGCTGTTTGTTTCATTGTTTCGCTTTGGCGGCTTTCGCACGAACACTATGCAAAGGCGCGCTATTTGTTTTTCGGCTTTTTACAAAGGAACTTTAAACGCGCCTCACAGGCGCCGCTTGTCCTTCAGTAGTCCTTGCGCGGCATTCTTTGATAATAAAATTTACTTATTTGTATGTGTTGTCATACTTAATGTATGAAAATACCAATTAAAATTACTTTTTATTGGGAAAAAAACTAATTAATAAATATCCATAAAAAAATAATTACACATATGTAACCGTAAATACGGTACCAATAACACCTTTAATTATCCGACAGGGTTTTCTTTACACACCGTATAAATATTTGTCTGCATTTCCTTTGTATAATCGTAGACTATCCATTTAAACATGCGATAATATTTAGCAAAGTTGTTCTGCATGAACCCACGAAAGTTTCTAAGTTGGTAATGTAATTTCTTTCCTTCATTTTAGTTGGTGGCGTAGCAACGCGCGCAGGATACAGCTAGTATGATATGAAAGACACTACGAAAAGAGACTTAGGTTTAATAAAATATTTGCACACTGATGTGCCAAAACGTTTAGCCGGCTGGTTCTCTCAGTTTAACTCTACGGAATCACAAATACGTACAGATCAATGACCTCCTTGTATTACTAAGGACACGATGACATTAGATTGTTCAGTTTATGTGCTAAATGATAGCAAACTAGTCTCGTATATTATAGATTTATATTTCGGTAACACATTTTGACCGACATGAAGGTCGAGTGGTTAGAGACCCTGAGTACGCAATCAATGAGGTTCGGGTTTGATTCCCGAGAGATACAAACATTTGTGTTCTAAGCATAAATGTTTGTATTTCTGGGGGTGAGTTTTTATAAAAAATAATTCAGTATTTATATAGGTATGTAATCTAATACCTTTTTTTATAGATTATATCGCAAAACCAACTAGAAGTATACATACACATCGTCACGCCAGATCCCTAACGGGGGAGGTAGAGAGAACCGAATGCCATACATCACGATCTTTGCAGACTTGTCTCGCTTTGCTAGCTTTGATACAAAAAAAAACCGTTTAATCCGCTCAAAGCTTTGAGTATACGGCAAAAAAACTGACAAAAAGGCTAAAAATCACGAAAAAAATCAGTTTACTCAACATTTGAGAGTAGACGAGAATAACGGACCTCAGACCTGAGTCAACGCATTGAATTATTTAAGCCTAGGTAGGTCTTATAAAAGGTTAGCAGACGTTATACGAGTACAGACTTTGTAATATGTAAAAGAGCAACTATGAAGTTACTTTCAAGTATTTTCCTTATGAAACCAGCCTCCCAAACCAGTGGTATTACCATTATTACAACGATCTATAAATGCTTTCTAAAAGATTATATGTTTAGATCAATGTTTTTGAATTTAAATTAAAAACTGTCTAGTGATTAAGAGTCATCGCACACGTTATCGACTCGGAAAGGGGTCGTAACTCGTGCACACGAAACACAGAATACTAGAGAGTACAGAGTGCTAAGTCTGAGTTTTTCTTTTCGCATTCGATCGTGAGCGCGTTTCGAGTTTACTAGGAATTTGTATGTGATTTGTACAGCGCAGTTGTATATTTCCAGACATCGAGATGGTGAGGATAAAATTTCGAATGTTGTCGCGACGTCCGATAGTGAAATTCGGCAACAGGAATTAATCGAAACAGTTTCTCAGAACACTTCTCATGACAGATCCGATAGAAAATGCAGCGCGATAATCTGATGATGATCAAAGAATCAAGCTGATAAGAAGTAGTCCTGTTGTTGATGATTCGAGCCGCTCTACGTTGAATACGATCAAAAGGAAGGAGTGAAACTGAGGCGCCGCCCACAAGTGACAGCAGTTTTTCTCCATTTAAATTATTATCTTATGACCATGACCCATACCTATAAAACCCTGATTTATTCTCGGCATTGTCCTTGATACTCTTCTTTGTGTCCACCTCGCTCAGCACCACGAAGAAGTGGTGGCACTTGTCGCACTTGACGAAGCGCGTGGAGCTGACGAATGTCTCCACGTGGGTGCACGGGTCGCCGCACTTGGGACACGTCAGCACGCCACTGCCGCCGGACTTCTTGCCATTTGACGACGATGAACCTGTAATGAAATTTTTTATTTTAATAATAATAGAATCTGAGATAACAAAGATTCGATGTTTTTTAGAAAATCGTGTTTTTCAAAAAAAAAATGTTTAGGTCCAAATTATAAATTAATATAATTTTCAAATTATCCTTCGGCCGCTCCTGCGTGTATCATCTCGAAGATATTAGCGCGCTAAGGCACACACAGTCGGAATGTTTGCGACGATAGCCGATAATAGCTAGTCAAATCTGCACGCGTGGCCGCAGCAATACAATAATATATAAAAAAACCGACGAAAACTTATGCGTGGTCATAAATTAAAATCAATGAGTGAATAATCAATCAACTTTGTTTTTGTACCCTTTTATATAGACGTTGTTTTCAAAAAATCATATGAGACATCCCTTGGTGGTATAGAAAGAAAGAAATTATTTATTTGCCAGAATATTGGAGTTACGAGTTATTAAAATTTGATTATGTTACCAACATTTTCTACCATGATATGGTGTGCAAATAATTTAAAATTATAATTATTTATTATTAAACTAAAAATGTTGTAAGTCGATTTTTTTACCATTACTATATTCTATCCAATGAAAGATTTTTATCCAAGAAAATTGTCAAAATCGTATGACCATGTAAAAAGTTATGCGTGGTCATTCATTAAAATCAAAAAGTGACTCATCCCTTGTTTACGTACCCTTATGGTTGAAATTAAAAAAAAAATGGGTGCGTGTATTTATGTACGCGCGTGAGAAGTTATACTTCTTTGGCGTCCTTGAAAAATAGATTTTAGTTTCATACAAATAATTAATTACATTAAAATAATAAAAGGACTGGAAAAGGACAGTCAAGGATTTCGAGACGTCATGAGCTATTTAGCGGAGAACTTCAACCCCTAACTTTTGCGTTGCGGTGATGCGCGCGCGTCTTAAAATTTCACTCACATCATTTTTTCATAATGCGTCTAAAGAAGTATAAGTTCAAAAATTGGACAACCCTCGAAGTATACCCATTCCAATAAAAGAATTATCATAATCTGACAACTCAGTTAAGTTATGCGTGGTCAACATAAAAAAAAACATACCTGTCAACTAGAGAATCTCCTTTGCTTTTTCGTCGGTTACAAAACTTACAAAATGTCGCTATACGAAAAAATACAAAAAAACTTGACAGGTGTCAAGGGACACCCGGATGGAACGAAGTTCCTTTTATTATTATTTACAAAAAACCTGTATACACTCAACAAAAATAATCATCGCGACACCACACTGTTCAATGCGAAATAGAAATGAAAATATCTGGCTTGCTTTCTATAAGAGAGACAGAGAGAGAGAGAGAGAGAGAGAGACGAGTGTCGGTTGCCGAATTTCGATAGGGTGCCGAAATTCGACGGGCGGTCGAAATTCGACAACCGACACTCGTTCGAAATTCGATTGTCCGTCGAAATTCAATTTTTGGTCGAAATTCGACATTCGGCCGAAATTCGGCAACCGACACTCGTTCGAAATTCGACTGTCCGTCGAAATTCAATTTTTGGTCGAAATTTGACATTCGGCCGAAATTCTGTATAAATGTCGAACATTTGGAATTAGAAAAAAAGTAAACTCAATCAAATAGTAGATAGACTCTTTCACTTTCAATGCACGAGCTAAAGGGAAGTGTCTGGATATTTCTGTGTTTACAATACCTTACTATAGCAAAAAGTGACGTGACAACTTTTCGTAAGATTTTTTTCCGTCTAGCCCCCTTTCACAACGCGCGATAAGGAACTTCGTTCCAAAAATATTTTACTAGGTGGTAGAGTTCACTCAACCTTCGGTATTACTTACCTATTGCGAAGTAGCGTTAATGCTTGTCGTGTTCCGGTTTAAAAGGTAAGGTAGCCGGGAGAACTGTGCATGTGGCATTACCATCACATCAAACAGATAAACACATAAATATCGCTGGACAAATTACACAAATTGATCTAATCCCAAAAAAAGCAAATTATTTGCTTGTTATGGGCGCTATAATAGTCAATGATGCTAATACATAGAAATATACATAGAAATACATATATAAATACTATTACATACATAATAGACACCAAAACCCGGAAATACAAACATTTATGCTCATCGCATAAATTTTGTGCCTGTCGGGAATCGAACCCCAGCCCCCTCGATCCGTAGTTAGGTTCGCTAACCACTCGTCCAACGGGGCGTCATTTTTTTATAGCTGAGGGGGCAAACGAGCAGGTGTTGCACCAGATGGTAAATGATCACCACCGCCCATGAACATCTGCTATATCAGGGGTTTTGCAGTTGCGTTGCCGTCCAAAATAGCATAGCAACATTAACATCTTCTACGTCTATGGACGATATTTATCTTTGTTGTTATCTCGTATATATGTCACTTTGTATACCGGATTTATAAAACGACCTGCCTTGATTACTTATCGACAGACACTAAGACGGGGTTACTAACATTATATTATTGCTCACACTTATCTAATCGAAGTCATTGTTTTAGTTCATTGATATAGTATGTAAAAATATATGTACCTACTTTCTATTGTTGTATCTCAGTGTGTAGGGCATGACCGTATGAACCAATATTACATATATACGTATATACCAAGACTAGCTGACCCGTGCAGCTACGCTTGCGAGTTGAACAACTTGTCATCACTCATCAATATCATCTTTCATACACTTTCAGCTCCTTATGGGTTTATTTAAAAAAAGCACGTTTCTGACCCCGAGTCTTCAACTATTTCCTAGTCCAAGATTCATCAAAATTATGTCAATCCGGCAAAATCTCATCATCCCTATTGATCATAAACATGCGGCCCTACATGTTATGGTCCATCGATTAGTGTCTATACCACTTAAACAGAGAATTATCAGCAAGAATTAGCAACTATTAAGGCAATAGCTACAAATAATGGTAATGTTGCGAATAATCTAAAACGTGAAGAGTTAAAGCGCTGGAGGGATCTAGAAATAAAAGAAAGAGATAGTTAACTCCTATTGATAAACAAATAGTTGGCCGTTACCCAAATAGCTATGCCATAATGGATTTTCTATTATAGGGCATAAGGGTGAAAATAGCGTGTACTAGGACTTGTTTATCATACGTTGATTACAGTTAGAAGTGATTCATTGTTCACGCGATAAATTTAGATTTTTCTGGATCCAGGTAGAACTTTACCCTGGGTATAAATAGAGATTTGTTGACAAATATAGAGCAGTTTTATACAGTGATCGAAAGCGATAGTGCGAAGCGAGAAGTGTTTTATTGTGTAGTCGGCTAAGTTCAGTGTTAGTACAGTCAGTGACTAGTGTTAAGAGTGTTTAAGTATTACATTGTGTTGTTTTGTGTATTTGTGTTGTAAATACACGGTTTAATATAAGTGGCGTTTTATTTCAAATTGCGAACCCGAAGCACGTAACAGTAACAACGCTAGCGTGATTGCAATGGTGAGGAAAAAAAGTCAAGTAAAGTCTTTGTTATACTCACCTGGGGTCGGTATGGATAAAATAGTTCGAAAATAAGTTAAACTACCTTTCTTAGGTCAGATTTCATACAAAAATTTGCGATTTTATACTACAAAATCCCTAAAAATTTACTTTTTAACAGGCGCGTGCGCTCCTTATAGGCAGAAAAGCAGTGCTTTACCTTTATTTTAATAAAACGTTCATACGTTTTAGATGACTTATAAATAAATGAATAAACAAAATATAATAACTTAAAAACGCCTAATATTTTTAAATAGCACCTATTTGCAAGCACAGCACTCAAACATGTTTGCCAGGCGTTTATTAAACGATAAATAATATTGAAGTAAGGCCGCTAGCAATCTGCCTCACATTGTAAATGTGTGCGAGACATAATTACCTATCCGCACGTAATTGGCTCACTCACACAATGATGCTATTTTATAAAGCAGGTAATGCGGGCTTGTTCTATAATCCGGGTAAAGGTAATAGACGAAATATTATTGACAAAAAGTATGCTCACATTATGCATTTTTGTTTAGTAAGGTTTTATTTGTTTAAATAGCAGAAATGTTTTGTGTTTCGCGGGGGCCATTTGCTTTTTCGTGTGATAGCTGTTAAGCATTGTTTATTATTTTGTTTGTGCCAGTATATTATATAAAGTTTTCATTTTAATATTTGAAAGTGTGTAGATACATTTAATAGGTTATTACTGAGTTTCTATAATAATTGTAGTGATTTGCTTTTACTAGTGCATTTGTTGATTTTTTAAATGTTATTTGATTGTGAAGTTTGCGTTGAAAATGTGTGTTTATTAAAAATTAAAAATAACAAGTTTTTTCTATTTTGTCATTCAGTGAAAAGATTCAAATCGTGTCTAAATGTAGGTGTGTACCCGAGTTACAATTAAACCAGCAAGGCCAGCAAAACATATACACACATATTTGAAAAACACACAAAATCAACGACTCACAGAGCTTTCCATGATTTCTATAGAAACGACATTAATGATAGAATTAAAACGCAATCCAACTTTCTATGACGATATCCTAAAATCATATTTAAAAAAGGATAGGCGCATAGATTTCACTACATAGTATAAAACAAAGTAGCTTTCTCTGTCTGTCCCTATGTCCATATGCATGCTTAAATCTTTAAAACTACGCAACGGATTTTGATACGGTTTTTTTAATAGATAGATTGATTATTGAGGAAGGTTTCAGTATATAAACCTTTCAGATATTCCTACGAGAACAAAAGCTACGCGGGTGAAACCGCGGGCAGGTCGCTAGTAATCTATAAATGAATGAGAAGTTTGTTTTTTTACTAACCCGTAATTTTATTATTAAGTTTATATTATATAAGGCCATATCGGATATCTCGCAAGGGATGTGTTCTGTAACTATCACTCACTTGGATAATATATTTGAGGTGGTCAAAATCTTGCGTTTATTTATATCGGTGTATAGTAATCTCAAGTAATCAGAACCTTCAGTGAAAATTGAAGCTGACTAGGTGAGTAGTTAGATATTAATTTAGCTTATTATTTTACTTATTTTATTACAATTTCATTCGCCGCGACGATCGATTGCTCTTTTGTTTGCGTTGCCGTAGAAGATGTACATGAATAGTAGTACATCTAAGACTTATTCTGTTGGCATGATTTCCGACTTAGAGATCCGTCGCATGGCTGTAGCTATGCTACAAATCTATAAGAAAAATTTTTGTGATCGAGTACACAGCTGCATACCCAGTGTCATAATTCTGTGCACGCCGCTGCTTTTTAATAACAAAGGTACAAAAGATATCCATAAATGAAATGTATAAATAAAATGTCAGGATTGCGACGGTAAATATATTGGTCAGACAAGCAGATCGTTCTCAATAAGATTACGGGAACACTTGAGAAGCCGGCATTCGGGTAGGTAGCTCTCTGGTCTGGAGCTCTCCAGTACCAGCTTCTTCCTCTTAATCAGCGTAGAACGGTTCGAATCGTTGACGACCAGGATATTTCGGACTCTTTGGCATTGCGCAGAGATGTAAGTTCACTCTACGTCTTCTATCGTATTTATCATGGGGAATGTTCCGACGAGTTATTTGGATTAATTTCTGCTGCCGAATTTCATCATCGGACATCGCGACAAATTTTCCACCATCTCGATGTCTGGAAATCCACAACTGTGCGATTCTCCTGACACATTTTGCCTCGCACTACTCTGTTGTGGAATCAATTACCGACAGGGGTGTTTCCGAACGGATACCACTTAGGGACCTTCAAGAAAAGAGCCTACTCATTCTTAAAAGGCCAGCAACGCAACTGCAAGACCTCTGATATTGCGGATGTCCATGGGCGACGGTGATAAATTACCTGCAGGTGCACCTCCTGCTCGTTTGCCCGCTCTTCTATTTAAAAAAAGGACTGCCTTTGCCAGACGTTTGGTGGATGAAGAGCATTCCTTTGATCCTCGAATACACCTTGAACCGATCCATTTGTATAGCAAAGGCAGGAGACTCAATGCACTTGAAGTGTCAGGAATAAATAGACTGAAAAATAGCCCTAACCTATTGAATGATCATTTAGATATAAAAAAAACCTCTCCACTTTTTTATAGTATAAAGATAGCAAACAAGCAGATGGGTCTCCTGATGGAAAGAGTCAACCATCGCCTATAGACACCAAAGGTGTTAATGGTGCGTTGCTATCTTGTGGCCTGGTCTTATGCCATATGCATAAGTTTACCGGCTACCTTACCCTCCAAACCGGAACACGACAGTGACAAGCACTGATGCTATTGCGGCAGGAATAGGTAAGACGGTGGTACCAATCCCGGGCGAGACAATGCAAAACTCTGCCACCTAGTAGTCACGATGTTAGTGACTCGTACCTATAGCCAATCGGTCGCCTTTTACGACCTTTACGACCACTTTTTAATATTTTTTTAAATTTTCTTTTACTTTATTTTTATGTTAATTATTCACGGTATATTTTATTTTTTATTATTTCATATGACTAGAACACTATGGACTATGGAAAAAAAAAGTATCCTATGTCCTTCTCCTGGCTCTAAACTACCTCCCTGCCAATTTTCAGCTAAATCGGTTCAGCCTTTCTTGAGTTATAAGTGGAGTAACTAACACGACTTTCTTTTATTATATATATATATATATATATATATATATATATATATATATATATATATATATATATATATATATATATATATATATATATATATATATATATATATATATATATATATATATATATATATATATATATATATATATATATATAAGATGGTATATTGAATTTAATTATTGACATAAATAATTTTAACAATAATGTTATAAGGATTGACTAAATTTTTGTAAATTTTGGACATTGAAGGCAGTCTAACTGTGATTATAATAAGTTTGCGTTTTTTAACTACTATGTGACAATTTGTTTAATTTAATTTTTAACTGCTATGTAATAATTTATTTAATTTGAGTTAATTTTAGCAACATGAGATAATTTGTAAAACACCGACGTTTTTTCCCTACTAGTAAAGCTGTAACTTCCACAATATGTGGGCTGCGCCTGGGCCACGTATGCACCCCTGCCCACCTGGCAAAATTGAGAATACGAGATACCTCCATTTGCGAATGTGGCCTCGATGAGGGATCTCCTGATCATATCTTATTTTCTTGCCCCAAGTTAGCATATTCTTTGTATGACACTACCACCAGATATACCTCGCCCCATTAACATGCAATGTCTCCTTACTTACGCCCACTCACCTTTTATTAAAACCTTAGTTGCCTTTATTGCCACTAACAAAATTCAGCTGTAAAATTTCTATGTAAAATGTTTAATTATTATCCCTTTATGTTCGTAGAGTACTTGTAGATAGATACACGTGCATAGCATTAGCTCTTAACAGTAGTGTTTGTAGTGTTTGTAGTTGTGTAAGTATACTTTACTAATCTTTGTGTCTGTTTTGTTTTAGATCCTCAACTTGTATCAGATATAGGCACCGGACAACTATTTTTAAGTGTCTCTCCCATGACTGACTTGATATTGGCAGAATCCGTACCAACGGAATAGCCACATAACCAAAATAATAACTATAAATACCCTGATGATACATGTGTAAGCGAAACCGGATGGAAATAAATGATAATAGCTTTATTGTGAAATGGTACAAGTGTATTAATTATAAAATATTGCCTCACCTATTCCTGCCACAATAGCGTCAGTGCATGTCACTGTAGTGTTCCGATTTGGAAAGTAAGGTAGCCGGTAAAATAGTGCATGTAGCATTTCCATCTCGCCGCACGAATAACGACCATTAACAACTTTTGTGTCTATAGGCGATGGTTATCTCATTCCGTTTGGAAAGCTATGCTGCTTGTTTAATATCTATCCTATGATACAAAACGAAAGATTCGTTTAACGAAAAATCTTGACACATGTGAAGCATTAGGGCAAACACAGCTTAATAAAATAGCTTCAAGGCGGATATTCTTCTCAGGTCACCTATAATTATGTATGAAATAATGAAAGCTTATGACGTAAGGTTATGCCATGTGCGACCAAGGTCTGCATAATTAAGGTAGCCAGTTCGGTACTGGTTTTGATACTCCTGACCTTCGTAACATTGTTCAGGGTTTATCATATAAATAATGAATACATTAAGTAATCAAAATATATGAAGGTGTTGTGTAGATTCATATAATATTTTAAAAAAAAGTGTGTCTGTACATTAAGGATATGTATCAAAATAAAGGAAATGTACAACAAATAATTAAAGTACTTAAAAACTAAATAAAACGAAACTTGACTGTTACCTAAATTGCAATAAACCTACCTGATTTAAATCAAAAGAATTAACTCGATATGGTTTTGGTTTTCGGGAAATTTATGAAAAAACATACATACACTTACGTAATTTAATAAACGTGCGGACGCCTAAATAAATAATAATATTCAAATATTACATTTCAACAATATCACATACATTCATGTCAAACTGGTAACCTTCGTTTTTTCGTCGGGTTTAATCTATTTGACCACATCCCCGACAGGTAACGGGCTTAAATGTGATTTTAACAGGACAATAGATCTAAGTTTAGAGAAGAATAAATATTGTAATATTAATAGGTACGTAAAGTAAATACTTTGTGGCCATTTTTAAGATAATTTCGAGAACGGTGGAGGTTACAATTTGACACAGTAAAAATTTACTCACAGAAGACTGCAGAAAGCTAATATTTTTAAATAATATGCACTAGATATACATAAAATTAATAAACAAAAACTATAATTACACCACGTCATATGTGTGACACATGATAATATAGGTACACACATTTATATTATTTTGTTAAGGCTAAAGGATGTTGTCAAAATTGAAGAAGATTTGATTATTTAGTCTATTTATTTAGTTACTAGCTGTTACCCGCGACTTCGTTCGCACGGACTTCGTTTACTCCGCACAGCTCCCCCGTAGGTGATAGTGTGATAATATGTAGCCTATATGTTGACCCGACCTGTTAGTAATATTCATGCAAAATTGGAAGTAAATCCATGCAGTAGTTTTTGAGTTTATCCCGGACATATGTACATTGACTTTCCTACGATTTTATTACATGTATATAGAATAGATATATAGATTTGTTTATGATATAGCAACTAGTCCATAACACTAATACAAAGAAATACATACATAAATACTTACATATATATTATGATAAACACCCAAACCCAGAAATCAAACATCTATGCTCTTCACACAACTGTTTGTCGCTGCCGGGAATCGAACTAGAGCTCTATCGATTCCGAAGTCAGGGTCTCTAACTACTCGATCAACGGAGCGATCAAAAATATATAGCTTTCTTTTAGGAAAAAGTTTCCGAAGGAAGTCGCAGGCAACAAATACTTTTTTGTCATAGAAAAGCAAACAAGACGGCTCCGTTCATTATTACAACCATCGTCTATTAGACACCAAAGATGTTAAATGAGCGTTGCCATCCGAGTGACAAGCACTGCTATCCATGTTTAGGCCCCGGTTGATCTTTAGTAGTGCGAGTGTTTAATGCAGGTGCTTAGTACTAAGCACCTACATTAAACACTCGCACTAATCAAAGTTTAACCGGAACTAAAGCCCCGTTTTCACTTTGATTAGTACGAGTGTGAGTGTTTAATGCAGGTGCTTAGTATTAAGATTAGAGTTAATCAGTGCGAGTGATAAGTAATCAGCATCTATTCACTTCTACTACGCTGATTACGAATCACTCGCACTGATTAACGGCTATCTTCATGTATTTTTGGCTTAATACTAAGCACCTGCATTAAACACTCATACTCGCACTAATCAAAGTGAAAACGGGGCTTTAAAAACAGTGCTCGTCAATCGTCACAAAACGCGGCACGGATGGCAATGCACCATTAACATCTTTGGTGTCCGCAGGCGATGATTTTCTCTTTATATCAGAATAGCTATTCACTCGTTTACTTTAATTGTATAAGAAATGTTCAGAGGTGAACCAATAAATTATTTTGTATTCAAAATATGCACAAAAAATACTTTGTTAAATGTAATATGGGACATGTTACAAACAAAAGAATCGAATTAGAAAACAAAAGAATAAATAATGACAAGTATATATTCATTTGTTTAAGATAAGAAAAAAAACAGCCAATTGCGAGTCGGCCTCGCGCACGAAGGGTTCCGTACCGTCATAGCAAAAAAAATATGTACGAAAAAATACATTTATTATAAGGGGTATTGTAAGGGGGGTCCCCTTAATATATTTATTTTTAGTATTTGTTGTTACAGCGGCAACGAAAATACATAATTTGTGAAAATTTCAGCTTTCTAGCTATCACGGTTTATGAGATACCGCCCGGTGACAGACAGACTGTCAGCGAATGATTAGTAATAGGGTTCCGTTTTAGGTATGGAACCCTCAATATAACACAAAATAATCTAACCTAAGCAAATTATTTGCTTATGACGTGGGGGATATTAATATTTTTTTACAGAAATGTGTGACCTAAACCCGCATTTAGTCACACTTTTCCGTAACTTAAATATTCCGAAAAGCGTGGCTAAAGTGCGGCTTGTGTCATCATTACATATGTATAAAACAAAGTCGCTTTCTCTGTCTGTCCCTGTGTCCCTATGTCCCTATGTATGCTTAAATCTTTAAAACTACGCAACGGATTATGATGCGGTTTTTTTTAATAGATAGAGTGATTAAAGAGGAAGGTTTATATGTATAATAACATTCAATATATTGTAGAGAAATACTGCAATTTTTAAGTTTTCTGATGTCATGTCGTAAATAATTATATTTTTGCCGCTTACATTGCATACGCAGGCTAAACCCTACGAGATTTATCAAAATAATGTACTAAGTATTTGTATACCTTGAAAAGGTCTACAGAAAACTCCGCGATGGTATATGTCTATCTCTTATGGATAACCCACAATAGCATTTTTTTTGTCATTTACTTTTTACGAGAAATAATGGCCTTTTTTTCCAAGCAGTTTTAAGCAATACAGCACTAATCCTTATCCAACTAAATACCTTAAATATATTGTTGATTTAATATAGATCAATGTGACCCTTTACAGCGTGTAATTTAGATGAATATTTTCGAAGATATTACAAATTTAAAATGCAGGGGCATAGCGGTTGCGGAGTTACCGGCCGGTCGGTAGTCGGGCCGATGTAGATAAGGAAGTTACTGATTTTACCCCGATTTTCGAAAATCGAGTTTTCACCAGATATCCACGTTTTGAGGTCCTAAGAATCTTTTCCGACTATTTTCACGATGACGTCAGTATGTATGTATGTGTCATCGATCGAATCGCAGTTGATGGCATTCGATTGGATTCCGCTCATCTTATATTTCCTGAAAATTTGAACCGATTCGGTCCAGGAGATTTTGAGAAATTTTGAAAAAACACCAAAAAAAAATTGATGAAATAGTATTTTTTAATATAACTTCCAGATTTATGTACCGACTAGCTGAGCCCGCGACTTCGTCCGCGTGGAAAAATAAAAAAAAATAGCCTAAGGTACTCGCTATCATATCAGCTATCTTTCAGTGAAAGTCCCGTCAAAATCGGTCCAGTCGTTCCAGAGATTAGCCGGAACAAACAGACAGACAGACAAAAATTCTAAGCAATGTTATTTTGGTATACGTACCGTGTATACATCCATATGCATTTAGTAAAAACGGTTATTTTAATATTACAAACAGACACCCCAATTTTATTTATTTGTATAGATGGCGTCAACGCTTGCATTTCTTGCAGATAAAATTGCCCTAACACACATCAATTGATTTTTTTTTGGTAAATCTATCATATCCGAATTCCGGGTACACTTTAAATATCAAGTCTTTAATGTTGGTTACGATTTCATGAAGGTCTTTACCTATGTAAAATTTTTTTGTAGCCTGATTCAGGATTTTTCCCTAAGTAACCACTAACCAATCAATATGATCTTGTTTGGAAAATTTGTGCTTCTTCTACCTAAATGATTGCTCATGTTGGTATACCTACAGCTTCAAAAATTAATGAGTTTTCCACAATGGGGAAGATTTAAAGCAAGAATTATTAATATCATAACTACAAATCCTTATTAAGTAGCTATACAAATACAGTACTTACACCTACTTACTAACGAATTAGACACATATCAGGCCAAAGCGAACGATCATGTATCCCTCAACAACACCGTAAAATACACAAAATAGATCGAATATTCAACTACTACAAAGTAAAGTGATTTTTTTCAAAGAAGGAAAATCCAACGTTCCGTATCAAAGAAGTCTATTGCGAAAGGAGCCGGTCACATGTCTACTTCGCGCGGGCCGCAGAGGTTAAAGGTATATGATTCCACTCATGTACCTTAAAAAAAACCGGCTAATTGCGAGTCGAACTCGCGCATTAAGGGTTCCGTACCATAATCTATAAAAAAACGGCAAACAATCACGTTTGTTGAATGGGAGCCTTCTTAATATTTATTTTATTTTAATTATTTATTTTTAAAGTGATTTTATGCAAATGCAAAAGGGAGTTTATGCAAAAAAACACGTTTGTTGTATGGTGGTCACCCTTAAATATTTATTTTATTCTTTTTTTAGTTTTAGTTATTATAGCGACAACATAAATACCTACATCATCTGTGAAAATTTCAACTATCATGGTTCATGAGATACAGCCTGGTGACGGACAGATAGAAAGACGTACAAACGCACGGACGGACAGTGGTGTCTTAGTAATGGGGTCCCGTTTTAAACTTTGAGTATGGAACCTTAAAAAGTATAGTAAAGCCAACGCTCTCACAGTTCGGCTCTTCTCGGCAATGTTCGGTTCTCGTTCGGCGGTCAGAGTAATGCGCCGCATCGTGCACACTGCACACAGCCTTTCGGTTAATACCTAGATAGTACCTAGGTATGTTGAGTTATTTTCGTTTTACATTTTTTTTTAAACTATGCATCTAAATAACGTGGTATAAGAGTCAAAGTTTGTCTTCCTAAGATCTTCGTGTTGATGAAGTACTTTTCGTTAGTAAGGATTAATATGATAAGGATTAAAATTCACCTATTAATTTTCTATAATTTTTCGACTCAAAATTCCTTATTGTGTTGTTGTTATAAGAGATATATATATATAGTGTCGTGGACTTTTTTGTGCATCTACTAAAAACCAATATATTTGTAGTACATTGTACTTACGTGTACTTAAGCATTACGCCAGCAAGCGCACGCGGATACAGCCGTTCGATACCGCTTTTTCTTCCGACTTATTTTACAAATATCGATATTTTAACTACGCTAAGAATAATTGTAACGTAATCCTCATGAATGTAGCTATCATAAAACATACACATAAAAATTTTTCAATCCGACTTGTAGTTCCAGGAATTAGCATTTAGCGCATTCAATGAACAAACAAACGTTAAAATACTCGTATCATATCATATCATCCATACTAATATTATAAAGGTGAAAGTAACTCTGTCTGTTACGCTTTCACGGCCAAACCCGGAAATCCCATGGGAACGGGATCTATGCGGGTTTTTATTTTAGAATTTTTTCCACGCGAACGAAGTCGCGGGCACAGCTAGTATCATAATAAAGATAATTCTAAACTCAACGATTTAATTACATGTATATGTGTTTCAATACGTTAGCGCGATGTATTTTCGTGCAGCGCCATCTAGTTAATGTGTTCTACGTTACGCTTTATGCTCTGTTTTCTTTCGATTAATTTTATTTCCTGTGGAAACGAAATATTTTCCCGCGATAAAAAGTAGCCTATGTCCGTTCTCGACGTCTTATCTATGTTTATGCCAAATTTCATCAAAATCGGTCCAGTGGTTTAAGCGTGAAAGCGTAACAGACAGACAGACAGACAGACAGACAGACAGACAGACAGACAGACAGAGTTACTTTCGCATTTATAATATTAGTATGGATTAAGTATAAAGCTAATTAGCTCTGTTCCTCAAAAAAACTACGTCTAACACATAAATTGCATCAAAATCGGTTTATCCGTCAACCAATCATTTTTTGGTGTTCTACGATATTTTAGTAGAAAAAAAACTACGCCAAATGCCGTTTCTAAACTCAAAATCGGATCTAATTCTCAAAACTTATAAGCTTTTCAAAAATTAAAATTACGTTGTTTTTAGCAAACTCACTTAACTTTTTTTAAATAACTTTCAAGTTAATTTACCGATTGACTTAAAAATATTATCAGCTTTTGTTCTTTAAAAACTGCGTCAAATGCCGTTAATGTAATCAAAATCGGTCAATTTGGTTGGGATTTATCAATGAAGAAAATTAATAAAATGTTTTTTGACATAGCATCGAAATTTTTTAACCTATCGATTATTTAGCTAAAACAATATTTTAGATCTCAAAAATTTAGTTGAATGTCATCATCGTCTTCAAACATACAGCTTTTCAAAAATTAATAATACTGCCATTTTTAACAAAATAGATGTTTGAACTGAAAAATCTATGCTTAAATTTTTAACTTTTTGAGATTAAAATACCTTAATTTAGTAAGAAGTTTCAGGGATGGCGCGTAGGTAGGGTTACCGCCTTTTAAATGAAAAAAATAGACTACATTTTCTTTTTAATGTTAAATAATAAAGTACAAGGTTGAAAATAAAGTATTATTTATTAGCTGTGCTATTCGTTTACCATACATAATTTTATTGCTTCTAGCAATATCTAACAATGCTTTTCACCAATTAGTTTCGTCCCGTCACTGGATGGACCTTAAAGAAAAAACTATAAATGAGAGATTTATATATATTCAATATTTTCATACAACGAAAAATCAATTAAAGTGAAATGATACAAAAAATACGTTTAAGATGATGTTTAAAAGTGGTCAGCATCATTTTTGTTACAAATAAAAATAGATTAAGTTTTTGTTCCTTTAAGTTGACAATTTTAAGTGAAATGATAAAATAAAGTATTTTCACGTACTTTATTGCCTTCAAAAAGTAAAAAGTACGTTTATTCAAAATAAAGTACAATACTTTATTATAAAGTACAACCCTACCCGTAGTGTCAAAGGGTTAATAAATCGCAGGGTTAAACCTTCAACGTTACAGGTATAGATTTGAGCGTTGACTGTTTTTCACATGGCAAACTATATATCGCTCTTTCAAGAGTAACCTTTAAAGAAAACACGTTTGTATTATCTAATGGCAAGAAAGCTGTGAACGTTGTATATAAAGACATTCTGTAATATATTAATTATTAAAATAGAAGAAATAGGTAAAAACTAAAAATGAATTTAGATATTCCAAAGATAGCAGGAAATCTTCATGATATAGGGAAAGGGGAATTGTTTTACTCCCAATTTAACGCGTGCGGGCCACGGGCAGTAATGAATAAATCAAAACTACTAGATCGATTTTAATCATTTTTTTCACTGAGTGGCATAGGCTATATATTTTATACCCGTGCGAAGCCGGGGCGGGCCGCTAGTCTATACATATAATAAAATCGTAGGAAAGTCAAAACTGTAAATTGAATAATTTTTTAAAAAAATACTTGGAGCGTGATCTACAATCGATATCGAAGCCAAAAATATAGTTTTTAGAATTTTTGTCTGTTTGTCTGTTTATCTGTTTGTCTGTATGTATGTCCGGGGTAAACTCAAAAAGTACTGCATGGATTTACTTCAAATTTTACAAGAATATTACTAACAGGTCGGGTCAACATATAGGCTACATATTATCACGCTATCACCTACGGGGGAGGAGCAGTGCGAAGTAAACGAAGTCCGCGCGGACGAAGTCGCTGACAACAGCTAGTATGAACTATAAAATAACGATAATTACGTAAATGCACTTGTACTGTTTCACAAAATAGGGCAAGTGCAAAAATGGGGTTTCACTAAGTGCCGACAACAAAGTTTTAAAATATAATAAATATAACGACGACACGTGTGATTGAAGTTATATCGTACGGCGTAAATTTAGCACCGAGCTCAATAGATAATTACCACGGATAGTTACAAATATCACTGGACAAATGTCACGAATTAATCTAACGTAAGTTAGTATTTGCTTGTAACATCAGTTAACAAAACTCTGTATTAGTATAATAAAGTATAGTGTAGGGTATTCGCTATGTGCGATGTGCATGATGGGGGTATCGCAATGCGACCGCAGCGCATGCCGTGGCAGAAAATCGCAACCATTCGGGAAATCTATCTAATTAGACATTAATTCCTATATTGAGATTTCCTATATTTTTTGTGTGTTTTAAAATGGGTCAGTGTTGTGTGCGAAAAAACACTAACGACAAAAATCAATGTAAAAAAAATTTACATTTCCTACAAAGACCTGGAAATTAGATCAGCGTAGTAAATGGATAGTTACGGTAGAAGTGTAAAATAAGCTAAATTACGATATTATTAATAATTTAAATAATAAATAATAATGTGTAATTAAAAAATATTAATGTTATTTGAGGTCCCTAAACAGTTCTTTTACACCGGAAAGCGTGGCTAAAGTGCGGTTCTCTGCCACAAGATCTATAAAAAAACCGTGTGGTGTCGTGGGACACCAATAGGAACGAAGTTCCTTAATATAAAAGATCTTACGCTATTTTAAACGTTACGGACGTTTCTAAGGCCTTCCTGCCGGCTAAGGCTGTCGATTATCGCGGCACTCAACACACTTCACACTAGGCATGGCACATTTCACGCATCACTGGTTATATCACTCGTTATAAAATAATAATGAGTGATATAACCGGAAATAAACAGATAAATAACAAATAAAGAAATGGTTCTCCATATGTAAAAAGACAACCGTCGCTTATAGACATCAAAGATGTTAATTCTGCATTACCATACGTGTGGCCGGACAGTAATGGTAAATTTTTTAGTTACTTTAATCTTCACTCTGGACCACGACAGTGAAAATCATTGACACTATTGCGGCAAGAATAGTTAAGGCGGTAGTACCAAAACCCGGCCGAAAGGTTGCAGAACCCTTTTTTTATTTTAATAAAAAGATTTTTGGAACGAAGTTCCTTACAGCAGGCTTGGATTTTGCTGCGCGACCGAACTGAAAAAAATGTGATAGGAAAACCGTAAGAAAAATGCGCGTAAAAGCGTTAAATGAGACGTGCGCAGCCGCGACATTCGCGTACACAAGCGAGTAGTGCCGTTTAGCCGAAGGAAGTTCGTTCCTACCTGGTGACCCGCGACACCACATCATTTTTTTTATAATGCCAGTAACCTATCTATATACCTCTTTCGGGTCGGATACACATTTTTCTCACACATTGTATATTTTTTTAAATTACATAATAACAGATTTCTATGTTTAATTAAAATTTTAACTTATCATCAAAAATAACTGTCGAATTTGGTCTTCTGCGCGATCATTACTACTATGTTACGTTGTCCTACAGATGACACGCGGGTACATGCCAATTAATAATTATCATAGTATCATTAACCATTATCAAATATGGGAAGATAAGTCATCAAGCATTGAAGAAACAACTTATTGTTTACTGCTCCAAGGTTGCATTTACAGTGAAATCTCGTCTGCTATTGAACTTGCCCTGACTCGTGACGAATTTATTACCAGAAATAACATATTTATGTGCGCAGTAACTGGCTTTTTGCGGTTAACACAATGAGCAAAACGTGTACTTTTTATATAGCACCGGCTTTTGTCCGCAACTACGTTCGCGTGACCCAAAAACATACTTCTCTTTGTTTAGTCGGTTAAAAAATAACCTATATAAACGGTAGAGTAATGTAGCTTTCAATAGATGATAGAATTTTTAAAATCATGATTGCCATTACTATCATGACTACTTCCTAGTTAGTAGAGTCTCGCAACGACTCACCCGGGTATTTGGTACCACCGCCTTACCTATTTCTGCCGCAATAGCGTTAATTATTGTAATTGTCCTGTTCAGGTTTGAAGGATAAAGTAGTCGGTAGACTTATGCATGTGGCATTACCATCCCGCCATTCGGATAGCAATGCACCATTAACATCTTTGATTGGTGGTAACTGGTAACATCGATAGTTTCTCTTTCCATCAGGAGAGCCATTCAATTGTTTGCCATCTTATAAAAAATCGCTGTAGTAATTTTAGAATAGACCATCTACCTTGCTTGTTTGCCGTCTTATAATATGAATATATATATATTAGGGTGTCCGTTATTTCCCAAATTGGATTTTGGTCTGCGAACGCCCCTCAAATTTTTAGGTTATGACCTAAAAAAAAATATCCGACCCAAACCAGCCCTTAATATTCACATTAACCCGTGCCTGAATCATAATACATTTCCCATTTAAATAACATGGGATTTTTGCACTTTTTGCAGTTAATTTTTTTCCACCGAAACAAATGTAGCTAAAAATACTTTGACAGCTGTTTTTTGTAGGAAATTTAACGCTCTTCAAAAAAGATCTGAATGCTTTTTGCGATAAAATTTACGGTTTCAAAGTTATTCAACGATAAAGTTGTATTCATAGTTAAATTCATCATGTTCCTATTTTTTATTTACTATCGCTTTTTGTTTGCAATAAAATTATAAAGTAACTATAATAGGCCGTATATAAACGTGATTCTACATAAATTTAAGTGTTTAAATAATCTTTTTTAAAATTTGTGAATTTAAGGCAATTAAACGAAAAAACTAAAAGCAATCACGTTTTAAATTTATTCGTTTTATAATCTAACGCCATCTGTGAGTAACGTGAGAGAACTTCATATCCTTTGAGTCTATAACCTCTCGGTGAAATATTTGTTTGATAAACTTTATTAGGGTTAACTCATTCAGCAAAAATACTGTTATAGTATATATATATATATATATATATATATATATATATATATATATATATATATATATATATATATATATATATATATATATATATATATATATATATATATATATATATATATATATATATATGAAATTGTCAGTACCGTTAGATTATAATTTACCTAAGTGATATTATAATTTAACTGCTAGTTAGCTAGTGTATATATACACTAAACAATTGCTGTTCGTTAGTCTCGCTAAAACTCGAGAATTTGAAAACCTATTTGGCTGATTTTGGTTTTGAATTAATTATTGAAGTCCAGGGAAGGATTAAAAGGTGAGAAATATATTATAGCCATCGTTTATAAACACCAACGATGTAATTGTGCGTTGCTATCGCGGTAGAATTGAAACGCCACATTCATAAGTTTACCGACCGGTTACCTTACCATCCAAACCGGAACACAACAGCGGCAAGATAAACAACACTTTTTTCACGACTCTAGATTCGAAGTCATAACCTCATAACCGCATAGACTAACCACTGGACTAACGACTTTCCGATTACGTCACTTCCATCGCGCATCACATCACAACAAAACCGTATAAAACTAATATATTCCAATTTAACGTCCATAAAATCTTGTTTCAAAGGAGGTTTCGTAATATTATGTAAGCAAAACTTTCATTTGGAATTCAACACGTAAATAAAAGATTGTATCATGTCGGTTCTCTCGCAAGTAAACCGAATGTCAATACACACAAATTTACCACAGTACACGACTGGCGAAGAAGTTGATGTCCCTCAGCGCCCGCATTTGCCACAATTTTTACAACTGTCCCTTTAATACTCTATTGAGTATTATAGATACCCATTTCTGCGGTAACTCCAAAACTGAGATTTTTATACATAGGTACATAATACATAACTTTTTTTTTTATTATCGATAGGTAAGCGCTTGACCTCGATCTCGCCTGATGGTAAGCTAAGATGAGGCCTAAGATGGAACGCGCTTCCCTAGAAGGTACCTGTTCACTCTTCTCTTGAAGATCTCCAGATTGTACTCGTCCGGGAACACAGACTCAGTTAACTTAACTTAACTTCAAGTTACTTTACAAATGAATACCGTCAGGCCGGTATACCAGAGCAGATAGAGGTGCAACTAATAAGTACATACTAATCTTTAACTATCATTGGATAGCAAACAGGCAGATGGCCCTCCTGATGGAAAGAGAAACCATCACCTATAGACACCAAAGATGTTAATGTTGCGATGCTATCAGTGTGGCAAGATGTTAATGTCACTTGCATAAGTTTACTGGCTACTTTACTCTCCAAACCAGAACACTATGATGACAAAGATTATCGCTCTAGCTGCCGGAATAGGTAAAACAGTGGTACAAAGTACCCGGGTGAGGCGTTGCAGAACTCTACCACCTAGTGGTCACGATGGTAGTGACACGTAACGCCAATAGTTTACCCTTTACGACATGCCTTTCAGAAAAGCAGGTAACCTATTCAGAAGGAGCCCGGATCAAAGAGGGGGGAAAACGATTGAGAGCCATTCTAATATTTGGAGTCTTCGCTTATTTTTGGCGATATGGAAGATGAGAAGGTCGGGATGTAGATTACGTCAGCAAATTCATTTTTAACTTATTTGAATTTTCTACAAAATGTAAGTCGGTTTTAATTTAAACACATATGGCAACGCGGCTTATTTATGCTTGAAAGTGAAACGCATTTTCAGGGATTCCCAAAATATGGATATATACTTGCTGAGCAAACACAATTACTCAGTAAAGCAAACATCCAATGTCATCGCAGACTTAAAGAGTCATGGATGCATAGGACTGTTAATTTGACTTCTTAAGGAAACAAATATACCTATGTCAAAGCTCCTTGGAAACACTGCGTGCGGTGTGAGGCAGGTTGTTCCAGAGTATTACTGTTCGGGCCAGGAATGTGCATAAAAATAGGAGAGTTGTAGATAACCACGTTTCAATTTCCCCTATTTGGAAATTTTTGCTTTTGTTTGAAAGGGTATATTTTCTGTTTGGTCGTTAGCATATTAATTTGGCCTAGATATGACTCAATTCAATAGACACATAAATTGAAGTCGGTATAACCACGTATAACTGATTGAGTTTACATTTGGCTACGTGTATTTAAGATTTTCCTTTTGCAAAACTCTATGCCATTGACCTTGTTATTACATAATTGACATAAGCTTTGGTAGTTTTCCGTTTATGTCATACCTGATACCATAACTTGACTTCTTGGTCTAGTATTTGTTTAGTATTAGGGTCATGAGGTCTTACTTTTATCATAAGATATAGACATAGAGCAAATAAACAGATGGTTCTCCAGATGTAAAAAGACAACCGTCGACTATAAACACCAAAGATGTTAACTCTGCCGTACCATACGTGTGGCGGGATAGTAATGGTAAATTTACCGGCTACTTTAACCTTCACACCAGACCACGACAGTGAAAAGCATTACCTAACGCTATTGCGGCGAGAATAGTTAAGGCGGTAGTACTAAAACTCGGGCGAAAGGTTGCAGAGCTCTATCAGTTAGTAGCCACAATGGTAGTGACACGTATAGCCAATCGATCATCTTTTACGACCTGCCTGGCAGAATGCCAGATGGTCTATTCATCAAAGTTAATATAAAATCTATACATATAATAAAATCGTAGGAAAGTCAAAACTGTACATTGAATATTTTTTTTAAAATAATACTTGGGACGTGATCTACAATCGATATCAAAGCCAAAAGTATAGTTTTTACAATTTTTGTCTGTATGTCTGTTTGTCAGTTTGTCTGTATGTATGTCCGGGGTAAACTCAAAAAGTACTGGATGGATTTACTTCAAATTTTGTATGAATATTACTAATACGTCGGGTCAACATATAGGCTACATATTATCACGCTATCACCTACGGGGGAGGGGCAGTGCGGAGTAAACGTACTCCGCGCGGACAAAGTCGCTGGCAACAGCTAGTATTCTATTCTATAAATAATAAATAGTGGTCTACCAGTTCCGACGGCTTCTTTGCCCGGCGGGGGAGGTCCGGGCGGCTGTTCAGTCGGACTCTTGTACAGGACTGTGCAGGTGCTCAGCCCTCTCGGGCCGGTCCTCCGCAACGCACGACATGATTGTGTACCTGAAACAAGACATAGTTTTTGATATAGAATACAAAATAATGGATATTCTAGATAAGAGGATAGCAAAAAGATCAAATGATTATGCAGATGAAAAGAGATAACCGTCTCTTATAGACAAAAATGTGTGGCTGCGTACCGATCCCGTAGTAATTCTAAAAATGTCGACCCGTCAAAAATGCTTGTAAAAGTTTATTTGAATAAAACACTATTTGATATAGATTTTTGTATAATGCGTTTCTTTCCGTATGGCGGGATAGCAAGTCTCACGCACAAGTTATCCGCCTACCTTACCCTCCCAACCAATGTGTTTCACATTCATAATTCATTCTTGGAGTTATATCCAACCCAAAATGTTAAATTCAGTAACAAAAAACTCAACAAAATTATTTCGCATCCATACTATAATATATACTATAATATTATAAATGCGAAAGTAACTCTGTCTGTCTGTCTGTCTGTTACGCTTTCACGGCCAAACCACTGAACCGATTTTGATAAAATTTGGTACAAATATAGTTTGAGACCCAAGAAAGGACATTGGATAGTTCTTAACCCGGAAATCCCACGGGAACGGGAACTATGCGGGTTTTTATTTTAGAATGTTTTCCACGCGAACGAAGTCGCGGGCACAGCTAGTTAACAATAACAGGAAAAAAACCTGAAGAGTGCTTTAGGCGTTGTCCAGACTATCGATTATTTGCGTGCTTTGGACTTTGATTAAGTCATATATATTTTTTTATATCATTAGATAGCAAATAAGCAGATGGCTCTCCTGATGGAAAGGGAAACCATCGCCCATAAACACCAAAGATGTCAATGGTGCGTTGCTATTCGTGTGGCGGGATCGCAGTGCCCATTGAATAATTCAAAACCGGAACACAACAATGACAACAACGCTACTGCGGCAGTATTATGCTATATGTGGTGATACCATATACTGGCGAGACGTTGCGGAACTCTACCACCTAGGAGCCACGATGGCAGTGACTCGCATAACCAATCGGTCGCTTTTTACGACGTTCTGGCATAATGACAGATGATCTATTTTTCAAAGGGACTTTGACCAAAACGGGGCAAAAGCGAGTTCTGGAGTAACAAACAAAAAGAAAGAGTCAGAACTGAGATCGTCCTACATTTTTCATGTTGGTTAATAATTAACTGCAGATGCGTTTCGCGGCAGATTAAAGTCAGTTTGTACGGAGCCTAATGTTTGACAAAAACGTAAATGCAACAGTTTTTTGCGTGTTATAGAAAGTAGGTTACCGAGTTGACAACAAACACTCTCGTTCTCAGTGAACAATGGCCGGCGTCAATGGATAATTATGGAAAGTGCTCGTCGAACTGGTGTACCTTGAGCGCCGTTAGTCATTTTAACGGCGGATCAATTGGAAACGCTTATCGAGTAGCCTACCAATATAAATACTTAATATCTATATCTATACCACAGACCACATGAATACTAATACACACGCCATTGTGAAGGAAACGTGTCGCCGCGTATAAGAGCGCTCCTATCACTGTCAAAATTTTCGAAATGACTATTGCAGTTGACCTTAAGAGTCGTTACTGCGTAACCGGGCTTTTTGGGCGAGCAGAGTGCTCAGCCAGAGTTTAAGTTTAAATTTGGGCAATAAACACCCGCGCTAAGGATTGTCTCCTGCGAGACCGGACCTCGGCTTAGTGCGTTGTTATGACTAATAGTTGGGGGGGGGAGGAGTAGTGGCATTTCGCTCTGCGCTAGGCGCGGGGCGGAATAGAAGTCTTCGTCGCCGTTGTGACCGGCGGCGGCGACGGTGTGTTCTGTCAAAATTGTCATACATTTGTAGATATATAACATCGGGAAGAAGAAGAAATAAACCATGTTTCATCGTACCGAATGAGATGACAAGTTTTAAAAATTACCGTCGTAGTAATTTTACTTCATTGGTAAGTATGTAGTATAGCTCTGTATTTCTGTGTGCAAGCTGCGCTGACAAACAGAGAAATTGTCTTGAAAGGCGTATTTTTCCGTGATCCATACTAATAAAACCATAAAACTCTGTCTGTATGTGATGTTATTACGGCCTAACCGCGCTGTGTTGATTGTAATTAAATTTCATATAGAAATACTTTTTTGGGATGAACATAGGCTGCTTTTTTCCATTTTTTTTTGGAACGAAGTTCCTTACGGCAGGCTTGGAGGGGATAGGGATTTTGCTGCGCGACCGAACTGAAAAAAATGTGATAGTAAAACCGTAAGAAAAATGCGTGGAATAAAAGCGTTAAATGAGACGTGCGCAGGCGCGACAGTCGCGTACACAAGCGAGTAGTGCCGTTTAGCCGAAGGAAGTTCGTTTCTACCTGGTGTCCCGCGACACTACATCATTTTTTTACTTATTTTGTCCATATTTCCATACTGATATTAAAAGGGCGAAGTCTGTCTATCTGTTAGTCTTTCGTGGCTAAACAACTGCACTGATTTTGATGAAACTTGGTACGGAGATATTTGAAGATATTTTGAACAGGTTAAAATAAAAACATATCGACGACATGTTAATGTACTCACGGACAGATTACACGAATTGATCTAACCCCATAGTACGCAATTTGCTTGTGTTATGGGTGTTAGTCAACGATACTAATACATAGAAATACATACATAAATACTGTTACACCCAGACCCAAAATTACAAATACAAATGTTTGTCAATGTCGGGAATTGAACCCGAGCCCCATCGAAGTGATAACACACCATCCACCAGGCATTTGCCTGACCCGGGAATCGAACCCGGGACCTCACGATCTGAGCCAAATAGGCTAACCCCTAGATCATGAGGTAGTTATATAATATTCACATAATATAATATTCACATAATATAATATTCACATAATATCTACTAATATTAACTAAAGTGGAGTGCCGTAAAGAATAAAAATTGTTAAAACTCGGAACCCAGGGATGGTCAATGAATCTGAGTGTTTGGGCTCAAATAAAATAGTTAAAAAATAATCATTGACCGATCTCGATTACAATTTTTTTTTGTTAACAATTTACTGGAAATGAGAGACAGAAAGGGAACAAAATGTTTACAGTAAAGATGATAGTAATGACGCAAATGTTTTTCAAAATTTAATTTGATTTTTCGACGTAGTTTTTTAAGTACTAAAATATTGTAAAAGACCAAAAATAGATTGGTTGAAAAATTTCGTAGCTAAAAAAACCTATTTTTCAAAATGTTTCGTCAACAATAACTCCCGGACCGATAAACCGATTTTGAAGCAATTTATGTATTGGGCGCAGTTTTTTGGGGAATAGAACTGATTAGATTTTGTACTCAACTGGCACATTAATTTCAAAGTTATATAAAAAAAACTGTTTCGCCAAAATGTTTTTTAGGTTTTTTTCAAATTTCTCAAAATCTCCTGGACCAAATTCCAATGTCATCGTAAAAATAGTCTGAAAAGTTCCCAGGACCTCCAAACGTAGAGATCTGGTGAAAACTCGTTTTTGAAAATTGGGGCAAAATCAGTACTTCCTTATTTACATACGCGGTAAGCTAAAAAAACCATTTAGCCAATTAAAAAATCTATCACATTAACATTAATATTACTATTTAGATAAAATTTATTAAATACTAGCTAAGTCCGCGACTTCCTCCGCGTGGAAAAACTTCGAAAAAAAAGTAGCCTAAGTTACTTCCTATTACACCAGCTATCTGCCAGTGAAAGTCCCGTCAAAATAGGTCCAGCCGTTCCAGAGATTAGCCGGAACAAAGAGACAGACAAAAATTGTAAAAAAAATATTTTGGTATATGTATCGTGTATACATTCATATGCATTTAGAAAAAAGCGCTTATTTTAATATTACAAACAGACACTCCAATTTTATTTATTTGTATAGATAAAATTGAAATTTTTATTATAAACATTTCATTCCCCCTTCATCATGAGATATCATTTCCAGTAAATTGTTAAAAAAAATTATGCAAGTGGATCACCAGTTTTTTGGCTGATCGGAGCATCAAGGTTGTAGTTGACGGTGCGTGCTCTGACCTTAAATCTATCAATGCTGGTGTTCCACAAGGCTGCGCGCTATTACCGACACTGTTCCTTCTGCATATCAATGACATGATGCGATTTCGCAACATACATTGTTATACAGATAATAGTACTACTCTACATACTCCGGCCGAAGCGGTATTTCTCGGGAACACGTCGAAGAGAGCCGAAACAAGCTTGTGTCCGAAGTTGAGAATCGACTAACCGATGTCTCGGAATGGGGTCGTCAAAACCTGGTCACTTTTAACCCAAAGAAGACAGAGCTTTACGTGTTTTCCGCTAAAACGACACCCTTTGTCGTATCACCTCGATTTGGGGATACTCTCCTGACAGCCTCAGCTAGTATCGGAATTCTGGGAGTCGACATATCGAATTACGTTCAGTTTCGCGGTCATTTGGAAGGTAAGGCTAAACTAGTCTGCAAAAAGCTCGGTGTGCTCAGCAGAGCGAGACAGTACGTCTTGCCGGCCCATCGCCTTCAACTTTATAAAGCTCAAATTCGGCCACACATGGAGTTCTCATCTCTGGGCCGGAGCTCCTGAGTACCAGCTCCTTCCGTTTGATCGCACTCAGCGTAGAGCGGTTCGAATCGTTGACGACCTGGCTATTTCGAAACGGCTTGACTCTTTGGCATTGCGCAGAGATGTTGGTTCACTCTGTGTCTTCTATCGTATCTTTCATGCGGAGTGTTCCGACGAGTTATTTGGATTAATTCCTGCCGCCGAATTCCATCATCGGACATCGCGTCAAAATTTGAAATTCCATCCTCACCATCTCGATGTCTGGAAATCCACAACTGTGCGTTTCTCTCGACACTTTTTGCCTCGCACTTCTTTGTTATGGAACCAATTACCGGCAGGGGTGTTTCCAAACGGATACGACTTGGGGGCCTTCAAGAAAAGAGCTTACTCATTCTTAAAAGGCCGGCAACGCAACTGCAAGACCTCTGGTATTGTAGATGTCCATGGGCGGTGGTGATCACTTACCATCAGGTGCACCTTCTGCTCGTTTGCACCCTCTTCTATAAAAATAATAATAAAACATATAATCAAGATCGGTCAGTTATTATTTTCTTTTTATTTGAATCTAATAATGCTGACAAACACCCGTTACACAGATTCATTGACTATTCCTGGCATCCGAGGTATAAATCTTACGGCGCTCCACTATTACGGTTCAAGTATGTTATCACTTATCAGATTTCGACAAAAAATTATTTTTAGTAAAGATACCTTAATGCGCAAATGACACATGATCATATTATATGTCTTAGGTGTTTCTTTGTGTTTTGTGAACAATAAAAGTGTATTTACATAATTACAAATGGAGTTTTACCAAGTGACGATGACAAAAAGTATAAAATATATGTTTTGTCTGACTGTCTATGAATGAATGAATGAATGAATGAAAGTCTTTATTGTGCACAAACTAAGAATTTAAAAATACATGTTTAGTATAATTAATTACTATACTCATAGTACACAAAGGCGGTCTTATCGCCAAAAAAGCGATCTCTGCCAGACAACCTTTGTTGATAAGGATAACATTTAAAGGTCAAGTAAGGTATCCATAACAGATATATACTATTATATTATGACTATATACCTATTCTACATCTATACACAAATTATGCAATCACACATAGACAAATCCGAAATCACAACATAAAAACAATGTCTACCTGTTTTTATGTCTCGTTTTAATTTAAAATACTTGTTATCGTACTTAAATTAAGGCCCCGTTTACACTTTGATTAGTGCAAGTGAGTGTTTAATGCAGAAGCTTAATATTAAGCATAAACCGTGTAGACAGCAGTTGAATAGTGCGAGTGATTTGTAATCAGCGTCTATACACTTTACTACGCTGATTACTAATCACTCGCACTAATCAACGGCGATCTTTACGTGTTTTTGCTTAATACTAATCACCTGCATTAAACACTTGTACTCGCACTAATCAAAGTGAAACCGGGGCTAACATCTCGCAAGCGGGCGGATATTCTAAGTTAGTAGATACCTATACATATATTATTGTTACGAATAATCTAGAAGCGTGTAGAATTGGAGCGCGCGCGCGCTATTTATCTAGAAAACTCCTGTTGACAAACAAATAGTTGACCGGGGCTATGCCATAATGGACTTTGTGGGATATGGCATAAGGTTGAAAGTAGCGTGTACTAGGATTTATGACTCATAACATGTTTACGATAAGAAGTGATTCATTGTTTCCCGATACGTTTAGACCTTTCTGGATCCAGCTAGGGCTTTCCCCTGCCTATAAATACAGAGATGTTGACAAACACGAGTCAGTTTTTATCAAGCGATCGAGAACGATATATCAATTGAACAGTGCGAAGTGAGAAGTGGTCTATTGTGTAGTGTTATAAGTTCAGTGATAGTACAGCAAGTGACTATTGTGTAAAGGGTATTTTAGTATTACGTTGTGTTGTGTTGTGTAAATACACGGATTTAATATAAGTGGTGTTTTTCTACAATTGCGAACCCGAGTACGTAACATTATTATGATAATAATGAATGAAAAGTTTATTTACCTTTTCAAATTTTTTTTGTGTCAATCATTGACCATATAATTTATACTTAATGTAGGTTATTTAGCAGTGAGTTCGTTGATCTGATAAATTACATTGTGAGTCTCCATATTCGTATATCTGATGAGTAATTGTCTTGTGTACCTTCAAATACTGATATTCTTTATGATGTTACTAGCTGTGCCCGCGACTTCGTTCGCGTGGAAAAAATTCTAAAATAAAAACCCGCATAGTTCACGTTCCCGTGGGACTTCCGGGATAAGAATTATCCTATGTCCTTTCTTGGGTCTCAAACTATATTTGTACCAAATTTTATCCAAATCGATTCAGTGGTTTGGCCGTGAAAGCGTAACAGACAGACAGACAGAGTTACTTTCGCATTTATAATATTAGTATGGATAGTATGGATTGCTGACTGCTTATTATTATTTGCCTCTTGTTCATCCGGACCCTATTTGATGAATACATCAACTCCCGTTCTGCCAGACAGGTCATAAAAGACGACTAATTGGCAATACGTGTCACTACCATCGTGACTACTAAGTAGTAGAATCTTGTAACGTCTCACCGGATTTTGGTACCACCGCCCGCCTCACATATTCCTGTCGTAATAGCGTTGATGCTCGTCATTGTCGTATTCCGGTTTGGAGGGTAAGTTAGCCGGCAGGCTTTTGCAAGTGACATTGCTATCCCGCTACTCGGATAGCAACGCACCTTTAACATCTTTGGTGTCTGTAAACGATGGTTTCTCTTTCTATCAGGAGAGCCATCTGTTTGCCTTCTTTCTAATTAAATATAAAAAATATGAGTGACTTCTGTTATATTATTAATCTTTTTGCACGCCTCAACGCGAAGTGGGTGCTATAGTGCTCTGCTTATTAAAATCAAGCATTTAGCCTCCAAACCAGAACACGGCAACCAGTGGCGCTATTACGACAGGAAAAGGCAAGGCGATTGTGACTCGAGCGAGACGGTGCAGAACCCTACCACCTAGAAGTCTCGATGGTAGTTACACTTGGACCCAATCGTTCACTTTTTAAAAACTGCCTGCTAGAATGGCAACTGGTCTATTCTTCCGGAAACCCGGATCCTAAAAGTATATACATTTATACATATGTACGAGCATAGTTCGATCTACCTACACTGCATAAAACCAGCATGTTTTATCAAAATATTAATACACTAGCTGTTGCCTGCGACTTCGTCCGCGCGGACTTTGTTTACTCCGCACAGCACCTCCCCCGTAGGTGATAGCGTGATAATATGTAGCCTATATGTTGACCCGACCTGTTAGTAATATTCATGCAAAATTTGAAGTAAATCCATGCAGTACTTTTTGAGTTTACCCCGGACATACATACAGACAAACAGACGAACAGACAAAAATTCTAAAAACTATATTTTTGGCTTCGATATCGATTGTAGATCACGTCCTAAGTATTCTTTTCAAAAAATATTCAATGTACAGTTTTGACTTTTCTACGATTTTATTATATGTAATATGGATACATATAGATGAAGTATAAACTTTGTATCCCTTTTGGCAATGGTCACGCGAACGGTGGATTATGAAATTTGACACCGCTAAAGTTTACATTGCGGAAGACTGCAAAAACCTAATAATTTTAAATTATATACAATAGAAATCTATATACATATAATTATCATAGGAAAGTCATTGTATGTCCGGGGTAAACTCAAAAAGTACTGCATGGATTTACTTCAAATTTTGCATGAATATTACTAACAGGTCGGCTCAACATATAGGCTACATATTATCACGCTATCACCTACGGGGGAGGAGCTGTGCGGAGTAAACGAAGTCCGCGCGGACGAAGTTGCGGGCAACAGCTAGTACATAAATAAATATAAACATCACATCATTACACAAACTTTATTCATGTGACATACCTACATAATATACATACATATTTTATACTATTTTCTTTATGGGTAAGTCTTTTATCAAACTTACAAGAAGTTTTATAGTTTTATCTATGGTCGAATTTCGACCAGCGGGCGATCGGTACTTGCTAGTGTAAATAAGTAAACAATAATATTATTCGAAAAGCGTGCAGATAGCCCTACAGAGTCGCTCGGTAAGGCGTATTACAAAATGCAACTTTCGCTTTCACTAAGCTCGACATAATGGCACTTGAAATAGCTCCAATCCAATAAATATTAACATTAACGCACTTACATGATCGTAGCTTTGCGTCGAGTATATACCTAGTATTATAATAGTCAAGTCATAGAGAGTGGCACTCTAGCACTATCGATAAAGAACCGTAAATCGTATTCACGTTGCTTACGGCAAATTAGTAGACGCCGACTTGTGGCTAGTTCATGTAGACAAGGAAGTTACTGATTTTGCTCCGATTTTCTAAAATCGAGGTTTCACCAGATCTTCACGTTTTGAGGTCCTAGGAACCTTTTCCGACTATTTTCACGATGACGTCAGTATGTCTACATATGTATGTATGTGTGTATGCGTGTGCGTGTGTGTGTGTGTGTGTGTGTGTGTGTGTGTGTGTAAACATCTCATAACTCTTGAACGGCTTGACCGATCGAAAAGCGGTTAATGGGATTCCATTGGATTCCCCTTAACTTAGACTTCCTGAAGATTTGTCCCATTTTTGTCTAGATCTTGACAAAATTTTGGAAAACCTTAAAAAAAATTTGGTGAAACAGTATTTTTACAACTTCCAGATTATTATACCGATTGAGTACAAAATCTAATCAGCTATTTTCCTTAAAAAACTGCGCCCAATGCAAAATTGCATCAAAATTGGTTTATCCGTTCGGGAGGTAAAAGTTTTGGAAAAAGTGAAGTGGAAGTTTTGGAAACTCGACATTACTTTGAGATTTTATAACCAATCATTTTTGGACCTACAATATTTTAGCACCTACTTAAAAAACTACGACAAATGCCATTTACAAAATCAAAATCGAATCTAATTCTCAAAACTTATAGCTTTTCAAATATTAAAATTACTTTGTTTTTAGCAAACTTACTTTCTTTTTAAATAACTTTCAAGTTAATTCACCGATTGGCTTAAAAATCTTATCACCTTTTCTCCTTTAAAAACTGCGTCAAATACCGTTAATTTAATCAAAATCGTTCAATTTGTTTTGGATTTAACAATAAAAAAAATTGAAAAATAATGTTTCTTGACATTAGATCGAAATTTTTCAACCTATCGATTATTTAGCTAAAACAATATTTTAGATCTCAAAAATTGAGTTTAATGTCATCGTCGTTTTCAAAATATACAGCTTTTCAAAAATTAATATACTGCCATTTTTCACAAAATAGATGTTTGAACTGAAAAATCTATGCTTATATTTTTTACTCTTTTGAGTTAAAAATACCTTAATTTAGTGGGAAGTTACGGGTATGGCCCGTAGGGTCAACCGTTTACATTTTTTTAACACTGTTTATTCTGTTAAAAAAGTGTAACTTGTTTACCGACAAGTTTAGAAACATTCGTGGCAATTTTGGCAACTTTGGGAATATTAAGTATCTTCACGCCCGTATCCCCGAAGGGGTAGGCAGAGGTACAACAAGTGCACCCCCGATAAGCCGAAGATACTTGGTCCACAAATTTGATAGGTGGCAAAAGCCTATCGCCAACCGGGCACTTTCCTATCCCGGGCAACTTTGTGTTTATCAGAAAACTGAAAAAACACTTTTTTTATTTGCCCGACCCGGGAATCGAACCAGTGACCTCATGTGGTCAACGCCAACGCTGGACCACAAGACCACACAGGCGATAATATTGCCGGTTATTTTCACACTAGTTTTGATACAGGGTTGCTTCGGCCCAACAACAATACTCCACTTGCGGCGGAACTTGCGCTTTATAAAGCATAAGCATATGGCTAGACGTGTAGTACCGTCTTGCACGATTCAACACCCCCAGTTTCGTTGAAGTTAACTTAGCTTTACCCCCCAAATGATTGCGGAACTGGACATCACTTGCGATTTCAACACGTAAAATGTTTATGCTGTCAGAGATGGTGACGGGGTGTTCTGGAATTCGTTTCGTTTAATCAAAAGGGGTCGTTTTGGTGAATAAAGCACAAGCCAGAGTGTTCTGGGGGTTAAATTATACAAGGTATTGTTCGCCCTTTATATCAGATCAGAATTTATATAATAAACAACTAGCTGCACCCAGCAAACCCGCTGGATCCACGGGAACAACATATTTTTCCGGGACAAAAATATCCCATTCCAGTTCATCATCCTCATGTGTGCCAAAATTCATCCAAATCGATGCAACCGTATTTGTGCAATTGAGTAACAAACGTCCATACACACAAACATCCAAAGTTTCGCATTTGTCATTTATAATATCAATATAGCCTAGCTAATGCCCGCCAGCTTCCAGCTTCGCTGTACGTAAATTCATTAACAATATCAGAAATAAGAATTCAAAAGTACTTAAGTCAATAAAACTTTTTACAATTTATTTTGCCTCGTCAACAATTTTTATAAGCTACTCTCCAGAAACGCGGCCACACACCGAACAATATTTTTAAATATATATTTTTAAATATTTGCACACCATATATTGGTACCTTAATTTATTTTTAACAACTTGTAACACCTATATTCTTGCAAATAAATATTTTCTTTCTTTCTTTCAAAATAAAAGTTATGTATCCTACAATATGCATAATTTGCTGTTATTGAGTTATAACGGGGCATACAAACAGACACATCAAAAATTATATAGCCTATCGTTTGTGTAATTACATGTTCTCATAATACCAATTGTCGTCAAAATCAGTTTACCCGTTCTTGATTTACGACGGGGCATACAGACAGAGTAATGGACGAAAAATGATATACTACATCATATGCGCAATCACGTCTTCTCAACGTTCATTAAAATCGGTCAAATCATTGTTGAGTTATACCGGTATTCACAGACATATTTTTTTAAATGGTAAAATAGGTGTAAGTGAAGTCATAAAACGAATATTTATCACGAATTTGAGCGCCCCGTTGGTTGATTGATTAGCGAACCTGACTGTAGTGTAGTTGAGTCTATAATTTATGTTCCTGGTAGGCATGGAAGTTATTGTTAAATTAGGTTAACTGGTATGTTGTTAAAATTAATTAATATTTAACAGTCATTTATTTATGTTATATCAGTAGTAGCCTATATATAATAAGAATTAGAAGCAGCAAAAACGCAAAGCCGTCCTCTGGAGTACAGTTATTATTATCATAAATCAAGGTAGCTCAAATATTTTTAATAACATTATTATCCTATATGAAATTATTGGTAATTTTAGTGATGCATAAAATTTTAACAGTATCTATACACATAATAAAATCGTAGGAAAGTCAAAACTGTACATTGAATATTTTTTTAAAAAAATACTTGGGGCGTGATCTACAATCGATATCGAAGCCAAAAATGTAGTTTTTAGAATTTTTGTGAGAAATAAAAGAAAGTGTTAACTTTATGGCAGAATAGAAAAATCTTTGCTTGAATTAGAAATAAGAAAAAGCGTACAAGTTTTGATTAGTTTCATGACTTTCGGACTAAAATCCTTTAAAATAGCAAATTAATTTTAATTTGCTATTAAAAAGTGTCCGTTGAATTCTAATATTGACTTATTGTAAATAAAATTAATTTAATAATTTCGGCTGACGCTATTCTTGTAGTCCATTTAGACCGGTCTCATCACTCTCCTTTCATCGTAATCGGTTCAGTAGTATTTGCGTGAAAGAGTAACAAACATCCATACTTACATACTCACAAACTTTCGCATTTATAATACTTATAAGTAGGATTTGAGTATTTATATATGTATTTCTATGTATTAGTATCGTTGACTAACACCCATAACACAAGCAAATAATTTGCTTACTTTGGGGTTAGTTAGATTAATTCGTGTAATTTGTCCAGTGATATTTATATGTATATTATATTAATATACAAAATATAAATATTACTGCACAAATTCACGGATTATTTATATAATTGGTCAAAAATAAGAATGAGTAATTCTTTTATGGGGCAATGTATACGCTTTTACAATAAACTTCCCGAAACTATAAGAGATCTACCAGTCAATAAATTTAAAACATGTGTTAAAACAAAACTGTGTAAAAAAGGATATTATAAAATCTCAGATTATTTAGAAGACAAAAAAGCCTGGGATTAATTGCTCCTCATACCGATCTCATATATATTTTTTGTGATATTGTGATAATGTAAAAAAATCAATGATATGAAAAAAAAGACAAGCCCGCTGAGTTTCTTCCGCCGGATCTTCTCAGTGTGTGGTCGCGTTTCCGATCCGGTAGTAGTTTTTAAAAAAATATGTTGACGTGTCAAAATAACTTGTAAAAAGTTTTATTGAATAAAGTATTTCTGATTTCCGATTTCTGAAAATAAATAAATAAATAAATATTCATAGGACAAATTACACTGACTGATCTAACCCCAAAGTAAGCAAATAATTTTGCTTGTGTTATGGGTGTTAGTCAACAATACTAATACATAGAAATACATATATAAATACCGAAATAGATTTAATAAACACTCAAACCTGGAAATACAAACATTTATGCTCATCACACAAATGCTTGTCCCCTGTCGGGGATCAACCCGAGCCCCGTCGTAGTCAGGGTCGCTAACCACACGACCAACGGGACGGTCAAAAAATTGAATATATAGGCAGACGCTACGGTACACAATATAGATACACAAGAGCGTATAAGTTACTAGCGACAACCCTAGCCACACCAATGTTAAAAATAAAAGCACACGTAACATAATGCAACTTAGCGCAACCACAAACGATAACACTCGACGCCGAGTGGAAAAGAAACCCAGTACAATGTTAAGGCCCACAATCAGCCTAGAGCCTTTACTTTCACTTTCAAAGATCACCAGATGATTTGAGCGCGTTAAGGTCAACAACTTTTATGAAACTAAGATAGACATGCCGTATAGGTAAATGTTAAAACGTGTGTTATATTTGTGTAGAATCCGTAAGTAGCCAACTAGCTTCTGTGGTATAATATCCGACGAGTTCCAAAATGTGTAAATTACTTAAGAATATACTTAATATACGTCTAGTATTGACTTAAGAAAATTTGTTTGATAGAATATGGGTGTTGCAAATTATTAAAATTAATCATAGATGCCAGCATATTTTACCATGATATGATGTGCAAATATTGAAACGTCCACAAGAAGCATTCAACAATTGCTAAAATATGTTCTAATGGTGGCATACATATATAAGATATAACATCCTAACCTCGACCAAAAAACATTTTTATGATGCAGTTTTCATTGATATTCAAGATAAACGTGTCTACTATTTACTTTATATTCTTCGTGGGATGAGCACAAAAATACTTTGTTTTGAATAACTTTGTTTATCTTAGTTGCGTATTGTTAAAAAAAAATACATACATATTTTTAAAGTAGGTACAGCATGTCTACACCACTTACGATAAGTCTTGAATGTAATGCATTTTTTCGTAATTCATGTTTAACAATATCAACTTTTACCACCTAAGTTTTGTGCAAAAAACCGGAAATATTGATAAGTTTAATCTATATACAGACCAGTTACCAGATAACAAGTTTTCGGCTGCTAAGTTAGAGGCGTTATAACTACGTGGGAGCTGAGTAATGTAATATAAGAATTAAGAAAAATACAAACATTCACAGTATGTAAACAACTTCCGTTTGTCGGGTTTTTAATCTATGTAATAACTTGAAAATGATGCGAAATAGACATATAACTCCTAAAAATATGTGCGAATTCTATCCGAAATAATGTCTATATAGACAATTGTATCCGAAGTGTTTATTATCACATAAAGTTTGCAAAAGTTATATACAATTATACATGAAAGAAAAGGTATTTGGTTTTTCGTCGATATCATATACTACTTATATTTAAGAAATTTAAAAGAAAATTATAAAAAAAGGAAATTTAAGGAAATTTCCAAAAAAAAAACTTGGGAGTCGTGTTTTTTTTTGGACTCTACCTCCATTAGTTATAATTTTTATTTAACTCTGAAAATCGAATCGTCAGAATAAATTCTATCCCTAATAAAAAAAATATTAGTCACTACATAATTCAATAAAATAGCCCAAAAATACCAAAAATATAATAGGCAAATACATATTGTTAATAATATCTAAATTTACTAAGATTTCTAACATTACAACGGTCAGCAAATAATAACAGTACAATCAGCAATGACATTATTAAAGAACATCAAGAGTTGTAAGTACATAAGATAACTAAATATAGATACAAAAAAGTGAAGATAAATCAACAAATTAATTAGATCAATGAACTCAGTGCAAAACAACATATATGTTAAATATAAAGTCAAATGAGTTTTAAAATCAGTTAAACGAATTCTCTACCCATTATCACATAGTAGAAGTAAAAAAAAGTATCATTACGCCCGGTTGCTGGAGTAGGCAGAGTAAACCGAACACCTATAGACTTTTTGGTTTACCACGATTCACCGATTTGTCGGTTGGCGAGATAAGTGGTGATCCCCATCGCCGCATTTCATTGACCTGATGACGATTATCGGCTATTTCTAGCAATTACCGGTTTCGACGGCTTTATGATCTCATTCGAGACATGGGAGTGGTACATCACCCACCAGACTCCAAGCAACTACTGGGATTTTGGATTTTCGAGAGAAACCTCGAAAAAACCTTAAAGCCTGGGATTAATTGCTCTTCATAAGTTCGCGATTATTGACGAACTTTACCTCGGGTATAAATAGAGATGTGTTGACAAATACAAGGCAGTTTTTATAAAGCGATCGAAAGCGATACTTAAAGTGACCAGTGCGAAGCGAGTGTTCTATTGTTTAGTCGGTTAAGTTCAGTGTTAGTACAGTGAGTGACTAGTGTTAATCAGAGTAATTGAGTATTTCATTGTGTTGTTTTGTGTATTTGTATTGTAAATACACGTATTCAATATAAGTGGTGTTTTCTTACAATTACTAACCCGAATTACGTAACAATATATTTATTTTTAATAAAATAGCCAAGCGGTTTTACATTTCACTGCATCTTCAGGGCTAAAACTTAAATTGTCAAAAAAAAAGTTAGATTGTAGCAATACAATTCGTGGGCATTCTCCTTTGGTGAAGATCAGTCTGATGTAAGGTTCCGGAGAAAGAGAAAATGGTAAGTCAGTTGCTGCAGTATAACTGTATCAAAAATTATTAGACTGGATATACTCCGAGGGTGGTCTGACTTTTTTTTATTTTGATCATAAGGGTATGTAAACAAGGGATGATTGATTGTTCAGTATCCGATTTTAATTACGTGTAAAGTTTTTGCAGAGTGACCCGATTTTGATAATTCTTCTTTTATTGAATACTAGCTGTTGCCAGCGACTTCGTCCGCGCGGACTTCGTTTACTCCGCACAGCACCTGGCCGCTAGGTGATAGCGTGATAATATGTAGCCTATATGTTCACCCGACCTGTTGGTAATATTCATGCAAAATTTGAAGTAAATCCACGCAGTACTTTTTGAGTTTACCCCGGACATACATACAGACAAACATACAAAAATTCTAAAAACTATATTTTTGGCTTCGATATCGATTGTAGATCACGCCCCAAGTATTCGTTTAAAAAATATTCAATGTACAGTTTTGATTTTCCTACGATTTTATTATATGTAATATACCCTGAGGGTTGTCTCGTATAATATTTATAAAATTCACCCAAAAGGGTACGAACAGAGGATGATTAATTATTTACTTACTGATTTTAATGTATGACCACACATAACTTATTGGCGGTTTAATTTTTTGTTAAAAAGATATTATGCGCATTATTTTTAAAACTGCATTCTGAGCTCTTTTTAGACAATATGTTTAAACTAATTCACCCCATATTAATATTCCGTATAATAAGATAGATTTACAGACTGTATTATAGATAATTATGAGAATATTCTTTTTAGCTAAATCACATAGTTTTCTAGCTAATTTTCAATTTGTGGTTTGTATGGAAGTGTAGTGTCAAGACTTATTCCCAGTGGTAAAAGTCCACTTGTAACACTTTTTCGTAAGCACAGTGAGTATCCATATTTTATGTATGCTTAAACTAAGATCGGTCGCCTTGGATGAATTTTAAAAATGGACCCTTTTTATGTCAAGAGATAGGAATCTCTTAGCCAACTGCTAATTATTTCTAAGCCGAGATCAGATACCTGCTGCATTTTGGTACAAGTTCTTCTATGAAGGATGATAGCCGTGTTATCAGCATAACAAACTATTATGGTATACTTTGTATCAGTCTTGCACACACAAATAACTTCAAAAGTTCTTTAAATCAAATTTAACTCATGGTCTACATATTTCAGATTTAATAAAAGACAAGAAACCTTGACTTTCATTTTATTTTAAGTTTAAAACCAATTAACATAAATATATACTAGTTAAACTTGTTTTCAGCAATATTGATGAAACTTGACCTAATTATATTATTGTGTGAGAATTCAGGGTTATTCAGTACAAAAGGAAACAGAGAAAGATAAAAATTATACAATTTATTTGCAAGAATATTGGTGTTACAAGTTATAACAATTAATTTATATTTACCGACATATCTTACGAAACATTAAAACATTTTACATTCTTACATAAAATCTAAAAACTTATTATTATTAATAGGAAAACAGTGTATTGTATATATTTTTTTATTTTTTATTGTATTTTATTTGGGGTAAAAAACTGGTATACAATAAATCTAATTTCTGAATATAAACTTAATTAAAGCAATTGCACACCCAACACTATTACCCACGACATAAATGCAAAGCTTCCAAAACCCACTTGCTTCTAGAGCAAGCATTTTCAACCTGTTGTTTTCACCGGCACACTTCATTTTATTAGTTTCACGGCACACGAATAAAAAAGTTACCAAGTCTGCAGGCATCCCGTGACTTTTCACGATTATTTACTAATGATTTCAACACGTTTTACCATGTGGCACTCTTAAATATACGCGGCACACTGGTGTGCCACGGTACACCGGATGAAAACCAGTGCTCTAGAGATACACTAAGTTCTGAGTATACTCGATTAACTGGTTGTTTAGACATTTGTGGTTTTTGTGGTACACTTACAGTGTGATTTTATATTACCATTGTACTTTTTTACTAGGTGGTAGAATTCTGTATTGTCTAGCCCAGGTCTGGTACCACCTCCTTACATATTCCTGCCGCAATAGCATCAGTGCTTGTCACTGTCGTGTTTCGGTTTAGAGGGTAAGATAGCCGGTAAACTTATGCATGTGGCATTAGACTTCGCCACAAGATAGCAACGCAACATTAACACTTTCGGTGTCTATAGGCGACGGTTGACTCTTTCCGTCAGGATACCCATCTGCTTGTTTACTATCTTATAATATAAAAAAATACGAATCTTATGCTGAAGTAAATTAACTTAAATTTAATTTAATTTTAACCAAATTAGTTGATTACTTACTATACTATAATCTGTCAGTGTTAGGCACTAAATAGCAATCAAATAAATCAAAATTGCGGAACTACCAGATACCACCCAGTAAATATGTCAAATATATACCACCTATAGATTGCCAAAGGTAGCCTAGCATTTACACAGCGAAATACAGAGTTACAATACTTACCGATAAAATAAAATCATTCCAGAGATTGACCAAATAAAACTATTTGGTCAACCGTCTTCCTAAAAGGAGAAGGTTATCATTTCGCCTGTATGTTTTATGTTTTTCGTTCAGAACTCGGTCATTTATGAACCAATTTTAAAAATTCTTTTTAGGATTCCGTAACCAAGGGGTAAAACGGGACCCTATTACTAACACATCGCTGTTCGTCTGTCTGACTGTCACCAGGCTGTATCTCATGAACCGTGATAGTTAAACAGCTCAAATTATCACAAATGACGTATATCTGTTGCCGCTTAAACAACAACAGAATAAAATTAATATTTGAGGGCCTCCTATACAACAAACGTGATTTTTTTGCATTTTTTTTCTCGATCTTAATAACGACAACTGGTAGACGCTTAAAATATTTAGTTATATATCCAAATTAAAAATAAAATAAATATTTACTCCCAAATAACAAACGTGATTTTTTGCCGTTTTTAGGGTTCCGCACCTAAAAGGTAAAAACGGCACCCTATTGCTAAGCCTCCGCTGTCTGTCTGTCCATCTGTATGTCTGTCCCCAGGCTGTATCACATTTTTGAATTTAAAACATTCACAAATTATGTATTTCCGTTGACGCTATAACAACAAATACCAAAAATAAAAAAATGAAAATATTAAGGGGGAGTCCTCATACAATAAACGTGTCTTTTTTCTTATTTTTTATAGATGATGGTACGGAACACTTCGTGCGCGAGTCCGACTCGCACTTGGCAGTTTTTTCTTTGGGAAGTATACTTCCCGTGCGGTCCCATTTCAAGTTGGTGAGTCTGATGCTGGGTTCCAGAGATACGAGTACAAGAAACCGGAAGTCGGTTGCTGCAATTTTACTACGCTTAAAAGATATTATTTATTTATCAACTAGCTTTTCACCTAGTTTTACCCGCGTAGCTTTTGTTCTTGTGGGAATATCGGAAAGGTTTATATATTTAAACCTTCTTCAAGAATCAATCTATCGATTAAAAACACCGCATCAAAATCCGTTGCGTAGTTTTAAAGATTTAAACATACATAGGGACAGACAGAGAAAGCGACTTTGTTTTATACTATGTAGCGATTCTGTCATTACAAATTTTGGTCGCAGGTGGAGTTGCGTGCATTAGCTAGTAATGCAAACATACGTATATTTAGAATCAAACTATACATATAATAAAATCGTAGGAAAGTCAAAACTGTACATTGAATATTTTTTTAAAAGAATATTTGGGGCGTGATCTACAATCGATATCGAAGCCAAAAATATAGTTTTTAGAATTTTTGTCTGTTTGTCTGTATGTATGTCCGGGGTAAACTCAAAAAGTACTGCATGGATTTACTTCAAATTTGTATGAATATTACAGGTCGGGTCAACATATAGGCTACATATTATCTCGCTATTACCTACGGGGGAGGTGCTGTGCGGAGTAAACGAAGTCCGCGCGGACGAAGTCGCTGGCAACAGCTAGTATATAATAATTATTCATTTAAAGAAACTTTACTCGTGTAAACAAACACGTGCTGAACTCTTGGCAAGAACATGATAAAATAAGATGCATAGTTCGGAACAAATGTAATATGTTACACATGAAAATACATTGTTCCAACAGATTACAATGGCTACATTTTAATATAAGTTTTCTTAGAAAAGAAAATTAGATATAATTACACCTATATAGGCAGTGGCCCCAGGGGCAATTTTTTTTATTAATAACAAACTGAATTTTTATGAACAGCCTCGTTTTGACGAGACAACCACCTTTTCTATCTTCGAAGAATCTTGAATCGGGTAACTAATAAAGATATATAAAAAGGAAAACTTAAGAGTGTCAGACTAAGAAAAGTTTCAACTTTACGTGTAGAACAAAGTAACCCTTGAATTATAATAAAAAAAGCAGAGCTTCATAAGGGCTCGCAAAGTTATATTACCTAGTAATATTGTTAGGAAAGTATTTTTATGAGAATTACATACTTTAATGTATTGACTTTATTTATAATTATCTAACCTACAAAAAAATCCAGCGTATTTTCACCCAAACATTATATTCGCATCAATAGCGTCGTCAGGCTTTGGTCTAGGAGGGTGCGGGAAAATAAAACTAAAATAAAAAAAACATGTTTTTTTAAGACTACATATTTTTAGTACTACAAGAAAAATTCTTAAAAAAATTTTTCATTTATTAAAAACACGATTTTTATAATCATCAATGTTATATATATATATATATATATATATATATATATATATATATATATATATATATATATATATACAATTTTAAATTGTGCACTCATTCTTAGAGGACGTTTTTGAGATACTGATTGTGTATTTTGGGTCTTTATATATCAATGTTCCATCCTTACTTCCTCGATGTCTGGAAATCCACAACCGTGCGCTTTTGTCGACACTTCTTGTCGCGCACTACTCCTTTGTGGAATCAATTATATATATATATATATATATATATATATATATATATATATATATATATATATATATATATATATATATATATATATATATATATATATATATATATATATATATATATATATATATATATATATATATAATTGATTCCACAAAGGAGTAGTGCGCGACAAGAAGTGTCGACAAAAGCGCACGGTTGTGGATTTCCAGACATCGAGGAAGTAAGGATGGAACATTGATATATAAAGACCCAAAATACACAATCAGTATCTCAAAAACGTCCTCTAAGAATGAGTGCACAATTTAAAATTGTGCACTCACTTCAAATAGAAGCCCGTCGTTCACGTCACTGCCCGCGCGTCAAAAATACAGAATTGTTCTCTGATAAATTGTAAAATTCAACATCATGAACATTAAAAAAATATAAGAGTTTATCGATTTTTTTTTGTCGTTTATATTACTAAATATAGGGTGTAATGTATGATTTTCATTTGTCTTAAAAATGTACTCGACGCTCCAAATATAATACGACAAAATTTCAATGGTCACTTTTTCAGTAAAAGGACAGTGCATTACAACCTCCTTTTAATTTAGTCGAATAATACAAATTGATCCTGTTATTTTTAGTGGAGTCGATTTTTTTTTCATTAAGTTAATTTTTTTTTAATAAGATTAATTTTTTTCATTAATAATTTTGAATACGTTTTATAGTTATTAACCAACTGCCAAAAGAGAAGAGGACATCAATTTGACGATTTTAAAATGTTTGATTATATTGTTACGTACTCGGGTTCGCAATTGTAAGAAAACACCACTTATATTAAATCCGTGTATTTAGTATACAAATACACAAGACAACACAATGTAATACTAAAATACACTTTACACACTAGTCACTCACTGTACTATCACTGGCTACACAATAAAACACTTCTCGCTTCGCACTGTTCACTTGAAGTATCGCTCTCGATCGCTTGATAAAAACTGCCCTGTATTTGTCAACATATCTCTATTTATAGCCAGGGTAAAGTTCTACCTGAATCCAGAAAAATCTAAATGTATCGAGAAACAATGAATCACTTCTTATCGTAAACATGTTATGAGTCATGAATCCTAGTACACGCTACTTTCAACCTTTTGCCATATCCCACAAAGTCCATTATGGCATAGCCCAGGTCAACTATTTGTTTGTAATAGGAGTAGCTATCTCTTTCTTTTATTCATAGATCTCTCCAGCGCTCCAACTCTACACGTTTCTAGATTATTCGTAACAATATTGATTATTATTCGTAACAATATTATTCCTAACAATATTTTGAGGACCAAGTTAGATGATTCTTTTTATTCTATTTGTACGAATACAAAATAACAATATATAATTGTGATTCTTACGATGAACTTTGGAGATGTATTACGAAACTTTTAATATAACAATAGGAAATCATAAGTAGCATCGAATTTTGTTCTGTTTACACGTGTTGTTGATAACGATTTCTTAAGTGGAAGGTACAGGTTGCATTAAAATGTTTATTTTTTGATTTAATAATTTATTTTTAATAAAATATTGTTTTTGATTGCGGATATCTTATACTATACATATTACAAATGTTAAAGTTTGTATGTTTGGATGTTTGATAATCAATCACGTAAATAATTTCTGTACCAATTTGGATTTGGACTCGGAGACCTGCAATAGCACATAGAATACTTTTATCCTAATGCAGAGATCTGCAGCTAGTCTCGTATAAATTTTAAGTGACTGTTTATATGTACGAGTTGTTTTATTTGCATACCAGCTGTTACCCGCGGCTTTGCTCGCGCATATTTACTTTAGAACTTATTTAACCTTTCTTTATTTTATTAAAAATCTCTACATTGCCGGGTGGGCCGCTAGTACGTTAAAAATAATATTTACATATTCATCTTAATTACTTATATACGACATTTTTGTTATAAAATGTAAGTAAAAAACGTAAGACCTGAACTTCCTATAACTTCTAAATGTTCTATACCTAATATCATGACTAACGAACGAATGATGTTGTCGATATATTACATAATAAGTCTGAAAAAAATCGTGTCTGTTATCATGTAAGAATCTATGAACTTTATAACGTAGTCATAGTCACCATTGCAGTAAATTTCCTATTTCAGTATATTCTAAATCTATTAGACTATGCAAACTAAATGTATCAATATCAAGCGTCAAATACTACATGGCTATAAACCCACAGTTTGCCTATATGTGTAGGTTCTGTGTAATAGAACCAATAACCTATAACGTTTGAAATATAAATAAATTATTTTAATGGTCATTATTTGTTTTATTGATATATAAATGTTCTACGCAAAAACAGATTTTCGACAAGATTTTTTTTAATCTAAATTTTACAAACCCTTAAAATACTACCTCAATGCATAAAAATATTTATATTCGACTTCACATGTGCCTTGTCCTACCGGCTAACTTAAGTCAAAAATTTTATTGCTTTTTGTACATTGTTTTTTAAAAATGACTTTAAACCTTGCGTTTAAGGTTGAATATGTAAAAACACGTTTGTGCCATATCTATAAACTTTTTAGACTTAATTAGCGACAGTTTTGTGTGTCCGTTTTGTTCGGAAATGTGTATCTTGAGTATTTTATATCAATGGGATGGAACTTTAAATTTTGACGCGATTTGATCCCGGGCTCCTTTGAAGAATAGGCCAATTGCCGTTCTGCCAGGCAGGACGTAAAAGGCGACCGATTGGCTTTACGAGTCACTAACATCGTGGCTACTAGGTGGTAGAGTTCTGCATTGTCTCGCCCGGGTCTAGTACCACCGACTTACCTATTCGTGCCGCAATAGCATGCTTATGCATGTGGCATTAGACCTCGCCACAAGATAGCAACACACCATTAACATCTTTGGTGTCTATAGGCGATGGTTGACTCTTTCCATCAGGAGACCCATCTACTGATTTGCTATCCTAAGATAAAAAAAAAGTACCGAGCAACGGTACCTCAAAATACCAATTTCAAGCAGCCAAGCAGATATTATTATATATATTAAATACTAGTTGTTGCTAGCGACTTCGTCCGCGCGGACTTCGTTTACTCCGCACAGCACCTGGCCGCTAGGTGATAGCGTGATAATATGTAGCCTATATGTTGACTCGACCTGTTAGTAATATTTATGCAAAATTTGAAGTAAATCCATGCAGTACTTTGTGAGTTTACCCTGGACATACATACAGACAAACAGATAAACAGACAAACAGACAAAAATTCTAAAAACTATATGTTTGGCTTCGATATCGATTGTAGATCACGCCCAAGTATTCTTTTAAAAAATATTCAATGTACAGTTTTGACTTTCCTACGATTTTATTATATGTATAGATTAGCACGTCATTTGTCTGACAAAGTAGATATAAACTCAAAATTTCCAATTATATAACATCTAACATCTTGTAACATTATAAAGTAATGCTAATAAAGAGTTGATTGATTGACTTCCAACACGTGAAACTCCGCCTTCATTTCATCAAACCCAGACATACATCATTAGAAGGACGAGGAATGAGAAGAAATAATTATAGTTTCTATTGCACACTTCAACGCGAAGTGTGATATAGTGCTCTACACTCGCCTTACCATAACAAAGCTCAGATTACGCTTTGATTAGTGCGAGTGCGAGTGTTTAATGCAGGTGCTTAATTTTAAACAAAGAATACGCGTAGACAGCCGTTAATTAGTGCGAGTGATTAGTAATCAGCGTAGTAAAAGTGAATAGATAGAAATTAAGCAAAAAATACGTGTGCGTGGAGTTTCACGTGTTGGAAGTCAATCAATCAATAAAAAGTTTGCGACGACTTGAGAACATCCTCCTTTTAGGAAAGGCGGTTAAAAATCAAGCAACTTGTAAAATAAAAATGTGTCTATAATAATATCTATATTGCATTTAAAGAATCTATATAGTAGCAATATAAGCAAAATAATGTCATCAATATAAATGTCAAATGCTTTTAGATATTTTACTGGCAATCTGTATAATTCAGGCATTTAATACAATACCTAGACAATGTAAAGAATACCTGAGGTGTCTAGGCTATGACTGAAATATCATGAATATTATTGTTCATTATACAGACTGACTGGTGAGTTACTTTCAATACTTCTGAAACATAATAGGTATTAGATTCTCATTACAATGAAATAATAAAATTAGGGGCTTAATTTTTGACCAATGTTTCTCTAAAAATAAGTGAAATGTGGATATTATACTCTCTAAGCGCGCGCTCTAGCCGACATCAAGGACACGCCACCACCACCCCCCGCACTCAACCTCACCACCTGCGCAACACATGTGTCTGCGCGGTGTCCAAATATGGTGCAGCTAAATACAGGATTCTCAGTATACTGTTTACTATGTTTACTAAGAAGTATTTTAATATTTATTTTTGATGTTATTTTTTCTCAACATATATGATCATTGATTGCCAACTATTATGTCCTTAAAAATGTTGAAAGTAAGTCACCAGTCAGTCTGTATATTTTACCTAGGTAATTAACATAATTCCTAGGGATTTTATAGAGTACCTGCTGGTCCTGGTGGTAATGTGTAAAATAAATAGGATTTGGTTTGTAATTTTTGATTGTAGTGAACACGAAATATACGTGTTACAAGCTAAAGCTTAAAAATTACCTCTGGGTGATTTCATTTCATCGGTAAGTATTATAACTCTGCATTGACTGCCCCGTTAGTCGAGTGGTTAGTGACTCTGACTACTCAATCGACGGGGTTCGGGTTTGATCCTCCACGGGGACAAGTATTTTTGTGATGTGCATAAATGTTTGTATTTCCCGGTATGGGTGTTTATTATGTATATGAAATTATTTATATATAAATTTCTATGTATTAGTATTGTTGACTAACATCCATAACACAAGCAAATAATTTGCTTACTTTGGGGTTACATCAGTAAGTGTAATTTGTCCCGTGAATATTTATTATTATTATTTATTTATTACTCTGTTTAAATGCAAGAGACTGTGACATACTAAGAAATTTCCAAATCCAGTTTAATCGCTGGTTTACATAAAGTGGACTATAAGTGGTTAGAGCGTTCCGGCTAGCTCGACCAAATATATCAAAGTGGACTTTATCGCACAAAGACATATTGTGGGTCATTGTGAGTAAAATGTTCAAAATCACCTACTCAATCTAATTAGCTTACGCATGTGGCATCACCAATCCACCTTACAGATAGCATTATATCAACATCTTTGGTATCTACAGGCTATAGGCATAAAAGGACTAATGTGTAAGAAAAAATATGTGGTTAGTCATAAAAGAACGACCCTGGGCTGTATATATATATATATATACACTGTTGCTGCAAAAATTACATTTTTGCAGCAACAGTGTATATATATATACAGCCCAGGGTCGTCCTTTTATGACTAACCACATATTTTTTCTTACACACACATATATATATATATATATATATATATATATATATATATATATATATATATATATATATATATATATATATATATTAAAAGTAAAATTGTAAATACAGTTAGATTGTTATCTACCTTAGTAATATAATATCACAGCTCACCTAATCTAACCGAATTATAAACTTCCTAATTAGATTATAATCAAACAGTTTTTTCACAATTTTACATTGACATATACACCACTAACTGAACTGAAGTAACATACAAATCACTTTTCAAAAAATTTAATCGTTGATAAATCGCAAACAATTCAACTGATTTTGATCTAATTTGTATTATTTGATACAATTTGTTAAGAAGATGTGGTTAATTTTGAAATCAATTAGTATATTAGTTTAAATGTGTCTGAAGTATTAATCTGAATAATATGTTTATTTTTTTTTTATTCATGGGACAAATTACACTTACTGATCTAACCCCAAAGTAAGCAAGTTATTTGCTTGTGTTATTGGAGTTAGTCCACAATACTAATACATAGAAATACAATATAAATACCAGAATATATTTAATAAACACCCAAACCCGTAAATACAAACATTTATGCTCATCACATAAATGCTTGTCCCCATCGGGGATCGAACCCGAGCCCCATTGATTGCATAGTCAAGGTTGCTAACCACTTGAAATATAACAAAACATATAATTTTAATATTTGAGAACCTGTACATTTTGAATATCTGATTCTATTTTGATTTTTAACACAGCATTTGATTCAGTTTTTAAGTTCAAAAATATTGTAAATGAAATTATTATTTTTCTTCTTTATGTACATTGAAATAGAAAACTATTTAAATATTTGATAAAAAAAATTGTATTATTTTTTAGATTCAGGTGATGCTTTGTGGAAATCTATAATTCTAAAATGATGTCAATTTACATGGCAACACTCCATGGAGACGCTGAGATATCAGAACCCCTAAACCAATTTTATGAAGTTTGGCAAGGAGATAGTTGAAGAATCATGGACAAACATAGACTACAATATTTTTCCAAAATCAACCACAAAGTAACTGATATAGGAGATGAAAGTTTGTATGAGTGATGATATTAATGACAAACTCTGCTTGCAGGTGAAACTGGCCAGATTAACTAGTTTTTTTAAAAACCTATGGAAATAATTATTTCACAATATAGTTTTTATTATACTGTTACATACATTGTAAATATAATTAAATTAAGTATAGACATATAGCATGTAGCATTAAGAATTTGCCACAAGGATAACATTGCACCAATGTCTTTGGTGTCTATAGGTGATGGTTGTCTCTGTTTTTCTATCAGGAGCGCAACTGTTCATTTCTTATCTTATCATATAAAAATATTATCTAAAAAAATTGGCAGTCTATAAAACGTACATTGACATTGGTCAATGCTATAGAAAATGGACTTCTCAGTAATTTTAATAAAATTCATATAACTTTAATCTTACAATATGTTTGACTAAATATTCAGTCTATTTACATGCAATTACCCTAATAATAACAGAGAACTATGCGAAAACATTATGAGATAAATTTTAAGTGCAAAAAAAGGATAGCAGATTATTCAATGAACTGGAATAAAATTTAACCTCTTGGATGGCGGGACAAATTTTATTACAAGTTTCTAATATTTAAGAAATATAATTTGATTTATCTTGCATATACGGAAACAAGTTACACTTGTATTGCAATTACTGATAATCATATTACACGCAAAAACAATACATAATACGTAGTTTTAGTGACGTTTTGTTATCAAACATTAAATTTATGTACAAAACTACCATAATAGATACTGGAACATAGCCAGTTTGTAAGAAACATCGAAAACAAAGATAGAAACTACTCACCCGAAGTCAATTGTGGAGTCCTCTTTATTGCGATCCGTCCGACAGACACAAAGCTCAATCTTACGCTACTCATCATAAATTATTGTAAGAGTATTAATTCACTATACACATCAGCAATAAAGTCGACAGATACGAAACACAATCGAAACAGAAATGTTAATTCGCAAGTTGGAAGGAACCCCTGTAGCTGGTAGCAACTTTGTTTGTTTGTCAGTGAGAGGTCTCTGTCATGACGCAACACTTTCAGTCAACATCAACATAGATCTTTCGCAAAACAAATTATCACTTCAACAAATTCGGACACCGTAATAGTAGTTTTCTATTATTTTATGATGATTTTATGCAAGTGTTCAATTCTATTTAGTTATTATTAGGGCGGCCATACTGATGTTCACTGTTCACAGCTGATTTTGAAATATGAGTGAAGTTGAAAAATGAATTTTTTTACTACCACGTTGTTTTCTATTAGCGCCATCTATTTTGTAAAACAGGATTATTACTATTACCATATGCAAAAAACATATGGTGATAGATCCCTTTACTCGCAGGGAACTAATTCTTAGCGTGCATGCCAATTGTCGATAGATGCAACATGCTTGCATATCTAAGTGGTCTGTGGATGCAACCCATAGATGAAGGATACAAGGAAGTTAATTTCTACCCGGAATGTTCACACGCGCTTCAAAATCGTTTTGAACAGTACAATGACAGGTATGGCGTGTGTCTCTTTCTACTAAATAATGCGCTAATCGCCATATATAAGTGCGGCCATGCAAAGCAAATTACGTACTGTGCAATATTATTGACCGTTTAGGGTTAATATTGAATGCAGAATGGCGAGCAAGAATGATATAAAAGATAAAGAAGATTATGTAAGACGTTTCGGGGAGGGGGGTGTTGATTGAATATTATAACTTCTTACTACTGGTAGGGGGGGGGGGGGCAGAGAATCTAAAATTACGTAAGATTTGAAATTGAAAATTTCGTGCTAAAAAATGCCTTTTTTATTTTTTATTACAGTTACAGTTTTTATTAGTTACAGTTTTTATTAGTTACAGTTATTATTTATTACAGTTAGTTAATAATATCGAAAAACAGAATAAAAAGGTAAGCTGTCCTACAAAAACTTTCTAGAAATCAACAATTAAAACAATTTCACTGTCATTTGATACAATTGTAGCAAGTACAGCTATGATAGTATGGATACGACAAATAATGTCACATCTGAACAAAAAATCGTTTTAGTCAGTGTAAACCTATGTACAGCAATCTTATCACTAGTATTTTAGTCTATTTACTTAAAATTTTAAATTTGGATTGAAATGTAAACATGGTGATAAGTATATCACTTCCATTGAAGTTTTATCCATACCAGTCGATAAACCAAATTCCCGTCCATCGATACGACCTCAAGGAGGCTGGTTTGGGTTGGATATTTTTAATTCTAATATTATGTGAAATTTAATTTGAGTTAAAGAAAGAAAATGCATTGTACGTACCGATGCAATTAAGTATCTAAATAATGTTTAGTATAATTTGCTTTCACTAGAATACTTAGGTATTATCCATAGCAAAGAAAAATGTATGGGCATGGCGCGTGATACGGCTAAACGCTGTATGATGAAATAATTATTTTTGTCCAAAATCTTTATCAAATACTCCATTTATGAATTAAAACCTGTCTACTATTTAGCCATCCATGATTCTTGGTAGATTTTTAGTGTTAAAATCCAATTATATTCCAACTAGCACTTAAAATACAACATCAACAAAACTCACGAAACAGAAACTGAACCCGACTTCAAAAAATATTCCGGTACCGCCGCCATTGACTAGTGTTAGGTTTTTAACATGACGTGATGTTATACCTTCCTTGTCATTTTCTCTGCCTTTTATTCAAGTTAGAGGAGGAAAGATAGAGTTTAGGTAGGTAAGATCGCTTATTGAAATAAGTCGGAGTCGATCAACCTCCAAAAGGAGCCTTGACGTATATGCGTGTTTTTTACGTTACCTTTAAGAGGTCGATCGACGGTCGAGAGGTTAGACAAGGTATGCGTTAAGTCAAGTGTGGTCCACGGACCGCACCTACGTCAGAGCTCATCGAATGTAACGTGTTAGTGCTGTGAACTTTACGGCGGTTGAGAACTTTTGGTCGCGAATGTATGTTATACTCTATAATACGTTGCAGCGCTACTTCGAATTGACTTGTGTTGGACGATTTACAGCCCTGCAGCGAGTGATAACTAAATGAAATACGATTTCTACTTAGCGTAGCTTCTCTAGCACGTAGTAGATTAAACTATCTGGATTCTGGGTTGTTTAACTACATGTTTTACTTACACCCGCCTGACAGGAATACGTAAACCTCAACATAGATGGCGCTGTAAATGCTTGACCAAAACATTGCAGCTGTCAAATTTTAAATATGTTTTTTCATGTTTTTTTTGTTGAAGTTTTTTAGTAAATTTGTTAAAAATACATTTAACGCGGCCTGTAAAACAGCTTAAAGAAGAGTTAAAAAGAAAAGATGCATCTGTGCAAGGCAGAAAAGCTGATCTTGTAGAAAGTTACTTTTTCTATTATTATGTCAAAATGTTTAATTTCGATAGCAAAATGCATTTCAAAAGATTTGTTTTAATTCGTCATGTGTATCAGTAACACTTTTAGCTATCCCATTCATAAAAACTAACTTAATTTTTGTATATTTATTCTGTCAAACATGACCTAATTAAGGTTATGCTTACCAAAAAGTAAAGTAAAAGATGTCTATTACAGAAGTAAACCAATGTGTTTTTTTACAGGCTTACCAGAACTACAATGTATGTAATCGAAATCCTCAAAATGTTTTTGATATAATCTCTAATTGTCACCAGCTTTGAAGCTTTTTCTTTTTGTTGCACGTTCTTATAATCTCCATGTTTTTGGGTTTTTTGGAAATAGGTGCTTTCCATTCTCACCACATCCAAGAACAATACAGCTCGGCATTTTTTATAATTTATGTCAAACAAGTTATATTAAATATTTTTCTATGTAATTGACAGATGATTTGGGTCAAGCGATTACAGCGCCTCTAGTGGCCAAATTATGCAGATTTCTTGTCTAATATACCTACCTAGTTTATAAAAGTATGTTATTAAGAACGTTAAGCAAGTTATTGCCTGTAAGCAATGCAGATGCGGGCCTTCACTTGTTCTGCTTCTCAGCATCTCGGGGGATTTAACATATGCAGGTTAGTGTTGCAGCTTCTGTTAGGTCCGTCTAAAAAGCAAAGAATTCACTAGACGCTAGTAGTTAGCTAGCTAGCAGACTTTGCTACTATAGTTCTGTCCAAATGTCTGTCAAGTGTATCAGATTGAAAAATGTTGCGGATTATGGCAATTAATAATAGGTACCTTCTTTGTCAGCTTGACGTGACGTTGACGTGAGTTGAAACGTCAATCGAAAAATTCAACATTGTGTAATTTTTTTTCCTGGCTACATTACGAAGTCGAATTGTCCAAAATGGCTGAGACAGAAACCGATAATAACAGTATTCGGGCCGACAAAAATAATATGGGCTCACTTCAAGTTACTGGGCCCCGACGTGTTACTATCTATAAAACTGAAACAGGCTTTGGTTTTAATGTTCGCGGACAAATCAGTGATGGTGGGCAGTTGAGATCGATCAATGGTGAACTGTATCCTCCTCTGCAGCACGTAAGCGCTGTTTTGGAGCATGGAGCTGCTGAAAGAGCCGGTGTCCGCAAAGGGGACAGAATCTTGGAAGTGTAAGTGCTTACGACTGTATTACTTAGCTTCTGTATGTTGTAAGCAAATGAAGGGTTTATATGATTTAACAAAATATTAATATTTACCTTTGTCTTTGACACCCTTAAACTATATAACTTAATTCAAACTCATTCCTACAGATTAATATCGAATAAAGAACCAAGATTGGTGTGAATTTCATTACCCCCATTCTCATTTAATATACAATAACATCCTGAAGAGAGATTTGTGTTTTTTGTACGTTTGTAATGAATAATTCGAAAACTACAGAGATACTATTACAAATTCTTTCATAATTAGAATGCTTATATTACTGAGTAATATTGGCTATATTAAAAAAAATAGAAACCCTTTTGAAAACTTTTATAATGTAAGTGAAAGAAAAGGCATAGGTACAAAAATTTCATTGCATTCAGTGGATGGAAAAAACTATTATTTTGAAATAATCGTGTACTACAGTTTAAAAAACTTTCCAATACCTAAAAAAGTGTAACATTATCTTACGCTTACTTGTAGTTATGTAAAAGTTATAATGCATTTAGAAAGTAGACCACAGTTTTTATATCTTTGTATTTATTTATATACAAATAAATTTCTGTTTTCAAGGATGTTTCACCACCTTTTATGTTAAGAATTATTACATTTAGACTTTCATGAAGTAAATGAGCAAATATTGGTTGATATAATACACAAACTGATTTTACCACTAAATAGCATATTAATTGCTTATGAAGTGGGTATTAGGCAATGGTACAAAATAATAGGGTAGGTGGTAAGGTTTTAAGTAATGGTAAAAATTACACTTTATATTATTTAGTTTAATAAACACCCAAAGCTAGACTACAAACCCCTATGCCATCACAAATGTTTTCATGGTCAGGAATTGAATACAATCATTCTATATCATGAGGATCACTAGTAGGGGTCGTAATACAGTACTATTGAAGCAAAACTGGTATTTTTGGTACTGATCTCAGAGAAATCCGGGTATTCCGGTTTTTTGGTATTTGTGGGATGTGAAAACGATTTTTAATCAACATGTCGTTACAAGTGTCAAGTATATAGTTAAACACTACACTTTACACTTGGCACAATGCGATAGGTCCTTCGCCCTGCACCATGCTATTCACTTGCTAGTCACTAAGTCGGCTAAACTAGTATCGGAATCCTGGGAGTCGACATATCGAATTACATTCAGTTTCACGGTCATTTGAAAGGCAAGGCTAAACTAGCCTCTAAAAAGCTCGGTGTGCTCAGCAGAGTGAGACTACTTTTTGCTGGCCCATTGCCTTCTACTTTATAAGCCACAGATTTGGCCTCGCATGGAATACTGTTCTCATCTCTGGGCCGGAACTCCCCAGTACCAGCTTCTTCCTCTTGATCGCATTCAGCGTAGAGCGGTTTGAATTGTTAATGACCAGGCTATTTCGAAACAGCTTAACTCTTTGGCATTACACAGAGATGTAGGTTCAGAGTCAAAGTCAAAGTCAAATTATTTTATTCAAAATAGGATTCACAGTAATCACTTTTTGAAAGTCGGTTTTTACATGTTCACTCTGCTTCTTCTGTCGTATTTATCATGGGGAGTGTTCCGACAAGTTGTTTAGATTAATTCCTGCTACCGAATTTAATAAGTGGTAGTGCCATACTGCATTTGCAACTGAATAGGCCGGCACGCCCGGGGAGATACCACTCTCTCACTTGACACCGATGTAAAGTAGCAGCTCAGCTGCTGCGTTTCGTCTGGTTTGTGAGAGTCCCGGAGGCAACCCCCCCCCCGCACACTATGAATGCGCTATAAAAAAAAAACTACCCCAGGTGGGTACCACTTGCACCAGCAGTGGAGAATCCCCCCCTGAGCGTCCGTACTCTGGATTCCAGCCAGATCATGGATGCTCAGGCTGCCCTGCGTATTCTGGGGGGGGGGCAAAATTGCGCTCATAGACAATTCTGTTTGAGGTAAACAGAGCAAGAAGACCATGGCACCCCCTACCACGCTTACTGAGGATTTCTGCAATATCAGGGGCCTTCATTCCAACCTGAACGCCGTCCACTACCATCTCGAGACGGCGAAGCCAGCTTTGCTCTTCTTGACCGAGACACAGATATCTTCTCCATTTGATACTTCCTACCTCTCCTACCCGGGGTACAAACTGGAACATTCCTTTGTACCGCGGGCTGGTGTGTGCTCATACGTCAGAGAAGATATCTGTTACTGGCGCCTCGGTAGACTTGAAGGTCAGGACCTATCCATCCTCTGGTTACGCGTAGCTTGTGACGACCATCCACGCAGCTACGCGTGCCTATACAGGTCCCATAGTGGGAATACTGAAGTTGACCGGCTCATTGAGCGCTTACAAATGGCTGTGAATTCCGTGTTAGAGCAGACCCCCTCCGCAGAGATCGTGATCTTGGGCGATTTTAATGCCCACCACGCTGAATGGCTTTGTTCTCGCACCATCGTACATGCGGGGAGGTCTGTTCACGATTTTGCTTTGGCGTATGGTCTAACACAATTGGTAACCTCGCCTACGCGTGTTCCCGATGTGGATGGCCATACGCCTTCACTGTTGGATCTCCTGCTGACCTCTGACCCGGATCGTTATCAGGTATCGGTGGACGCTCCACTTGGCCCTTCGGACCACTGCCTGATCCGGAGCAAAGTGCCGGTCACGCGCCCTTCACGGCCTCCCTTTGCAGGCTGTCGTCGCGTTTGGCACTATAGGTCAGCAGATTAGGACGGCATGCGGTCTTTCTTTGCATCCTACCCATGGGGGCGGTTATGCTTCTCGCTGGATGATCCGAATGCTGTCGCTGACTCTGTCGCTGATGTGGTGCTGCAGGGCATGGAACTTTTCATTCCGTTTTCTGCGGTGCCCATCGGTGGCAAGTTTCAGCCTTGGTTTGGTCGCCACTGCAAAGCGGCTTTACGCCGAAAGCAGGAATGCTACCGAGCTTGGGCTGCTGCGTCGGCATCTCGTGATGTAAAGGAGTACAACTCTTCCTTGAGACTCTTCAAAAGAGCTATCGCCAAGGCAAAAGCGGAACACATTGGCAGAATTGGTAAGAAATTAGTTCCTTCCTTCCTTCCTTCCTTCCTTCCTTCTAGCCTTCCTTCTGGCACTCGTGCGTTCTGGTCTCTCGCCAAGGCTGTCTCAGGGAATTTCTCTCAGCCTTCATTTCCATCCTTGCACAGAGACGATGACTCTCTGGCCCATACTGCAAAGGAGAAAGCCGATCTTCTGGGCTCATTCTTTGCGGCCAACTCGACTCTGGATGACCGAGGGAACACACCGCCTACCATCTCGCAGTGTGATAGTTCCGTGCCAGAACCGCAGTTTCGGCAGTCAGCTGTGCATAAAGCACTTCTTTCTTTGAACATCCACAAGTCGAGTGGGCCTGATGGCATCCCTCCTGTTGTGCCTAAAGTATGTGCTCCAGAGTTGGCGCCAGTATTGACGCACCTATTCCGGCTCTCCTATTCACTCGGCGTGGTACCGAATTCATGGAAAACAGCTTTAGTGCATCCCATTCCTAAAAAAGGAGATCGCTCTAATCCGTCAAACTATCGGCCAATAGCCATAACCTCTTTGTTCTCCAAAGTCATGGAGATACTTATAAACTGTCAGCTCCTGAAGTATTTAGAAGAGCACCAGCTGATTTGTGACCGTCAGTACGGTTTCCGTCGTGGCCGCTCAGCTGGTGATCTTCTAGTATACCTGACACATCGTTGGGCGGAGGCAGTTGAGTCCAAGGGGGAGGCATTGGCAGTTAGTTTAGACATAGCGAAGGCCTTCGATCGGGTATGGCATAAAGCGCTTCTCTCAAAGCTGCCTTCCTATGGGCTTCCCGAGAAACTATGCAAGTGATCACCAGTTTTTTGGCTGATCGCAGCATTAAGGTCGTAGTCGACGGTGCATGCTTCGATCTTAAACCTGTCAATGCTGGTGTTCCCCAAGGCTGCGTGCTATCACCGACACTGTTTCTTCTGCATATCAATGATATGTTGCGAATTAGTAACATACATTGCTATGCGGACGACAGTACTGTTGATGCTACATACTCCGGCCGTAACGGTATTTTCGGGAACACGTCGAAGAGGGCCGGATCAAGCTCGTGTCTGAACTCGAGAATCAACTAACTGATGTCTCAGAATGGGGTCGTCAAAACCTTATTACATTTAACCCCAAAAAGACGCAGTTCTGTGCGTTCACCGCAAAAAAAACACCCTTTGTCGTATCACCTCGGTTCGAAAACACTCTCCTGACAGCCTCAGCCAGTATTGGAATTCTGGGAGTCGACATATCGAACAACGTTCAGTTCCGCGGTCATTTGGAAGGGAAGGCTAAACTAGCCTCCAAAAAGCTTGGTGTACTCAGTAGAGCAAAGCAGTACTTCATGCCAGCCCATCGCCTCCAACTTTACAAGGCCCAAATTCGACCTCACATGGAGTACTGTTCTTACCTCTGGGCCGGAGCTCCTCAGTACCAGCTTCTTCCTCTTGGTCGCATTCAACGTAGAGCTGTTCGAATCGTCGACGACCAGGCTATTTCTAATTGGCTTGACTCTTTGGCGTTACGCTCTGCATCTTTTACCGTATTTATCATGGGGAGTGTTCCGACGAGTTGTTCGGACTAATGCCTGCCGCTAAATTCCACCATCGGACATCGCGTCAAACTTTAAAGTTCCATCCTCACCACCTCGATGTCTGGAAATCCACAACCGTGCGCTTTTGTCGACACTTTTTGCCTCGCATTACTCCTTTGTGGAATCTATTACCCTCGGGGGTGTTTCCGAATGGATACGACTTAGGGACCTTCAAGAAATGAGCTTATTCATTCTTAAAAGGCCGGCAACGCAGCTGCAATACCCCCGTTATTGCGGATGTCCATGGGCGGCGGTGATCACTTACCATTAGGTGCACCATCTGCTCGTTTGCCCCCTCTACTATAAAAAAAAAAAATTTCACCATCGGACATCGCATCAAATTTGAAGTTCCATCCTCACCATCTCGATGTCCGGAAATCCACGACTGTGCGTTTGTCCCGACACTTTTTGCCTCGCACTACTCTGTTGTGGAATCAATTACCGGCAGGGGTAATTCAGAACAGATATGACATAGGGACCTTTAAGAAAAGAGCTTACTCATTCAAATTACAAAGTGCGGCAACGCAACTGCAAAACCTCTGGTATTGCAAATGTTCATGGGCGGCGGTGATCACTTACCATCAGGTGCACCTCTTGCTCCTTTGCCCCCTCTTCTATAAAAAAAAAAAAACGCAATTTAATTTTAACAAGCAATTAATCTGGATTTAACAGATCATTTGCTTGTAAAAAATATGTTAAACACATTAATTGCTTGTTTAAATTGATTTACGTTTCAGAAACTGGCCGTAAGTATCTTCGAGGCTGTCCCGGAAATCAACACCAAGCCGAAAACAGATGACGGGCCAAGGGATGGTGGTTCTTTAAAAAATATGAAAAATTTTTTTACCTGCTCTCTAAAAATTATAGTCATTTAAAAAAAAAAAGTGAAAATCAACACTTTGTTATAATTTACAAGTACTATGACTACAAAAGGTTTACTTAGGTTAATTATTTGGAGGGGGGGGGGGGGGTTTAATTACTGAATAATGCTAGTATAAATTACAGTTCAAAATTTGAACACAACTATTTCTTTTTTCATATTTTTTTGAGAACAACCATCCCTTGGCCCGTCATCCATTTTTGGCTTGATGTTGATTGCTGGGACACCCTATATACCTAATGTAAACATGTAACATTTCTATTGTACATGAGATTTTTTAGTATTAAAAGGCAAGTTTTTAGTCATGTATAGAAACATTTAATTAGTGTATAGTTTTGTATTCAGTTGGGTGTTATTATTTCTTAGTCACTGTTAGTAGATGTCAGTAAGCTATTCATTGTTATAAATTGTAATCATCACTACAGACAAGGTTATCTGAATTCAAATGCTACATTGGTCTAATAGAACTGAATTTGCCCAATTTTCAAGCAAGTTCATAAGAATTAATAAAACCAATTGATATATATCAATCTATAGAACATGTTAAATTATTTCTTTGTTATTTACTTGTTGGCGAGCTACCGCATCTAGTCAACGTATTGCCATTATATATATATGTAAATATTTCATTTGATTTTGGGAAATGACAATATTTATTAAATGGCTTTATAATTGTTTTTCTTATTAATGTTAACTTAAATATAAATATGGATTTTGCATTATGAAAGTTATATTTTAGTGTAAAGTTAAACTTTAAGGAAGTTCAAGGTTATATATTCAAGTGCTGAAAAATAAAACAACAAGATGTTTTCGTAAGTACTCTCATGAATGCCCTGAAAGGGCTTTCATTGTACTTTTTTGTCATAGGATAGAGAACAAGTAGAGTGTTGATTACCGTCGCCTAGAAATACCAAAGATGTTAATAATGCACTTAGTGTTTCCAACTATACTATACAATTTTTCACCACATTTTTAGTATTGAACAAAAATAAAATACTTAATATATGGTTTTCAGTATAACCCGTATTCTTAGGTCTGTTTAACAATTATCTAAATATGAATGGTATACATGCATATGGTGACAACATCTATACATATAATAAAATCGTAGGAAAGTCAAAACTGTACATTGAATATTTTTTTTAAAAGAATACTTGTGCCGTGATCTACAATAGATATCGAAGCCAAAAATATAGTTTTTAGAAATTTTGTCTGTTTGTCTCTTTATCTGTTTGTCTGTATGTATGTCCGGGGTAAACTCAAAAAGTACTGCATGGATTTACTTCAAATTTTGCATGAATATTACTAACAGGTCGGGTCAACATATAGGCTACATATTATCACACTATAACCTATGGGGGAGGTGTTGTGCGGAGTAAACGAAGTCTGCACGGACGAAGTCGCTGACAACAGCTAGTTAAAAAATAAAAATACTTTTCTTTCCTTTAAAACACTGTTCCTCTTTTAGACCAAATATAATTTGTTTCTTAAAAAAATTTACAACCCTAGGTGTACTGCCATCTGTGTGGTAATTTGATGCCACATTCATAAGATTACCAGCTGGCAGTTTGAAAGCATTTGGTATAAATCAAAAACTGATGCTATGTCCACTGGAAAACTTAAAACAGTTTTATTAAACCATGGCAAGACATTCTAGAACCTTTATCACATTGGTTTGAAACATTTGGTCTTAGCATTTTACAGATACCTGACAAGAGCATAGGAGGTCAATTTATCAAATGCTGTCCAGACTAACAAGGAAAAACTTAATTAAATACACAGTAGATTATTCATCCCTTATGTACCTACTTGTAGCATTACTTGAGCTAACTATTACCGACTATAGCACTGATCATTATAAAACGAATATCAATAAATGGATCTGTTCATTTGGCAGTATTGATGTCACACATACATAGATAGTAGCTTGTAGAGAGAGAGTATCCCTGTAGGCTAGGTGCTCTATAGTACTTAAGAAGAAATATCCAAAATGGGCATGTTTTAGAACTACAGTAAAGAGCCTTACTAATCCGGTACTATTAAACGGTGCTGGGTTAATAGAATGTTCGGATTATTGAATTTAAAAAAAAAATATAATGTGTAAATATATATGACACACATACTGAATTAAAGCATATTACAGCGAACATATTTTAGATATATGTTACATATAACTGACATATTTTACAATTAGTAATCAGTTTTCAAAGTAAGCGTGGAATGAGAGCAGAGGGGGTAAAAGAGGTATGAGAATAGGATTTTTTGGAACCGGATTACTGGACGTACTGAACTACTGAAGTCGGATTGGTGAGACTCTACTGTAATTTTCACTGAGTACAACCTTTTTTGCTTCTAAGTGTTCATACGTTTTTGTGCTTGGTGTGTTGTAGTAAATGGTAACCTTGTCATTGGTGTCCCTTCTTACATTTAACATTCAATAAACTTATATTAGCTATTACTCGAGACTTCATTTGTGTAACTCAAAATCATTACTTCCTTATACACTTCTGGATAGTGTAGCTTTCTAATGGTAAAAAAATAAGATCAATCCAGTAGTTTTAGGTTTATTCATTACAAATATATAAAAATACAAGTGTTTTTTCATTATAATATTAGTATTGATGATAGGACTCATATTTTAAACTAAAAATTAAAATGTAGCCAATGGTTTATTAAAACCTGATTGTAATTACTGAAGTGAAGATATCTACAGAACTTATTGTACTACTATTAAATTACAAGGACCAATTCGGTTATACCGAATTGCTGCACTAACTATGTCTGATATTAGGTGTCAACACCATCTGGTTTAGATAAAAAGAGAAAACAGATAATTCCATGCCTGAAAGCACTGAAGCTGTGTCTGTTATAACTATTAGCTTAAGGTACTCCAGCTGTGCAAGGAAAAAATAATTTGCTATCATTTACATTATAAACATGACCACCTCAATGTACTGGTTAACATAGTTACATTGCTCCACTAACCTTATTTGTCACTTATCAAGAGACAAACAGATATATCATGCTTACAGTCATTAAAATTGTTTATAAATATAAAATGTTAAATTGTAATGCTAGATTTTATCTAAATTGTCTAAACCAATATTATAAAGATGAAAGATCTGATTCTTAAAATTTGTTTGTTATGATTTTACTCAAAAACCACTTGACCGATTTTACAAATCTTTTACCTATAGAAAACTACATTACCTATCCGAAGTGTCAAAGGCTACTTTTTTACCTGACAGCAAAGTGAATTAATATTTTTGGTAAGGCGAACAAAGTCGCGAGTAACAGTTAGTATGTTATGAAATGTAAAATGTTTTTGTGCGTAAAATTGGGTTTTCAAAAGTAACGCGATTATGTATGTAAACTTAAAAAGTAAAACATCACATTAGGTGGGGGGGGAGGAGTCTCACAAATGTGACTAGATGTGACAAGGACGGGGGAAGGGTCAAAAAATCATGAAATTCGTGTGACGTAATTTATGAATGGCCCCTTACCTAGAAAAACTTTAAAAACGACAAAGAAAAATATCGACACGCAGGGATTGAAATTTCGACCGTCGCCCTAAAGCCGGGACGTTCTTCCACTGAGCTAGTGTCGACAGGCTCGACGTGGCGAAATTCTTTGCTATATGATTGATTACGTCGATTGTACTGATCACTAGGTATACGTAAGTATATTTTTTTAAATGAGTTCATCGTTTCAGATGAAATTCACATTTATAATTTTGATCAGTACTTTCGTATTTCTAATTATTTTTGTGTTATTGCACTCACCCCGTGCTTGGAAAAGCTTTAAAAATAAAAAAAAATATCAACACGCAGGGATTGAACTTGTGACCGTCTCCCTAAAGCCGAGACGCTCTACCACTGAGCTAGTGTTGAGAGGCTCGACGTGGCGAAATTCTTGACATGACGTAATCGATCATATAGCAAAGAAGAATCATTAATATTTTTATTTTTTGTATTTGTTATTATAGCGGCAATGGAAATACATAATTTGTGAAAATTTCAGCTTTCTAGATATCACGGCTTATGAGATACAGCCTGGTGACAGACAGATGGACAGACAGACAGCGGAGGCTTAGTAATAGGATCCCGTTTTGCCTTTTAGGTACGGAACCCTAAAAACAACATTCTGATAAAAAAACGCATCGACATCGATTTACCCCGTGTATAAGCTACGGTACTATAGACAGACATATAGACACACCGACAGACACACAACAACACAACAGTTTAACTTACCCCTCTTTTTGTGCCGGGCGTTAATAAATAACTAATAAAAATAAATAACAATTTGCGGCCCGTAAGTTGATTGGTACTGATTTCTTTACTATTATTTATTTTTGTTAAAAAAACTGTAAATGAAAAAAACTAAAAAGATAAAATTAAAACAACTAAAAAAAAAGATAGAAGTTATCTATACTATATAATATTATAAAAATGTAGAGTTTGTTTGTTTGTTTGGTTGTACACGCTGATCTCGAAAACTGATGAACCGATTTGAATAATTCTTTTTGAATTGAATAGACTGTTTATCGAGGAAGGTTATAGTCTATATAACATCATGTTGCGATCAGTAAGGGCGGAGTAAACGAAGTCCGCGCGGATGAAGTCGCGGGCAACAGCTAGTCAAAGATATCTGGTTTCTGAAATCGCAGTGTTGCGGTCACGGGCTGAATAAGGGTGTGACGCGATGAGCGCGCGTAGTCTCGGAAATTCAAAAAAGGGCATAACTATCACATAGCTAAACTATAAGAGTTCTTAGTTTACTTTGGAATCAACTGAAACCCTAAAAACCATTTCTCAGTAAAGAAGTCAATACGAGTTGCAGTTTTTTTGTGGGAGTTATCTCTTTCCATCAAGAAATATGTGCCTTCCTGTTGTATAAAAACAATTAACTTACTAGACTAGAGAACTAACTTGTTAGAAATAAATGTGTGTAATTTTTTCTTATTTTTTACAGAAATGGTATCAATGTAGAAGGTGCAAACCATAAACAGGTGGTAGATCTCATCAAATCCGGAGATGATTGTCTCAGGCTTACGGTCATTTCTGTTACTCCTAGGGTAAGTTTTTTATCTTTCATAATATAATATAAATAACTTTTATTGCACACAATAATTAAATTAGAGTGTACAATAAAAATTAATTGATAAGCTTAAAGAATAGGTAAAGCGGTGGTACCAAATCTGGGCGAGACAATGCAGAACTCTATCATCTAGTATCCACGATGATAGTAACTTGCATTGACTTTGACCGATTGCATGGTCACCTTTTATATTATTTAACACTTATAAATGTTTAACATATGAGACAATAAAGTATTGAGTAGTTTATGACTCGCCTGGCAGAATGGCCGTTGTCCTACAAAAGAGCCCGGGATTAAAACGGGGGCATATGGTTTATTCTACAAAAGGGAGGTATACCAATACGGAGTAAGGTATATTTCCGTATAGGAAGCGGAGTTGCTGGAGCCGTACGAGGAGGGCGTGGGCCCGGCGGCAGACTACTCGGACAAGCGGTCGCTGCCGGTGTCGGTGCCGGACTACCGCGTGGTGCGCGAGCGCGCCAGCGGCCGCTCGTACGTGGCCTTCAACGTGCACATGGCGGGCCGCCACCTCTGCAGCCGCCGCTATCGGGAGTTCGCCGCCTTGCATCAGCAGCTACGGAAGGAGTTCTTAGGTGAGCAAGCTTTCATCTTAAAGCTAGGTATTTCAGACAGCCTCGGCCCGAGGCAGCTCTAGTGGAGACCGTGCTGCGAGTCGAGGCTACACGGATAGCAACGCATAATTAACATCTTTGTGACTTTTGGCAGATTATCTTTTCTCCTGTGTTAATCCGAGATCCTTTCGAAGAATAGATCAAGTGTTTTACTGCTAGGCATCTTGTAAAAGAGGAGAAAAGGCGTCACTAAAATCTTGACTAACTAAATGGCAGAGTTCTACAAGGTCGCGACGGGGTTTTGATACCATTGCTTTACCTATTCCTTCCACAATGTTCGGTCGTCGCTGTCAAGTTCCGGTTTAGAGGTTAAGGTAACCGGAAAACTTATGCATTTGAGATTTCATCCCTGCCACATGAACAGCAAAATACCATTAACATCTTTGGTGTCTATAGGTGGCGGTTGTCTCTTTACATAAGGAGAACCATCAACTTGTTTACTTATCCTACAATATAAAAAAACATTAATAAGAGTTCTCTGCTTGTTTGCTATCCTATGATTTAAAAACTTATGTTTTACATTGTAGAATGGATTCTACATGGCCGAGATGTACATTTATACACAGTTGTGTAACTTATTAAGTCAATTAACTAATATCCAGTCCACTGATATGTAAGCCAGCAAAACAGAATGGACAATTGTAAAGTTTGATTAGGTGTTATCTCATGTGTTTTGTATTCTAATATGTGTATATCTACTTCCTACTTGTTACGATTGTGAAATACTTTGGTTTTGTTGATGCGAATGTTATTTTATTGTTAAATATATGTTGGCCTGGGACCGTTTTGGAGAATAGTTGGTATGCCAGGCAACTCGTAAAAAGTCGAAAATGGTCACTACCTGAAATCAGAACGTTTTCTGATTTTTTGTTTTTTAACTTTCTACTAATGTAAGATACAGATTTGCAAAAAAGTTTTTATCAGATCTCCGCGTTTTAAGATTCAAAAAGCTTTTTTTGAATACTTGCTGCAGTGTGCAGCCAGCAGCATTATAAAAGTTTTTGGCGAGTCCCGCTGGATTACCTAATTTTCCCGGGATAAAAAGTAGCCTTTGTGCTATTCCAGGTCATCTACCTGTGTGCCAAATTTCATTCAAATCCAGTTAGTAGTTTTTGCGTGATCAAACATCCATCCATCCAAACTTTCGCATTTATAACACTAGTCTCAGCGTGCAGCCCGCTGCATTATTACAGTTTCTGGTGAATCCCGCAGGATTACTTAATTTTTCCGGGATAAAAATAGCCTGTGTGCTATTCCAGTGCATTTTCTACATGTGCGCCAAATTTCATTCAAATCCGTTCAGTAGTTTTTGCTTGATTAACATCCATCCATCCTAACATATAAACTTTCGCATTTATAATATTCTTACGTACAGTACAGCGTTCCAACTCTACATGTTTCTAGATTATTCGTAACAATATTAACTAGCTGACCCGCGCAGCTTCGCCCGTGAGTATATTATTAAGTCGTCCAAATAGCTTTTAATAAAAATTTCATGCCCTATTTCAGCCCTCTAGGGACAAATTTTTGATAAAAAAATTAGCCTATGTTTGACCCCAGATCAACTATATCCATGCCAAATTTCATGAAAATTGGTCCAGCGGTAGCCGTGAAAGCGTAACAGAGAGACAGACAGTCTTTCGCATTTATAATATCAAGTATGGAAGTATGGATATAGGTTTTTACGACGACATCAATATGTATGTGTGTACGTACGTAAATCCGTCATAATTTTTGAATGGCTTGAAAGATTAGCTTTAAGCTTAAAATACCTCAACTTAGCATGAAGTTTTAGGGATGGCTAGCGGGGTCAACCAGGTCAGGCTTACAGATTTCCAATATGGTCGCCTTAAACATTTAAACTTTTAAATAAACAAAATTCAATAATTATCGATTTTTTTTAGAAATTTTTAAACTTTAAGCAATTAAATCTTTTTAATTTGAAAAACAAATGCATTAACTTTGTGATTTATGATTAACGAAGATATTCAGTAACTACTTATAACATTGAATGTATTTTTTTTGTATCTGCTAGGGGGTAGAGTTCCACAACATCTCGCAGGTTTCATACCACCGTTGTAAATATTCCTGTCGTAATTGTGTTGCATTCTACATCACTAATATCTTTGGTGTAAAGACACAGATAGAATATGATGGTTACTTGAAGCACTTAGCGGACAAGCAGTTTACAAAACTAGAAGAAAAAAAATAAGTAGTAAATCCTAAATCGATTTATATTGTAACACTATATAAATGTGTCAACGCTTCTCAGCAGGAACTCGTTACCCAGGCAGTACAACTTATCTTGCTGGGAAGATCTTTCCTCTCCATCCTTGTGTGACGTCATCAACCTTCATAGTAGTGACGTCACGTCGATAACCATCATCCTAATGTTAATTGGCACGGTGGTTCTACCGCTAAGCTCTTCAGTGATATGAACCAATGGCGCTCCAATCAAAAGAGCCACCTATTTTTTTTTATTCCATGGTATAAAGAATACAATCATGTAAAAAATGGTAAAAATTCATTGTTACAGGTTTTAATTTTCCCAAATTCCCCGGGAAATGGCCGTTCACGTTGAGCGAACAACAGTTAGACGCGAGAAGAAGAGGCCTGGAACAGTATTTAGAAAAGGTGTGTAAGTAGCGTTAATTAGTGTTCCTGCGTATTTCGCCCAAGTCAATATGAAATATAGGGCCGTTCACCAGGCAGCTCGTAAGAGGTCAACGTCTAGAAAATTGACTACTAATGTGAGAACTAGGTGGTACAGTCTTTCAAAATCTCGCCCAGGCTTGGCACAACCACGTCCTGCCCTCTGCTGCAATAGCGTCAGTGGTTGACATTATGGAATTCCAGTTTTAAGGGTACGTTCAGACGACTAGCGTTCGACGCGCGTTTAACGCGCGCTATATTTTTATTTACTGTTCACATGACGAGCGCTTCACAGGCGTTGCCGCGGCCGCTATGGTTCAGTAGAGCTCTGACTTTTGTCGAAGATGGACGTAGAAACAGTTTTAACGGTGATATTATACCGACAGATATTGGGTCCACCCAATTTTGTCTACCAGGCTAATGTTTATCCCTGACGGGAGTTGCACCCAAACCCCAACGTTTCGTAGTTATGTTCGCCAGTTACTAGAACATTGGGGCGTTCCAAATCCTAATACTCTGTATTCATCACATTCTCTCATATATAGTGTTTTAGAAGTTAGATTTTGCCACTTACACACACACTGCGTTTCACAAACTGCCTGCCAGAAAAGTAGTTGTTTATTCTTCTTAAAAAACCCACACAAACCCACGGAACCGTGGCTTAAGGTCCCGCTTAAGTTTAAGGAATGTAGGAATCCTATAGGGATGTGAATTTAGTATTAAGGTAGTGAATTTGCCTGTTCTGTGTTTATAATGCAGTCTTTTGGTTCTTCTCCACTTCTGATCTAACACATCAAATGAAATTGTGAGAATATCGATACACAACTAACCCAAGATGCTATGATTAAACGAGAAATAACCAATGCTATTGTTACGTACTTCGGGTTCGTAATTGTAAGAAAACACCACTTATACTAAATCCGTGTATTTACAACACAAATACACACAAGACAACACAATGTATTACTAAATACTCTGATTAATACTAATCACTCACTGTACTAACAGACTTAGAACACTACACAATATCACTTCTCACTTCGCACGGGTCGCATCAAGTATCGCTCTCGATCGCTTGATAAAAACTGCCCTGTATTTGTCAACTATTTATAGCCAGGGTAAAGTTCTACCTGGATCCAGAAAAATCTAAATGTATCGGGAAACGATGAATCACTTCTTATTGTAATCAACTTATGATAAACAAGTGACTCATCAATCCTAGTACACGCTACTTTCAACCTTATGCTCTATACCACAAATTTCATTATGGTATAGCTTAGATCAATTATTTATTTGTCAATAGGAGTAGCTATCTCTCTTTTATTTCTTGATCTCTCCAGCGTTCCAACTCTACACGTTTCTAGATTATTCGTAACACTATAATAAATGAATGAGTTTGTGTATCCCGTATGTGCTTTTAATACACTTTAGTATATAAAAGAGTGAGTGTAGAGTAAGTGTGTGTGTGTAAGAACAGAGTATAGAGTGAATGGAGTATTAAGGAAAATACTTCAGGGTACACTCCTGTCAGGTTGGCTGTTTAGCCCTAAATAATTCGGCACTAACTCCATTAGATTGTATGAAAGTGAGAGTTGGATATGTCGAACAGGACTTGTTTTTTAAAACTTTTATATCATAAGATAGCAAATAAGCAGATAGTTCTTCTGATGGAAAGTGTCAACTATCGCCTATAGCCTATATATGGTATCTTGTGGCCAGGTTTATTACCATATTTATAAGTTTACTATCTTACCCTCCAAACCAGAACACCACATAACGCTATTGCGGCAGGAATAGGTAAGGCGGTGGTACCAGACCCGGGAGAGACAATGCAGAACTCTACCACCTAGTAGTCACGATGGTAGTGACTCATATCGCCAGTCGGTCGCCTTCTACGACCTGCCTGGCAGAACGGCGTTTGGCCTATTCTTCAAAGGAGCTCAGAACCAACACAGGGGAAAATTAGGATTGATGTGTTCAAGATGAGATTGTTATCATAAATATGTGGCGTTAACACACGCGTATCGTGTTCGTAATTGTATATAAGACTGTTTTTTTATTTCATCTCAGATTTGACTTTCTTTCTTCTCATTCGCGAGTCTCTATACATTTGTTACGGACTCTTGACATCAACTACTGTAATGTATGTATATGTGGTTGTATAAACTATGATTTCAAGATTTGGTTTAATGTCTGGTAAAATTTCAGGTATGCGCTGTCCGTGTAATCGCAGAGTCGGATGCTGTCCAAGAGTTCCTGACAGATTCCGACGATTCCTCAAACCCAACGCCCGTGGAGCTAAAAGTCCTGTTGCCGGATAAGGAGAAAGTGACCGTATCTGTGTTGAAGTCCACTAATGCTGATGATGTGTATCGCGCTGTTTGCGAGAAGATCGGATTCTCCAAATCAGTTCAGAAGTATTTCTATTTGTTTGAAACTGTTGATTATAATTTTGGTAAGTTTCTTCAGTATATTTTTGATTCAGGCGTTATTTTGCGGACATCCATGATTCAAAAGTAAAATTACTATCTTTGCTGCTTTCCGGCGAACTGTTTCGTGTGAACAGTTATTTTAATCATTTATTAAACTGCTGTCTTTCCTTTCAGTGACATTGTGGATGTCACACGAAACAGTCCGAGGAAAATAGCGATTAATTTCATTTTTTTTGTTAAATTAATGTTTGTGTGAATGTGATTTTAGAATATGTAGATCTTAGTCATTTTTTTATCATAAGATAGTAAACATGCTGATGGCTCTCTTGATAGACAGAAAACCATCGCCTATAGACACAGATGTTAATGGTGCGTTGCTATCTTAGGTCTTAATGTCACATGTAAGTTTACTGGCTATCTTACTGCCGCAATAGCGTCACTGACAAGCACTGACGTTATTGCGTACGACGTATTGACGTTATTGACGTTAATCCATAATATTATGATGTTATCTAGGGCAAGCGGTAGTCTTTGTCCCAGGTGTGAAGTGTCCCGTATGTGATGCTTGTCATGTTTTTCTTATTTATATGGAAAACAATAACCTTCACATATAGACATCAAATGGTACGTTGCTGTGTAGCAAAATGGTAATGTCACGTACATTAATTTATGCATTGCTGTGCTTCCGGTCTGGTAATAGACATGTGTAAGTAATGCGAGTGATGCATCACGCGTAATATCACTCGAGCGCGTACTGTAACATCACACGTTACTTGACTAAAATAACACACTAAACATCACGCGCGCGTTAGCATCGCAGTAGTTCGCGACATGACTCGCAGACTCGCTCGAATCGAACCTTCCCGAACGCATCGCATTGGAAATATTCGGAATATTTATATCGGAAGTCCGGAACTTAGTCGCGTGCGATTTCATATTTCGCCCGGTCAGGTTTCTTAGTATATTATTTAGAACTTTATTGTTATTGTAAAAGGGTTTATATTTCCTTGACACCACCGTCCACCTCCCGTTGTACGGTTGTTGGTAAATACTCAACTGTCCTTTCATTTTAAATTGCAATGCAAATATTGTTATATTTTTTAGTTTGTTTGCTAACGTGGTCAATATAATAATATCGTTGTAAGATATTTAATAGATTCAGGCGTTACTTTGCGGAAATCCATAATTTAAAGAAGAAATTATGGTATTTAATTTGCAAATTTCCGCAAAATGTTATATGGAACTGCTGTGATGCAACAGAAATGAAAGGTAGTGTAAGGAATAGGGCAAACTTATCCCTGGATAAGTTTGATCTATTCCTTATATGGAACTGCCATAATGCAACAGAAATGAAAGGTAGTGTAAGGAATAGGGCGAACTTATCCATGGATAAGTTTGCCCTATTCCTTATATAGAACTGCCGTAATGCAACAGAAATGAAAGGTTGTGTAAGGAATAGGGCAAACTTATCCCTGGATAAGTTTGCCCTATTCCTTATATGGAACTGCCATAATGCAACAGAAATGAAAGGTAGTGTAAGGAATAGGGCGAACTTATCCATGGATAAGTTTGCCCTATTCCTTATATGGAACTGCCATAATGCAACAGAAATGAAAGGTTGTGTAAGGAATAGGCCAAACTTATCCTTATAAGGAACTGCCGTGATGCAACATAAATGAAAGGTAGTGTAAGGAATAGGGCAGACTTATCCATGGATAAGTTTGCCCTATTCCTTATATGGAATTGACATAATGCAACAGAAATGAAAGGTAGTGTAAGGAATAGGGCAAACTTATCCATGGATAAGTTTGCCCTATTCCTTATATGGAACTGCCATAATGCAACAGAAATGAAAGGTAGTGTAAGGAATAGGGCAAACTTATCCATGGATAAGTTTGCCATATTCCTTATATGGAACTGCCGTAATGCAATAGAAATGAAAGGTAGTGTAAGGAATAGGGCAAACTTATCCATGGATAAGTTTGCCCTATTCCTTATATGGAACTGCCGTGATGCAATAGAAATGAAAGATAGTGTAAGGAATAGGGCAAACTTATTCTTATTTTGCTCTATTCCTTATACTACCTTTAATTTATGTTGCATCACGGCAGTTCCATATGATATTTCGCGGAAATTTGCAAATTAAATACCATAATTTAATAAGTCATTAATTGTAAACTGAAAATAAAATCGAAGTAGAATCAGTGTTTACATTCAACCAAATACAGTCCACTACAGTATTTATATTATAAATGAAGTTTGTTTTTATATAAACGAAGACCACGCGTCTAAACCGCTTCAAAACCGCGCGTCATAACCGCTTTAAAACCGCGCCTCTAAACCGTTTTAAAACGGTGCGACTAAACTGCTTTAAAACCGCATGTGTAAACTGCTCCACAGCCGCACAGCTAAACCGCTTCAAAACCGCGTCTTTATCGCTTCAAAACTATGCGGCTAAACCCGTAAAAACCGTGCGTCTAGCCCCGTTTCATAACCGTGCCTCCAAACCGCTTAAAAATATTTTTTTAAGTCACTAAGAAAACTAAAGCGTAAAGTGAAAAATATTTCATTAGACCGTATTGACTTGTTACCGATTATTAAAACATTCCACTTGATTCACAAAGACACTTTTAGTTTAATTATATTCACTGTATCAATTATTTGCACTAGCACCCAGTCCTCTTCAACGATGTTGACTTTGTAAAGTGTCAACACTTTCTGGTCGTTCCCGCCGACATTCGTCTACAGCCATTATTGCACAATAACATCGATTGGTGGGGATAGGGCTGCCAGAGCAAAATGTTAAACATTGCACAACAAACTCACAGATTATTAAACACTAATTATTTTTTTAACAATTTTTAAAATTAAACACTAATTATTTTTTTAAACACTAATATTTTTTTAATTGATGACGAAAGCACGATGTTTTTTTTTGGGTTTCGAGTTAAATTCTACCGTTTTATTTATTTTATTAATGTGTCTGTTCAGTATTGGAACATAAAATGAATGATATTGGATATTTAGCCGTTTATAATTATATAGATACATTTAGATTTTAGGCAAGGCTTATTTGTGTCGTCTTTAAACTTGTAACGAGTGTTGAGTGACGTGTAGGCTACGAGTGAATGGTTCGCCCGTACGCACGCCGCTCCTCGTTCTTCAGTCATTAAATGAATTATTGACTCGAACAGTGTCATATTATTTAAGTTTGTTATTTCGTATTTTCATTGGTGGGTGAGGTAGCTTGGTAAATGTATGCTTGTAGTATTGTATCCCTCATCCATGGATAACTATTTATTTACTTATTTATATATTTAATATTTTATTGTTCACTTAATGTAAAATCCACAAGTAAAATGTTAAAAAAGTTGCACAAAAAGCGCTACTTGTTAACTATTTGATTCGCGTACTTGCGCTTCCGAGTAGGTTAACATGTCCTTAATATATTTTTCATTTAAAATTTTCTTTCTATTTCAGTCTCTTTACGGTTGATTTTTGAATAAAACTTTGATCCCGGATCTTTAATTATTTCCATGTCAAATTTCATCAAAATCGGTTCAGTGGTTTGGTCGTGAAAGTGTAATAGACATATAGATGGTCAAACGGACAAGCAGACCAGATTTTTGCATTTATAGTATTAGTGTGGAAATGTGGATGGTTTTTTTGTTCATTGGCGGTGATCTTTATATATCCCGGATCTCCTTTGATGATGTAAAAAAGCCAATTGAAAAACATTACTTCTACACCTCAGGGACTGAATCTGAGTTTAAATGATCTGTGTCTGATATGCAGTTAAAGTAGTATTCATTTTAAAAAAAAGTGAAATTAATTAAATATGCTATTATCCGCGAACTACAAGGGGCACACTAAAAATTTTGCACTTCTAGCTGATCGGAACTATTTGAATTTGGAATGTTATATTTTTAAAACGTTGCAACCTTCTTAGTAATAAAAAAACAATTGGCGGGAAATGATTTAGTATATATGATGGTGATATGGATGGTGGTGTATATGATGGTGATATGATGATATGGATGGTGATATAGACACACATCAAAGTTCTACGTACGCAACGAAAATGGAATTATGTCGAAAAGATTTTAGAGCGATGACTATGATTTTAAAAGTTCTCTTTCTCCGCAAGACTGTGTCGCTCGTCTTCAAAATGCTTTTGGGAGAGAAACACCTTGTTTGAGCACCGTGAGGCGATGGTTTGCTGAATTTGAGAGACGTCGAGTTTCTTTACATGACGAATTTCGTGAAGGGCGGCCTTCAACTGCCATCAACGAAAATAATGTGGCTACTGTTAAGCGGTTAATTGAAGAAAACCCCCGGATTACCTATGAGGCAATTTGAGGACTATTGGGGATTGGTATGAGCCAATTTCAGAAAATTTTACAAGAAGAATTGAAAGTTCGGAAACTTTGTTGTCGTTGGAACCCTCATGAACTGACAGCGGAGCAGAAGCGGGCTCGCGTGGAATGGTGCTCACAGATGCTACTGAAGTACGACCACGGACATTCTAATACTGTTTATGACATTGTCACTGGAGACGAAACGTGGATTTATTGTTTTGAACCCGAAAAGAAACAGCAATCCTGTGAATAGGTGTTTGAAAATGAGAACAGGCCAATAAAAGTTAGATAGGCGAGAAACGTTGGTAAAAAAATGATCGCGTTTTTTTCTCAGCTTCGGGTTCTATCTGTACAATTCCACTTGAAGATCAAAAGAGTATTAATGCCGAGTGGTATTTTACCATTTGTTTACAAAGGGTGTTAGAAAAAGTTCGCGAAAGACGACCCAAAAACCGCATTCTCTTACACCATGATAACACTTCTTCACACACGGCCAACAAAACAAAGTCATTTTAAGCTTCCGAAAAAGTACGTCTCGTCACTCATCCTGCGCATAGCCCTGACCTAGCACCCTGTGATTTCTGTATTTTCCCCAAAATCAAAGATTTGATGAGAGGTTTTACTTTTACCAACTCCGAAGAGGTAGTGATAATGTTCAATTAGCACGTAGAAAACATGCCTTTAGATCTGTGGTCCTCTTGTTTTAAAAAATGGTTCGATTGCATATGTTTAAAATGTAAAGGAGATTATTTTGAAAAGCAACAAACATAATATTTTGGTTATAACATGTTTTTTTAAGTTACGCAAAACTTATAGTGTAACCTACGTATTCTGTGTGTTATTCGCGATCTTACGAAAAAGAAAGACATTGGTTTAATAAATGGATAAAACTCACCGCTGATCCAGATAAAACACCAGGGATATAATTATCCACCCACATCCACCGTTTTTTTTCCACCCTCCTGCTCTGGCACCAAGCACAGAAGCACACAATTTACGTACTCAATGTACTGAATTTAATTAATTTCATCTTTTTTGAATGAAAAACTTTAAAAACAACAAAGAGAAATATTGACACGCAGGGATTGAACCTGCGACTGTCTCCCTAAAGCCGGGACGCTCTTCCACTGAGCTAGTGTCGACAGGTTTGACGTGGCGAAATTCTTTGCTATATGATCGATTACTTCGATTTTTTTAATGGATATCCGCAAAGTAACGCCTGAATCAATGAACTAGTATAAATTTAGTTGTAATGTTGTGTGTGTGTGTGTGTGTCGTCAGAGCGCAAGTTGCAGCCGAACGAGTGTCCGCACTCGCTGTACGTGCAGAACTACTGCACGGCGTCCAGCAGCTGCCTGGCCGTGCGCCGCTGGTTCTTCAGCCCGCAGCGGGAGCTGCAGCTGGCCGCGGAGCCGCGCGCCGCCGCCTTCATCTTCTGGCAGGTACACACGCGCGTCACACACACTGTTCTTCAGCCCGCAGCGGGAGCTGCAGCTGGCCGCGGAGCCGCGCGCCGCCGCCTTCATCTTCTGGCAGGTACACACGCGCGTCACACACACTGTTCTTCAGCCCGCAGCGGGAGCTGCAGCTGGCCGCGGAGCCGCGCGCCGCCGCCTTCATCTTCTGGCAGGTACACACGCGCGTCACACACACTGTTCTTCAGCCCGCAGCGGGAGCTGCAGCTGGCCGCGGAGCCGCGCGCCGCCGCCTTCATCTTCTGGCAGGTACACACGCGCGTCACACACACTGTTCTTCAGCCCGCAGCGGGAGCTGCAGCTGGCCGCGGAGCCGCGCGCCGCCGCCTTCATCTTCTGGCAGGTACACACGCGCGTCACACACACTGTTCTTCAGCCCGCAGCGGGAGCTGCAGCTGGCCGCGGAGCCGCGCGCCGCCGCCTTCATCTTCTGGCAGGTACACACGCGCGTCACACACACTGTTCTTCAGCCCGCAGCGGGAGCTGCAGCTGGCCGCGGAGCCGCGCGCCGCCGCCTTCATCTTCTGGCAGGTACACACGCGCGTCACACACACTGTTCTTCAGCCCGCAGCGGGAGCTGCAGCTGGCCGCGGAGCCGCGCGCCGCCGCCTTCATCTTCTGGCAGGTACACACGCGCGTCACACACACTGTTCTTCAGCCCGCAGCGGGAGCTGCAGCTGGCCGCGGAGCCGCGCGCCGCCGCCTTCATCTTCTGGCAGGTACACACGCGCGTCACACACACTGTTCTTCAGCCCGCAGCGGGAGCTGCAGCTGGCCGCGGAGCCGCGCGCCGCCGCCTTCATCTTCTGGCAGGTACACACGCGCGTCACACACACTGTTCTTCAGCCCGCAGCGGGAGCTGCAGCTGGCCGCGGAGCCGCGCGCCGCCGCCTTCATCTTCTGGCAGGTACACACGCGCGTCACACACACTGTTCTTCAGCCCGCAGCGGGAGCTGCAGCTGGCCGCGGACCTGCGCGCCGCCGCCTTCATCTTCTGGCAGGTACACACGCGCGTCACACACACTGTTCTTCAGCCCGCAGCGAGAGCTGCAGCTGGCCGCGGAGCCGCGCGCCGCCGCCTTCATCTTCTGGCAGGTACACACGCGCGTCACACACACTGTTCTTCAGCCCGCAGCGGGAGCTGCAGCTGGCCGCGGACCTGCGCGCCGCCGCCTTCATCTTCTGGCAGGTACACACGCGCGTCACACACACTGTTCTTCAGCCCGCAGCGGGAGCTGCAGCTGGCCGCGGAGCCGCGCGCCGCCGCCTTCATCTTCTGGCAGGTACACACGCGCGTCACACACACTGTTCTTCAGCCCGCAGCGGGAGCTGCAGCTGGCCGCGGACCTGCGCGCCGCCGCCTTCATCTTCTGGCAGGTACACACGCGCGTCACACACACTGTTCTTCAGCCCGCAGCGGGAGCTGCAGCTGGCCGCGGAGCCGCGCGCCGCCGCCTTCATCTTCTGGCAGGTACACACGCGCGTCACACACACTGTTCTTCAGCCCGCAGCGGGAGCTGCAGCTGGCCGCGGACCTGCGCGCCGCCGCCTTCATCTTCTGGCAGGTACACACGCGCGTCACACACACTGTTCTTCAGCCCGCAGCGGGAGCTGCAGCTGGCCGCGGACCTGCGCGCCGCCGCCTTCATCTTCTGGCAGGTACACACGCGCGTCACACACACTGTTCTTCAGCCCGCAGCGGGAGCTGCAGCTGGCCGCGGACCTGCGCGCCGCCGCCTTCATCTTCTGGCAGGTACACACGCGCGTCACACACACTGTTCTTCAGCCCGCAGCGGGAGCTGCAGCTGGCCGCGGACCCGCGCGCCGCCGCCTTCATCTTCTGGCAGGTACACACGCGCGTCACACACACTGTTCTTCAGCCCGCAGCGGGAGCTGCAGCTGGCCGCGGACCCGCGCGCCGCCGCCTTCATCTTCTGGCAGGTACACACGCGCGTCACACACACTGTTCTTCAGCCCGCAGCGGGAGCTGCAGCTGGCTGCGGACCCGCGCGCCGCCGCCTTCATCTTCTGGCAGGTACACACGCGCGTCACACACACTGTTCTCATTTCGCCTGATGGTAAGCTAAGATGAGGCCTAAGATGGAACGCGCTTCCCTAGAAGGTACTTGTTTACTCTTCTCTTAAAGATCCCCAGATTGTACTCGTCCGGGAACACAGACTCAGGAAGCATGTTCCAGTCCTTTGCGTTTCGAATGAAGAATGTTGAGTCGAACCGCTTTGTCCGGGTACATGGAACGTCCACCATATAACGATGTCTAAAATCTGTGCGCCTCAACAATCGATAGAAAAATGGGGATGGCGGAATTAAGTCTTGCAATTTCGCAGCGCACTCTCCAAAGTGTATCCGATAAAAAACCGATAAACTAGCCACTCTGCGGCGATGAGTGAGGCTCTGGAGTTTTTTGCCTACCAGATCATCGTCGTTTATGAGCCTCTTGGAACGTCTCTCTATCGCCTCAAGTGTCTCTAGCTGGTATTTAGCGGGTCCATCCCAGAGGTGAAAGCAGTATTCCATGCACGAACGGACTTGTGCTTTATAAAGGTTGAGCAACTGTCCCGGACTGAAATACTGTCTCACTTTCGCTAGAATACCAAGCTTTTTTGAGGCAACTTGGGCTTTAAATTCGATGTACGAACCAAAGTTGAGAGTAGGCGTTAACGTGATACCAAGGATCTCGAGGTGGTCAGCTATCGGCACGACCACACCCTGGAAAGATGGAGATAGATGGAACGGACTCCGTTTAGCGGGGAATAGACACGCCTGGGTCTTAGTTGCATTAAACTTGACCAGATTAGCATCGCCCCAATCGGAGACTGCCTGTAAGGACAGGTTCATACGATCGACCATTGCCTCTCTGCGAGACCGGATCTGTACCGTATTGGCCCGCGCACTGGATACATAACTCTCCACAACAGTGCTATCATCTGCGTACCCATAGATACCGGGCTTCAGCAGATTATTAATGTGTAGCAGGAATAGAGTTGCGGAGAGAACTGGTCCCTGAGGGCTCCGGCATTTATAGCCATTTGGTCGGAAGAGCAGCCGTCGACGACTACTCTAATCGACCGGCCACTCAGAAAATCTGAGATCCAGGCGCAGAGACCAATAGGCAGACTATACGATGGGGGCTTGCCAATAAGACTATCATGCTAGACCCTCTCAAAGTCCTTCGAAATATCAAGGGAGACAGCTAGTGCCTCATCATGCTTCTCGATGGCCGAGCTCAAAATGTAGGTGGCATACGCTAGACCGATTTCGGCGAAACCCGTATTGGCTAGGGGCGTGCACTGTTCAGAGGCAAAGAAGCACTGCTTTACCTATATTTTAATAAAACGTTCATACGTTTTAGATGACTTTAATTAATTATAAATAAATGAATAAACAAAATGTAATAACTTAAAAACTCCTAATATTTTTAAATAGCACCTATTTGCAAGCACAGCACTCAAACATGTTTGCCAGGCGTTTATTAAACGATAAATAATATTAAACGCAAACTACTGCCGCTACTATTCTGCCTCACATTGTAAATGTGTGCGAGACATAATTACCTATCCGCACGTAATTGGCTCACTCACACAATCATGCTATTTTGTTCGGCAAGTACTGCGAGCTTGTTCTATAATCCGGGTAAAGATAATAGACGAAATATTATTGGCAAAACAGTATGCTCACATTATGCATTTTTGTTTAGTAAGGTTTTATTTGTTTAAATAGCAGAAATGTTTTGTGTTTCGCGGGGGGCATTTGCTTTTTCGTGTGATAACTGTTAAGCATTGTTTATTATTTTGTTTGTGCCAGTATATTATATAAAGTTTTCATTTTAATATTTGAAAGTGTGTAGGTACATTTAATAGGTTATTACTGAGTTTCTATAATAATTGTAGTGATTTGCTTTTACTAGTGTATTTGTTGATTTTTTAAATGTTATTTGATTGTGAAGTTTGTGTTGAAAATGTGTGTTTAATAAACATTAAATATAACAAGTTTTTTCTATTTTGTCATTCAGTGAAAAGATTCAAATCGTGTCTAAATGTAGGTGTGTACCCGAGTTACAATTAAACCAGCAAGGCCAGCAAAACGTATACATACATATTTGAGAAACACACAAAATCAACGATTCACAGAGCTTTCCATTATTTCTATAGAAACGACATTAATGATAGAATTAAAACGCAATCCAACTTTCTATGACGATATCCTAAAATCATATTTAAAAAAGGATAGGCGCATAGATTTCACTACATAGTATAAAACAAAGTAGCTTTCTCTGTCTGTCCCTATGTCCATATGCATGCTTAAATCTTTAAAACTACGCAACGAATTTTGATATGGTTTTTTTTAATAGATTGATTCTTGAGGAAGGTTTCAGTATATAAACCTTTCAGATATTCCTACGAGAACAAAAGCTACGCGGGTGAAACCGCGGGCAGGTCGCTAGTAATCTATTAATGAATGAGTAGTTTGTTTTTTTACTAACCCGTAATTTTATTATTAAGTTTATATTATATAAGGCCATATCGGATATCTCGCAAGGGATGTGTTCTGTAACTATCACTCACTTGGATAATATATTTGAGGTGGTCAAAATCTTGCGTTTATTTATATCGGTGTATAGTAATCTCAAGTAATCAGAACCTTCAGTGAAAATTGAAGCTGACTAGGTGAGTAGTTTGATATTAATTTAGCTTATTATTTTACTTATTTTATTACAATTTCATTCGCCGCGACGATCGATTGCTGTTTTGTTTGCGTTGCCGTAGAAGATGTACATGAATAGTAGTACATCTAAGACTTATTCTGTTGGCATGATTTCCGACTTAGAGATCCGTCGCGTGGCTGTAGCTATGCTACAAATCTATAAGAAAAATTTTTGTGATCGAGTACACAGCTGCATACCCGGTGTCATAATTCTGTGCACGCCGCTGGTATTGGCGGTCACTCAGTAGATCGTTCGCTTCTAGGTGTGCCATTAGTCGGCTGTTCAGTACACGCTCCATAGTCTTGCAGAGTATGGACGTGACTGAAATTGGCCTATAGTTGGAGGGGTCGGCACGGCTGCCTTTTTTGGGCACAGGCTGCACGTTGGCAAGCTTCCACTTTTTCAACTAGCTAGTAAAAAGACCAGTTGATAAAGTGATATTTGAATTTTAAAAAAAGTGATATTTTGAATATGTAGATACTACAGAGGTATCTGTCTAATAGTTTAGGATATAAGGACATATGTATAACGATTTAAATTTATTCAAATCTATACTCGTTTATTTCCCTACTCATAACAAGTACTTTATACGTATACTTAAATTAGTGTTTCGTTATTCTGCTTTTACAACAGGGAGATTGGTGTAAAATATAAATAATTTATGTAGATTGAATATTTAATATTAAGCAATGGAAGTTATATATGACAACAGAGAGCTCTTCGTAGGGACCAATTGAAACCCGGAAAATTGCCACAGGCTGTTTATTTAGAATTTGACGACAAAACAATTAAAATCAATGTTCCTGGAGTGGGAGTCATCGAACCATTGACGACAGAATTCGATGCACTTTGTGGACAGGGTTAAATAGAACAAAAAATGCTGCCATTGATATTGTGCTGGGGTCTAACTGTTCACAAGCTCCAAGGAATTAATTTAGGCCGAGCTGTGGTTGAGTTATATTCACGGATTTTTTCTAAAGGTAAAGCATGTGTTACTTTAAGCTGAGTTAAGTTTCTAGAGGGGCTAATAATAAAAAGTTTAGACCACCACAAGTTACTTAATAATCCCCACGATATTCACTCTGTGAATGAAATGACAAGATTGCGTAATTTACCATCATATAATCCTAATGTCGAAGTTAATGAATCGTACCTAAAAATAAAAAATAAAAAATTGTTGAAAACAAAAACCCGACTGCATCTTGAAAAAAGATTAATTACCTTAAATGAAAACCAAAAAGAAAGAAACAAGCCCAGTAGTTTAGAATTATGTTAAGTAATAATAAATAACTACACCAATCACCACCAAATTTTCACAAAGGGCTCCGACTGTTAATCGTTCTGTAATGAATTAAAATTCATGGATTGTTTTATATTTACATCGATTATACAACTATTTTAGTGGTGTAGTTATTTATTATTACTTAACATGATTTTAAACTACTGGGCTTGCTTCTTTTTTTTGGTTTTCATTTAAGGCCATTAATCTATTTTCAGTCTTTCGTCGGTTTTTTTTGTTTTTAATAATTTTTTTATTTGTTCAACTGAACGCAGTTGCGGAACCCATCTCGCAGACACTTTGTGGAAACCCATATCGTTGACTATGATATTTTGAGTTCGTTGATAAGATATGCCTATGATCTCGACTATCTCTCTCATTTTGAATCTGCGGTCTCCCATAATTAAATCAAGTAGTTTTTTAATATTGTCGCTTTCCAGATTGGGGTTCATCTTTCACACTATCTCTGCCACGCTTGAATTCTGCTATCCATTATTTGACGGATGAATAAGACAGCAGAATCCCCTAATGTACTGACCACATCATCATGGATGGTTTTCGGTAATAGCCCTTTCTTATGGAAGTACTTAATGACGGCACGCTGCTCGATTTGCTCTATTTGCAGAAAGTATGTTTGATGCTTTGTTAAAAAATTTATAAAATCACAACAGATTGCACACATTACGAACTTCATACAATTAACTACTCTGAACTGAATTAAATAATGTGGGTAGATTTGATTTTTAGAATTGAATGGATTTGTGTTAGGCCGAGTACTTTTCAATCCACCCTCCTAGTTACGGACATTTAAATATTTTCTCTTTATAGTATTAATATATGATATAGTAGTGAGCAATTGTAACAGAATACTAGAGTCTTACAGAAGTTAATGTTCCATACAAGTAATATTCGAGCATAGCCCACACGGGCACCTCTCACGGACGCGATATCTCGGACTGTTCTGGAACAAACGGTCTCTTGTATAGTATAACTTGTATGCACGTTGAGTTCCGTTAGTGTCCAGTATTGTGTGGTTGTAAGTGAGGCGTGTGTGTGTGCGGCGCAGGCGGTGGAGGACGTGAACCGCGGCGTGTGCGCGGCGGGCGCGCGGCTGTACCAGCTGAAGGCGCTGCAGTCCGTGGCCCGCGCGCCCGAGTACCTGGCGCTGGCGCGCACGCTGCCCGGACACGGCGACGTGGCCTTCCCGCCCGCGCGGACCGACTCGCGCGCGCACCCCGTGCTGGCCGTGGCCGTAGGTCAGTACACACGCACACACACACACACACACACACACACACACACACACACACACACATGGACTAAAACTTTTTGAGAATAAAATAATTTTGTCTCATAACGCTTAACGCCTTACTGCATAAAATAATCCACTTTCAACGCAAAAGTGAGCAGTAAGGTAAATAACCACAAAGTGATCGGAGGATACGGTGGTGGTGTCCCGCAGGCTGGCACGGCATCAAGCTGTCGGCGTGGGGCGAGGGCGGCGCCGTGGGCGAGCCCGAGCGCGTGGAGTGGAGCCGAGTGCGGGAGTGGCGCGCCGACGACGACGCCGCCGCCGCGCTGCTGCGCTACGACAGGGACCAGCGCCCGCCGCGCGCGCTCACGCTCTACACACCCTACGTGAGTACCGCGCTACACACACACGCTGCTGCGCTACGACAGGGACCAGCGCCCGCCGCGCGCGCTCACGCTCTACACACCCTACGTGAGTACCGCGCTACACACACACGCTGCTGCGCTACGACAGGGAGCAGCGCCCGCCGCGCGCGCTCACGCTCTACACACCCTACGTGAGTACCGCGCTACACACACACGCTCACGCTCTACACACCCTACGTGAGTACCGCGCTACACACACACGCTGCTGCGCTACGACAGGGAGCAGCGCCCGCCGCGCGCGCTCACGCTCTACACACCCTACGTGAGTACCGCGCTACACACACACGCTGCTGCGCTACGACAGGGAGCAGCGCCCGCCGCGCGCGCTCACGCTCTACACACCCTACGTGAGTACCGCGCTACACACACACGCTCACGCTCTACACACCCTACGTGAGTACCGCGCTACACACACACGCTGCTGCGCTACGACAGGGAGCAGCGCCCGCCGCGCGCGCTCACGCTCTACACACCCTACGTGAGTACCGCGCTACACACACACGCTCACGCTCTACACACCCTACGTGAGTACCGCGCTACACACACACACGCTGCTGCGCTACGACAGGGAGCAGCGCCCGCCGCGCGCGCTCACGCTCTACACACCCTACGTGAGTACCGCGCTACACACACACGCTGCTGCGCTACGACAGGGACCAGCGCCCGCCGCGCGCGCTCACGCTCTACACACCCTACGTGAGTACCGCGCTACACACACACGCTGCTGCGCTACGACAGGGAGCAGCGCCCGCCGCGCGCGCTCACGCTCTACACACCCTACGTGAGTACCGCGCTACACACACACGCTGCTGCGCTACGACAGGGACCAGCGCCCGCCGCGCGCGCTCACGCTCTACACACCCTACGTGAGTACCGCGCTACACACACACGCTGCTGCGCTACGACAGGGACCAGCGCCCGCCGCGCGCGCTCACGCTCTACACACCCTACGTGAGTACCGCGCTACACACACACGCTCACGCTCTACACACCCTACGTGAGTACCGCGCTACACACACACGCTGCTGCGCTACGACAGGGAGCAGCGCCCGCCGCGCGCGCTCACGCTCTACACACCCTACGTGAGTACCGCGCTACACACACACGCTGCTGCGCTACGACAGGGACCAGCGCCCGCCGCGCGCGCTCACGCTCTACACACCCTACGTGAGTACCGCGCTACACACACACGCTGCTGCGCTACGACAGGGACCAGCGCCCGCCGCGCGCGCTCACGC